>JBBLXW010000019.1:0-600000 GCA_037893235.1 Trichoderma afroharzianum | reverse complement strand
CGTGTTTGAGAGGAGAAGAGCCTCTTCGCCTTACGGCGTGCATATCAACCGGTGGTTGAAGCAGTGACTGAGACTTTGGCGATTGCTGAGGCGTGGGGCTAAGGGTTCGGTGAACTGGCGGTCGTGGCGGTGGCGTGTCATTGTGGTATATCGTAGGGATCTGCTTCGAAGACTGAGACTTGCTCTTTTCTCTGCCGGGAGGTCCAGGAGCAGCTCGTGTAGGAGTCGGTGGAGCCGAAAGACTGCTATCAGAGTCATCTCCGTCGGTATTTCGAGATGCCGCGCTCACCATGCTCTGAACTCCCACGGGAACATCAGGCAATCTAGGAGAATCTGACCCCAGCTCAGACTCATCAAGGACACTCGGTTCAGGCTCTCTTGGCGGGACGGGAGAAGACGGCAGGATATCGAGCCAGTCCAAAATCTGCTCTTCTTCATCGGCCCAGAGATTGAGCAGCTCATGCCATGGCTTCCCATTGTGATTGCCACGGACCATGACCACCATGTCCAACTTTCCATCTCCTGAACGGGCAGAGACGAGGGACATGGAGATTGGTGGAAAGAGGAGGTATGATCGTCGACCGTCTCCCACTTCCCGGATGAGAAGATCTCCTTTGTCTTCAGGGCGGCTTTGGTTGTCTCGGTGAACCAATTCCACCTGACACTCCAGCCTCTGTCCGTTGGAGTGGGCAAGGTCAAGCGAAAAGATGTCCTTGGCACTAACTTGTCGAGTGAGACCAATATTGATGGACTTGGTTGGGCCGAGCGTTCTGAGGTCTCGGGCTCTGGTAGTATCCGTGTTGGCGGCTTCTTCGTCAATGATCCTCGCAACTTCCTCTCTGTGGCGCTGGCGAGCCTTTTCCTGCAAGGCTTCGAAATCTTTGACCAGCTGGTTGGTATCAGGCGATGTAAACATTTGGTCAACGCAGACAATCAAACGGGCCATCTGCTTTATGCGAAATAGTGGCCGCTTCAGGAGATAGGCGACGGCCACCCGCTCTCCCTGGGCGTTGATGAGATCGCCGTTCGCATTCCTTGGCAAAGCATCGAGGAGAGAGTCGTCTTCGTCGGGGGTACCTCGTCGCGGTGCGAGGTTGACTATCAGGTCTTGGAAGCCTAGTCTCCAGACACTCAGGTAGTTATTGTAAAGTGGGACAACACCATGGGCCCAGTTGGCCATTCGGCGGATATCTGTCAAGGGAGCCTTGGCATGTGCATTCTTGAGCTTCTCAAGAGCAACTCCCATGTTGACGACCGACTTGGATGTAATATCGACCTTGATCTTTGGAGAAGCGGTCCCGATGAAGTCGGAAGAGGCAGTGGGGTCGCTCACTACGTGAGAGAGAAGCACGGGTACCACGCCATCAACCAATGTTTTGAGCTCACTTTGATATAGGTGTTCGTCGTCAGCAAACTCCTTTAGCAACTCATCAGCAGTCACGTTGGATCCGCCGCGTGCTTTCCGCAGGCTCGGCCTCGACCTGCTATTCATCATTCCTTTGGGAACATTTGTGTCGTCAGGCAGCGAGAGGACGGAAACCAGGTCAGAGTGTTTTGTCAGCCTCCTTTTCAGCCCTGAACCCTGTCGTTGTGGGATTTTCGGATCACTCGATTTTGTGACCGTTGTTGAGCGAGTGAGAGTAGAGTGGCTCACATCCGACTCTGACTCCGAATGACTGATACTAGAGCCCTCGGAGAGAATTGTCGAAAGCTCATGATGGCCGTTTGTAGGAGGGCGGAGGCGTGGTCCGGCAATATGTGGTGCCCCTCTTGACGAGCTGTGGACGGATGAATCTCGATCAGTGCTTGAGCGAGTGTCTGTCGTGACCCAGCTGCTCAACTGACTGCTCAATTCAGAATTGGACTGCATGTACTGTGAATCGGTTTCGCGCTCTGTTTCTGTTTCTGTTTCCGTCTCCGATCCCGTTTCACTGTCTGTTAGATCGTCATCATCTGATTCGAGTCGACGCTCTTCACGACTCTGGTAGCTCTTTATGGGTTTCGTGAGCCCAGCAGACTCTCCTTGAAAGGCTTCTTTCAAGGCACCAAAGAATGGTCGTCTTTTACTACCTGATTTGGAATGCAAAGAGTCTCTGGTTGCGCTTCTCCTCTTCAGACTTGATGAGGATGATGTTTTCTTTCTGAGAGTTTCCTTGGACTTTGACTCTGGTTTGGGGGTTGAACCTGTGGCGTCAGATGCGCTCTGTGCTGTCTCATCCGATCGTGTTGTGCTTGTCAGGTAAGACGTGACGTCGGAGGTGACATTGGAGACGACACGGGACTCAGAAACCATTGAGCTCTTTGTCTCTGCTGATGGCTTTCTTTTGTGCGTAGTCTCCTTGGTCATAGCTTCTCTGGGTGCAGTGTCTCTTTGTGCCGTCTCTTTCAATTTAGCCTCTTTTGGTGCAGTCCTTTTTGGCGTCGTCTCTTTTGGCGTTGTCGCCTTTGGTGTCGTTGCCTTTGGTGTCGTTGCCTTTGGTGTTGTCGCTTTTGGCGTCCTTTCTCTAGGCCCAGCCTCTCCAATGGTATCATCGTCATCTTCGCTGTCGTCCTCATCAGATAGAGTGGACGTGGGTGAATGTGGCCTTTTATTCTTATCATAAGGCTCGACAGTATTGTTGAGCCACTTCTCGATGCTGGGGGGGTTGTTGGGCACAGCATGCCTGGGAGCCTCATTGAGATCATGTATAATCTTCTTACCCTCCTCCACCACCTTCTTTAGTACATTCGGCATGGCCTTGAGGCTCGTTGCCCGGTCAAGCTTTGTACGCTTCTGTTGTTGCTTCGGTTTACTCTTAGGGGGACCCCGCAGAGGCAAATCCAGCTCACTAAAGGCGGAATGTCCAAACGGGATGTCTCCTGGGATGTCAGCCAGAGACTTGTTTGACAGCGATGTGCCCAGATCCGAGTCTGGAATATGAGGAGGGTGTTTGGCGCGGGAGCCGACGTCTGCCGACTTGGCTCTGGTTTTGTTATGCTTCGTTCCACTTCTTTTTACGCCCCCTGAACGAGGTTTCTGCCGTTGGGCATCGACATAGGAGCCTGCGTCGTCCGACATTGATAATTGAGTCGCCTCCTCAACGGCCTTGATCAAGTCTTGAATCGTAGGGTTTTTGTGGGCAGTACCGATAGTTTTGCTCCGTTGTCGTGTCGGTCTTGGGGTTCCTGGTTCTGATCTGGAGTCGGCCATTGGCTTCACTCTGATGCCATCGTCCTGAGCCGTAGCTGGTGAGGTTTTCATAGGTGTAACGCGGATACCATCGCCTTCAGGTTCTTTTTTAGCCGTAGCTGGGGAGGCCTTCATGGGTGCAACACGGATGCCATCGTCTTCGGGTTCCTTTTTTGCCGCAGTTGGTGCCTTCATAGGCGCAACCCGAATGCCATCATCTTCAGGCTCCTTTTTCCGTACCGGCCGGACACGTATACCATCATTATCGTCCGTGCTAGGCTTGAGCGGCTTTCTCGCAGTGACTTCGGTTGCCGTCTCCTCCTGGTCGCTAACATCCTCATACTCATCCTCAGAACCAGAAAGGTCCGAGGACAAAGACCCTTTAAGGCTTTTCGGCGGTGGAGTCACGACCTTTTCAGCCCACGCCTTAACCTTGCTCTGAAAAGTCGGATTAGGTACCGATCGGAAGGCAAAGCCATTGGGAATGCGGGGGGCCGCCGGGGTGGGATTGCTCGCTTTTCTCGGGCGAGGCGAGACCTTTCGAACAGACGCCTTTCTGACTTTGGGCTTGACCCAATTGTCGTCGCTCACAATCCTCTTCTTGGGCGGAGGCATAGGCTCCTTTTTCTCTTTCTCGGCCGCCGCATTGCCGTTGTGGACAATGGCCTTTTTGGGTGGTCTCCTCTTCTGCCTCATCTTGATGCGCACCCGGTCCTCCTCTGTCACATCTTCCAGCTCTTCTCCAGCAAAAGCAACATCTGTCGGTTCGGTGGCAGCATCATCCGGATCGGCATCCGCCATGGCAGCCGCATTGGCCTTTTGCCATTTATTTACCCTGTCTTTCACACCACTCGGCGGCTGCAATTTGCGCACCATGTTCTGTCTCATCTCATGCCGAAGCTCAGCCTTACTGGTATCCATGCTTTGCCGCCGCTTGCGCTCCGCCTCTAACCTCGCTGGGGACGGCCGCCCTAGAAGAAAGTCATGGAGCAGGGTAGGGGGCTCTGGCTTCTTGGTGGTGTTGGCCCGCGGGCGGTTTCCCGTCGCCGCAGGCTTGGGGGCCTCTCCGGGAGTGTTTTTGTCGTCCACCGCGGCGTCATCTTTTGTGGTGTCGGGATTCTTGGTCGGAGTCGTGGGGTTGGCTGGCGCGGTGCTATCGCCAGAGGAGCTTTTGGAACTTTTGGACGTGGTCATTGTCTTTTGAGCTGCTGAGCATCGCACCGTTAGCCCGAATGCCACCGCCAAGGCAAAAGCAAAGAGACGTAGTACACGCTTCGAGAAAACAATTCACCACAATGCGTGGAGGCTAAAGCGCGCGGAAGCAGAGCGGCCCAAGCTGCCCAAGATGCTCGAGCTTATTCGCAATTGCTCCCGTGCCAGGACACCGGTCGTGGAGACGAGGGGCAAGCCAGACAAAGCGGACGCGGACTTTTCTGTTGCACTACTCACCTCATCTGAGCAGCATGCTGTTCGCATCGAGGATTCGAAGGTGTTTGCTCGCAGTGTCGCGTTGGCCGTTGCACATGACAAGCTCGAAGCTCCCAGACCAGCCGCCCCGGATCCTTGGTCGCTACCAACAACAAAAGACGGCCACCGCAAACGGCTGCAGACGCTGTCGTGTTTGTAAAATCCTCCAGAAGAAGAAAAAAGAGTGAAATGGCGCGAGCTGGTGGTCAAACGGGGTTGGTGGTTCCGAGTCGAGCTGGAGGATCTTGAGTCGGCAGATTAAGGAGAGCAGCTGTAAGATGCAGAGCAAAACGAGCGACAGCGGACGAAACTGGTGACGTCTTTGTAGGTGTGTGTATCGGTAGGGCCTGTATGATGGCGGGAATGATGCGTGTACAGTACAGTGCAAACGTCGAGGGTTTCGATTGACTGACTGCCCGCTGCGATGGATTTGATTACAGGCTCCGGATCCCGCTTATGCCTGTGGCGCTGCAGCATGGATGGCCATGGATCAAAGCTTTGAAGCTGCTGGTGCTGTGCTTGTGCTGGGTGCCGCAGTAACCAGCGGGGTCGCCTCCAAAGCTGCTGTAAACGTAAACAACCTACATTAATGCAGTGCAATTTGGCACAGCTCGAGCGTCACTGGAAAAGCCACTCAAGGCCCGGGCCGCGGCCAATCAGAGACGGACCTTATTATCGTTCTAGTCAGGTTAGTACGAGTATCACCATGAAGAAAACTTGCTTCATCAATCTTACTTGGTTGTGCTAGTTCCACGGTATCGTGTTGCGGCTAGCCCCAGACGGGCTGGTGGCTGGCTCTTCTACCTTGTTGTGGCTGATGATGGATCCATGGGCCGGATCTCTGCCTTGATTTGTTGTTGTTTTCCTCCTCTGTGCTTGAGTGAAGATGAAATTGTCCTAGCAGGGGCGATCACCAGGATCGTGACACCGCATCGGGCTCATCGATTTTCGCATCCAGATCTCTAGATTATCCATTATCGTCTTGTTTGTTTTTGTTGATCGCCAGCGCTTGTATCGGCTGCACCTGCATGATATCTACACCCATTCGACCTACCCTGCAATAAAATGGATTCGACATCTTCAAATGTTTTTCTGCCTTTTGCTTGTACGAGTAATCATGAGCCTTGCCAGTTCTATTATTGTCTGCTTACATGTACTTTGCGGGCTGCAACACGTGTTGACCGGATCGATATCGTACGTAACTCATCGCCGATGAATTTCACTTACACACCATCTCACCTACACCAGGCCGTCAACTGACAAAACAATGACATGCATGCCCTCCACCGTCATCAACGGGCATAAACAATTCCTTCTACCATTTGCTAATATAGCTCGCTCACATCTCAGAAATCATGCCCACGTTTTTTCTCACCTACCTGTCCCAAAGAGACTCGGTCCTCGTTTTGACAAATTGGAGCACCCCATTTATCATGCCGTCATTTTCCCACTTACACACGATGGCCATTATCTCGAGCGAGTCACAAGGTGGCATCGGGCTCTCCACCAACTCCGGACGCTCTCTTTGTTTCCCCACTCATTGTCTCAACGTGTTTTAACATCTCCGTCTTATTTAGCACTCATATTCCCTCCATACTGGTTCAACAAAGAACTATTCATGCAACCTGCACACAACATCTTCAGCTTCCTCTCAGCTCCCCCGCTTCAAACAAATAAACACATCTCCCCATCACTTCTCACCGGAACCCCCGAATCCTTCTCTCTCTCTCACCATCATTACCGCCCTCACAGCCTCCTCCCCTAGCCCATACACGCGTCTCACCCGCTCAGCTCGCCATGGCCATTGCCTCCATTCTTATCCCGGTCCAGCTGATCAACCTCACCCACTAGCTCCACAACCAGCACCACCCGCAACCAATAATGGCGCAAAGTGTGCGATTCAATTCCCGAATGACAGGTCACGCCAAGGAATGCGATTTCTAGCAATCTTATGCCTGCAAGTCATGTCCATATGCAGGCGCTTATCGGCTGCCCTACGGATGGAGATCAGCGCTTTTCGAAAGCTGTGTTTCCATTGTGGCGATAAGGTTTTGCGGTGAGGGAGCTTGATGGATGGAATTGTCTGCCAACAATAGCATCAAGCATTCGGATCCGATATGGTGTAGTGGCTAACATCGCTCGCTCTCAACTTCTGGTTGAAGCACCGAGCAGCCCTGGGTTCGATTCCCAGTATCGGAGATTTTTTTTTTGGCCCTCTTACTGTCCTACCCTCGTGTAAGCCTACATGTATGAGAGAGAGCTTCTTTTTGTCGTCACTGCATCTTATTTCTGAGGAGTAGATGAAAGTGAAGAGTCAATTCGATGATAAATAGTAAGGATATGTAGTAGTACCAAATAGTACTGTTGTCAATCAAAAGATGCCTCCAACTCCAACAGATGCCCTCCTTAGTTGGTATAATTGCAATAAGCAAGCAAACAGACAAACAAAACAAATGCACACCGTCCGTCCTGTCCTTTATTATGCCTCCTCCCCACCGAAAGTCCCAGCTTGCGATGGCCCAGAAACAAAAACAAAAACTGCAGACGTAGAAGCTGCTAGTATAAATGCAGAAAACCACTCGAGCCGCCCCAAACGCCTTGAAATGCTATACCAGATAACAGAACCAAATGATGAAATCAAGAACCTTCCACCACCACCCCTAAAAATGAATTGATCCACCCTGTAACGCCGCCCAATGCAAAAAATAAATGGTTGATTAAAAGATATGCACGACGCTCGTGTTATTACTCCTTGTCTGGGAGCACGAAGCGTACCTTCTTCTTCGGCTTTGCAGCCTTGGTGTCTACACCCGCATCGCTCATCAACTCCTCTTCAGTCTCTTCTTCGATGGACCACACGTCGGGACTGGGTTCCCTCCACAGGTGGTCATCTCTGGCGCGGACAGACAGGCTCCGAGTCTGCTGACGTGTCGACCCGCGGCTGTTTGTGCGGCCTCTGCCCCTGCGGCCCGGCGCCGGCATGGAGTTGGGCGAGAGCAGGGCGTTGGCAGTGAGACCGAAGACGGGGCTCTTGGCTCGGAAGCGGAGGCCCTCGACGGCAAGGTCTCGCAGGGGTGTGAGCGAGAAGGACGACGACGTGGGGGAGAAGCGAATGTATTCCTCGTCATCGTCGTCGTCGGTGGTGAGAGCGTCCGAGTCAAAGTCTGGCGAGGTCGGGCGAGCACTATCGGGCTTGCGGAGGCCCTCGAGAGAGGAGGGACTGACGCTGCGGACGGCCTCGCGGGGCTGGCTGGCGTCCTCGATGCCGGCGTCGAAATCCATCATGTCGACGTCCAGGTCCATCTCGTCGTCCTCATCCTCTGCTGGGATGGGAGTGAGGAAGTAGGTGAGCGGGTTGTCATCGATATCCTCGAGAAGCGGCCGAGGCTCAAAGCTCTCGATAACGGACCTCTTCTTGAAAGACATGGTGGGAGTCAAGCGGAGCTGGGTAGGTGGCCAGGATTCTCGGCGAGAGGAGAAGACGGATTCCATGGGCATTGTTGGCTCGAGTTGCTTTTCTGTCTGGGGAAGACAGCAACAGGTGGATGGCAGGGGTTTAAGTAGGATGCAAGGCAAGGCAAGGCAAGGCAGGCAGATTAGCACTAAGTCTAGGTAGATAGGACTCTTTTTGCTGATGCCTTCAAAACGCCACCTTATTGGATGACTCAGACGGGGGAGAGAAATTATGACAGGTCCAATCTCTGAGCGGTAAACGAATAGTTCCCTTTGCTGAAGGCTCACGAGTAAGGAGAAAGAGTGAAGAGAGGGAGCAAAGAGGCCTGTGGGTTGGCGGCACCTCCGACGGTAAAAGGCTGAACAGCCACTTGAAAAAAAAGGGATTCCTGCACGGAGGACCAGAGAAGCTGGTCCAGAATATCAAAAGAAGCCCAAGGGTATGTAGGTCAATGTGGCCAGTCAAGTGAGCCTGGCGAGGCAGCGAGATAAGCCGCAGATATATATGCAATCTGATGCAAGGCAGCGGGTATGCCGACTGGACAAGGACAAGACAGAAATTCAACGCAACGCCCCTACCAGTACCACCCCCCCCTCTTTCTCTGCCGCAAAAGACAATAAACGGCTCGATAGCCAAGAGCTGGTGCGGCTCTAAAACGTCACCAATGCAGCCCGTGATGGGCAGAGACAAGGGGGGGCGCACGGCTCCGGCTTGGCCTTGTGAGGTGCTTTGATGGTCATCAGCAAGCGGTAGATGAGAGAGCTGCGCCCACGTGAAGGAGGCCTATGGGAGAGGCGTCTGGGGCTGGGTCCACCGAAGTGTGACAGCCGAGAGCCGTTGTGTATCATTTCTCACAAAAGCCGTTTATTGCAAGAGGCTGTTGCTCTTCGCCCGGCGTAAGTCATGAGAGTGAACATGGCGGGAAGACAATATAGTATTGGGAGAGGGCTGAAATGGGCGTGCAGTAGGCTCGCCTTGTGGTGTGAGCGCGAGATAGAGGAGAGCCAATATCTGCCGCATCCGCATCAGGCATTTCCCGCCATGGGCAAATAGTCGCAAGCCATGGTGTGTCCATGAGCATTCCAGGATGGTGGTTAGAAGGCGGCGAATGAGCGGCCCGTGTTCAAGAGCCCACACCCGAATGACTGAGAAACAAAGACGCGGGGAGAGAGACCAACGAAAAGCTGCAAGGGTTCGATTCTCGGAGCCTCTCTTTGGAGCCTTTCTCTGCACATCTCGTAAGCTGAGACTAGGGCACACCATCTCGAACCAGAAGGGATACCAGATGACTCGTCTGCTGGGGCGAGTAAGGTGAATAGGATGAGGATGATGCTATCTCGTCCTGCTCCAGTCCCCGCCATCTGGTGGGTTTGAAACCCAGGTCACGCCCACCTTAAGCAGCGTGGAATTTCCCATCTGCATGATGTGCATCGATCGAGTTCCTTGTTCCTTGGACGATGCATGCTGGAATGCAAACGATCACTGCATGGTTCCTTGCATGATGGATGCTTGCCCGCGCGTGGCGCCTAAAAAAGGACAGGACGGGCAAGCAGTTTGCGGTTTGGCCTCGTCGATCAAGGGCTCTCCCATTTTTGGATAGCAGTTTACAGTACTAGTACCAGCCAAAAAACGAACGACCGGGCAAAGGATAAAAATGGAACGCCGCAAAAGCTAGGCTACGGCGCGGCGCGGGAGCTTCGGCTGGGCTCGTCATCGTCGTCATACTGGATAATATGAAGTTACTCCTATCCAGCAACTGTGCGAGGACGTGTATACGAAGAGGGCACATGTAATTCAAGATGCCGTCCCGTTGGCACAGACTTGCCATTTCCGGACACACGGATTGACTCTAACAAGTCTCTAGGATTCTAAGACACCGCCAGTGCCAAAACTATGCGCTCCTCAGCTATGGTGGGCCGGATCGTCTGCGTCTGCTGATTTGCTCCAAGCCTCCCCAGGGCGAACGAATGCGGCCGTCGAGCTGAGCACGATGGCGCTCGATGGACTTGCTTCGTTTCCATTATTGGCGCCCCGGCCAGGTCAGCTCAGCTTTCACGAGCAAGTTAGTTAGTGCGGGCAACGGAGAGGCGCAAAAGCAAAAAAGCCAGTTTCCGTGCTGGAGCTATGGGAAAAATGGAATGTTGATTCGAGAAGATTGGGAGAAAAGATGTGCCACATCCCAATATAGAACGGTTGCCCGGCTTCTTTTCAGTGTTTTTGTCTATAATGGCTGCGAACCCCCTCCGAGGGGGATTGAAGAATTTGATTCTCATGAGACCCTCTGTTCCTGATACGTGATTCCAGGCCGTGCTCACAGCAGCAAAGCGTGACAGGGACCAGCATGAGAAATTCACTCAAAAAAAAGGCCCTCTACGCGTCATAGAAACAGGGCGACAAAGACCACACTTCTTCTGCTTGAGCGGTTTCTGGCATCCTGGCGAACACTCAACATGGGGGAAGCATGACCAGAAAAAAAAAAATACACCAGTCGAGCCATGAGTCGTCGTGATCAGACTACTAGACTACTAGACATCTCATATATTCACAAAACCTGGCAGCTCTCGGGCGACCAGAATTAATATATCGAGCAGGAAACATGCAACCTCCAAGGTCCCTTGTTGCATTTCTCCTCTTATTGTATCGAGACTAAATTCCGGCAGACGATGTCTCTGCTCCGTATCCCTGCGCGCCAAGAACAAGCCGTGACCCAAGCACCTGATGCCCTCGTTTGATTCCCTCACGGCCTCTTATTCATCTTTTCCCCTCTCGCTCTCTTTTCTCCATGGAGCTCCAACCCCTGCTCGATTCCCGCGCTTGCTGCGGTACTCCGTACTTGTACTCCCAATTCCGAACCTGGTCCAGCTTTTTCCTGGGCCAATGACGCCATGTCGGCCTTTTCGGCTGCCGCTGAGTCGCAGTTGAGCTTGAAAATCTCCGTGTCCCGATTTTTTTCTTCTTGCCATGTACTATCTATCGCATTGCTCTGATAGCTGTGCAGGATATATACTGAGGCGGAGTCCCGTCTGATGCACTAGATTGCATGCGGCAAGCAACTGTCAATGCTTTTTCTTCTCATCTCTTTTTGCTTGGGGTCTCGTGGAATTAATTTTGTCTGAGCAGTGAATATGAGTACGTTGCTTGCGCGGCAATTGCATGTCTATACGGACACTGATGTCGCTTTGTCTGTCATCTAGACCGAGCGTCACTTGTCGCACCATTTCGCTGTATTACTGCACCGAACATAAGGCACTACATTAGTACATACTACTATAGGTAGTACCTAGTAGTAATACTTCCATTCACATTTTCACATCTGCATTCCATCACCGGTTGTACAACCACCACAGTCCATGGATTCCTGCCCGCTTACATCATTCATCCTCTCCCTTCACGTGCATCCCCTGTGTGTCTCGGCTTGAGGCGTGCCGGACTGAGGACAATCGCAGCCTATTAGCATCTTGGCACGCGCAAACGAGAACGATGTGGCCCTGTAAGAATCGACATAGGCATCGCTAGCTGGTCCGTCGTATCGTACATACGCCGCATACGCGTACCCTCGTTTCCTTACCCCAGTGCCCAGGTAGCCTATCGGGTATACGCTTTCTCAAGCTCCGATAAGGGCATCTCCAGTCTGGTTGGGAATCAAGGTCTTAGCACATATCATCCTTGCGTCCTACGTAGTCGCTGTCGCAATTCCTAGTCGCCAAAATCCTGCAAGGCTTTCGGCGCCAAGAGAGACGCCCTTGTGGCCTGTTTTCACTTCGGCCCGCACGGGATTGTGCTACATACTACCTAGTAGTATCGTGCATGTCTGCAGCATCAAGTCAGCGGCGGTCCATTACATAAAGCTAGAATTTACCCTCCGGATCTCCGGATTATAAACCCAACCGACTTCCACCTTAAGTAACCAGCCCGCATTTGACCGTTATTTCTATTTCTCTCTCCCTCTCTTCTGCTCTTTGATATATCCTCAAAGTGCATCGTAGCGCTCATCTTCTCTCGGTTCCATTCCTCGTCATTGACTCAATTGCGGAGGTTCTCCTCACTTAATTCCGGTGACTCGCCCGCTCGCTTCATCGACTGCCCTTTTCGGCCTTTGCTGCTCCGCGTATTCCGCACATTCAAAAGAGCTCGCCCCACGTGACAAACAAGTCAATTCCGATTGATCGCCTCTAGCTTCCGGATCCGTTGAGGGCGACGACAAAGAGAGAAATCCGGTCAAGAGCTTTAAAAAAGAGGCTCGCCCCGGGTGGTGCAAAATTTCTTTGCCTGCCTCAAAGCTTATGGTGGCCTCGAGATTGAAATTCAGCCCTCGAGCAGTGCTGTCGTCCAAGATGCTTCGCTCTGCCCTCGTTGGCTTCGTGCTGCTTTGCGCTCTCGTCACTTGGAGCACCACGCTCTTCTTCTTGCAGGGCGATTCTTTCGAGGCTTGGTTTGACGCAGCTGCTCGCCGGGACAGCGGCCTCGAGTTCAGCAACAAGGCGCAGGATCTGGATTACGAGCCTACCAGGATGGATGTGACTAACCTGAGCCCTACCATTCCGCTGAGGATGGTGACGTTTAACATCCGATACGCCACTTCAAGTCCGGTCAAGGGCGAGAAGCTGTGGGACGAGCGAGGCCCCAGGCTCGTCAACGAAATCAACTTCATCACTGCCGGCCAAGAAAACGCCTTTCTCTGTCTCCAGGAGGCCCTCTACAACCAGCTCGAGGACATCCAGGCCGGGCTGGGCCCCCGATGGGCGTACATTGGCCGAGGCCGCGAGGACGGCAAGAAAAAGGGCGAGTTCTCCCCCGTCTTCTACCGGTCCGACGTCTGGTTCCTCGAGCGCTCGCAGACGCGGTGGCTGAGCACGACGCCCGAGAAGCCGTCGTTTGGCTGGGGTGCCCCTCACAAGCGCGTCGTCACCATGGGCGAGTTCTCGCACAAGGTGACCGGCACCCGGGTCGTCGTCATGAGCACGCACTTTGACTACAAGTACGCAAAGGCGCGCAAGCACAGCGCCGAGCAGCTGATGCAGTACGCCCGCGACTGGAGCCAGGGCAACGACATCGCGGCGGTGCTCATTGGCGGCGACTTCAACAGCACGCCCGATGACGTGGCCTACCGCCTCATGACGGCGCCGGGGTCTGGCATGTCCGACCTATCGGATCTGCTGCCTGCGGACAAGCACCACGGCAACAGCCTGACTTACACCAGCTTTGGCGAGCCCAACGAGTGGCCGCAGCGCATCGACTTTTTGTTTATCCAGGAGCCTCGCACCGCAGTCGTCAAGACGTTTAGTGTGCTGGAGAATGTCTATGACGACCAGATTCGCGTGTCGGACCACAGGCCGGTCGTGTCGGACCTGGAGATTGCCGTGGACCCCTCTTCATGAGAATTGACGAAACTGGTCCATCTTGGCTAAAAAAAAAAAAAAAAATAGCCGTATTGATACTTTATGATCAACGTCTCTTTCAACACTTGGAAAATCTCGGAGGATAATGATACCCGGAGCGTGCCTCCCGAGTGGCACCGTCTCTAAAGCAGTTCGTTATGAACAGGGAGTTTCGGATTTGACATTTATCGGTAGGATATTCACAAATAAATTACATTAAAAATCAAATTAAAAAAAAACCCCAATCTTTTTTATTGTAGATTCTATGTGAAAATTCTATGCAACAAAAAGACGGAGAGAAGTGGGCGCCGTGTAGATGCATGCTATCAACATAGGCTACGGGCGCTCGTCTGCATATGAGCACTTGAATGCTCTGCACCTTGCACCTTGTATCTATCGCCATGCTGACTCCCGACCTGAAAGAATGTCTCCAGACGGACAGAAAAAGCCATCAGCGATGCAGTTTGCTCATGCCGGTGATAAGCAACCCGCCTCTCTCGCTCTCTTGCACCCACCGCAACAAAGCCAAGGATCCAACCGCATCTCATCCCCAACGCATCAAATGCCTCAAGGGAGAGAGGCTGGATGGACCTGCAGCGCATCAACAGACATGACGGTTGCAGGATTTATATGATTATTATGGAACCGGACTCTGGATAGTATGCGCGCACAGAAAGGCGGTCAAGAGCTGTCCTGGTTGGTTAGGAGCTGGACTGAGATATGTAATGTATGTATCAACTGCATCTTGCACAGCATCTGGAAGCCGGCCATCAATCAGCTTTTTGTTTTGGTTCCTTCTAGTAAGATAGATCGTAAATAGGATACGACCAATATGCATTGACAAGGGTTTTATATCCTATCCTACATGTAGCTATTCAAGTTTGCACGGCATTGAAACGCTTCGTTTGCTCTCACCTGCATGGGATCATGATCCTTCGCGCTCGCGTCAGTGATTGGACTCAACATGTCTCTGTAAGGTGATCTTTTTGACAACAAGAAGAATACGAGTAGGTATGTTTCAGTGCCTCCGTTTTGACGGACCAATGAGATGATGCTTGATATGTTTGAGCCAATACGCTTGAGTCTCTGAGATGGATGTAATGCGGATCAAATGTACTCTGTAATCCATCGGAGTCTGACGCTCTTTCGGTGATAAACTGAGCTGCTCACATCAAATTCGTCATACACCGACTTGCTGCTGTCTTTGGAATAAATTGACGGCATACGATAAGAGTGACTGCATGCATACAGGCTCCATAGCATCACTTTCCACCATACCCGCGTGTCCGACTGGCTACATGTACGTCTGACAAGAAGCAAGCAGCAGCTTACCTGCTTCCAGCATGCGTATATAAGCTCAAATGTGTATTCTTGGATGCACGTCCGAACATCCAGACGACCGCTCATGGAGCTTCTTTCGGCCCCCGACATGTCTAGCGGTGGACATGCGCAAATGGCGGCATACACATATAGGTTTATCAAATTATATGTCATCTGAAACAGCCAAGTTTCCAAACACACACACATACACCATCCTACCGCCGATAACGTCAAAGAAGGAGAACAAGAACAAGAAGAAGTTGATGGGGTGTGTGTCTAATCCGTAGTGGCTGCAGCAAGTCCGGCATTCCTTTTACACTGCATCTATGCCATTTCAACCACTCACAGCCGCTTACTGTGAGACAAAGAAAACAAAAATTCAAGACAAAACAGGTAGGTAAATCGTGCCCAGCCGAACAAGATATTGCCACTCCCGGCCACGTCGTCGAAGAAAGTCTTGGAATTCGCCTCGCTGTGCAACACCACCACACACCAAACAAGACAGAGAGGAAAAAAAAAAGAAATGTAAAAACTGGAAATCTTGGTTCAAGCTGCACCACGCCCCAACAATGGAAAAAAAGGCTGTGTGCTGGGGAAGGGTCCTCCCACCAATCAAGATGACGAGGTCTACCGATTTTGGCACGGATTGATGGTTTTTGGATCACGAGATTTTGGGATGTGTGTCACGGGTGGCGCGGTATTATATCTCGCGCTACATCGTGGGAAATCTGGCGAGGCAGCCGCGGTGGGACGGTGCGATGGTTTGGCTTGTGGAGGTGGTGGCCGATATGGAGTTTGACGGAGAAGGATCCTCCATCTGTAAATTGTTCGCAACGCCGGTGTTCTCTTTCTGAAATATCCTTTTCGGGGCCTAAACACTATCTCAAATTTCTTTTACTATATGAGCGGTTTAATGTTCGGTGTTGACTACTGTATCAAGGGTCTACAAGTCTACATAGTTACATGTACTACGGATATGAGTACGAGCTGGACGACACAGTACTACTAGCAGGAGTCTAGAGCAAGATAGACGAGCCGTAAAAGCTAGAGATGCTGTCAATATCCAAAGCATCAAGCACCAGGCAGACGGTCGGGGTTGGTGTGGAGGTCAAGGAATACGGGAAGAGGCCGGGAGCCGAGACAGGCAAAAAGACGGGGGCCCGGGGGTGGGGCCGGGCCATCAGATACGAGTACGGAGGATGCAAGCAGAGGAGCAAGCTCGAGGATGAAGATGAGCACCACAGGCTGTGCTGACCCAGCAGGAGGAGGATCCCGTAGCATTCGGCCGCGGCTGTGAGCTGCGGGACGAGCAGAAAGAACAAGGGACAAGGGGGAGGGTCTGCCGGCAGCAGCAGCAGCAGCCAGCAGAGTGTGGACTCGGAAGCCTCACAAACTGTGGACGAGACGAGGGGGGTGTGCACCAGCCGGTCGATCATGCATGACCTTTTTGCAAGCGATGGAGGCATTTCGAGTCATCGGCTGAGCAGGCAGAGAGAGAGAGAGGCTGGGACGAGAAGACGAGAAGACTTTGGCCCGAGATATTTCTCGAGGCATGACTCGGAGGAGCAAGAAGCACGAGAGGAGGGGGAGCTAAGGCATCAGCCTGTCCTATCAACAGCCGATGGCACGTCCAGCCTGCATGACGGCAAACGGCGACGATTGGGCCTCAATGCCAAAACTGGGGCCGGTGTGAGCTGGCAGTTCGAACGGAGCAATCCGCATACGCCCCCCCGGACGGACGCCTTTCTTTGCCTCCCCCATGTTGCTGTTCTTTGTGCTCTTGTCCATATTTTACCGCGCACCAACAGTCCGGGGGCCACCAGCCTTGGCCTTGAAGAGAAGGAAGTTCACAACCATATACGGGGTTTTTTAAGAACCGTCGTTGAATTTTCGCAGATCATCTTGTCTGGTGAGGATATTTTTTTTCGTCTTGCTTTTTTGCCTCAACGGGCGTCGGGAGGCAAAGACGGGAAATTATCGTCAGGTCCTTTGCGGTTGATACCCAATGAAGGCCCTAAGAGGAATTTGTTGGGCAGAAAGACTGACCAAGAAAGCAAGAGAAAAAAAAAATGTGGTAGGCAAATGGTAGCAGTTTATTATGGTGGTGGTAGCAGTCGTAATCAAGCAAATTTCGCAACAAGTTGGGAGAGGCGTATGTGTATATGGCTCTGCGCTCTTTGTACCCCCTGCTCAGGCTCTTATAAGCCCCCAAACATTTTTTTTCTCTCTCTTCTACCTTGGCTCATTGTCATTGCGACCGTGGCGTGTCGTTAGTTTATTAGAGGTTGTCACCAGTTTCGTTGGACTGGGCGAGGCTGGAGAAGGTTGAAAATTTTCATCGTTCGCTGGCAGGTTTTTCGACCAGGTCCTGCTGTCCAACGGTGAATGTTGAGCTGTCAAGTCCCCCCACGGTGGCGAGAGCCAGGATAAAATATGTGTCTACAGGAGCAAAAGGTTTGTTGTACTCCGTACACCGAACAGGAAGAAACAACGCTGGTTCTGGTTGTGCTGTAGAGTTTCAGCGCGTGTTTCACATTCCCGTCGAGAGGCTGACCCGACTCTCCCCAAAAGGTGGCGGGGCGCCAACGACGGGCAGAGACGAGCCGCCAATCTCCATAGTTGGGCGTGAGTGCTTTTCTTGCTAATTTGGATCAATGTTTTTTTTTTCTTTTTTAGCGATTCTTTGGCTCTCAGCCATTCGCCGCGGCTCTACCCGGCGCGCACTTTGGCACTAGGATTTGCTTGGTGTTTCCACACGGGTGGGAAGGGAATTTGGAAATGGAAAATTGGAAGCCCGTGGCCCAGCATCCCGCAACCCTGGTCCGAACAGGCGGGAATGGTGACGTCGTTTCTTGACGGGAGCTTGACAACTTTGAACTGTTGGGCTTGGGCTGATTCCCGACATGGTGGTTTCCGACAAGGAGTCTGACAGACAGACAAGCGGACTGACGACGACGTTGAAAAAATGCCAGAGCCAAGGCGGATGGATGAGACGAGCAACAGGCGGCCATTCGTCATTGGGAATGCATGTTTTTATTTTTATCCGTCGAGAATGCGAGGCCCAGCTGTTGTCTTGAAGACCGGCTAACGCAGCAGCAGCGTCTAGGATCCCTGCTCGAACGTCTTTGTTTCTATTTTGCATGGATTGCATAAGACATGGAGCTTACAGGTAGGTATGGAGGCTATTACTATTGTTGTCTGGTGTTGTTGTTGTTGTCGCTGCTGCTGCAGCCTTTTGGCGAGCGCTTGTTGTAACACCAGCCCCGGCGCTCTGGCATCACGCATCATCCTACGACATCAACGCAACATCAAATGCAACCGTTCGCTTGTTCTTTGTGCTTCGCGCAGATTCTTCTCCTTCTTTCGACTCTCTCTCTCTCTCTCTCGCAACTCTCTCCCCCCTCCTCGAAGCTGCTCACAAGCTCCGTCTCAAACCCAAAATACCCTTGCAAGCTCGTCTTTCCCTCGTCTCGCGGCCCCCATTCGCTGGTTCGCTATCGCAGTCCTTCTCGACGGTGGTGCGGCACCTCCGCCCTCGGCCTGTCGTTGAGGCGACCCAAGGAGCAACTAGAGGGTCAGGCGGTCGTTACAGTAGCTGCCGATGCACTGTGCAGCTTCGCGGGACTGGGACTGGCTCCAACGGACTGCGAGTGTGTCTGGAGCTTACATTACAGTATTTGATCCATCATGTGGGGGAGAGGGATATCCCGCCGTCTAGACCATTCGGGAGACATCCAGGCCATGTACGGACGGGTATAGCACCAAAGCCAAATAGATGAAGGGAAGACTGCTCAACTGTCAAAAGCAATCAAGGAGCATATCCGCTCGACTGTGCATGCGGACGGACATCCAGTGATGCCGTCAAATGTCGCGCGATATTGTGTCCCCGGTTGTGCTACTCCAAGGAGCCAGAAAACCACACCACCATCTGCCCAGTGCTCATGAACAGCAGCAACTGACGGACATCCATCAAATCTCCTTCGTCTATCGAGTCCAGCTCTCCCTTGCATCGCGTCGCGTAAATGTCGCCTCGCACAGACGCTCGCTGCCCAAAAGCCAAGTGACTCTTCTCTCTCTTGGCCTCTCTCTCTCTCTCCTCTACCCCTTTACGGAGTCCGTAACATGCTCGTAAATTATTCATCTTCCATTCGCATCAATCCAATAGTGTATTGATTCAACGCATCACCAACCCACTTCTTCTTCCACAGTGCTTCGCACACTGACACACAGCGCCAGATCCAGTGCAGCGACAGCGCATTAGCCCCTACAGCACCCCCCCTGTTACCCTGCTACCCCTCCCTAGGCCACCCCCCTCTGCCCACCCCCATGCCCACCTCACCTCACACAAACCCGAACCTTCGCACCCCTCATTCCCGCCCTTGTACAGTCTTCGTAGCGCTCTGCCTGCCCTCTGCACACACTTTGCGGCCATTGGATCAGCGACGACGGGCGATTAAAACCTCGACGCAGCCGCTACTGCGCTGTCCGTTGGTCTTGCAGTTGACAAAGCTCGTTTTTTGCGAAGACGACGAAAAATTTCTGTTGCTGGGTTTCATCGATCCTTTATTATCCTGGCCCATCGCTGTGAATGAGGGGTTGCGTCTCATCTCATCTCGTCTCATTCACATTCACCACTTCTCACACTTCTCTTCTCACGCCGTACAGACAGCTCTTCGAACTCATTTACGCCTGGCGCTAATCGATCCGACTGTCTCTTTTCCCACCGCCTGATTGCCCACTGAGCTAGTCGCTGCCTAGACGCCCGACTTTGGATGCTTACAGCTTCTCAACGCAACAGCGACTCGAACGAACTCGAACCCCACCGCCTTAGTGCGGCTTCTTTTACTTCTTAACAACTAAACATTTACCATTCATCTGCTCCTCTCGGGGCATTCATACTTTGTACTCATACACAATGCCTACAGACAACATGGTAGGCTACGTGGAGGACGTTGACGAGGACATTGGCAGCACCATCGGCGTGGAGAGCACCCGACGATACGCCAGATCAGCAGCCGCCAGAAGCCCTGAGCGTGAGCGATCCAACACCGGCAAGCCCAGAATGCCAGAGTCCGACTCCGATGACGAGACAGCCTCGAGCAGCAGCAGCCTCTCCGACTCTGACAGCACGCCCGCACCCACCAGGGACAGGACAAGGCCCGTTCCCGTCGAGCATAGACGCCCACTGCACCACAAGGAACGAGACCACCGTCGCCCTCCTCAGGATTCTCGTCCCCCTCGCGACAACAGAGCCCTTGCTCGAGATGATCGCCAGAGACGCGAGAGGAGACCTAGGGAAGACGACGACGACCACAGAAGGCCGCCCCGACCTCAGCCCAAGGATAGAGACCCCAGAGACGCACGAGATCCAAGAGACCTGAGAGACCCCAGGGGCCCCAAGAAGACCCGACCCGGCCCCCCCAAGCATGCTGCCTCTCAGCCTGTCGTCTCTCAAGGTGCTTACCGAAGAGGCCAGTTCGAAGATCCGGCCGCATATGGAGTTCAGCAGGCTCAGCAGCTCCAGCAGCCTGCTGCCTCTGGCCGGCCTCGTGCCAAATCTCGTCCTGCAAGCTACTACGCCGGACAGCCCCCACGGCCCCCTCTGGACATGGGCTGGCCTGGGCCTCATGCTCCCCTTCCTCCCCCTCCTGGGGCGTTTGGTATGGGCAACTTCCCGCCGCCTCACATGTTTCCTGGCGGTCCCCCAATGCACCCTGGCATGCCGCCGCCTCAGTCTCCCATGGGTATGGGCCCGCCTCCCTTCTTTGATGGTCCCAGCCCAATGGGACCGCCGCCTCCGGGAGAGCATCTCAGACATCGGTTCGATGGTGGCGGCCGGCCTGCTTCTGCCATGGGCTTTGGCTCTCCACCCGAGGCCATAGGCTACTTTAATGAAAAGTATGACGACTATGAGGAAGAGCAGCATCAGAAGGTTGCCCGCCGTTCTTCGCGTGCCAAGAAGGCGCCGCCACCATTGGAAGAGCGCAAGAGGTTGCCGCCTTCTGAGTTTTCTCTCAAGCGTACTCAATCGGCGAGGCCAACTTCGAACGCCTACAAGCCTCCTCCATCTGCCCGCGAGCCAATGCGCGAGCCACTGCGTGAGATGCGTGAGATGCGCGAGCCACTGCGCGAGGCACCACGGGAGCACACGCGAGACCACCAGCTCCGAGAGCGTCCGCTGTCTCGACAGGGCCACCAGCGGCCGCCGCCATCCCACCGCCGGTCTGTGGGCTTTGTGGACCAGCAGGCCTTTGACGAGGATGACTTCCTGGGCGGCGAGGTGGACCTCTATCAAGAGGTCTCTCCTAACCAGCGCCGTACTGCCCTCGCTCGACCTCGACGCAGCAGCTCCGTTGCTTATGATCAACACGGCTACGACATTGTTCCCGCTGGCAACCGAGGCCGCCGCTCGTCCATGTACGGACCTCTCCCTGGGGAGTCTGGCGGCGTCAGCCTCGAAGAAGATGGCAGGTACTTTGATGCTCTGCGGTATCAAGAGGACGTGAGCGGAGGTGCACCAATGCCCTTGACTGCTGAGACTCTGCGCAAGGCATCCAAGCGCGGGGAGCTGGCCAGCAGCCGATCCACCAGGAGCAGCGGCAGCCATGACGAAAGCGACTACAAGCGAAGCAGCCATACCACTGGCCTTACCACGCAGTCCTCGGCAGCCCACAACAATGACGACTTCACCATCAAAGTCTCCGGCCAAGCGGTCGTCAAGCTTCCCGGCGCCCAGATCGAGTGCGACGGAGGCGAGATCACCTTTAGCGGCAACCGAGGAGCCGGGGCCGGACCTGGCTCAGGAATGCACGGCGCTTCTCGCGCTGGCAGCGACAAGGAAAGCACCGTCTACCAGCTTGACGATGCACGCAGCTCTCGCATGGACCGCAAGGCACTGCCGCATCGCCCTCGCGCAACCAGCCAATCCGATGTTCACAGCCGCATCTACGCTCCGATCCACGCCCCGTATGAACATGCCCCGTATGAGCATGTTCCATACGAGCACGCCCCATACGATCAAGCCCCATACGAGCATGGCCCATACGATGCTTTTGATTCATATGAGCCCGTCACTTATGAACATGCTCCCTACGACCCATCCCTTGCTGCCTCCAACTTTTATTAATGTTGACGACCAAAAACGAAGAACCATTCTCAAAAATTTACGAAGCTAAACTCACGACTTATGCCTTGATGAAAAGTGCTTTTTTGTCTTTCCTCAATATTGACGACATATAAACGATGTTGAGGTCACTGGTTCTGCTTCTTTTTCGAAGACCGACTGAATGATTTTTTTTCTCATTTCTGTTTCTCCATTTCTGTTTCCATTTCCAGTATTTACGACGTTTCTTCTTCTTCTTCTCTTCTTTTCTCCCTCACATCCAGCGCTTGGCTTGGTGGTTCATATACCCTGCCGCCATTCCATGGCAGCAAAACTTTCTGATACCCCCCCAAAAAGTTGGCGATGGGAAGGATATTGTGTGCTTTTCACTAGGCGGATCTTGGTACACGTGTATTGGGTTTCATTTCATTTCATTCTTCATCTTTTTCCATTTATTTTCCTTTTGCATACTCAGCTTTTGCTTTGAGCGCCGCACAGCCTGCAAAGAAGTGTCGGTGAGATAATCGAGGATGGATTTGGCAGGCAGGGAGCAAGCTGGTCTGACTCCCCCAACCTTGCCGTTAGGGAGATGGCGCCATCTCCAAGGAGGGCTGTGTTTAATTCTTCTCTCGGGCCTGGATTTGACGATGCTCGAACACAGCCGTCTCCCTACCCATCTGCACCCTTTTTCGGAGCTGGCACTTTGTGGCCAATGTCTTTTATTTTACTTTTTGGGTTTGGCAATTTCTCAGTCTACTACTATAGCGGCTCTTTGTGTGTTAAGAGGAGGAAATTATCGAACTGTCTGATTTATTCATTTCTTCATCAATGTTACGAAAAGCGATAGAATGTACGAGCAATGGGGGTTCACACCCCCTTCACTCCCTCTGCCGTACACGAGGGGCTCTTTGATTCTCAACTGGCATGCTATTTACTCCCCGTGCTCCGGCTCCTTTTCTCTCCGAGACAAGAACCTCTTTTGCTTTCCTCCCTCTTGGGGGGAGAGAGAGCTGTGATTTGCGGCCACGTGCACTGGAGCCGGACTCTGATACCCCTCACGGCTTACCCTTGTGGGCTAGCACGCATAATGCAAGGAGGGAGGTGCATGCACGCATGGCTCGAGGAGGACGTGATACAATGGATAGACACGATGCTGCAGGGAAGGACGATGTGGCATGTATGGTGGTTTAGATTACGAAGCGGGGGGGTGTTTGGATAGCATGCGCTGCTGGAGGGATTGGCTTGACGATTCTTTCACGACCTGATGACGAACCAAAAGCGTTGATTTTCTTGTCTTTTTTTACTCTTTTATTTCTTTAACGATGGACCATGTATTTTTTGTTATCGAAGCATGTACTTGTTTTTATTTTCTACACCTACGTAACTAATAAATGGCCTCTGGCGGCCGTCTACCTGAATTGCGTTTGCACCACCAGTGACATTCAAAGGCATGAATCAAGCAATAACTCCATACACATTTATGCAGGGAGCCAGGGCAGGCGGTGAATCAAGCCGGAAGAGCTGAGAAGCCTCCACGTAGTCAGTGTGGATCACAGTACGATCCTTTTGTGATGCACGTTTCCATCGAGGCTGAGGCTGGTTCTGCAAAGTAGCACGAGCACGAGCACGAGCACGAGCACAAGAAACAGCAAGCAAGCAAGCAAGTAGCGAGAAAAAGGAAAACCTGCTGTACTGTATCAATATTACGATGAGCTAGTTCTGATGCTTCTTGTGTAATCAATACGATTAGCGTGTTCTGATGCTTCTTGCGTAAGGCAAACTGCAGTGACACTTTACAGCTCAGATCTCGAGTCCCACCAAGCCCTCCACTGAGAGCGTGATTGGATCGATCGATGGGGGGTGGGGCGTTGCTGGGTTAGGATGTTTACTTGCGTGTGCGTCATCCCGATTTGGAACATTGAAGGAAAGGAAACACACAAAAGGTACTCATTTAACAAAAAAAAAAGCTGGAGATGTTGTAAAGGCTGCCAAAAGCTTTCGGTTATTGGTGTAATAGGCTTTTTAAAAATAAACAATTTACATCAAATCATCCGCTTACGATGTTAGTAAGAGACCATATTGCATGCATCGATCAGATCAGCGGTTTGATTGGTTCTTAGCGCTGCCAACCCAACCCCCCAGCCACGGTATTTTTGCGGTTTCTGTAGGAACAAAGCGCGCTGCCCCCGGTAAGCTTCTTCCGCCGCACCATTCTGCCCGTCTGCACTCACTCTTGTTTTCGCTAGTGTTTTTTTTCTTACCAACTCTTCAACCTCATAATCTAGGGGTTAACAATTGTTTCTAGTTGTTTACTGGTTTTGATCGGTGGGATATAGTTGCACCTTTGTGCACTGATAAGGTATCCCCCCTTTTTTGCCTGGATAAGAGCGATATTATCGAGGCTCAACTTGAGCTGTTTGCGTATCCTCGACTGCTCGCCGGAGAGACAATCCGCATTCCAACACCATGGCGCCGGCGGTGGTGAGTGCCGATACAGGCCTTGCCGGCACAGCAACCGTCAATGTCATCGACACCGACAAATTCCCAGCAGATGGCCCTCTCCTCCAGGGAGCCCGCGTCTTTGCCCGACTCGCCAAGCGAACCAATGATCCATCCAATGGCGTTCTCGACCCTCACGACATCAACAACGTCGGCTTCTTCTTCCTCTTCGCGCTCATCGGTATCGCCTTTGTCGCCACCGGCATCTGGTTCTTCTTCTATGCCAAGAACGGCGGCATTGTCTTCAAGGATAACGATTGGGACGACTACAAGTCTACGGTTCTGCGTCGCCGGGGACCCAACGGCACGGTTCTCTCTGGAGCCACCGAGTCGACTGATCTGGGAGGCGGCAGCGTTTACAAGCGATATGACGACCACGATGATGATGATGACCGGAGAACCGCAATCACGGACAGCACTTACCTGACTGGCATTACTGCGGGCGCGAGTGACATTTTTGCCCGTGAGAAGCGCAAGAAGAAGAAGGAGGCCCGCGATGCCGAGCGTAGAAAGCGACGCGGCGAGAAGGGCAAATCGACAGAGGGAACTGCATTCGAGGGCGTCCAGGATGAAAAGGCGGAGCGTGAGGCCAAGAAGCATCTGCGCAGCTATCGTCACGAAAAGGCGGCTCGCGTTGGCGGAATCAACAAGGAGGCCGAAGGCTCTGAGTGGGAAGGATCCACGAACGCGGCTGAGTCTTCCGTCGGGGCCACGTCAGAACTGCTCGCGAACCAGGAACCCCCGCCTATCTCGGAGCCTCCCAAGACGTCTGCTCCCCCCAAGGCGAAGAGCGGAGGCATTCGAAAGGTGTACTCGACTGCGGACCGGAGGGAGAGTAAGGAGGCGGAGCGGGAGCGTGCCGAGGCCCGAAGACTGAGAGCCGCCAACAGGGTTGCTCAGCGGGACTTTGGATACCAGAGAGCGGCGGGCGCGGTGACGAACAGCCAGCTGAGCGAGAGTTTGCTCTCGGGTAGTGGTACCGGCGATTCGACGACGCTTGGGGAGAGTAGTATTCCTGAGGAGGAGAGCGAGGTTGGCACCAAGAGCTACCACCATCCCATGCCGGAGCTGAAGGAGCAGAGGCGGAGGGAGAGAGAGGAGCGCAGGGCGAGGCGCAGC
Organism: Trichoderma afroharzianum; assembly: GCA_037893235.1. Classification (NCBI taxonomy): domain Eukaryota; kingdom Fungi; phylum Ascomycota; class Sordariomycetes; order Hypocreales; family Hypocreaceae; genus Trichoderma; species Trichoderma afroharzianum. The sequence goes on along the minus strand of JBBLXW010000019.1, from coordinate 574,492 downwards.
AAGAGCGGATACCGACGTGGAAATACGGATGAGAATACCGATGTTTAAAAGGGGGGGCTGGGTTGATGACGGCGGGATGAGATTTTACTGGAAGGGCTGACTCGCTTTTTCCTTTTTTGTAAAGCGTTTGTGGTCTTTTTACTGGGTTTTCACACGGGATATTTGGGGTTTTTTTTTTATGAGGGATTGGGATGGAGGCGGTATTAAATGACGTTTTTGTTTGTCTTTCTTTCTTTTGTTATGCAGGCACGTAGATATGAAGACGAGATGAGATGAGATGCACGCTATGAGGGGAGGGTGTTTGAGTGTAGAAAGTGAGTAACGCAATGGGACATGAATGAAGGATGCAATAGTCGATAGTTATTTTGTCGTATGAATACATGTATAATGGTATTTGATTTTTTCAATATTGAGCCCTTGTTTCCTGTCGCTAATTGCTTCATTGATTCCTGTTGACGTGTGTAGTCATTTGCTCCCTTGGCTCAGTTTTGAGATGTGCGGCTTGATGTCCCTTCAATTCCTCTTGACAATGGATGTCTCACTGAATTGCGTTGCAGAAACAACCTTTTGCTTGACTCTTCAAGTGCTCTCACGTTACATACCTACTATTATAGGCTTACAGTAACATTCTGCTTAATTGTGGTTGGTACCTGAACAGGTGGGATTCGTGTCGTATTGTACTAGTCTAGTGTTTACGAGTACAACTCCAGTCTTACGTGTACGCGGAGATTGGGCGCTCAGGAACAGGAACAGAGTGTCCGTCTGATCCCGCCCTTGTGTTTAGGTCGCGTCTGGGGGGTTTTTTATGGACGTGTTGGGTTGGGCGGTTACGTTTTCGTGTTTGGCTATGTACAGAATTTTATAGGTGGCTCTTATTTATTTATTTGTTTGTTTATTTGTTTGAGTATCCATGGATGTGTCTAAGTCTTGTTATTTCATTGCACGGGGGCGGTTAGTAATCAATGTTGTTGATGGAGGCGCGGCTATGATTGCTATGAATAGCATCAATGGATGTTCCATGGAGCGCGGACCCAAGCCAATTGAAAAAGGTCCAATCCCGGACAGAAACCCTGAAAGATTTGGAAAATAAAGACGGCACGGCGGCGAGAAAATGGCACGCATAAGCAACCCGTGGAACCCCCCCTCTGGAGGGAGCAGGAGGTGCATTGACAGGGCGAGACAGCATGAAAGCGGCTTGAAACTCGTGGGCTGTGAGGGTGAAACTACAGGGGGTGTTTTGTCTTTGGCGACCTGGACTTTTGTTTTTTTTTTTAAGGTGAGGTGAGGCGGTACTTTGGATTAGGCGCCCGGGTCGTCCGAAGGGGTCAATAGGTTTGAAGGTCGGTTTGGATTGAGATGCGAGTGTTTTGGTGTGAGCATTGCGAGACGCTACGCTTGGGAGTTTCATATACGAGGATGCCGGATGAGAACGAGGATGAAGATGAGGATGAGATTTTGTATGAGATGACAATGAATGGTGTCCAGTTGATGCACGGCTGTTTTGTCGCTCACGAGGCTGCCTGCTTGTCATCCGCATTGCGTCACACTGGCCGCTAGCACCAATGCTAAAGGTACCGCGGGAGGAGGTATCCAGTACCGATTTGTCGGGGGGTCTAGCGCAGCGGGAGTGACTTACGCTTCCCCGCTAAGCAGATAGCGATATCCACTGTAAGTCTATGTAAGACACTATCTGGTGCATTGAACAAGCATTGTATCGCCCTGCTGCGTGCACATGCTTCGCCCGGGTCGCCAATACCTCCCTCCAGACAATGCCCGCTCTTCTCCATGACCGGGCTTGACATTCCAGATTCCACAACCTGCACCTGCGGCCCCACAGATTTGCCTCTTCAAACCCAGCTTCAGCTCCTCCAGCGGCCCTTTGCCCAGCTGGGACACATTTTCTGCTGTTCTATCCGCTTCTCGTCTCGTCCTTCTACAGTGAGTGGCCTGTAGCCTGGGGGATCGTACCAGGGAACACCAACGTCCAATCCTCAGCATTCTGTTTGTCTTTTGCCGTCCAGTGCTTCTCTTCTTCTTCTTCTTCTTCCTTTTTGGATCTCTACTTGACGCAATCTCCTTTGTCTAAACCCAATTTCCCCTTTTCGGCACACTCGGTTTGTTTCTGGTCAGCCCTTTTTCTTCTTCTTTCTCTTTCCTTGGTACCTACGCCCGTCTCTCTCCTACATCGTCATCCATCTCCTCAATTCCCTCACGGGTTCTCACTTTAGCGGTTCTGGGTTCTGGGCCCCTGCGGGAGCCAAGCGCCAGTTGGGCTGTTTAGCTGTGCCACTCGCTACTCGCTGCCGCTCTAGTCCCTGCTAGCTGCTGTTGGGCTCTACCAGCAGCCTCCAGTCGTGTGTACACTTGCCCGCTAGCACGAGTAATCCGCTACAGTGCAGTACGAGTACATACAGCCGTGCTGGCTCACTCCAGTGCTGCGTTATCTCCCGAGTCGTTCGCCTCTCTGTCTCTCCCTCTGTGGCGAGGCACCACCGTCCGTGTCCGCCCAAACGCAATCTTTCCATCAACCCTCCACTACTTTATTTTCGCCCTCTGGCAGCGGCTGCTCCGGAACGGTCCGACCGAGACAACTTCTTTTCTTCTTCTTCTTTTTTCCTTTTCCTTGCTGGAATCCCACGAGCGACGACTCGAGACTTTTTGGCTGCTGCGTCTACGAACCTCGACATTCCGCGGAATCGCTCGCCTGCGCACTCGACTGCAGATCCGGCTTGTGAGCAGCATCCCCCGCAGCCTCCTCACCACACGCCCGTCGACAACTCGCAGCGCCGCGACCGTCGCGGCGGAGACGCCGTCTCGTCCTTTGGCTCCTCGGAGTCTCTCTTTTCTCTTTTCGCTGCGAGCGAATGCTAGATTCTTGCTTTGTTCCATCGCTTGGGCTGGCACTTGACTCAAAAAGCAGTCCATCACAATGACGACGTCACCATCTTCGGCCTTGACGGGCGTCATCATCGGCCTGGCGTCTTCCTTTGGCTCCATCGTCCTCATCTTCCTCGTCATCTTCATCTTCTGGGCGTCGGGATGCGCTGGCTCCGGTCGAATCATCCTCGACCGCATCGGCCGACCGGGTGAATACGATGACGAACAGGCGTTTGCGAGGGAAGAGGCCGAGGCCTTGGAGAACATGGACGACATGTCCAGGACGGAATACCTGAGGGCCAAAGGTACACCGAGCCATTTGCGCACCGTAGCCAACATACTGACTGTGGAATTGTAGCATTCGTCACTGCGAACCCCCCAGAGTCTGCGCAAACCGATATTTCGCTCTCACAATATCTTGCTATTCAGGAAAAGGGCGTGTCCGCCTGGGAGTTTGAGCCCGAGCTGGAAATTGCAAATTGCTTCGTCCAGGCCCGAACCGAGATTGAGTTTTTCGATTCCGAATGCACCGTCATGAGCAACCTGCCCGTGCCCAAGCAAAACGACGTCTACTACTGGGAGGCCAAGGTCTACGAAAAGCCCGAGAACACGCTTGTTGCTATTGGTATGGCCACCAAGCCATACCCTCTCTTTAGACTGCCTGGTGAGCATTTCCCTCTGCCCCAATCGATGGTGCTGCCTTGCGACACGGAGTTCTAACAACCACGATAGGTTTCCACAAGTACTCTGTTGCCTACCATTCAAACGGCTCACGACACTACAACCAACCATTCAGCCGAACCCCGTATGGCCCCCAGATTGTCACTGGTGATGTGATCGGTGTTGGCTACAGACCGCGAACGGGTGTCATCTTCTTCACACGAAACGGCAAGAAGCTCGAGGAAGTGGTCCATGGCTTAAAGTCTCAAAACTTCTTCCCGGCCATCGGAGCCAACGGGCCCGCGACAGTTCACGTCAACTTTGGTCAGTCAGGTTTCGTCTTCATCGAGGCAAATGTCAAGAAATGGGGTCTGGCCCCTGTCACTGGCAGCCTGGCTCCCCCGCCCCCGTACGGCTCTGAGCAAGGCAGCATTCTTCTGGAAACCGGTACCAAGGATGGCTTTACCTCTGCGCAAGGCCGGGCTCATCGACACTCTGTCAGCGGCACGCCATACAGCGTTAGAGTTGGCGAGAATGATCTCAACGTACAGCACGGACGATCACGCAGTGGAAATTTCAGGGTTCTCCCTCCCACCAGCCCCGGTCCTGTCAGGAGTCCAACCGACATCTCGCTTGCCCAGCTCGTGCCATCCGATGAAGGTGGTGAGGCTAGCAGCAGCACGCGCCCTGCGCACGAACAGCATTTCGACGGCAACCCGCTTCAGCTCCACCTCGAAGACGCCACCAACCCGCCGCCCGATTATTCAAGTCCAACCTATACCCAGAATCGCAATCGCCGATACAGCACTGACAGCGAGGATGAAAACGCTCCTCTGATCCATGTTGTGACTCGCAGCAGGGGTGAATCTTCGGCAACAATCCGGCCTGCAGGACATGGCCAGCCCGCTCCCCCCCAAGATCCTGTCCCGAGTTACAGCGACGCAATACAACAGGGGGCGAGCCCACTTCGACGTGAACGAAGCAACAGCTCTGAGTCTGAAGTCTCAGTCCAAAGCTCGGAGAGCGGATCTTCATCTAGCTGAAATAGGTTGTTAAGAGACAGCCTACACAGCCCGCTTGGCAAACGAATTCACGAAAGCACACCGAACATCTAGACCTTGCAGAAGAGTCATCAAATCGACCCGGTTCACCAATTTACATCATAAGCAAGGAGTCAAGGGTTGAACTGAACATATGGAACCAAGCTTACTCAACAATGGCACTTCCTATACACACACGCATGCCATCACATTCACAAACACACACTTTTTGCACACTGTTACATATCTCGCACGGGCGCCTTGGAGTTTGAATAGCATTGGGATCTACCGTCACGACGGATACACATCGTTTGGGTTTTTTTTTTGTCTTGATTGTTTTTTTTTATATGTGTTAGCAGCCCTCAACCTCTCTCCGCACCTTAGAACAGGTCCGCCCTTTTATATATATATATATCTTTCTGCTATGGACGGAAACACTTTCTCCACGGGAGGAAACTATGAAACATGATACCACCTCTTGAAGGCCCTGGCGAAAACTGCGACTATTTGAATTTTTCTTTTGTTCCTCTGTCTTGCTGTTTTCTGCCTGTTTTTTCCTTCTCTTTTTTTGATTAAAACTGTGGAGGAGGAGGCGGAAGACTGGAAGGACTTGTTTTAGTGCTTTCAGGTGGCATGAGGTTGTAGATAGTTGGTTTAAATAGTAAAAAGGGCTTCAATTTGGCATTGTCTTGCTCGGGTTGTGTGTGTGTGATTTGTGGTTCGTGGTTCGTGGTTCGTGGTTCGTGGTTCGTGGTTCGTGGTTCGTGGTTCGTGGTTCGTGGTTCGTGGTTCGCGGTAATTGTGACGTGTGGGCTGCATTCTTGAGGATTGGCGTTGATCGTTTGCGGTGGTGGTTGATCTAGAAGACGACTTTGATCCTACCTAGTACTAGGTAGTTAATCTTAAGCTTTGATGCTAGTGGCGTTGACCAAGATCGCTGCGTGTGCTCTTGAATCCACTGCTTTGCATGGAATTACAGTTGTGATCGGCTGTCTATCCACTCAAGTAGCGAAAGTGCGTCAGTTGTATGCGACGATATTTCACAACTGCTTCTCCTTTTGGAGTTCTGGGAAAAGCTTTAGGGATTAGATTGTTCAAATCTCCTTAGATCATGATCATGAATGTGTTATTATAGGTAACGACTATGAAGCCCCATGAAGAAGCTTCAAATATTGAGGATTTTTCAGTGGCCATGCCTAGTTATAGAGGTTATATCTATTATCAAGAGGGTCAGTTAAGCTGCAATAGCTAGGTCAAAGCAAGGCTACGCCCCAGTCTTTGGTTCAAAAATCCAGAATCGATTCATAGCTCAACCCGATCGGTCACAGCCGACCAAGTCAAGCCTCGCAGAGTCAGGCCATAAAGTTTGACCGCTTGGCTACATAGTTATCCACCGACAATTATTTGTTCAAGGTCACAGTGATCAAGTGTAATAATGAAAGTGAACCCTTGAAAACTGTTATATTCTTATTTCTACTGTAGTAGGTAGTTACTTATGCATTTGCCGCAGCCAACTCCAGCCTCAAAGAGCCATCGGCGATCTTCATGAAGAGTTCACACGAGTATACCATCCGCTCTTTCAAGGTTTCAGATACATCAGACACACACACCAAAAAGCGTTTAAATGATCCCATGACTCTACTTGCTCCATCCAAAGCGTTTCAGGTTTGGCGACAGTCGGGCTATATGTGGTCGATATCTACCTAAGGTAGTGTAACCTGCATGTGGGTTGACGTCTGGTTGCAGGAACAACTGCCTAGCCCCTCTCTATTCTCTGGGTAGCAGATCCATGGATGTCTTTATAAGTATAGGTATTGTTCTGCTTCAGGAATATGCTCTACATCTACTTCTACAGGGTTGGAATACGGCTCTGAGAGCCTCACAGTCTTCCGTCTCTTGCCAAAGCTGTCCCTGTAGACATGGCAGACCGGAAGAGTTATACAGTAGGCTGGATCTGCGCTTTAAGAACGGAACTGGTGGCCGCCAGAATCCTTCTGGATAAGCAACATAAGCAACTCACGAATATTAGCAAAGGAGATAATAACAACTATACACTGGGTAAAATAGTAAACTATAATATTGTTTTAGCTGTTTTACCCGATGGAGAGTATGGAACAATAGCCGTAATAATCGTTGCTGCGACTATGCTATGCATATTCCCTAATATTAAAATTCGCTTAATAGTTGGTATTGCTAGTAGTGCGCCCAGTAAGAACCATGATATTTGGCTGGGCGACGTTGTAGTGAGCCTACCTTGTGATAGAAAAGGTGGTGTGCTGCTATATGATTATGAGAAAATAATTCAGAAACAGGCATTCTAGATCACAGGGTCTCTCAACCAGCCCCCCAGTGTCCTACGTTCGGCCGCAAGCGCCCTTATAGTAGACTATATATACCAGGGTTATAAAATTAAGAAGACTATCGAGAGCATTATAGAACAAAAGCCCCAACTTTGGAAGAAATTCCAGCAACCACCTCTCAGCAGCAATATATTATATCAATCTACATTTATCCATCCTGCAGATAATGAAATATCCTGCTCGGAGCCTTGTGGAGATGACCCATCACGTATAGTCAGGAGAGTGCCCCGGGATGATGGCTCCGACGATCCTGCTATTCATTACGGCCTGATTGCATCATCAAACCAGGCAATAAAAGACGCTCAGGTCAGGGACAAGCTTGCTGAAGAAGAAGACGTGCTGTGTTTCCGAATAGAAGCGGCAGGGTTAATAAACGTATTCCCCTGCTTGGTTATACAAGGCACATGCGATTATTCGGATACTCACAGGAACAAACAGTGGCAGGGATATGCAGCAATAACCGCAGCTGTGTATGCAAAAGATCTTTTGCTTCGAGTACCAGCCGAAGACATTGAAGCTACACAGCCGATCACAGAAGACGTTGGTTCTATGGCGGGGACTGAATCTGGAGGACCAGGAGGAATGATATGTTCTCCGCTCATCTCACCCACGGTATGTGTGCTACATGTTATCGAAGTGGAAATTGAACTGATGCAAATGTCGAAGTAGAGCGGTTTAGTAGGATATTTGAGCAAAGATTTCGTTGACGCATGTATCGCAAGGGACCGCGAGAAATTCATCTCCAAAACAAGGGAACTGATTCAGAAAATCATCAAGGCCAATACCTCTGGGGGCATCTGGTACAATCGTGATAAGGTTTGGAAGTTGTCTCGCCAATGGAGGGAGTATTTCCACTTACACAGGACGATTCCGTTGGAGGGGAGGTTGAGTGGCTCTCCGTCTCCTCGGATGACGCGATCGTATCTGATGCGTATGGTATCTGACACTCGTCTTAGTGGAGATGAGGTTTCTCGCCAGAAAGCAGATTTATATGATGTTATTGCTGTCATGGACTATGTTGATGGATGGCAGAGTGTGAATACTCAAAGATAATAGGATTACGGATGGATTTAGGACAGGTAATGGTTAGTATTGAAGGGTAACCCTGAAAGTTCACTTTCTCTGCTAGAGTTTATTACATGTCAGACAGTCATTTAACCCAAAGGATGGATATATCGCTATTCGGACCCCAGCTTATTACGTTAGTGAACTGCTTTGAAGTAAAACGTACATGTATCGTATGTATATACCATTAAAGACATTATTACTCCGAAGAAACAATCGTCTCATCTTCCATGTCCAGCAAACCACCAACATGATGAATCATACTTCACTCCTCTTTGGCATAGTCACCAAGCTGTAGACCATTGACTGTTTTAAATAGCTCCTCAATGATTGGGCTGGTTCTAGCAGCAAGACTGCAGCGGGGGGGAGGCGGTCTATTTTTGTCTTCGGCATCGGAGGAAGCAGGGTTACCAAAGAGACCTCCCGTTGGAAACGACGAAATAGGTTTCCCAAAGAACCTTCCCGACGAAGCATTTGTGCCAAATCCCCCCGACGGAGCGGTAGTAGCATTGCCAAATAGACCCCCAGTCGGAACGGTATTACCACTGCCAAACAGACCCCCAGTCGGAACGGTATTACCACTGCCAAACAGACCCCCAGTCGGAACGGTATTACCACTGCCAAACAGACCCCCTGTCGGAACGGTATTGGCATTGTTGCCAAATAGACCTCCCGATGAAGCATTTGTTCCAAACCCCCCAGCCGGGGCAGAAGTACCACTGCCAAACAGACCTCCGGATGAAGTAGTAGGGAACGCAAATCTTGGAGCGGTGGCGGCTGGAGCGGGAGGACTCTTGGTATTTGTGGAAGGGGCGCCATCAGAATCATTGCTGGACTTTGTAGTCGTCTTTGTAGATTCCTCTGTAGATTCCTTTGGAGGCGTAGAAGTCTCCGGGCAGTTGCTTTTCCAGGTTGGTTCCTTGATGTCGCGGATGGCTTGTTCCAGGGACAACAGGCTGTGTCCAGGCCATGGGCTGACGGAGGTATGATCCATGACGCCCATCTTGGACATTGCCTTGAGGAGAGCGCCCAGGTGTATGGAGGAGCATTCGAACGAGTGCGCTTGATCCTCGCACAATCGCCGCCTCACTTCAAAAAATTCAGCTACAACAGTCTCAATCGCATCCTCTCGTGATTTGTTGAGCGCGTCTAGAACCACAGGTCAGCTAATATCCACTACGATGTCGCAGCATCGTCAACTTTTTTTTTTTTTTTTTGTAAATTTGTTTAATACCTATGATTTTTTGTTGAATTGGTAGGCCAAGCGAATCGATGGGCCCAGTGGCCCCCCATATAATCGTCTTTGTTAATAGTTGAAAGTTGAAGACTTCCGAAAACACCAAGCACACGACGAGCCTGAGCATGTACTCTCTCTCTCCCTTCCTCGGAATAACGATAAATATGGAGCTCAGCCACGTCTGTGAGAAGAAGGCGACAGCTTCATGGCATTGGTAGTAATCGACCAGGACGGCTATCTTGGCAAGCAACTCGAGGTCGATATATCGAGGAACCTTTGAAGTCCGCCCATGGATGATGTTCATCAAAAGCAGCAGCGCCTTTTCGTCCCAGTCATTGGCGTTTATCACATACGAATAGCCAACCTCAGGCGTGGCCTCCTTGGATTCCTTCCAATTATTGGCAGTCATTTTCTGGAAATACCTGGATGCTAATGTGAGATGCTTTGACGAGAGGCGCATTTGTACCGTCGGCTTGCTGTCTGCATTTTTTGGCTTGCTGCCCTCTTCTTCCGGCTTGCTGTCTGCATCCGGCGCTTTGCCTGTTGTTTTATCATCTGGAGTTGAGTCGGATGCTTTCTGTTTTGCCTGTGGTCCTGATGACGGAAGAACTGCAAATGGTGCATTTGCATTCTGGAGGATGAGAAGCGTATCCCCACTGGGGTCGATTTCGTAAAAGGTCAAACCCATTGCACCGGTTCAAAATTATGGCTATGTAACGACAGGGAATAGTGAGAATGTCGTCAAATGCAGCCTCGAAAAGCAGACACGGCAGCCTTATAAGCGTCTTGTTGAATTGGCTGCATGATGGATGGCACGATTTGGCTACACGGGCGCTAAACACCCGGCCCCCAGGAATATGAACATGAACATGCAGGAGCTGAAATCATTTATTGCTTCGTTTTGATTAACTGGATGTGACACACCAATTGGCGTCCGTTGGATGCGGGCTATGCAGAAGTGAATGACAGGGGTGAACCAACAGACAAAGGCAGAAGGGAGGGGTTGTCAAGTGAAGGAGTGTGCGGCTGAACTCGATACCACATGCATCCATTTCAACTGATCTGATAGCTTCAAAGATTGTCCAAGAGTGTGACCCGAGAGAGTGGCTCAGTGGGATCATGAAAACATGGGAAATGGGTCTGGATGGGTCTCACCTCGTCTGATCTCTCCAGCATCGGACGCTTATGCGCTTTGCGGAGTGTGAATAATTGCCTCGATTTACGGACATTAATTGACGTCTGCTGGGGTCATCAATAGAAACATATTATGCCTAGGCTATCATCTACCTACATGTAGGCAGGATCAAATTCGTGTGACCATTGAAGAGGTGTGCTGAGTTACAAGTAGCATCTTCCCAGTAACCATCCAGACCTATCTCTATGCAGTCTCGGTACTTGTAATTGTATTCAAGTAAAAGAATAAACCACCCAATTTCATTATCATAATCTAGCTCTCTAGATCCAGCTTCTCTAGTGGACCAGGTTTCTCAGGCAGACATAGTAGATCTGCTATATGTAAATGCAATCAAGACCCCGTAACGCCAATGCCATGCGAATATGACGCAGTTTATCCCACCACCTCAAAGTCAAACCCCAGTTCGTCAACAATCGCTTCAAACTCAACCTCTTCCTCTCCAAGCTCCTTCTTCTCTTCCTTGGGTGTTTCCGCTGACAGGAACGGTTCTGCATTCCCTTCCACAGCCCTTTCTACCAACTCTGGCCAATAGTCGAATCCATCACGCACTGTAAAGCCGGCCTTGGAGCCAAGAAACAGGCGCCCGAGCTTCGCTCTCGTGCCCTCGACCTTCTCAAGCCGCACTAGTCGATAGCCGAGGAAGACAATGGTCTCTTCCTCATAGTATGCCGAGTAGCCCTTTTCTCGGAGGACTTGGAAGCGGCCTCCAGCACCGACGTTGACATTCAAGGTAGGCTCTGGAATGGGGACCTTGACTTCAGCGCCGACACCTGACGAGCGACTGGTTGAATCATTAATCTCCATATTTGTCAGGGTGACAATGTCGGTGATAAAGTAGCCTTGGTCGTGGTTACTCCGCAGCAACTCGAATAGCTCTTCAAAATATTCCTTGTTTTTGAGAAGCTCCTTGAATTTCTCGCCCGGCGAATCCATGTGCCATATCCTCGCTACCGTGGCCATCTTCTCGCTGCTGTCCTCCTTGGCCCGGTCCACAAAGGCCTCGAGAATCTCGTTGAGCGACGCCGACACGCCGGCATCTTTGATGCGACGGGTCCAGAACTTGACGTTGCGCACCTGGATGGGCTTGGGATCGAGGTCTTGGACAATGTCTCGGGGCAGCTTTGCGCCCGTTCGGTAGGGGATGTGGCGTTCGGTGGGAAGGTCTGGGTATTTGACGACGCTGCCGATCAGCTTGTCGCGATACACGCCGGCGTCGAGGCGTGGCTGGATGAGCCAGAGAGGCTTCGTCTCGTGAGCGTGAGGCATCGTGTCTGCAGCAAGTTTGGTGTTGTTGTTGCTGGTAGTGTTATTGCTGCTGTTGCTGATATGTCGGTGTGTATGTGAGCCGACTGAAGGCAGATGGCGGTTGTGAGACTGCGGATTTATAACAACAGCCGTGGACATTGTAGGAGGGAAAAGAGAAGCAGGCGACTGGAGTATTAAAGCCAATGGATATAGGCAGGTAGAAGCAATAGTGGCAGTGAGATCTGCTAGGGCTATTTCAGCTGTGCTACTTTGTTTACTTTCTCCAGCAGAGCTAGCAATGCAAGTACTTGGTGTAAGAGAAATCGGTGAATCTCGAGCTGGTGATGGATAATAAATAGTTCTTCGAGAATTACACTTCAAGACATTATTTCTAATTTGACTAAGTTTATTGCAATCGCCGAGGGTCTCCCAAAAAGACTTCGCCGCATCAGTCATATATGGTTGATGGCCTGGAAATGTGGCATGTGACGTCGTTGCTAACTTTGTTCCTGAGAGAGGCCGCCACTTTTGCTAAGGTTAGGCTGCGCCACAAGACCTGGCATCGCCTTGTGATTCGGTGTGCTCTCGCTGCGCCACATATAGATTGATGCCAGTCATCGAGGCTCTAATTAGAACGAGGCAGCGGCTATTCAAGGGTCGTGGAGGAAGCGGATTCGTGTCTGCTGAGCATTTCATTGTTATTGGACGATGAATGTGTTAAGCAAGTCTCAATAGTAGGAGCAGCAAAGGTAGCAGAGGCATGTACCTTGACCCAGTTGCCAATACTAGGTACTACGGTAGGTACCCGACTCTCTTCAAGCGCTTAGAAAAGGTATAACTTTGATTCCGCCAGGTACACGCAGCCTCATCGGACAACCTTCATTCTAGGCTATTCCTTATCATTTTCAGCAAACTCTCTATTTTACAGTTGAGATGGGTTTTTTTGGTTTTTTCCTCGCCACTCCCACCGGCCAACTCTCGCATGTAAAGGCTTCGGTTCTCGTATGTTGGCCAACGGGATGGCTTTGGCCGGCATGGAGTCTCGCGCCACTCGATCCCATGAGCCAAACCAGCAAAATAGCAGCCCAGCCAGTTCATCCCAAAGTCTGCCTGACGATGGCAGGCCATGAACTTTAGGGCTGGAATGGATTTGGATGGTACTGTATGTTGGCTTGGTATGGTTCAAAAGTAGAACTGTAAATTGTGTAAGAAACATGGAGGCACATGCTGGACTTTAGCACCCTCAGCCCCTATAACTATAAGCCCATACGGGGAATCACCCGCTATATTATTGTGCACCAGCCACCTTCCTTCCTCGTTGTCAGGCCGTCATCTCTCCCTTTCAGCTCCTTTGTGCCACTCCCAAACTTGACACTTCCAACATCTTGTCTTTACAGTTCGTGAGCTTCGCCTTTGCGCATTATAACCCATCAGCTGTGAAATGCCCAGTGAAGAGATCAACCATACCACAACATTCTCGACGCCCAATATTTGACCAAATGGACGCGCGGGAGTCGTCGTTCAAGGGCTTATTCCACCGCGTACGGGGCGCCTTTACACGACAAGGAAGCTCAGAGGGGAGCGGTTTGCAAGTTGTGCAGGACCCCGAAGATGCAGAAATAGAGTACGTTCAGACACCCATGTCCTGATATTTTAGCTAACTGAGTGAATGCAGCATCGTGGCCGTTCATGGCCTTGGAGGACAGGGCTTCAAATCATGGGTCTCGCTTGAGGGCGGCAAGTCCAAATCCTGGTTGGAGGACCTTCTCGCAAAGGATATCCCCAACGCAAGGATCATGACCTATGGCTATATTTCTGATGGAGCCAACTACCGGTATCTCGTACGCAACGTGCTCTATGGCAGGGCCTTGGACTTGGTCAAAGAGCTAGGGAGTCAACGCAGTCGTGGTGGGACAAACGAACGACCACTATTCTTCATCGCCCATAGCTTAGGAGGGTGGATCGTCAAGCGCGCCCTCATCATCTCCAGCGAGGCTATAGATGCAGAGCTCAAAGACATTGAGCTGTCGACTTGCGGAGTTGCATTTTTGGGCACCTTGTCACCTGGGAGGCCACTATCACCAACACCGCTTGCACATGTCATTCGAAGGACGACGTCGGGGTTTGATGACCATCCAAGTTCTACTCGCGGACAGTCCATGCAGGCGCATGATATTGAATGGTTGGAAAGTCAGATGGAGGCGTTCAAGGCAATCACAGCGACCCTGCCGCAGCTTTCCTTTCATGAGACGAAGCGGTCGGAACATGGCTTTGTCGTCGAACAGCGGCATTCCATGTCTGGCTCGGATGGTGTGCGGATCGGCCTGTCCGCTACTCATTCGGGTTTGATCCAATTTGAGGGCCGCGATGCAAACTACCAGACGTTTGTAGAAAAGTTCCGCGAAATGATACACAAAGCCAAGGATTCCGGGTTGTTGGAGACGAAGCGAAAAGCATTTGACCATGTGACAGGTAAGCGCGCAGTTTCACTTTCAAGTCGATAATACTAATGCGGATCTAGATCAACACCTGGAGTACCTGTCTGAAGGCTTCGATATTCCATATAGGCTGCCCGGTGACCCGGGCGTCATAATACACAGAAATAGTCTGCTTGAACTCGTCGAGGCGAGCTTCAAGCCATCCCCAGATCGACAAGCTCTAAATATCAGTATCGCCGGCCTATGGGGAGATGCTGGCGTTGGCAAGACTACTCTTGCTAGAGACTACGCAGAGGTCAACAAGAACGAGCTTTCGTTTGTCTTCTGGATCTGGGCCGAAAGTCGGGAGACAGTCGTTGCGAGCTACCTGGAGTTTGCCAATACCGTAGTCCAGTACTACTCCAAGAACACTGATCGAACTCGAGTTGAAAACGAACTAGGGCTCACAGGAGTCGAAGAGATGCTCAAAGTGAAGAGCATTCAACAATTAGATCCGTTAAGAGTCAAGGCTGTTGTCGGAGCCGTCAAAGACTGGTTGATGAGACCTGAAAATGACCGATGGCTCCTCATTTTCGACAATGTTGAATCATCATTCGATATATCCGACTTTATTCCCCTCACGCTCACTGGTAAGATTATCCAGACTTCAAGGGATAGTAGCAACTGTATATGGGGAAAGAAATTGCGTATCGGGCCCATGATGGATGAAGAAGCAGTGCAACTGCTTCGTTCTGCGGCAGGGGTCGAGTCTTTGGGGGTCGACTCAGAAGGTATTTTGAACCATTCACTCGAGTCATTGAGTCAACTAACGGTTTCATGCAGGCGAAGCAGCATATAAATTAGTGCGGCAGCTCAAATGTCACCCTCAGAGCGTAGCCATTGCTGCCTCTACTATCAGCAAGAAGGGACTCGAAATCTCCCAATACCAAAAGGAGCTCGATTCCAATATGCCGCTTAGGATACTAGGTTCCACGCTTGACCAGTCTTCCGTCACAAGAACAGTACTTCGTGTTAGCGCCATGCTTTCATACACAGTCATTCCAGTTACCTTGTTCAGTCGGCCCAAGGAGCCAAAGCATACGCCTGCACGGTTTACGGATGCTTTCGCGGAAATTAGAGGTGCGTTCTCCAAAGTATATCCCATCATGAATGTATCTCTAATTGGTAAACAGCATTTCAAGATGCAAACCGACTTGATGATGTTTTGCAATACCTTTTTGATCAAAACTTCATACAGACTGCGTCGCCTGATTCACCACCACCGTCAGCAACTTCATCGCCCAGCTCACCCTCGGCATCGCAAGACACAAACTCTTCAACAACATCGTTTGAAACGTTTATACTAGACCCTGCGGCCCGTGAGTATGTGCGCGCAACACTCAAAGATGGAGAGCAAAAGGAAAACGCATGGCTGGCCTGCAACATCTGCGTAGATGGCATTCGGGAAAAAGAGACGGCTTCATCGAGTCTACCGGAAATTCACGACTTTGGAAGAATCATGGCTCCCCACGCAAAGACTTGTTATGATGATTGGTCTGGAATTTTAGAACATGATGAGGACGATGTCGCATGGCAGGTATTGGGAAACGTATGCATGACACAAGGTGCGATAGACCAAGCGATTGGCTGCTTTGAACTTTCGCTACGACAAAAATCGAATATGGACGCCAAGGAGAGGATCCAAACCTCCCTATCTCTTGCATCGTTGCTTCAACAAGCAGGACAACACGAAAAGAGCGCAGAAGTCTTGACGAATATTGACTTGGCGTCCATTGATCAAGCTCTTGGCTTCCGTGTTGCTCTGGCAAAAGTATCAGCCGCTGCTGCCTTGGGGGATTTTGATTATGTCGAGGACCAATATGGAATTATCGAGCATAGGCAAGAGGCAGAGCTTGGTCCAACAGATGCGGCGACTGTGAGCACGGTGCAAAAGCTCGCCTCGACGCTGGAACAGCTGGGGAAGATGGAGGAGGCGCAAGCGTTATATCGTCGAGTATACATCTCCTACCAAAGCATGTTTGGACAAAGCCACCCCATCACCGTTGAAGCTCTCGATGAGCTTGCCCATTTATCCAAGGAGAGCAACGCGATAGACGAAGCCGAGGCGCTCTACAAAAAGTCGCTTGAGATCAAAACCAGGACCCTTGGAGCCGAGCACCCTAGCACAGCTCATGCGATGCAGAAGCTGGCCGTTATTGATGATATGCGTTGTCGTTACGAGGATGCCAAGACAAAGTATCAAAAAGCCCTGGATATCATGGCCGCTTCACTGGGCAGAGCTCACCCTCTTTATACAGCTACGATGGAGAACCTAGCATTAAGTTCTCGCTGGCGAGCTCACGCATTGGGAGAGGAAGACGAGACGGGTTCGATTATCTCGTCTGGAACAGATACCCCGCCGCGAGCTCTTCGTTCGCGAGCCCGACGCCGTTTAACACTCCAATCGATGAATACCATCACTCAGGCAGGCCACTCAAACAGATCCAAGGAGGAGGCCGTGCTTCGGGATGCCTCCCGTCGTCGGGCCTTTGCTGAGGCAGAAAAGCTCTATCTCGATGTACTCGCCATAAAGAAGTCGGCGACTGAACTGTACCGTGAAGGAGAGGCCCTTGAGACGGGATCCAAGTTGCGAGAGATGTATGAGAGTGAGCCATTTTTCGACGACTGCCGAGATGAAAAAGTCTTGGCCTTGATGGGCCTCTTGAGAGAGATGAGACGGAGAGGGACATTATAAATCTTCACTCTTCTACTACAAAACTCTTTGTCTCTTCAGTTTTGGAGTTTGAAAAATGGGAGGCCATTCACCTATTGCGCCGGCTATAATTGAAATTTCGGGGGCTGAAATCAATAACAAGAAACAGGCCGTGTGGCTCAATGGCAGAGCGTCTGACTACGATTAGTATATCAGGAGGTTGCAGGTTCGACCCCTGTCTCGGTCAATTTTTTGGTCCTTTTTTTGCAGCTTTGTACGCTAGCTGCTCTTGTTAGCTTTTCTCTTTTTTTTTACGCCTTTGTTCGTTGTGCTTGGTTGGTTGCCGGTTTTATTCTTTCAGCGACGGGTTGAGCGAGGTGTTTTTGAGGTTTATTATTTACGATAAGGTCGCGTAGTGTTCGTGTGACAGGATAGTAGGGTTCAGGAACAAGGTTTGCTATGTGGCGGTTTAAGCTATCATTTCGTTGTTAGGAGTTAGTGGTGTTTTTTCGGTATAAACGAGCTATGAAATAAGAAGCCTTGTTTTCCCATGAGTAAATACAGTCATTCATTCATCCGCACATACAGCCAGTTGGAGTTGTATTCATTTGGTAGTAGTAATTGTGTAGAGAGACAATATGTGGATATATATCTGGTGTGTTTATATAAAAAATGTTTTTTTCCAGTCATGTCCATCCTGACCCCGGTCCCAACTCTCCAGCGCCATTTCATATAAAAAATTTCGCATCCCATCCAATAAGACTCGAGAGAAAGCTGAATCTCTTCATTTGCATAGCTGCCAAAACAAGGATAATAATACTACTCATCATACCCAACGAGTGACGGAGTTGCTAAGTAGAAGTCGCTTTCCTTTCCAGCAATTCCCTTACATCCCCACGATAATATAATATATAATCAGCCGCACTCTTATCGTCTTCACTGCTGTTGCTGCTGCTGCTCCTCCGGAGGCGGAGGCGGAGGCGGAGGAGGCGCAAAATACGCCTTCCCAGCCTCCACGAGAATCTGCTGATCAATGCGCGCCTGGGTGTCGCCGTACTCGACCCTCTTCCACGTCGTGATGCGGGCCTCCTCGGTGTCGACCTCGAAGAGGCGCAGGCGGCGGACGTACCCGTCGTACCCTGCGTAACCCCCGAAGCCGATGCCGCCGGAGTAGCACATCCACATGGCGGGCACCTTTTGGACGTCGTCGGGCTTCTTCTCCGACAGGAGGGGCAGTTTCTCCTCCCAGCCGGGGAGGAAGGATTTGGTCTCGTCGCCGTGGGAGGAGAGGGAGCAGTAGTCGTTGACGTGGTCACTAGGGAGATATGACGTTAGTAAAACAAGGGAGTCCATTTAAGAGGTTTAGGTGGTTTAACTTACTGTCCGGCGCTGACCATGACGACGCCCTCGGCAATGAGAGCATCGTGGAATCCAGTGTTAAAGACGGGTGCAGTGACACCTTCTTTCCATTCTCCCACACGGGGCTTATCCCAATCCGCGTATTCGGTAAGGGGGATGTGAATAAAGGCAATGTCCATGTGACGATGTGTGTATCCATCATGGTTCTTTTTGAGACTTGCGCTCGTCTTCTTGAACCAGTCAATCTGGTTCGGCTTCACCCAGTCATAGCCGGGGTAATGACGTTCATCCGGGGAGTAAGAGTGAGTGTCGAGGAGATAGATGGTCAAGGCGGAGTGGTCGTTGTGGCCGCGGGCCAAAACTTCGATGTAGTAGTTGCCGACGCCGTCGACGTCTACGGGCCCGGCTCGGGATAGTGAGTATGGCAACGTCTCCATCAGGGCCATTTGGGCTTCGCGCGACATGGATTTTTCGTCGTCATGGTTGCCGAAGATGGCGGCATAGGGTATTTTGCGCTCAATCAGGAGAGAGGCGTATTTATATATGGCCTATAATCCAAGGTCAGCGTCTTTGACTCTAATGAATCTACACAGTTGGATCAAACGAGGACAACATACCGAAGGAGCATCAGGGGCTGTATCTCCATTAACCTGGTCGCCGCTCAAGATGACCAGATCAGGCTTCTCCTCGTCAAGCATCTTGGTAAGGAAATCGAGGGTCCTGGGGTCAGCCTCGCATTTGCCCCCCTTGTAGCCATCCGGGACAGCATCTCGACACTCTCCAACGCCGGTGCTGAGGTGCAAGTCTCCCACTTGCATGATTTTGAACCGTCCATTGTCGGGAATTCTAGGCTTCGGCTTCTTCACCTCGTGTGGAGTTCCCCTCCGCACAGTCAGATGTGCGCTGAGGAGATTCCCGCCAGTGCCAAGATGCAGAGGTCTTCCGACAATCCCCCATCCGTTGCGCGCCTCAGTCGCATCGTCGCCAAAGATGACATCGACATCCGTTACAGCAGCATCCGAGTCGCTCGACTTTTTATTTCTAGAGCGCTTCAGCCATATGCCACCTGGCCGGGGCTCCCAGTGCTCGTTCTCGTCGGAGACGTCTCCGGGATTCAGCGAGCCAACAGAGACGCCGACGACAACCTCATCTTCAGCACTCAACTCCTCTTCGTGCTTGCGACGGACGTGGAGGTATGCGCTCGATGTCCACGTCTTGCCCAGGTATAGTTCCTTCTCGATGCGGTGCCACTCGTTGGGATTCAGTTCGCAGGAGGAAAAGGGCTTGAGGCTGGAGCAGGTGGCAATGGTAATGTCGGTGACTACCAGGCCGGGATGATGGGAGGGCATGTAGTTGTGGAGAGCATTGGGGAGGACTCTGTAGTTGCGATCGAGGAAGAAGATGATGATTGTGGTGATGAATGCAACGGCGCCCAGCTGCGTGAGCGTGCGAACCTGATGGAAGCAGCTTGTTAGTATTCAAGGCTCCAGCGCAAGCAGATCGGGCCAGCAGCATACAATACGTCGCGTCATCTTGACTGCAGGCCGGATATCAAACAGTAGGATCGGGTCTCGGGGATGCGCCGCGCAGCAAAGATCTGCTTAGTATCGCATCCTCATGCAAACGAGCATCGTGGAGGTGTTCACAGTCGGGATTCGAATATCAGATCAGATGCCACCTCAGCAATTCGCCGCCGCCGCGCGCACACGCCAGCCAGTAACAGGTGGGCTATTCGTACAGCAATACAGCAATACAGCAATTGGGAATCTCTAGGAGAGGACGCTGAAGCTCTGGTCCGTTGCCAAATAGCTGGTTCGTTGCAGGTGTCGACTTTTCGATGATAAGGCCATAATTCCACAACTCGATACAGGTACGCAAGTCAAGGGGTCAATACCGGGAAAGGCGAGATGAGCCACCGCAATTGGTCCGAAGCCAAGTCGCCAAGCCGCCCCAAGCCAGGGTTCTAGACGGCCGGGCTCCAGCGGGGAATACAGGAGCTGTAGGGAGCTCTGGGCCCTGTAAGTTTGCTGGAGGGGCCCCTGAAAGCCGGCAGCGCCAGAGGCAACCAGGCACTAATGCAAGATCTAGCAGCTAGCGAGGCATCGTTGCACGGCACGGGATCGAAGAAGCAAAAACAATGAATTTGCGGTGAAGGAATCCAACGTCATACTATTATGGCATTGCTGGAGAGATACCTATTACGGGGATGTGTAAGTGGACAGTAATACCTAATGAAGTGAGTTGAGCTGCAGCCGCTATTGCTCAGTGGGGTGAGTTGGTTGGCACATGGGGGCTGAAAATTGATGTTATAAGGAAGATCCCGGGTAAGTTATAGGTATGGAGAGATGGAAAGGGGAAACAGTGACATTTGGAGGCAGCAAGTCTATCACGAACGAGGACATGTAGATATCCACGCAATCAATGGATCAAATAATAATAATAATAATAACCTATTCATACCTAGGATTCAATAGAAGTAGCTATATGCCTCTAAAAAGATGCAAGTTCAAGTAACGTTGGCAGCAGTTCCTGGAGCTTGTAGAGCTCTTTTAAGCTTACTGGTCCGTGCGCATTCCTGGTGCAAATCACCATCCCCAGCCTCGTCCGTCCAATCAGTCTCTGTAATAGCGGCCCAGATCGCGTCTCTTCCCATCTCGACTTTCTCTCTCCTCCCTCTTCGCCGGCTCTCCCCATCGCCCTTTTTCTCTTCTTCTCGCGCCGCTTCCCGGCAATTCGCCTCGTTTGATTCCATTTCGACCACGACCGACTTTTCTTCTTCTTCCGCTCCCTCAGCCTTCAATTCGTTCCGCCACCGCGACATTCTTTTTTTCAACTCTCTGACTTTTTTTCTTCTTCACAATGGCCGACTACACTGCCCTCAAGGTGCCGGAGCTGAAGAAGCTCCTGGCGGAAAAGAAGCTGCCGCAGACGGGCAACAAGGCCGACCTCATTGCGCGCCTGCAGGAGGACGACAAGAAGAACGCTACCGCGTCAGCGCCCAAAGCCGACAAGCCTGGTATGTAGCTGTTGCGCCTCTCCATTTCCTTGCCGCAAAATCATCACCACAATCACCATCACGTCGAGCTGGAACACGCGAAACAGAGAAAAACTACGTTGAGCATTGAATGGGGCAGCGAACGCTAACAAAGACCCGCCCCCAGCCGAGTCCAAGGAGGACGAAATCAACTACAGCGACGATGAACCCTCTGCCGCCTCAAAACCTGAAAAGGAACAGGCAGCCAAGCCCGCAGAGAAGCCCGCCGCAGAGCCCGCCGCCGCAGCCGCAGCTCCGGCAGACGAGGACGAGGCCAAGCCCGCCGCCGAGCCAGCAGAGGCCAAGGAGCCCGCGCCATCGTTTGCCATCGGCCTCTCGTCCACCACCGCCGACGAGGAGCTTAGGAAGCGCGTCGAGCGGGCCAAGCGCTTCGGCACCGAGCTCGACGACGAGACCAAGAGGCTGGCCGAGCGGGCGAAGCGCTTCGGCGTCGACGACAAGGAGCTGGCCACGGGGCTCGACTCGGCGCTGCCCGAGAGGCCGCTGAAGCGTGGCCGTGGCCGCAACGAGGGCGACGGCAACAGGCCCGGCAAGCGACGCAGCCAGGACCGCAGGGAGCAGCAGCCCTCGGGCAACGAGAGGCGCAGCGGCCGCAACAAGGGCAATCAGAACCAGGGCGGCAAGGGCTTCGGCAAGCCCAAGTTCAGCAGCATCATAGAGGATCCTGCTGAGAAGGCAAAGGCCGAGAAGCGAGCTGCCAGATTTGCTGCGGCGTAAGAAAGACAAAAAGAAGTCAGCCGCAAACGTTTTTGCTGTGAATTGTTTTGGGAAAAGGGGGGAAAAAGAGAAATATCTGGAGATGAAATTCTATCTTTGTAATGAGAAGGTCTTTTTTTTTGGGAGGGACGAAATGGGAATGTATATCATATGAGAGCGCTTTTTCTAATAAGAGGCTAAAACGGCGTTGTTCGGTTTTGAAAGCTACATTGTAATGCTTGGGAGTAAATTCGCTGTGGTAATGCTACTGCTTCTGTGATGCTTCTGTTGCTGCTTGGACCTTTGGACTGAAGTAAGTGGTGATTTGCGATGGTTACGTTGGTCGTATTCACAGGATACCTTACGAAGACGCAATTCTGCGTTGGCCAACGGCACTCTCCTCAAAGGACAAGGAACAACAAATCCCCTTTGATCCATAAACGGCCCTTCTCCCAAACGAACCCAGCAGTGACAGCTTCATCTCATCACCGCAGCATTCACATTCACACAACTTCTGATATACCTAGGAAACAAGTGTCCCGTTTTCACATGCAGCAGCGAGGGCAAAAAAAAAAAAAAAAAAAAAAAAAAAACGCATACCATCGACACTATCCTCCTACCTACCTTATGCGTAACATAAAGGCAATAAGGGAAACAAATCTAATCACAATCACATATACTAAAACCCGTGATCTCCGCTCCATGCCCACATCCTGGCTCCCATCACACATATCACACACTCCTCCCCCGCTCGCCAAAAAAAAAAGATGCGAGAAAAAAATGTGCCTCGCGGGACGATGAGATGCTCCGGGCGCCACACTTCTCTGGCTTATCTATTTCGCTCCAATGTGATGTATCGTCTAATCAAAGAGCAATACTACTATTACCTTAGTTATATAACAAGGTGGGAACCAGGCGGTACTACTGCTACTTTCATACTTGCGTACGGGTACTACGGGTACGGGAAGTCAATCTTAGTCCGTGAAGCTAGCTTGCAGAGATTTTTTGCGAGATATCATATTCTTGCAATGTACTATTCCCACATCCCGTTTCAGTTGGACGGTAGTGGGCTTTGGTCTCGCTGAATAAGAGGCCAAGCTTACGCGCCGGGCACATGCATGCGAGAGAGGATGTCGCTAGTCGCCCTGGCAGCTGGAAGTGGGTTTTGACGGAAGGACGAATAGCAGCGAGGAATATCTTGGTGAGGCCATCTGGTCTAGAAGATGCTAGTCCTAGCTATCAGACTAAGAAGGATATTCTCGGGGAGAAGCATCAAAAGTGTTAGGAGCAGCCAACGGGAATATGAAGGGGGAGAAAGGGGGATGACTGCTCGGTTTCTCCTCAGCTGAGCCACGGACATGAGGTTGTATCGTCGACATGATGGTGATTCGTTGCCAGACGTCAACACCACTTTCGACTTAGACCGAGACGAGAGAGAAAGCCCGAGAGCGCCGTTTCTAGCTCTTTCTCGAGCATGCCCGGGCTCATATCAGATATCTGCAGGCCAAGGGACGCTTGGCCAATATGACAATAGACTAAGCTGATTGTCCGAGACATCCAACAGTGAAAAGAATCGTGCCAGAAATAATGCGGAAGGGGGGCAAAGAATAGGTAGTTTACATGTAGTCAGATATCAGCTGCTGCGTCAATCAGTCAACAGAAACCAATCACTCGGCATCCGGGCAGCCCTTTCGACTCCGCCACCAACATGATGTGTCATACGGATGGACCAACAGGAGGTTCAACAAAAGATCCATACCAAGTCGCCGTGAGAAGTCGTTTGGGACCAACGCGCTAATCCCGCATTTCGAGCAAGAAAAGCTGCTTCCACTGATAATCAAGCGCCCCAACCACGCCAAGGAATCTAGCGGCTCGTTCGGTCGTCGATTTTGGAGGTGAGACGAGCAGAGAGCAGAGATTTCACCTCGGCGAGCCAACGTCCGTGCCTTGTTCCCCACGTGTGTAGGTAGTCCCAGTCGGCAGCCATGATTCAGTGCAGAAGAGGCAGAAGCCCCAAGGAGTGGTTGGATGGCGTTGGACAGTGAGGCACTTCTCGTCACGTTACTTGGAGACGTCGAAATCCGGGAGCCAATGGCATGCCGGAAACCCTTGTTGAGCTAAAGCGAGATGGGGTCCTCGCCTGGCGTCTTGCGCACTTTGATATTGATCGATGGGCAAATGGGGTGTGAAGGTTTGGAAGGGCAGGGGCCGTGGCCTGATTCGCTAGCCGTGCTGTGAGCGAGTTTGTGGTTTCAACACCAGCGTACGATACACGCAAGAGCAGGTATATGCGTCTTCGGTAATGTGCCGTGTTAGTAAACAATGCCGACGTTATTATGCCTTGACAAGCCGACACCGGTCAGCCCGAGTCTGGACAGAGTGCCTTGTTTTGGTCCCGAGTGACTCTTGCCATGCATTGATTCATGTTTGGGCAACAAAAGGCAAAAAAAAAAAAAAAAGGACAACGAGACACGTCATGAAGGCCAAAGAATGCAATGGCTGCATACGATGGCAAAGATGACAATTCTGTGCCTCCAAGATGTCGTCAGCAAAAGCGCCGGCCTTGGATCTGGCGATTTGACATCAGCCACAGGCCACCAGCCCCACCAGCCCAACTGCGGGAGCGGCCACAGCGGGACGTGCCACGTCACAAGCCTCACTTGGTTTCCAGCTGTGGCCAAGTGTGGCGAAGCACCGTCAATGCGTTGTCGATATTATTAGACAGGTTGCCTCCGTCCCATCTTGATGCCGGCTTTGGCATTTCGTTTTCGTTTTCGAGATATGCAAGAGATGCAATGCGATGCCAACAAACAGTCTGTCGGTGACTGATTGATAGACGTGGCCAGCTCATCCAGGTCGCCACTAGCTTTCCATGCCCTGGATGCAAATGCAGCTTTCAGCTCCGTTGTGCACCCCGAGCTGTTGGGCCAAGGCATACACAAAGCACGGCTTTTGGAGAATGACTGTCCCGACATCTGCCGCATGCTTAGCGTTCGGGATCAGGGCGTGCGGCTGCAGGGAGAGCAAAGGAAGACCTGTTGCTATTATTGTCAATCCTGTACCACGCCGTCTTGATTTGCTCATCGTATGGGTCATCATGGATCAAGTGCTCCGTACTCTGCCGGGCTTTGCTCAGCAAGACGGGTGTGGGAAACCATCACGAGACCCAACACGGCAAGCTGCCCGACTTCTCAAGGATTCCGGTTGAGGTTTTGCAATGGCGATATAATCAATTTGAGTTGCAAAACGGCTGAGGCATGTTGTGTAATTAGCATGCTGGGGTACGTTCCTTGTTTGCTCGTGATGTTGAGAACGAGGCGTTCTGGTTATCGGGGGTATCCTGGCGAGCAGGGGACGGGAAAGCATTCAGTTGGGGGCGAGCAAAGTGATTGGAAGAAAATCAAAAATAGTAGCCAATGGCAGCGCAGAAGCAGCCGCCCTTCTCCTCAAATATTGACGAATCGCCGCTTTTGCCAGGTTCGAAAAAGTACTTGACAATATGTACACACACGCTGAGGCAGTGTGTTTGATGAGAGAAAGTGGACAAAGTGAGCCTCCAAAGCCGGATGCCCACTTGGAGTCAAGACCCTGGTCATCCTTGCTTCCGCGGTGTGATAGTGGTGGTGCGACAATTTGCGGCTGGCCTCCGGGATTATCTGTAGTGCAACAGCGGTCTAATATGTGACAATATCGGAAATGACAAGGAAAAGAGAGAGAGAAAAAATCTTGCACTTCTGCTACTAGCAATTATTCCCCTTTGCCGAAGGGCTGGTCGACAAGCACGAAGCAGATAGGGCCGCAAATGCATGGTGATCTGCTAGTAGCCATACCTTGTAGTGCGAATGCTCCCCAGCTGGTTACATGCAGACGGAAGATGCATCAGAGGCCCATGCAGGAGCATCTCTCAAACCTGAATAACGGCCGACATCTGCCCGTCTAGGCGTTCATCTGGAGAGCATTGGATACGGGCGTAGGATTCAGTGCTACCACCGCACAATATCCAGGCCTCGCTGGTTGGTGTCTCTCGGGCAACGGGATGACTGTTGCCCGTGCGTGGATGCAAGAGTGTGTGAGAGAGGCGTGGAGCGTGGATGCAGGTGTTTTTTGGATGTTCGCCAATTGAACGAAGGGATTCATCTCCCAGATCCAGACAGACATACGCGCTATTCGTGTTAGCATGCATGTAGGTCTACTTAGTAAGGTAGTTAGTGTTAGTACGCGGGCAGGCCTGAAGCTATTATTACATACCAACCAGCGCATGGAGATGGCAGGAAGAGGCGAGATGGAGGCAGATGGATCTATGCGGGGCAGATGGAGAGAGACTGAAGCTTGACATGTGCAAGTTGATGTGCGTGTCCTCTTAGTAGCGAGAAGAACGAGTCGATGCAGGTCTTCTTTAGATGCTGGTGGTACTAGCAAGAGAGTGCGGAGTAATACCTGGACCAATGTACCTTCTCATCAAATCAAATCAAACCAATACGATGGACGCAGTGCTAACTAACTTACGCCCTCCTCCTCCAGCTACAGATACCGAGCAAACCAACAAATTAACAGGCAGCACCCTTTGGAGCCTGCACACCACCCCGCTGGCTCTCACCCTCCATGGCCTGCAAAATTTGACGCCCACCGATGCCGTCCAGTAGGAGAAGGTGGATAAGCTAACGACGCAGATCGTGCGGAATGCTGAGACATGCAGACACCTCGTCCTCTGGATCGACCTGTCGGAGTCGACAGAAATGAGACATACATGGCCAGGCAAGACATGTCTCAGACATGCATACAGCCTCTACTGTAGCAGTCTAGCAGACGACACCCGGCTGTGGCTGATGCCTCTTCCTAAACGGGCGTAAGCTCGGCGACCACGCCCAGCTCCCTCTCAGTTCTCGCGTGCCGGGACATTGAGGGAGGACATGGAGATGGCGAGGGCGGAGAGGGAGTGGAGGGTGCCATGTGGCCGCCAACAACAATAGCAACAACGCCTCTCGATGTTGATAATAATGGTGACAGTGACGACGACGACGACAACAACAACAACGGCCACGACGACGGCACTTGGCCTTGAGCAAAGCGACCGAGATGGGGGCATGTGGCCGGTCAGTCTGGCTGCCTACTCCGCCTCAGCCTGGACGTACGTACGTCCAATATGCTGCCAATTGCGCGCGACGGCTAGCCTGGCAGCGACGACGACATCGCGCGCCAATGAGTCCCTCGCTCGCTGGATTCCCTCGGCCTAGTCCTCGCCGCTGGGCGCCTCCAGGAACCATGGCAGCCTTTCATCTTCAACGGCGAGGCCAAGCGGAGACCTCAGACCCTCGGCCGCCCCACCGCTTGCTGGGGATTTGTGATGCTTGGACTGCCAGGAACAGACGCTGTGGCCAGCCCTCGTGCCCAATCGCCGCCTCGCCCTGCCCGGCCGGGCTCTGACGAGATTCCATAGGACCACGGCCGTGCTTTTCATGCGCATGGCATGGCGGCGCAGCTGCATCTGCATCTGCAGTAGCAGCAGCGCAGTGCCACTGATCTCCCCAAGCTTCCGGGACCCTAGCATGGCAAGCATGGACACAGACTGGCCATCGCACTGCCTCCGATCGGCCACATTTGACCGCCGCCCAAGCCCGTACGTGTACACTACAGTACAGTGGCCAGGAGGACAGCATGCCATCATCTGCTTTGAGAATCTTTGCCGTCTGCAGTAGACGTGGACAGTGACAGCAGAGCATGCCTCTCCACAGGTACCACTCCCAAGGCTTTCCCAGGCACTCGTGTCAACCACTCACGATGCCCAAACCGGAGGCCTTCATCGCCTAAAGAAGCATGACGCCCACGAGATGCCAATGATCGTGTCTACAAAGGCTGCTGTACTCTTCCCTCCACTCCAAGCAGCCTCATCCACCTGCATTCCCCGCCCTCTCTCTCAGTCTTGTCAATAACCAAGTCTCGTTGGTTTATTCTCAGTCCCGACCACCGGGCCTCGTTTCGCCACTCCACACCTACTCGTGCTTCTTTGCCACGCTTGTATTCGCAAAGGGACCAATCGATCCCCAGCTGGCAAAATCCTTTCTCAACTCGATATCCCCCCTGTCGTTTGCTCCAAGCCAAGGGCTCTCTCGGCCTGGCTCAGTCAATTTTAACCTACTCACAAGCGCTCTCTCAGCAGCACTAAGCTACTCCGTACCTAGTTCAGCTTATTCCCGTCTCGGGCTGCATCCCCACTCCTCCGGTCCTCTCAGTCTGCCGGTTCTTTTATACTACCGGCACTCCATCGTTACATTGTTCCCTTTCCGTGCACAATAATTTCCTTTTTCCCTTCCTCGTTTATTTTTTGAAATAGCCACTTACCTTCGCTTTGGACCCCTCGACGGAAGTTTCTTTGCCTGCTCCGGAGCTCTTCGACAAGACTCCCTCGTAATCTGCCTCCATTACCGGATTTGGCTGTACCCTATCGTGTACCAGCAGCTCTGCTAATAGCCAAGCTTTGACCTGAGCTCGCGGCCAACAAGGTGAGCAACCTCCTTTCTATTAATTAATTACTGATGGGTCGAATTATTACCTGTGCTCTTTCCCAGCACCTCAATTACTACATAGTAGTTACGTTGCATCTGCTGACATCTGGGCAAGACCAATTCTTGACGTGAAATACCATTTGAACAAAGTATGCACATCTATACATCATAAGAGGCATGTTTGGAATACTACAAACATCCCACGAGGTTGGAACAGTATGGCATCCCCCAAGGCGGGATATGGATTACCAGTCAGGCCATCCGATGGCTTGCGAAGGCGGCCCGAAGACTCGAAACCATTGAGTGGTATTCCCAAATCTACTTCCCGGACGAGCGAGAGAGAAACGGATATCCCGAGACTGGTAAAGCAAGACTCATCGCAGCCACGTGCGGCTAGTCGAGTCCCCCTTCCATCTTCAACACGCCGTCCCTCTGTTACTACACAGCAATCCATCCCAAAGATTGTTCCAGATCGGCAATCAAAGTCATGGGGCTCGGCCACGAGCTCCTCTGGCTACTCACGATCCCATACACAAACCGAATCAGGTTCCTCCTCCTCTAGCCGGTCATTTGATAGTAGCTCAAAGCTGGGACAAAATGTGCCGAGACGGAAGAAGCCTTCTCTATCGCCTGAGGTCGGCACTCTGCCTAGTGGCTCTCCTGGTGTAGGCCCTAGTTCCCCCAAGGGTCAACCGCAGGTGATGATGGATTCGGCACTGGGAATTCAGTTCAATCGAAACATAACGGCCAGCCCAAGCACCATTCAAAGAGAAGAGCCAGCTTCGAAGCCGGTCGGTCAGTCTCCCGTCATCTACCCTGAGCTGGATCGCTATCGTCATTACGATCGAGCGCACAATGCTTTGAATAGACAGGCCCCGGACATGCCTTACCGCTTGGCTACACATGACCTTCCGCCGCCAACTCCCGGGAGTCTGCTCTTCTCTGCCAACAGCAGTCAGGTTAGCGCCATCAGTGGTAGCCCTTCTACAAGATTTTCTGCCTCGCCTGGCCCGGGACCATACAGCCGAGACACAACGCCAACCTCAATATCATCTCAGTCCCCTGGCCTCGTTATTCCCAGCCGCGGCTTCCCTTTGTCAAAGATTCGACAGCACAGCCCCGCCTTTACTCGCCCACCTGTTACCCGACGAAGGACGGGGAGTATATCAAATGAGGTTGATATTATAAGCGTTGACCCCCACGGCCTTGCTGCGGTCCGAGAGTCGTTGACCTCCTCGTCATCAAGCTCTACTGTCAAGGCCGGCATCAACCCGAAGAAAGAAAGAAGAGGTGGAAAAAACTTCGCAGCACCGCCGCAAAGCCCCCCTCCACGGAAGTCATCGCAGAAATTCCTTTCAAGCGAAGATGAAGAAGAGCTATCTCCCAGACAAAAACGCAGACCAGAGCCCCAGCCAATGAATATCTCATCCCCGCCAAAATCTGCACTCCCGCTTCGCAACTATCAATCACCTTCGCCGCAGGCTATGCCACCGCGCCGACCCAGTCGAGAGGGCACCTCTGACCTCAAGTCCCAGCTGTATACCATTCCAGTCATCCAGAGTAGCTTGGCACTCAGGGCAATCAATTCAGAAAGACGTGATAGCGAGACTACAATGTCTCCTCCACCTCCGCTTTCAACTATGCAGACCAACAAGAGTGCATCAACATCGAATCTACTCACGTCTGAGCAACCCACCTCATCAGGCAAACTAACGAGTAGGAGAAAGCTTAGCGTGTCTGGCCCACTTGTGTCTGGCCCATCTCGACCAGCTGCTAATACGCCGTCCCCAAATACCAAGAGCTCTGGCCCTCGTTTCCCGTTCTTTGGGCGCAGAAAAGCTTCTTCAGAGAACGCGCCCACTGAAAAGGACAAGAAAGACAAACAGAAAGTATCTCGAAAGGGTCCGGCAGCTGGCACTGGCCATGAAGGGTACGGACGACTTGGTGCTGTTCGGCGGCGAAGCGGAGTCATTGCTAATCCTCAAAAATCCAATGAGAGCCTTGTCAGTGGCGACTCTTTCCTGGCTGACCGCATCAATCCTGTCGTGATTGCTGGAGGAGCTGTTGTTGAGAACCGCAACGCCAGTGCAGAGCTCAGCAGGACAGAGAGCAATATGAGTTTCACAACAAACGAACGTCCAAGCATTGACTCAATAGCAAACTCAACTACATCTTCCATTTCAAGGGATGTGCCTGGAACAGGACTCTGGCCCTCGGCTATTCCTCGTGGGCAGAATTACACGAATGCTCGAAGGCCATCTGACAGCGACGCTAGCAACGTGGCTATGGGCTCTACTCTGGCATTTAGACGATCCGTTCAGCGGTTGAAGTCATTTCCAGACGACCCTCTACAACTGCCACGACCAATCAACACCAGTGGGGTGATTACATCGCCCATGACTAGCTTTGATACCAGCATCATGTCTGATGAATCTTCCATCTTCAATCTTCAGCAACAGCCTTCTCATGAAATTGCCAATCCTCATCCGGCACCCAAGAAGCTCCAGAAAAAACCTCGGTCTCCAAGAAAATGGAACTTCTTCAGCAGATCGAACAACCAGTCCAAGCCAGACAAGACAGGCGAGCCCGTTGCCGTCACTGTACAGCCAGTGGAGAAGAAGCCGGTGGCTTTTTACACCATTATGGATTCACCCGAGCAAGAATCAGCCCAGCCTGTAGACCTCAAGGAGATTTTGCGCGAGGCGGATGCCTACGCACGCTCACCTGCCAAGATAAACACTCCTGAGTTGCAGACAGAGGAAGCTCAGTCGTTTGGCACTTCTCGAATGCAGCCTTCAGCGAACATTCTACCACAGCCTCTCTCACCAGTGCAGGACTACTTTTCTGTGGCCGATGAGCCAGCTGTTTCTCGTATGGAAGGAATGCCTCCTGCAGCAGTAACACTGAGTTCTGGAAGACCCAGTCGCTTGGCACAGGTAGGAAGGATACCGCAGGTGGTGAGCAACCGTCAAGAAGGGCCCTCTCCACGCAGTTTCTCTCGGCCTTTTATGGGAAACGAGCAACTTTCTCTGCATATACCCAAGACACGCGGCCCAGGCTTGAACACCAGAATGCCCAATTTCTCAAAGCCATCTCCCATCCCGGATACCAGTGGTGGTGACGGCTCAACGACGGATGCGGGCACCGAATTTTCCTTCTTCAGTGAACCTAGGTCACGTCTATCTCCGGAGCCTACGACTACGCAAGAATTCCTCGCCTTTTCTCCCCCTCGAAAGGATTCTGACTGTACAACCACATCGACTGAATCCTGTGTTTCATACAATTATGCAGAGGCAACTGCTGTTATTCCCAAGCCTGACGACCCGCCTGCGGATGATGAGGTCTGGGATGAATATGACGATCTTCTGGGAGAAGACACCGTTAAAGCTCGGCAGTCTACCACGTCTTCCAGGGGTATTCCGTTCCATCTCGAAACCTACCAGGTGAGGCTGGCAAGAGAGAAGCCTCTCGAGTCTCTCGAATCTCCAACAATCGTCACTGATAACCGCAAGCTGTCAACCATTTCAGATGCGCCGACAGCTTCCACTACTTTCAGTGCCGATATGACGGAGAGAATTCGAAAGGCCTTTCAGCCTCATCCTAGCCCCACAGTGCCGTCACCTGTGCCAGAGGTCGCAGAACAGAGCAATGGCCGGCATTCCAGGAAACCTAGCGTCGCTGAAACCATGCGTCACAGCATCGCCTCTTCCCGCAAGTCTAGGCAGTCTGGCTCGTCTACTTCTTCTGAAGAATGGACGCCCCTCGCCCAGGTGAACCTTCGTGTAGGTTCCATGACCGTCTCCAAGTGGCTTAGCTTTGGCCAAGTTCTCTTCAGCGACATTCGACATGGACTGGGTCGAGGCCATGACTCTGTTGAGCACCCTTCAGTTCTCGTCATTGACGGGCTTGGTAATGACGACTGGTCATTCTATGCTGCGGAAACATACTCGGCTGCCCAATTCTTCAACCTCTCTCCGCGAGCCCCTTTGCCTACACCTGATGCAGAAAGCTCGGCATCGCGCTATCCCCTAAGCCCACCCAACCATCGTCAAGTACAATATCTTTCCCACCTCGACGAGTTTCCCTTTGCCTCGAATACTTTCAACTGTGTTGTCTATCGATTCCCGGCGGCTGCTCCGGAATCTCACTATGAGAATATCCTTTCTGAAGCCCGTCGTGTTCTCAAGTCGGGCGGATATCTTGAGTTGTCTATTCTTGATGTTGATCTCAACAATATGGGTAACCGCGGACGCCGCACCATCCGTCAGCTCAAGGAACGCATACACGAAACTTCACCAGAGACTAATTTGGCGTCTACTGCTGATTTAATCGTACGCCTCCTGGGCAAGAGCGGCTTTTCAACCATCAAGGCTGCCCGTGTTGGCGTTCCGGTTGCAAGCTCAATCACGTCCTCTGATGACAATTCAAAGGGCAAAGGCTTAGCTGAGAAGAAGGCGAAAAAGTTGTCCAAAGACCAACCTAGCTTGGCGGAAATGATGCGAGATCAAAGCCCCAACGCAGATGAGGGCATTACCAACATGGTATCCCGAGTTGGACGCTGGTGGTATTCTCGATGCTATGAAAACGCAACCAGCCATTCTTCTGGAAAAGACAGCATCTGGAACGACAAGGCCTTGCTTAGGGAATGCGAAGAACTGGGCACCAGCCTCAAGCTGATGGTCTGCAGTGCCCGTGCGCCTTAGACGACCAACAATATCCCGCTCAGTGCTTTATAACCTGTTTTATATATCTTTCTTACTCTGTTATTGTTTCATTATATCTTTCATTTTCTCATACCTTCCTACTGGTACTTGGAAGCAACGATACTGGAAAAAATTCTTAAGATTGGAAGACATGGCGCAAGCCAATCCTCAAGACTGGATCTTTAACGAGCATGATTCGACCTTCTTTTATCTTCTCTTTCTTTTCATCTTTATTTCCGCTTTTCTCTCAGTATCTGAAGGGTTGGGTCTTTAATAACGCAAACCCGAGACTTTCCCCTCCCTTCAACGAATGAGTCGCGAACAGCATATATACGATGGCTGTTGAGCCTCTGTTTAGCGTGCGCTGCATTTAAGTCATACTGCTCGTTTCCTCATTTTCCATCTCTTTTCACTTCTATATCACGCCGCCGGACGGGAGGACTAGTTGCCGGACACAAAGACCGATTTACTCTGGAAGATTTTTTTTTCTCATTTCAAATATGGCATTTGGGGTTAAACATTAATGGAGATGGCTCATACCCTTTGAGGGCACTGAAGCAGAACGCAATGGCAGGCCGGCGCACCCTGTGGATGTGTCCTTTGGAAGGGTAACTCTCGACATATCTGAGATTGCAAACGAGAGGAAGAGCGCCAGGGGGAGGATTTTATACGAAGGGAGGTGAAAAAGTGGGATTTGTTTGGTTTTTTGCTTCTGTTTTTTTTTATGAGCGATTATGACGACGATGATGATAAACATGAATACCTTTTTCTTTTCTTTTCTTGTAAGCGCTGTATATAGAGATACCCGCCAACAATTGGTAGAAATTTGAGAGTGAGAATGTTTTTGGCTGGGACTTGAACTTTTTTGCAACAATCGTGAGCGAAAGGCTTTTTTTTTTTTTGATTTGTTTCTATTTTGAAGATTGACATGTTTTGTGTTTTGGAAATTGGTTTTTTCAATGAGTTCTATCATCGAGTCTATGGCCTGTATATCTCAAATGTCTTTGACCTGTCTATCGACCTCTAGTAAAATATCCATCTGGTAAATATGTAAATGACACATATATACAAGAAATTGCCGACACATCATCTGAGGTCAGATGCCGATTTCACTCTTGGGCCTCTGGTTCTTCAGGGGCTTCTTGGACGGGCACCTCAGAAACAGGCCATCGCCGCAGTACAGCCACAAAGCCTCCTCCAGCAACACGCTCGCCTACTCTCGGTCGCATCACCTGCACCGGCTTATTGTTGCCGT
Organism: Trichoderma afroharzianum; assembly: GCA_037893235.1. Lineage (NCBI taxonomy): Eukaryota > Fungi > Ascomycota > Sordariomycetes > Hypocreales > Hypocreaceae > Trichoderma > Trichoderma afroharzianum. The sequence continues at coordinate 540,112 of JBBLXW010000019.1, read as the reverse complement.
CCTCGCCCTGCTGCGCTCTCGGCACTACCGTTTTGACGTCCCAGTGTCTTCCGCCAGAGCTGTCGTGTACGCCACCGTCTGATGCAGTGGTAGAATACAGTTCAATGACCTTTTCCATGCGCACAGGCTGCTTTGTCTCGTTGGACCAAGCTTGGAAATCGGCGATTTGACTAATGGAGGGCTTGAAGAGGATGAGGAGGCCATTGGGATGCAAGGCCTCGATTACACGTTCGGCGTTTTCATGTGCTGATGGGAGGTCGAGAATGGCGCGGGAGAGAAAAGGTTGCCCGCCTGTTTGCTCAAGCCTCCGATTTATAAACTCGTCTACGGAAGTGACGTGGAAATCGACAGAAGGCAAGTACTGCGCACGACGAAAGTTGCGAACGAGCTTATATGCAGCGCGAGCATGCTTCGAGTTGCGATCGAGAGTGTGCAAGACTGCGCGACGGGAAGAAGCATATGCATCGAGAGAAGCTTGTTCCTCGGGAGAGATTTCTAGACAGCCTCTCGAAGTGGCGAAATCGTAGCGAGCCTTGAAGGGGGAGGAGATGAGGATTTGTCGAAGAGAAGGTGGTAGAGGCGGATTTGCTGCGTGCAGGGCACGAGCGATGTGGAGGGTGAGGCTGCCCATGCCTGTGCCAGCTTCGAAGATTTCGAATAGAGGAGCTTCATCGTCTTGGTCGTCTTCGCCGGGACGAGAAGGGTTGAGGTCGAGAAGAGAGACGATTGTGTTGGCGTCGTTGGGATAGATCTGCAACTTGTTTAGCTAACTTAAATCTACCAGCGCACTGGAACTCATATAGAAGTATTTACCGGTGTGGCAAGACGCTCGCTGTTAATGATGTAGCTTGCAAGAGACGGTTCATGCAGAACCACGGAATTGCCAGCGCTGTCACGAACCACATCGAGAATGCGACGGCCGATCAGCTCAGACCCTGGGATGGAAGCGCCGTACGAAAGTCTCACGCGGGAGTTTGGCTTCAAGGGAGCTGAGAGATGCCATTTTGCGTGCTTGGCTCCATGCTGGCGGAGGAAAAGGATGTCGTACTCTGTGAGGTGAAAAAAAAAGAGGTTTGTTTGTCTGTGTCTTATTTTGTTCGGGAAGCTGGTTCGAGAAGCTCCGGAGGCTTACCTTTGATTGTGCGATTCGATGAAGAGTAGAAGCGGCGAAGGGCTTTGCTACTGCTGGTAATGATATGGAATTGCTGGAGGTGTTTGGAGCTCAATTGGCCGCGGAAAAGCGACATATCGGCGGGTTCTTGGTGGGTTGGAAGAAGATCTTGCTGCTGCTACATTGTGGTGGTGGTGATGATGAGGTCATGGAAAGGTTTGCGCCGGTGATACCTCGGAATGGAGTTTCCCGAGATGGATTGATTGCTTTCCTGTTGTTATAATCCTAACACTTTGTAAATAATAATAATACTATATAAATCAATTACCCAGTAACCAATTAGGTATTTACAACGAATATAGCTTATAAGTGCCAGCCAAAAATAATGTCATCATGTCTTTATTCATTACCAAGATTTTAATACTAACGGCAAGTCAAGTAGAAAAGAAGGTGCGATGAGAAATCAGGTTACTATCGTGCCTTCCCAGAAGGACGATCTGGTCTACCATCTGCATGACAATTGCCTCGTCCGTCCCTGCCATCCAAACTCCAGCCTGCCGCCTTCCCAGATATAGTGCAGGAAATGCTCGATAACGTATTTTTCTGCTCAAGTTCCAACAACTCCAACGTTTGCCCTTTTCAAAAGTCTGGGGTTTTTTTTGTCTCAGCCATGCCAGACCCTCAACATCGTGTCCTCCCCTTGCGGTCTCCGGAAACACGAAAAAAAAAAAACAACGCAAAGATACAACAAAAAACAACGACTCATTCATACTATTATACACGGATGCACGCGCATCCAGCTAAGAAGCTTCCAAAACGCCGGCTCGAGGTGCAACAACTTGCGCCCAAGGAGACAAAATAAACCAAGGAAAAAACAACTTGTCAGCGTGAACTAGACGACAAAGGAAAATTCCACGAGGGTGAAAAATATCAGCCGTCCAAAACTCCAGGCTCGATATGAGATGGCAAACGGCACAGAACCGAAATCGTCGCTATGCGCGCCCAAACCCCCTTGATGCTGGGTATCAACCGTCCGCCGAGATTCGACAAAAGATCCCGACAAGCCATGCTCGCCAAAACGCGCGTTGCCGACTCTTTTCTTTTCTTTTTTCTCAACAAGATAATTCGTCATGAGTAAATGAGAGACAAGGTATCGTGATACCTGCTATTTGCGCTAGTTTGGCTTGGACGAATCCAAGCCTCGAGGATGCTTCGCTTCGCTAAATGAAGCCCCATGATCTGCTCGATGTGCCCATCTGCATAGCGGCGGCCCATGAATTCTGTGGTTCTTGGGCGTGCTCGGTCGTGTGGAAGTCCTCCTCGAAATAAGGATGAATTCTCACTCCCACATGTTCTTCCAGGATGGTGACGAGCGAGTCATACCGCCTTCGACATCTCTTTGTCCATGGGTCGACTTTGAGAGGGCTGTGATAACAATAGCTATTCGGGCGGGAGTCGCGCATGAGATGCATGGTTCCCATATTTCGCAACATGCCCCAATAATCGTTTGCAGCTTGCTTCGCGGCATCTGACTGGGGAGACGCCGCATACACCAAGAGCAGTATAGCATATCGGATAGACACCACTTCGACGCTGGAATGGCCATGGCGCTGCTCGAGCTGCCTCTGCAGGACGCGGAGCTCAACAACCAATTTTTCCAACCTCTCAGGGTTCACCTGATTATAAAACAGTGCGAGATCGGCCCATGTCCGAGCCACATACGGATGCTTGCGTCCATAAATGGCCTCAAGTTCCTCCGCAATGGTGGAAATACTGGTCCACAAGAGTTCGGATAGTGTCTGGGCTCCATGTTTTTGCTGCACCTCATACAAACAGGTGAAGATTTGCCGAAGAGGATGTGTGCGCTCCAGATTGGTTGTCGAGTATGCCGCCAGGTATTTGCACAAAGCCGTCATCATGCCGGGATCGCGATTAATCATGCCCAAGATGAGCTCCATGATGCCTTGCGGTGAAAGTTTCCTCAGGTCCACCTCAAGCTGTTTGAAAGCCCGCATCAGGTAGTCACCACCTTGGTCTGCGTCGCGAGCTTCGAAATAAAAGTTGGCTTCGACTAATAGTTCGCTTGATCCGGCTCCCCAAACCATGGTCGACGGCCAGCCGATTTGCGTCTCCGTCTCCATTTCAAACTGTCGACAGTGCAAAAATGCTTTGCGCATGTTACCAACCACAACTTCTTGTGCGCGAAGGAGATCGGGTGACCGAAGCGCTGGAGGTGGTGTTGGCGTTCTGCATCGGATATGGGCTGGGAGATCGGCTGGCAACTCAAAGTCCACCAAATCATACTCCGTCACTCCTTTTCGTTTCAAGTAAGTACCCAGATTTACCACTCTGCCATTTCGGACAAATTCGGAAACTTTGCCCTCGGCATCGCGCTGGAACTTCATCGACAATAGCCGCTTTACCTCTTCTTCTGTGTTGTTCTTCACGAAACCCCATTGAGAAAATCTAGTCTTGTACATCTTGGGTCTGATGAAGGGTTAGATCTGCTTCGGAGAGATTTAAAAACACAAGGGAAAGAAGAATCTCCAACTCACGTTGCTTGAAAGCCATATTTGTCGGCCATGATGCTCATGACTTCTTTCAATGGTTTTCTTTCTTCAAGATAGAGGGTTTTGATGGTGGACTTATATTGCTCCCAAGCCTCTGCAGGAACCTGTTCCCGTGACGGCCTAGTACCTGCCTGGGCACGAAGAGAAATCGAATCCTGCCGTTGTGTCTGCATGAATGAGTTAGTACTACGTTTAGAGAAAAGCCCCCGAGTATCACAAGACAGCTTACAGCGAGAGGTGTCGATGAAGACGATGATTCGGTAGGTCGAGGCGGTTTAGGAGGAGGAGACATTGGGCCTGGAGTTGAGGCAGCGGCGGGAGTGGGTGCTGGTGCTGGTGTTGGTGCATGAGCGGGTGTCGATGCTCGTGCTGATATTTGTGTTTGCGCGATACTGGGTTTCCGTGGAGGCAATCGTGGCCTGGGAGGTTTCGCTGGGGCTTTCCCTTTGGCGGCTTTGGCACTGGGGTTGAATTCCAGGATGAACTGGTTGCCTGCGTTTACAACCGGCTTTGGTGTTGTTGGCACGGGAGGTCTGAAATAGCCGCCAAAATTGGCTGGGTTGGTGATCGGTTCTTGTTTGATGATCGGTTCGGTTTTGATGATGGGAGTCGTCATCGAAGGAGGAGGTCGCCATATTTCGAATCCAGGGGTACCAGGAACTCCGGGAGTAGGCATCGGGCTGGACACCATGGGCGTTGGTACCATGGGCGTCGATACCATTGGTGTCGACACCATCGGACTATTCACACGAGTAGAGTTCATGAACCCATCCATACCTCCAAATGGCGTGCCAATACCGGGACTATGCACCTGCTGAGTATCATGGAAACTGCCATAGTGCACACTGCCGGAGCGGCCCATGCTGGTGCCGATTGGGCTGGGAGTTGGGGGTGAATGGACACCAAGGGAGCCATATTGGGATTCACCTGAGCTAGCAACTGGGCTCGAGATCCTATGCGTATGGGCTACAGAGTTCAGGCTGCCAAATTGCGACGACATTGAAGGGCTGGTACCAAGATGGTGCGGTTGATACGGCTGGTTGTTGATGGGCCGAGGAGGCAATGGCGGGACATAACCTTTGTTCTCGAATTGCGCGACCAAGCGGCTAACCCCTCCCCCTCCTTGAGCTGAACCTAGGCTTTCCATTTCGACATTTTCTACTGGCGACATGGCCACCCCATCGCCGTGGTGGTGAAAGGTCGTGTCGATGTCGGGCGTCCAGTCCATTACCGATGCCGTGGAATAGGTCCGTCCGGTCCTCTGGATGGGCTGCGGAGCCATCGCCGGAGGAGGCGACGAGACGTTGCCGAAGCCATATCTATCCCAACCCTGGTTGGCAAACCCAAACGTATCATCATCGAAGCCAGTCGCGCGAGGCTTATCTGGCGGTTGATGGAACATGTCAACGTGCCCACACCGAGCAGACGGAGCACTGTTGCTCAGTCCGCCGGCAGTCTGTCTGTCAGTCACTGACGGACCTGGGCAAGTCGTGAGACTCGGCTGGAATAATCAGTCTCCAGCGCGATGATTCATCACTCTGTTGGAGTGGCGAGCGTGTTTGCTCAATCAAATCAAGGTCGTCGTGTATGGGAGGCGGGCAGAGGTGCCCATAGTCGCCCGGTGTAGATGAATAGTAAAGAGAAGGGAAATCACAGTGGTAGCGAGGCCTACTAGAACGAGAGCGCTGCGCCCAGTACAAGGGCTTGGCTGGCTGGCTAGGGGCAGATATCGGTATCGTTCCCCAGATATCGGCTGATGTGGGAATCCGCCTTGATAGGGCAACAGCCGTGGTGTGGTTTGGACAAACAACAAGAGCAGCAGAAGCGTGGGAGGAAGACAGCCAAGCCACCCAGTGAAAGAGAGAGCGAGCAAAAGTTCCTTCGACTAAGTTTCCAAGAAGGGAAATCCCATGTGCCGTCTTTCGAGAAGGGTCAATTTAGAAGGCCCCCGCTGAGATAAGAGAGCGAGATCCCCCAAGTTGGAGCAAGGACAGGACAAGAATCGCTCTGGTGTACTCTAATGGACTAATGCCACACTACCGCTAGTACGATGGTATTAAACGACGGGACAGCCTAGGCACGAGAGCAGGTGGAGAGGGGCTAGTATGGAAGAGACAACACGGCGAGCCAAACGTTGGATTGGAGGGGATGTAACCTAATGCAGGCTGGTGGCTAACGACTATTGCAACAGCGATGGCGAAGCAAATAATCAGGCCGGGGAAACAAGCAGGGCTGCCGGCCATTGAGCTGGAGTAGCCAGGGGGTCGGCATGTGGGAATGCCACCATCGGCCAGAAAAAGAAGGTGATATGGCCTCAAGCCACCACCCACCAGGGAAAGCCGCCAATGACAGCGCTCTGATACTGACCCTGGTGCCATATTTTCAATGACACTGTGCTCGGACGCAATCAATGATGGCATTTCGCCTCGCAGCGATGACTTCAAGTGCACAGCTCGACAGTGCCCGTTGTTAGGCGGTTCCAGAAGGATTCCGCACCCTGTGTGGGCTGTCTTGTGTGAGACCGAAGAGACGAGAGGCTTGCTGAGAGATATGCGAACCACTCAAGGCGAGGGACAAGACAACGCCACAGATTGAACCACCACCACTACGATTCGCACCGGTACAACCGACTGCCTCGGGCCACCAATACCAGTTCAAAAGGAGTGACCGAGCCAGCGGGCGGGAAGGCTTAGGGCTCATACCAAAGCCGCCAAGTTCGCTAAATAGATGTTCCTTTCTGGTTCTACTGCAATGGCCTTGTCTTGGTGTACACAGATTGCTGCTTTCAAGATACGGAGTACGTACTGGGTGCATGTGGCTGTCACCCCGAGTCTCAAACTCCGTACGCTAACTATTATAGCACCACTCCGCAAACCCATATGGGTAGCAGAATGGATGAGCACAGAATGTGGGAGAGCGCCAAACAGGATCCGTACAGCACGTCCAAGCGGAGGACACACGCTCTTCCAAGATTTGGCAACATGAGCCAGCCATTCGCCAGCCGGCGGCGACTCTCTGGACAGTTTATGGTATACTCCTCCGTTGGCGGCACTGCCGCGACCTGCCTTGTGCTGAAAGGATCGCCCAAAACGTGTCACAAATCCGTCGGATCGCATTCTTTATCCGTGCGTTCTGTCATGGGCGGTGGGCGTGACCAAGCACTGGAGCCGGGCCGACAATGTCTTGTCCATGATGGCTTGTTGTACGTGACAAAGACTGATCGCAGTCAAGGAACAAGCTGGGGGACGTGGGATGAGGAGACGACACTGTGGGGCACAACACGATTCAGCAGTGGTGGTACAAGCACGGAGTACGGCGCAACATGTTGCTGGCGCCTTCGGCCACCGCCGTGGGTCGAAAACGAAGCCTATCGAGGGTCTGGGGCTGACCCGCGCCGAGACCTTGGTGTCAGCAGCTTCTGCGGGACTAGCAAGGGTTGATTGGTGTCGAGATACAACCTTGAATCCGTTTCCCTGGGCACTGTGCTTGCTCGTGTGGGTGGCATCTCACGAGATCTCACAGCACCAGCCTGTGCCAAAAAGCGTTCCCGTATCTGCTGCAATCCGCGCCCATGGCCGTCGTCAAAGAACCTTATCGTCGATAAGCACGCTTGAAATCCTACATCATATATTAGAGAGCCCTCTTTTTCAACCTGTCTGGAATGGAGCTAGCAGCGAGGCCGTATCTTCAGTGGCCAACGGTTTGCCCCCAAGTGGGCAGAGCCTCTCTGACCAAGCATCGCAGACCCGCTGCCTACGAGGGAAAAACGACTTTGCGGCAAAAAAGGCTTGCGGCCAAAAAAATCGCGTGCAATTACGAAGTGCGTGCTACATCCAGCTGGCGTTATCTCTTCTGGCGGCGTCCACCTAGCGCAAGAGCCCCAGCGGTTTACGCCATTTTCAATTTTTTTTTCTCCCTTGATGTCGGTCGCCCTGATGCAGAGGACAGGGCCAAACTCTCGGAGGGAAAATTCCAAATCAGCTAGACCAGCATGATGCTAATATCTGCCGGACGGGGACAATTTCCAGAGTACTGTACTAGCATGCAAAGCATTGACTTTTAATGCGACGTGTTTGGCGTCGATGAGATGGCGGTAGTCGCCGAGCCACATGGTCCAAGTACCTCTAGAGGCGGTACTCGAGCTACTTTCACATGACGGAGAAATACATGTGCCTAGGTAACTCTTTCGTACGAGCAACGGAGCACGAGAATCCTCCCGTGCCTTAGTTTATCACTGACCAGGTTGACCATCAAATATGACTGACCAAGCCTTGTCCGCGGGCGGCTGCTGATAAGGAGCTCATTTAAAGATGATGAGCTAATTTGAGCGACAAAAAAAGGATTCATCACTCGCATAACAGTCATGCAGCAGCAACGTCATGTCTGTCCAGCATTTTCAGCTTGTGAAAATCTGCAAGTCTTTACTCTTGTCTGAGGCAGCGAGCGAGCGGGCAGGGCGCCAGTCAAAGTGGGCGGCAACTGCAAGTACGGAGTACCACGGGAGCAGGCAACGCGACGAATAGCCATTATGAGCAGGTCTGATGAATTTCGTGGCTGATTTCCGAGGCATGCAGCACTCCTGGCCCGTACTGCTAGTCCCTCGTACTGTCAGCCGAGTTTGCCAGGGCCCTTTCCAGGCCGAGACCAATGACGTTGAGTGGTGGGCAAGCGAAGGCCAGCTGCTCGAAGTGGCTTGTTTTAGCATCACGAATCGCATGGCCTTGACTGGATGCCGGGATGTTATCCCGATTTGACGGGGGAGGCACTCTTATTAAGTTCGGGAGGAAGCCGCATGCATCACATTCCCCTGAAAACCAAGCCAGCTGCTAAAATGGAAAAATTCGACAACTACGTCTAGATTTCAACGCTCTCAGACAGCCCATGTCTCTTCGTCGCCGTATGATGGAGATGACCATGGAGATGAGGAGAGCCGTCGAGATTTGGATCTAACCGGAAGGCTGCCGAATTACATAAAAGGAGCGCGTGCTATTCGTGCCCAAATGGCCAATATTGGATGCGGGGACTGACAAGCGGAGCTCAAAGTTGCCGCCGAAAGCTGGAACCTTGCCGAGATGGCCATGGAGCGATCCACCCGTTGCTTTTTGCTGCGCGAGCGAGCCGACAGAGTGTCCATGCGAGTTGTGTTTCCAGCTCCCTCTTCCGCAAGGTTGTCCGGTTCATCAACCGATGTTGAAACAGCCATGCACCGGCTGTCGGAGACCCTTGCGGCAAGTGTTAGTTTATGCGTCGCTCATGACTAAAGAAAAAATCTGGAGCACTTTGAAGTGCGCGTAACGCCTTTTTTGGAGGCCGAGGCCCAGCGTCCTGCGCAAAAATTTTCGGGGACGGCTCGGGCTTTGTCGGGCTGCTCCTTGGTGCCAGCTTGACTTTGCGCTTGGCCGATAACGACTACTGTTCTGGAGCGCGCGAGTGTCAGTCTGCCTGCACTACTGTCTACTCATGCGGCCAACTACGATATCGCGATATTCCAAAGCATGAGGCCCGAGACGCATGGCTGCATCGTATCCTAGGCCGCTTTCAATGACACCCGCAGCCAAGAACACGGGGTTTTGATTTCTATTAGTAGTGATTTTCCGGAGAGGCCCTCCGGAGTGGACATTTCCCCAGGAAATGCCATGCCATCAGACGCCAAACAGTGCATGCTGCTTCCCGACGATAGCCGCCGGTCCGCTGTGGCGGTATCTGGGGATTCTTTTGACCTCCTTTTCTGGGGTAAGGCTGGCCAGCCTCGTTCAAGATTGATGAGATGGGCCGCATCCATCGTTTCTGAAGGATGCATTAAGCATGGGAGCCGAGGATAAAGAGCATGGGAGTGAGGGGAACTATTGTTGCTGTCAAAAAGTCGAATGTCTTTCCCCAACCTTGGCGTCGATATGTTGGGATTCCCATCCCAGAGCCAATCTACCTAACGCGAAAAAACGTGCGGAGAAGCTCAACGTGCTATCAATGGGCCCAGGTCGTGTCTTTTACCAGCGGCGGGCGCTCGCTTAATCCTGCAATGGCAATAGGAAGCCTCGAAAGTGGGAGAGGCAGTAAAGTTTCCGTCCCTCCAGGACCTGTTTCCCAATGAGCAGCAGACTTTCTTTCTTCTCCGGGTCAGGTATCGTTCTAATCCTCATTCAGGGGGCGAACGGTGACGCTACGGCGCGAGCGGGTGCCACGCCGTCGAACCCAAGTGACATGCCTTGCTGATCTGGAATGAAGGCGTCATGTGTTACACGGCGGCGACGAACCGAATCTCGTGAAGGGCGGGAAGACTCTTGAGCTGAGGCAAAGACATTTCTCCTAGCACGGCGCTTGTCTCAGAACCGTATTCGCAAGGAAAATTCTGGATGCCACGGCTTCCATGCGCTCTAAAGCATCCGGTTGTTAGCTGCCGCCGCCTGGGCTGCAAATGGCGGCCGTATGTAGGATTCGAGTCAGGAGAAGCAACTTGCTTCTTCTCCTCACGAGAGAAGAAGTCACATGCTCCTGAGCAGAGTCCTCGGCAGGAACATGCAGTTGCCTTGCAGTATGCCTGTGTCACACATGTCTGTTTGTTGTTCAGCCCTGTGTCTCTAAACGCCGGCCTGTGTTACCTTTCCCAATACGCTATCGTGATGTTTGGACGAGCACTATTGCACAAAGCACCTGGTCAGAGTCGCCTGGGTGCCTGGTGTATCCCATGCAACTACGGGCTCAAATCTGGAGGCTCAGTAGATAAAGGAGCAAAGGAGAGAGAAGCTATGTGTCATGCTAAAAGATGGACCACAGCTCACCTGAAAGAAGAGGGAAATAAGACATACGATGGCGTTGACATGTGATGTTCATTTTATTTCTGCATAGCAAAACGCGCACGGGCTCTGTTAGACTATCGTGGCAAGTGGAAACAGGACGCACAGCTGCATTAATTAGTTTCATCCTTCAATGGGTATTTCGTATATGCCAACCAGCACAGCCTCTTTTGATTTGTCTAGGAATTTGGGTCGGTCGAGTCCCATCTAGGTAGTCTTTTTGCCTTTTGCCTTTTGGTTGTAGGATGAGACACCTTGCTGACGATAAGCGGCGGATGCAATTCCGCGTTGGGAGTTGCGAGTCATTATGCTGGTGGTTTGGACTATTTTTACAATGATTGAGTGGCGAATGTGAGGCGCTGTGCGGTATGGATGTATGACTAGCATAATGTTTATTCTAGAGATGTGAAATAGTGAAATTGATTTGTGTTCCTTTTGAGAGATTTGTGTTTTTGTTGTCATGGAAAGTTGGTTTAGTGGGTCGAGGGATATTTACTATTGTGTCAATGGTGATAACGATGGCGACATGGAGAGAAATTTTCTGCTGAAATTATCGATGGCTTGTGATTTTTGGGTTGGATTGATGGGAACTTGGGGGTTGTTTCTGAACAGGGTTTTACTTTCATGATGGAGTTGATGTGGACAAGGAGAGTAACTTGGAGTGAGCGACTTGAAAGTGCCGTGGAGGTGGGCGTATCAACTGGAGACGTGCTCTGTGATCAAGAAGGTATTAGCTAAAGGTAACCGTCGTAGAAATGACTCTGCTAGAGCTATAGATGGATGTGTAGATTTTACCGTGTATTCGCAGTTTGTTGGAACATGACTTGATTGGAACAGGGCAAGAAGTGTATGAACAAGGATTCAAGAAATGAGTGATTAAACGGATGTGAGGTGGAGTGTCATCTGCCAATATTGATGAAAGATGGGAATACTAGTAGTCAACGTTTCTTACTCAAATACAGATGAGTCTCTGTGAGGCTTGATATGTTGACGACTTCGGAGACTTTGCTGTGAGCTTTTCAAAGAAGACGTCAACCATTACACTACTAGAATTCTAGATTATCTGGTTCATAATCAGATTGGCGTGTGTTTGATCCCGGAGAAAGAATGCCTTGGCAATTCAAGAACGTGGTCTTCAGAGAAGCAAACATTTCTCAATGGAACCGAATATATATATATACACACATATATTACAGAGAGTGATTACGTTGATTTGGTTTGGTATTGTACACGGCTTCAGCCGTAAAAGGAAGATGATCCCAACAGGATTATATTTAATGTGCATGGCCACACCAATCATCTACATTACGGCGTGTAAAATACTTCCTCATGAGTACTATAGCCCCTCCAATAGGAGACAAAAGACTTGTTCCGAAAAATCCCCACGGAAGACGTCTTATAAAACCAATGACTTTGCGCTTTATATTCGGAGCGTTTGGTTCGTGAGGACTTTCTGCCACTGGGTACGCGAGAGCCACGTCCCAGCCTTCTGGAATGGATATGAAAAGAAGTAGATGTGTGTGCAAAACGCCAATTCTGGGAAGAACAAAACCATTTGGACCAATACGACTGTATGCTTTTGGTGTTGTTGTAGGGTAATGTCCGGTGACTGGTACCAGGTCGTCGACGTGCCAATATGTATGTAGCTGGGTGTAACGACCCTCGAACAGTTTTGTGAACTCTTCTGCAGCGGTTGTGTCTAAACCAGGAGCGCTAAAGGCATATAACTCGGAGTTTCCCCATCGAGGTCGTTTCTCTTCAGCGTAATGTTTAAGTGCGCGCATCGCTAAACATCCTCCAAGACTGTATCCCACCGCAGTAATATCCCTACCCTTGGCAGTCTGTTCGTTCATCCAATTAAACACTCTGTCTTTGATCACCCTGTAGGTAAACGATGCGACGCTTTTAAAGTTTCCATCAGCCCAGGCGCCGGCTGGTTCAACATTAAGCCGTCCCTTTCGATCGCGGTATTCAGCCGGATGTGTTGCAGTCCCTCGGAAGAGGAGTATCGCTCTGGAGGCGGGATTATTGACGGGCTCGAGGTAGTGCCATACACAACCGGCGGCGAGGACGGATACATGCGTGTCTGTGATTCTGTACGTGGTATCGTATTCGGGATGTTGTGGGTTGAGGTTGAGGTTGATGTCTGCGTGTTGGGTGCTGTTTGTTCCGGGAAGATGAATCGCTGCTAGAATATTTGCCCAGATCTGGAAGTTACCTTCAAGTGTATGGAGCCTTGGTGCAATATACGTGTTATAGTTTTCTAAATATTGGCGTTTTTTATGAGAGATCGCTGTTCTCATCTTCCCAGAGTCCTCGAGGAAGTTGTTGTGATTATTCCAACGATCCATCATATGATACTGGACTATAATGGCGTGTTGGAGGATAGTCTCGAAAGTAGCCTCATGGTGAGTAACTATTAAAGCAAGCCTTTTGGTGGAAGATATAGACTGTCAATGTCTTTTATAATATGCATTTTGCCAATCCTATCACATCGAACGGTTCATATAAAAATTAAGTTCAGAAGCATTCCAGAGATATGTCTGTATTAGATGCGTAATGAGCAAAGTGGTAGGTAACAGATGATTAGCCAGAGCCACAATTCCCAACAATGATGCCAAAAACAGGTGGCAATCAGTACACTTTATGGCCTTTAGTTAATAAAGTGTGGAAATTGTTTGTTTTGTGGTAGGCAAAACTTGTGTTATGCTGAGTTACAGTATAAAGTCTTGACAAAATGATAGCCTCGAATAGGGGGCTCCCTTTCCTCAGCTTCACAACAAGTGGGCGGCAATTGGCTTAAACTTAGTTATAACGTCCCTCAGCTATTTCAGCTGTATAGACACCATGTTTATCTAATAAGAACAATTAATACTGCGTTATATTAAGCTTTCCAATAAGAGCTGAGAGCTAGTCGGGCTGACAGCTTCATTGGAATGTGGCTGCCACTTGATAGGGCTATTGGCCAGAGAAACCACACGTGAACAAGCTGAACACATGTATGTGAGTAAATTATTGTCTGGAAGGAATCAAAATAGTAAAATTTGTCTGGCTGATTCGTACAGTTTGACGATAGAATTGTAGATCGTATGGCACAAGTGGGCTGCATTATCTTGTCGATCTGTTAGCAATTCGTCGACCTTGAGTCCGACGACACCGAGAAACTGTGCATCAAGTCTAATGAATTATTTGAACCACCCTCTGGAGGGGCATGGTTACCATAGTTCTTCACCCAGTTTGTTCGAATTCCTCTGCCTCGAAAGTCAGATCAAACAGAGGCACCCGTGTATACTATATGCAAAACATGAGAAACATCACGTTTGTAAAGAGGCAACACTCATCCTTCAAATTCAACAATTAAATATATTATATTAAAAAGTAAAAATTAATGCAAACTACCAATATCCCCCATTAAATATACACATCATCCCTAATTAAAAAACCTACTATACAAGAAAGAAAGCTACTAATACAACCAACCCACCAGACCCTTCAGTCAGGTCAAGCAGAACAAGCGACACGCCACGTAATATTTATTGTCAACAGCAAAAAAGAGTCCGAAATACATAAAAAGACAACCCTAATTCCAAACCAAACACCCCAATCTGCTCCCCCTTTGTTGTTTAAGAGTCATACGTGATGTGATACATGTCCCGCATAGTCTCTCCTCCTTGAAACTCGTCCCATCCTCCCATCCAAATTGCTCCATTGCCTTAGAGCTTCAAAAGTGTGTGTTTCATGCGATAGTGTTTTTCTTCCTTCTACCGCCCCTATAACTCCTGATCATATGGGCTTTCTGTCCATTTCCGTGGTTGATTTTGCAATAGCGCGTAAATTGAATGATAGGCCAGTTTAGTCCTGATGCCTTGAAGAAGAAAAAAGAAAGAAAGATGGGTTGAAAATTTGGTGAGAAGAAGAATAAAACGAAAGGTCGACGTGTGGTTGAGCCCAAAAGAAAAGCATCACGCCAAGCAAACGACTTTGGCAGTGTGAGGGAGAACAAAAGGCTGTTGTTCATCTCGCTGCGTCTTGCCCGAAAGGAAATAATAGAAAAGGTCCTCGGAATACTTGAGGACATGAAAGCAGCCACTGATACGGCCTACACTCAGCACACTTCAGCCCCTCCAGCTTCTTCTCTGAAGCGGATGCCACCATCAACGGCGATGCCGCCTTGCACCCACGGCGTGGCCAATACTTGCTGTAATGTCCAGCGGTTTCGTGCACGCTTGAGAAGACCCTCTGTGATGTTCATGGCGTCCAGTAGACCCCTCTCCTTGAAACGGGCTTCGTTAGCCTCATGATCGCCGTCATCACCGCCATACTCGATCCAGCGCCATTCGCCTCTTGCAATCCGGTGACTCTTTCGACTGCGCATTCTATGAGAGTCGTTCATCCCCGGAGGAGGATCGAATGGGAGTCGAGATTCGAGAAGGGCATAGAGTAGCACACCAAGCGACCATGCGTCGGTAGCACGACCGTCGTAAGGTTGACCCATGATGACCTCCGGAGCAGCGTAATCTTCAGATCCGCAGCGTGTCTCGAGCTTCTCGTCCTCTGCAATCCGTCTTGATAGGCCTAGGTCAGCCAATGCTATTACCGAATGTGGATATGTGGTCCAGTCGACTGATGGATCTGCGAGTTCGTTGGGTGTAAGATTGACAAGAACGTCTGAAGAGATTGTTAGCAAGGTCCACCATTTCCTCCCATTGATTCATATAGCTTACTCTCTAGCTTGATATCGCGATGAACAATCATTTGCTCGTGGAGATATTTCACGGCACCAACCAGTTCAGCAAAGATTCGTCTCATCAAAGGCGGTGTCAAGAGCTTTCGGTGGGCTGTAGCAACATCAAACAGGTCTCCTCCAGGGCAGTAGGTCAGGACAAGAATGGCCCTGGTGGGTTCTATGCTCCATGCCATGAGGTTGACGAGGCTAGGGTGACGAATGCTCTGCATGATTTCCAACTCTCGCTTGAGACTCATCTCAACACGCTCTTCACTGGCTCCCCCCTGAGGACCATGCTCGCACACCTTGATAGCAACCAATGTCTTTCGATCAAGTGGGGGATCGGTCATGGTTGTACTTCCTAAATCGGCAGAGAGATGCTTAGGCTGATCCATCTGACTGGTAGCCAATACGACTCTGCTAAACGTGCCTTGACCCACAGTTCGCACTGAGCGCCAGCGCCTTCGTTTTCGATCATGCCGGTCAAAGGCTTCAAAATACTCGTATCGTGAGGTTGCGGCGGCGTCGGTCGAGTCCCTGGAGCTCTCGCTAGGAGGAGGCGTCGGCGGCTTCGCAACATTGGGAGATAGGCCGCGGGACTCGGCCAGATTTTGTTCTCTCCTCATCTGGGGACCTTGGGTATCAGGCTTGGCGTGAGGCCCAGACACGGAGACAATTCTCTTTGGGATGGCTGTGGGATCCGGCTGGGTATATTCGCTAAGGCTCCGATTTCTTGTGTGAGGTTGAGATTCGGATTGAGATTGTTGTTGTTGTTGTTGTGCGGGTTTAGGTAAAGTTTGGCTAGCCTCGTTGCTTTCTGTGAGGCTGGTATACGCCTTGCGCCTCGAGGACGAGGCTGCGGCATTCTGGTTCTTCATTGGGCCAACTGGGGCGCCCATCGTAGGTAAATCCTCCCCAACACTACTCAATAGACTTCGGTGTTGAGGCGGGGACACGGAGCCCACCGCCAGCCTCCGCCACGGTCCAGGGGACTCTCCTGATAAGAGCGGGCTCGGCAAAGGCGTCACGTCGCCCATTGCCGTAATCATGGGGCTTGAAATAACACTGCTAGTACCGCTAGCAGATCCAATTGAATGCGCGAGAGCGGCTTTGAGACTCGGGGTTCGCGTCAGAAGGCGTATGCTGCTGGAGGACGATTTGTGATTCAAGGGCGTGGGGATGCGAATGGGTGAGAGACTAGTATGGCCAGTGGGAGATTCGCGGTGGTAGACCGAAGGAGAAACTGTAGAGGAAGAAAAAGGTGCAACATTTGTAGAAATGCGGAGGGATGAAGTTGCATCGTGATAAGAGGTGCTAGAGTCTAGAAACGATCTACCTCGATGGCCGGCATCTTCAAATGGAGTAGACTGAATTGGAGGCGATGGAGCAATGGTTGTAGCCTGGAAGCTGACGGGAGGCAGCGGAGAATTGGCTGCCAGGGCTAATTCGTCATCTGGAACATAAGCCGGCGCGTTGCGTTGGGCGTCGGGTCGAATCTTGGACGGACAGCTCGAGCTTGGGGTCAAGTTCAGATTCTCAGATCTTGCCGTCGAGGGGGGATTGAAGCCATCGTGAGGTATCGAAGTTGGCGGGTGAAAGGGAGAATTGCTCATGGCTGGACAAGAAGCGTCCCGGTCAGAGGCCTGTCGAACATGAGCATCCATCAATGCGACTCATAGCCACCAGCATGGCCAGGGCTGTCACGTACGGCTAGGCGGCTGCGGACGCCGCGTCGATGGTCAATGTCGCCCCGAAGGCTCCGGTTTCGACGGATAGAGGCGGCGAGGCGTTGATTTGTGCAGGGAGCAGCGTCAGAATCACGAAGAAGAGGCACGCGGTCGTTCCAAGCAAGGGCGTCGCGAGGGAGGGACCGTCGCGGAGGAACAAGTCGAGAAAGTGAGGGGTTTTGCAGGGCAAAACCAAAACCAGAGCGGCGCTCTCCTATAACGGTGACATCTAGGGCTTCTGCGCGGTGCCTCTGCGGCGGAGGATTGGCGGACGACCGGCCGAGAGAGCGAAAAGGGCACAAGGCACAAGGCACAAGGCAGAGCGTTTTGCGAGTCGAGATTTGTCTTGTCGCGAAGGAGTCAGTGCAACGAACCGACGTTGGTGGTGTCCGATCCAAAGGACGACGTTCCGGGTACAAGCGAAGCGCATGACATGCCTGCGGGTCTGCTCCCTGTTCATGTACAGAAGCGTGTAGCAGGTACAACAGCGACTCGGGCCCCACCCGCAGCCGTAGGGCGACCGCCAGGTGGGAGATACCAGGGGCTACAAGGCCCGCGCTAGCCCAAATCAGGCCGGGCGGTACGTTACATAAAGTACTGGGCACGACTACTAGGTAGAGAGGGACTACGGCGCTGCTAAGAGGCCTAACAGGCAGAGTTGCTGCAACCTGGAGGCCCATTCCACGAAATTTGGTTCCATTTGATGTTTGTTGTGTCCAGTCTGGTACTGGTAGGTGCTTTTCTCGGGAGGTACTCGGTACTGCACTTGTACTACTAGCGGGTACTTCCATGCCACAGCCAGGACAACTGAAAACTCAGATCGGCGGGCAAACAACGCCCAGAAAGATTAAAAAAAAGAAAAAAGAAAAAAAAAAGAAACACCGCTGTCGAATCATTGGGCATGTGATGCTCCGATGGAAATCCCCAGCTTATCACCATAACGTCATCTGCTCCGAAGGGCCGCAACGTGCATCGGCTTTGGCGAACAAGTGGACTCGTTGAAAAGCGGGGGCTGAATTATAGCGTACAAATTGGCTGAGCTAGCGCCAATAACTTTCAATACTTTGCTGGTATCCTTGAAGTTAGTCGCTCATCTCATCTCATCTCATCTCAGTTCATGGCTCGCTTTAGCAAGCTATCTCCACGTGACAAGATCCCGGCCGTGTGGCTCAATGGCAGAGCGTCTGACTACGATTAAGTACATCAGGAGGTTGCAGGTTCGACCCCTGTCTCGGTCAATGATACAAGTCATCCTGTTTCAATTCGCCATTGGATTGGAATGGGAATTTCTTTTTGAAACTCTCGAGTTTTTGTTCTACTTTTCTCAATTTCCACGCTCGAAGCATTCTTGCACCACTTACCCCTGCTCCTCAGCCACAATTCACTGGCCGTGTGGCTCAATGGCAGAGCGTCTGACTACGATCAAGTATATCAGGAGGTTGCAGGTTCGACCCCTGTCTCGGTCACGAGATCGATTC
Organism: Trichoderma afroharzianum; assembly: GCA_037893235.1. Lineage (NCBI taxonomy): Eukaryota > Fungi > Ascomycota > Sordariomycetes > Hypocreales > Hypocreaceae > Trichoderma > Trichoderma afroharzianum. The sequence continues at coordinate 521,706 of JBBLXW010000019.1, read as the reverse complement.
CAATTCCACGCAAGGGGAATCAATTTCTTTTTTGTTTCGTCTTCTTTTGCCTCTGTGGAATTTCCATCCGGCTTCCCTCTTTGGGTAAGCGAATGCGTGCCCGTGACTCTGCGTTGATGCTTTTTGGTCATTCGATCAGAAGGCCAATCAATGCCAAATTGCCAAGTTGTGATAGCCAAGCGATATTACTGTCGTGGTGAGGATTGAGGATGCTTCGGGATCCAATTAGCGAGCTGCCAGCATCCATGTTATCAGCAGCTGTCTATGCTATGGAGTAACAGTGAATCCCAGCACTTGGCTGTGGCGGACAAGGGCTTGAACGTGAGATTCGATATGAGAAAGTATTGGGTACTTGATCCTGTAAATGTGACGCATGACCTTATGAAATAGATTTGGAAGAGTTAATAGTCTTGTTATCAAGTATCCCAAGCATATGCAATTTTACAAATATGTAAGCAGCCGAATGGGTACTAAGACAGACAATGCTGGCGCATATTCAATGATATTTCTTGGCAAGTCAATTTTTTTCATGTGCTGCGTCGACGAACTTGTACCTGAGCTTGTTGAGCTTTGAGCTACCTATTGACAACTTGGAAGATGGAATTGTCCAAACTTTTGGTGTTGCTGATGCAAGGTACCGGTACCTAGGCCGTAGCGCCAATCGTAGTGCCAGACAAGTACCGGGCACCATGGGTTTTAATTGATTCGAGCCGTGCCCCACGTCGAGACGCGTCCAGTCGCGTCCCTCCACACTTCTGCCACTTTACTCTCAACCACCAAAAATCCACCTCGACAGCATCAGATTCAGCTTCAGCTTCACACGCAGCCAGCAATCATGATGCGGCAGGATTACAACAGAATCGACCCCAAGAGGCGAAATGTCGTCGACTACCGGAAGAAGCAGTTTGCCACGCCGCAATTCCAGGACACGCAGTACCCCCACCGCTTGAACTTTTACGCAGATGCCCCAACAGCAGACATTACACTCGAGCAGTTTGAGCAATGGGCCATTGACAGACTACGAGGTAACTTAAGACTCCCCACTACTATAATGGAATCTTCAGAGTCTGACACATCACAGTCCTGGCCGAGCTTGAGGCATGCTCCTTTCGCAACCGATCGCCTGCCGAGACAGCAACCCACATGAAGCCCATCCTCGACAAATATCTCCCTCTCGACTCCAACAGCTCTAGCAACACAAAGCTGCTCTCGCAACGGCAAAAAGACCACTACAGCCATTTCATCTTGAGGCTCGCCTTCTCCTCCACCGAAGACCTGCGTCGGAGATTTGCTCGTGTTGAGACGATGCTGTTCCGAATGCGATTCAACAGTGACGATTTGAGTGAACGATCTACATTCGTATCCAGCTTGGATCTCAACTGGTGGGAGCCCGTAACAGAGGATGAGAAGATACGGTATGGCGCCGAGCTGGCAGCCATGGTCAGCGGAAAGAAGGGAAGCAGCGAGGATGGGACCTGGTTCAAAGTGGACTGGGAACGAGTGCCCGACTTGGTGGAGAGTCGACGTGTGTTCCTGAAAGCCGGAAAGGCATATGTGCCTGGGAGAGAGCAATCGAGCATGGTTGTAGCAGAATTCACGAGCCGACTTGAGAGACAGCTAGAGGTGAGTCGCACGGCCTTGTCCATCACAACGCTTCAGTAAACTAACATGATATCTTCGATGATAGCTCACAGCTCGGGCTCTGCCGCGGCTTGACGAAGACGACCGGTTAACACCCATCCTTAACCACCTCTCTAAAAATTTTATTACTCCCGACTCGGCTTACATGTCTGGATCGACGACGCCCACTGGTGCGCAAATCTCGGCTGCCAATGTTGACAATCTTTCACAGCATTTCCCTGCATGCATGTCCAACCTGCATCGGTCGTTGCGTCGCGATGCTCACCTTAAACACTACGGTCGTCTTCAGTACACGCTGTTCCTCAAGGGTATCGGCTTGAACCTGGAGGAGTGTCTCGCGTTTTGGCGGGGCGCCTTTCACAAGGTGACGGATGACACATTCAACAAGGAATACCGATACAACATTCGCCACGCTTACGGAGATGTCGGTGGCGACACGAATCGACGAGGCGGCGGCTATAGCCCGTTTAGCTGTCAGAAGATCCTCACTGAGCATCCTCCGGGACCTGGCGAGGCTCACGGCTGCCCGTACCGGCACTTTAATCTGGAAAACTTGACTTCTTTGGTACAATCCATGGGGGTATCTGACAGATCGGTGCTACAGGGTGTCAAGGAAGACAAGGATAATCAAAAGTTTCACATGGCATGCAACCGGTAAGTTTCCTGCCCCTGTTCCCGTTGTTAGGATTTACATGTCAAGAGAACGATCTGCAATCATTACGGCGAGGCTAATTCAACTACACAGCGTGTTTGAACACTTACACAAGGCCGAGATTAAAAAGGCAAAGGATGAAGGTGTCATGACATCTAACCAGCTGGAGACAATTGTGCATCCCAACGAGTACTTTAAACGAAGCTACCTGCTGAAAAACCTCGGCAAGGAGACTGATGTCAAGATGGAGGGCTAAACATTACTTGCACATTGGCTACACATTGGCTACGCGTTTTACATAAGGGAGGTAACACAGATGGCAGCGTCATACTGTCATGGGCTACAAGATAGAGGGAAGCATTTGGGAGGGATGAAGCAACTGGGCGTTTTGTCAAACTGTATTAGGATATGAGATATTGGGCCACATTTGCGCCAAGACTGTATGTATCATGATGAGGTGGTATCTCTTAACACCATTAATGCCAACCAAGCCGGGTTACATCAAGCACGGCTTTTACACCAAGCGTCATCGCCAACCCATCAGCCCACCGTTCTCATCTTGATTGAGCCTGTCCAACACAAAACCCACCTGGGCTTTCATAGCCCAACGCCCCTCCCCTTGACGTCTTCTCATCTGGCTCAGACCCCTAACGCGAGCTAAGGCAAGTGACCCGGTTGCCAATGATGCTAATGATGTAGGTACCGAGGGCGTTTGGTTCATGCACCTTGTTTTTTCAGAAATGATGTAGTGCATACATATAGAAGCCATGCATCATCTCATCATGACTTGACGAGGAGGGACCCTTGGGGGTTTTCGGGATAAAGTGTGCCTTTAGGCATACGCCCAGATGTGTTACGATTCACGAGCCCCGGTTTTTAAGAAGACATGTCGAGGGGGATGTGTGGGTTCTTGGTGGTATTGCTGGATAGTTGTATAAACTGGGGGTGGAGGGAAGAAAAGCGTATCAAAGTCGGGGATATTTCGTGGTTGTTGAAGATTACTCTATCTGCCTTTGGTTTATCTTTGACTACAAACACGTGGGAATATTGAAGTAAGGCATTGAGTTATTTCGATTGCGAAAGACGCCCGAGTATGCCGAGGCAATCAGATGAGCTGATGGATGGAATCATGCAATGGGCTCATCTTTGAAGAGGGGATCCATCAAAAAACGACACAAAATTTCAAGGCCGTGAGATTCCCGAGAGTCCTCCATTCCCGGTATCAATAGTCGCACTAGTCGCACTTTTCATGCGCGCTATATCTTCAACCCTCTTCCGTTTTGCTGTCAAACGGTCCAAAACGGGCTTAAAATAGACTTATCGTCAACACACACACACACACACGGAAGTGGGTGTCCTCCCCCCCCATGCAAGAAAAAAGTTCGATACGTGTACTAAGAAAGCGTCCGTCTTTTTTCTAGCGATACGGAGATGCTGTTCTCTTTTTTTTTCACGGTATGAGTGAGGAGGGACAAGGGTGTAGTAGCATCCGAGCTAAAACAATCTGCTGCACGATGATATCAGAAATACGGAGGAGGGCGTGTGCGGGCGAGCCAGAAATGAGACCAAAGCAAACAAGGGTCGTTTTTTTTCTCTCTCTCGCTCTTTTTAGTTTGGGAGCACGATGACGACACGGGGCATGTTGCTAGTTTGGGGTGGCAGGGGGTCTCAGATTTTGTGCTGGATAAGTGAATGTCTTTTTTGGTTCCCTGGATTCGTGAATATCGTGAGTGCTGCATCCGACGCTTGAATTGGGAGAGATTTGCGGTTGCATCTCTTTTTCAAGCGAGGGGACCAGAAATGGGCCAGGGTGAGTGTGTGTGTTAATGTTTATGTCGCGTACGTATTAAGCCAAGAAAAATAAATAGTCGGCTGCAATGTTTTATTTTTGAACAAGGCTTGCATATATAGACGATGGCTATGTCTACATCTACAGATCGTTAGTGAAGAGCACCTCAGGTTTGGGAGGGGGTGAGACAGGCTGTGTGCGAGGATGTTGCCGATTGCTTTCGATCGACTAGGGCCAAAGTGCATCTTCTTTCTGGGCGTGTGCTCGATATCGCGATGATGATGACGACTGGGGGGGGCGTTGAATGTGGATTAAACAAACAGGGGAACAAAAGGAGAGTTTCTTTTTGAACATTACGGATACATGGACATGGATATAGCTGAAGAAGAGTGTGTGCTGTTGACAGGCACGCATTGCATGATTGCGCGGCGATGACGGCAAATTCTGGGGTCGAAATGATACAAGGCAAGGCTTGGGAAGCATGGACAAGGCTGCCGGCTTATCAGCCAATGAGCGGGATGCCCTGTATCTTTTGGAATACAGAGTCCAGGGACCAGTGTGTACGTGTACGCGTAGCTTCGACCAGCACCAAGGAATTAACTATCAGGAGGCCATAAGAGCGAGCGGCTTTGTGAGGGCATCGCGGCAGAGATAGAGATGTGTCAGCAGCGAATGCAGCGTGCGGAGTAGCGTCTGACAGGAGGCATCAGCCTTGTCTGTAGGTATCAGTGAGTGACATCCAATGACAAATAACGGGATAATGTATTAGAAAACGATATGCTGGGATTCTCAGCGAAGAGTACGAGTACAGCACAGGATAGGACAGAAACAGGCATTAGCTACAGCAACGTCTGTTTGCGCTCACTCAGGTGCGGAGTAGCGCGCCAAAATGGAGAATCCATGGATCCTATTGATCCCACGGCCCCCCTTCCCCCCAATAATCCACGACGAACAAACGAGAGGCCATCGTGAGAAGAACAGGTTCGTCGCGATTGGCCGACGCGATGTGACGTGGATTTGGTCCGCCAAGATGCGGGGAGAGGAGGGACATGCTGCAACACAGGCAAATGAGCTTCTATCAGGTATAATGCAGTGCATTGCCTACTATACTATATTTCTTCATGCTCATATGTCAAGTGCACATTACATTACATTACATCAAATGCTAATGCTCGTGCGTGCAGGTATGTAGGATCGAAATACTGTGCTACTCCTATGCTGTGGCCGTGCTGTGCTGCTATTATTAAACGCCAATGCCACCACGCCCAGTCCCCTTCTCTTACACCAGCGCCCGCATCTCTCCTCATCCCATGTCCCGGTACCAGGATCCCCGATTTCCCTTGCTCGCGAAACTCGCTCAGTCAGCAAAAATAGCCGTCGTGGGAGGCTCCGTAATGGGATCTAAAAGGCGGTAGCGGACGATCCCCCAGTCGCTCTCCCGTGTCTCTTGCTCTGCCTCAGCTCTTTCTCGGTTCCCCGTTTACTATCACATGTACGAAGCGTCTTGTGTAATAATGAACCAGGACCAAAAAAAAGATGACAGAAAAAGACGTGCAGCAGAGCAAAAATACGAAACCCAGCCAATATTTGTTCCCCTTGGCGGTGCTATTTGATGATTGCATACATGTACATTACATGCACATGTGCCCATCCATGCCTTATCTTTTTCCTTCCAATCCTCGCCAGTCGTCCAAGAGCGGTATCAATCTGCTTCACCTGTCTGTATCTTTCTCTCTATTTCATCCTATCTTGTCCAAGTTTTGCTTCCTTCAGCTGCTGCTGTCCAGCCAATAGAATCTGTGATCCTTCGGCCAATAGAAACAATAAATCCGTCTTCCGAGTCCCTTTCCCCTCTCCCCAGGCACGGATTTACTCCCTGCAGTTTGGCGAGTTTGATTTGCCGCGAAAAGCGCAGCGAAAATACATAACCCTTCCCTTACCTATGTACTACCCAGGAATACAATCCCATGGCTCTCACTGACCGCTAAATTCAGAAAAGCAAATATCGATTCGTCCAATCCGGATGCTTCTCCATACGGAACAGTCGCATGCAAGATGTACTCGCGCGCATGTGTATACGCAGCTTTTGCCCTGCGTCTAGACTCGAGAAGGGGAGGCTGGGCTCGCGCGATAGTGCCACTTTGCAGAGGTCATGTGAACCATAACCCCGAATCCTCTTTGGCCTCGTCTCTTCTCCCACCCGCGCTTCTGCACGGAACGGCTACGGCTCGGGGTTGAGAGTTGTGAATGAGACAGCGGCAAGTAGAGTAGACTGCTCCCCTCGGAGATGCAACCGCAGTAGCCCCCAGAATGCTGCGTTCCCCCTCACATCAACTGATGCCACAGTGACAGGCGGTTTATTGCATGAAGTGAACGATGCCCAGCCTTGGTTCGACTGACCAGGCCCTGGGGCATGGAGGTCCGAGGATGGCACTCTTTGGGAACTAATAGTTTGGAGAAACATCTGATTGCCCCAAGATCAGACAATGGCGGTCGGATATCCGAATCTCCCATCTACCTAGTTTCAGGAACAGCCGCCCTCGCATATTCCTCATCACAAGCGAGAGACAGAGACAAAGAGAGAGCGTCAATATCCCAGCATCCAGCCGAGTTCCCTTACTCGTGTCGCGGACCTGCTCAACTAGGCGATATTCCCAGTACAACCACGGAGGTACCCCAAAAGGGGCGCGTCTCTGCGGCACACTCGTACGCCCTCCTTGTGTGCATATTGTGATCTCTCCCGTGTGCAAGCGAAATGCATGATATGATTCACTTTACTCGTACTATTCTCATTATTCCTCGCATAAAAAGAAACTACAGCCTTCACGAGGGGTGGCCCAAAATCGAGCCAGCTGACTCTCTCTGTCTCTGACCCCCCCCGGCCCCCCCTAGGGAACTTGCGCTTTGATTACCGTAAGGAACGGGCTGCAGAATGCGGCGTCTTGTGTCCGTGAGACTTTTTTTTTCCCACCAAGGGACTACCACGGAGCACTATATTTTTGTTACAGGTTAAATGCCTCTTTGCAGGAAAAATGGTACGATGGCAATAACTGCCGTGTGGACAAACAGACGGCTAAGACGGAATGTTCTGATCCGCGGCAACTCTAGGCGGTTCGTGCGGCCCGATCGGGCGGGCGGCTTGGGAGGTCATTTCACGGTGTAAGTCGTGAGAATCCATTCAGCCTCGAAGTAATACTCGCTCCAAAGTACAGCCGACCACCATGGCCAATCTCCAGGGGGGGGTAATTGAGGAATTGCCCACAGCTTGATCTATCTGGTTACAGCGCAATGTTTAGAGGGATTACGAGTACAAAAGATGAGTCGTAAATCGTGTTGAAGCCCTTCCCCAGAGTGCGGTCCCTATAAACCCGATCTACACAGCACCTCCAGGTGGTGCTCAGGAACCGCCAATCCATTCCCGCTAGCCCCAGGCACAGCGCCTCTAGCCTCCTCCTCCCCCGTGCTTCATTTTTCTAAACATGCCCCAGCGTGTCTTGAACAAGACAACGCCTTCTCCAACACAATAAGACTCCTCAAAACAAATTCTAAAACCTATGTACTGCTGATGAACTCTAGCGGCCAAGTCATCTGCAGCTGACCAGTCCCTTCATCCTAACATATTTCTTATCGGAAGTTTCCGTATGGACGCTGCAGACACGCGGGCGTGAGAATTGGACGAAAAGGCCGCCTCCATCTCTCTTGGCATGGGCGAGCGACGATAGGCATGCCGCTGGGCCTCTTTCACAGATTACACTCGTATCTAAACAAGTTTTTGTTGTGTTATTCCCGTCGATAATTCCCATATTTTTGAGATATTACCAGGGACAAAAAAATTAAGCAATTTGGGTTCACTAATCAGAAACCGGCAGCTTCTTACCGCGCTCGGTAGGGTACCATTGTTGATACTAGTACTTGACGTCCAGCCTCGTCTCACCACAACGCCCGCCCTCTCTTTCAACACACCAACATACGCATGCTTCACGATGGCTCCTAATTTCGTCTAAATCGCTTGGAATTGCCCCTACATTATACTTTTCATGCATGTATATACTCCACACCAACCCCAAGGACATTGGATGCTCTTCATCCCAAAGCACAAAGCGCTTGTAGCCCATCCATCCACGTAGTCTCGCATCGCATCGCATCGCCTCGCCTCGCATCTGCATCTGCATACAAAAATCGAACGAAAAAAACCCTGCATCCTACGAATAAAAAACCAAGCCGAAAGAAAAACGCCAAGAATCAGAAAGAAAAAAAAAAGTCCTACGCGCATGTATGTACATGTAGGCCTCACAACATGTCACACCGCAGAATCAAAACTCTCTCTCTCTCTCTGCCGCTCGCCTAACATGTCCCCGTCCCCAGTCCTAGCGAAAAAAAAAAGAAGAAGAAGAAAAAGAGACGTGTAGCAAGAAGAGACGGGAACATTCCAGGCCCCCCTCTCTCTCCTCGCATGCGCTGCACTGCATGCTGCACGTACACTAATTCAGACGCAGTCTAATCCCAGTAAACAGACCAGTCAAAACGACTGGAGTGAACTCCGTACACACCTTCAATAACAAAATTAATAAAAAAAAAAAAGAGAATAGAAAAATGACAGAGCCAAAATTGCCAAGACCTATCAAAGACAAAAAGGGTCCAGACTTTCTTCGTCTCTCCCATGCTAGAGTAGGTACTCTCGTACAGTAGTAAAGCCGCGGCTACGCAAATCCAGACCCACGCGAACAGAAGAAACCTTGTGCACACCATGCACTGCATATTTCACAGTTTATTGCGCAAAAGAAACAGCACGAGTATGAAAAGTCGGGAGCAAAAGAGACGTTTGTTTGTAGTCATGTAAAAAAAATCTTGCATTCTAATAAACTATAAACGCACGGGCATCGTTGGCCCAGGTGGTATCACTATACTAGCCAAAGAAAAGAAAAAAAAAAAAAAGGATCCCGCATCGTCTATTTCGCATAGAAATCCAAAACATAAGAAAAAATGAGAAGGAAAAAAAAAGTGATACTAGGTAATGCAACACCTTGCGCTCGCGCAAGTAGAAGTGAAGAAAGGAAAATAATCCGTTATCCCGTCCCGTCGTATACGAGTATGCACCTCCCGACGCTCAGCGCCAATGCAGGAAGAGAGAGGAAAAATGAGACGATGGTAATAAAGACGTCAGTGGCTGTGCCAGAAGAGCCAAGGGAGAAGCAAGGGAAAAAATAGAGGCGACGATGCCGTGCCAAGGAATTAAAACCAAAGGGCGATAAAACCAAGGCTCGCTAGTCTCTCAACGGCCCCATCCAGGAACCCACTTCTCTTTTTTCTGTGTCGCTCGCTGCTCGGCATCAATGTTTTTCTTTCTTTCTTTGTGAAGCCAAGGCTAAGGCAGAGACCCCTGTCGCGCAGATGAACTGGTCGCACACAGCGCTTCTGGGCCAAGCCAGTCGTCGCCTGCGGTTCGGCGCCGCCTAGCGGTATCCGTCTTGTCTTTGCGGCCCCAGTAAAAAGAAGAAGAAAAAAAAAAAGAAAAAAGTCGGCAGTGCATGCATGGGTGAAGCGATGATTGGTATCTGGTGTGGTTGGAGATTGCGGAAAAGGGCGGCCAAGAGAAGTGAAGGGGGAATAAAAGTAATAAATCAATAAATAAGCATGTAAAATTCATCGCCGTGGTCGTCATATTCATAAGGCTTGTTCGCAAAAGGTGGAGACGCAAAAGAGAGAGAGTCGTGGGTTCCCAGTTCCCCAGAAAGGGTCGACTGAAACGACCTGTCACAAAATGACGAGGCGCTGTCGAATCATCGTCGCACCGACGACATGTGCCGAAATGCCGCAGCCTCTAATTGGAGGCCCTGCCTGCGGGCGAGGTCGCGAGCGCGCTGCGTGCAGTAAGGACATGGAGGTGCAAGCGAGAGGCCAGGCCAGGCCAAAAGGGCCCTGCGCTGCAACCAGGGACTTGCTCGGGTAGCACCGCATGTGCGCAGCAGTGCTCGTCTCGAGCTGGATGTGGATGGAGATGCACATGGCTCAAAGCAGAAGAAGCGAGGTGCAAGGCCATGTCTGTCCCGCAACAGCTCGGTGTAGTCGGTGGAGGTTCGCCGTCTTGTGCTCGAAAGCAACGGCCGGAGCTCGGACATGGCACTACAGACAGACAAGATAAGACGAGAAGCTCATTGCAGATCTCACACCATCCATGTGGCCGACGGCTGCTGCGGTTCCCGGGAATCGCGAACCAAGCTATGCCGCATAGAGTGCTGACCGTTGAGCCGACACGCTGGGTGACGAATCCCATCGTTTTCTGGGGTTGCCCGCGGGAAGACATGGGGGATGGGGATAAAGATAGCAACTCTCAACAGCCAGCGCCCGCTTTGGTCGTCGATCCAGGAGAGTCCAGATGCCAGGTTACAGTGCCTGCGGACATCTGACCTAAGCGTGCAAGGAGATGCAAGTGAGAGCTCGACTTTTTTGTGTTTTTTGAAAGGTGATGGAAATGTTTCGACCTGTCAAGTAGAGCGTGTGTAGATGGGTGGAGCGACGGGTGCTGCTGATGACGGATTGTTTCCATGCGGGTTGGGTTGGTGTCGACACTGCGTCGAGCAGCTCTGCCAATGCGAGAATGCAAAAAGAGTCTCGCGTCGTGTCTATGATCCATTTGAGGATGATGTCGTCTATAATGTGCCGTAATGCTCGCTTTTTCCGAAAAAAATGAAGATGATAAAAATACAACAGCGCAGTTGTATAAGGCTGCGTGCGGTGTGATGTCAGAAAGACAGGTGCTGGGGATATTTCTTTACTTGTATCCCACGAGCTTGGCGCAACGCTCGCAGTAGTAGAGGTTGTGTGAGATGCGCACCATGCCGGCTGTGCTCGCGTCGTCCGTCGTCGTCGTCTCTGCAGATCGAGCGCACCGCATGCAGCGCAGCACGAGGACTGAGGCAATGGGCCGAGGGTTGGAGTCCATCCTGGATGAAGACGAGGGGACGTCGGAGTCGGAAGATGAGGCGGAGGAGAAGTTGTGGCTGGCGATCAAGGCGGCAGCGGGCATCTTTTGACGTGAGTGATATTTGGTTGTTTTCAGTTCTGGAGATATTTCAGACAATGCTGAAAGCGTCGATTGTGAAAAGCAGTGCAAGCCGTGGGTTTTATCTGCTTTTTGCGTTCGCCTGGTTGTTTCCGAATCGGCGGGGTGGGCTTGAATCGCGGCTTTGCAAGGTGACGTGACTGGGTGCAAAGGGTAAGCTGATGGAGTGAACCAGCGGGCTACTGTGTATGCACGGACGGGACAGGCAATGACTGTCTTGTGGTTGTATGTATCGCTGTTTGTTATTTCTCGGATGCTTTATTCCAGAATGAAAAACAAAGAATGAGAAATGAGTACGAGTAGTCAGAGAGAGTTTGGATGCAAGCGGTTCTAGTCGTCTAGAGCGGAGGGATGGGCCTTGTTTTAAGAAGTAGAAAGGAGGTGGGTTTAGTATCCTTAGAGGGTGTGGTTGACGACGTAGGGCCAAGATGGGGACGAAGGGGGGCGTGTGGAAAGTAAAAAAAGGTACTTGGGTGCAAAAGCAAAAAAGAAAGGGTCTCCAGCAAGGCAACAAGGAGGATCCACGACAGGGAGGGCGATCGACGATATGTCGGAGTTGCGAGTGACAAGGGATCTCGGGCACGGAGCGGCGCAAGTCACAGGCGGCCGGTGCGGGTTCTGCGGGCGTGTGGATTCGGCATGTGTCCAGCGCCGTTTCACTTTCTTGGGCCAACTCACCCTTTTGCCTCTTTGTCGCATGCAGTCGTAAATGAGTGTCAATGTGACTTTCTGTTGCGAGCCATGGCTGCATAGGCGGCTGCTGCGGTCTCGATATCGTCCGATGCGCTTGTGCTGTGCAATGAAAAATGACATGGGCAGTTGGGTTGTTGTGTTGTGTTGTGTGCCCGTAATCATTTGATGTCCTACACAGCAGGCATCCAACGTTTTTTTTTTTTTTTTTTTTTTTTTCAACCCTTCCTCTGCTCGCCCGATCGCCGTCCCAACCAAGCAGGGCAACGCAACAACTTCCGTTACGAGAGCGCTGGGACGGTACGGTATGAAGATAAGGGGGTGCGTGGTTCAGCCTCGAATACGGGATATATGCACTTGAACCATGCAAGCTAGAGAGGGCTTAGCAGAGCCAGGCCAGGGAGGGCGTGCGTACGAGTACTCGTATGCAACTGCAGCACAGCCAGCAAACAGGGCAGGGGTGTGCATTTGCGGTTATAGCAATAGGCCACATATGTTGCATATGCAGGATACGAGTTCCTTGTTCTGTTCTGCTTGGCTTGCGACGCCAGTCTTCAGGGCGCTGCTAAGAAGCTCCAAAGCCACTTTTTCTGAGAGGGGCGTGTGTGGGCGCTGGAACCCGGCCTGTCTGGCATTTCAAGCGCTGGTCCACTCTGAAGTTTTTTTTTTTTTTTTTTTCTTCTCGTCCTTTGCCCGGGTAATTTACACGTATGAGTAAAGGACCAGGGGAACCATCCGATATCTGGATGCCCAAAGTGCACGTTTTTTTTTTTTCAATGTTGTGGGTATGCGCGACTGTCATCGCATCGTATCGTCTTTTTTCGCTGTTGGTGGACCTGACAGGGGACGCAAAACGGCAACCTGGAGGGCCAAAGGAACTGAACCTTGACACAGCTCTGCTGGCACCGTTCTTCGCCTCACTCGCTAAGCCCAAAAGCGAAGAAAGCTGTCAGCCGAGTGTGCCGTCGTTGGCCAGACAAAGGGCGGCAGGATTCTGGAGGAACAAGGCCAAGGCGTGCAACCCCGAGGGCCGGCCAAAGCTCCGACGAGCTTACTGTACTGGACAAGATGCATCAAAGTTGTGTGTGTCCTTACAGTATGTGAGTCTTGGTATTCTGGCTGTTTTAGGGAAGCTTTGTCCTCGGTTAAGCTTCTGTCTCGCAAACGCCTCCAGCCTTTAGGCCGCCCGGTCCGAGACCTTGTCTGGGCTGCAATAAGCTGCGTCGTCCTGGAGGCTGTACACTCCAAGTCAGGTGTGCGTGTGTGTGCGTGGACGGCTACGAATACTACTCGTACAGGCTCATTCATGTCATGTCTGTTGACTGTTGATGCCAAAATAAGAAGACGGAAAACAAAACACGCAGCATGCGAGATGTGACGGTGGCCAGACCAACTAGGAATGCCAAGTGTCATGCAGAACCGCTCCGTGCTTGCGACGCTCTCGCTCTAATTAGACGGACCAGTCGTGCATTTCATTCATGATGCGGAAACCGACTCAAATTGAAACGCTCCAACATGCGAAGATGACATGCCGGTGAAGCTCGCCATCCCTGTGGCTACAACACACAAGCAAGCCAGGGACATCCTAGAGCAAAGCCTAAAAGCATGGGAAGAAAAAACAGAAACCAAAATACGGTGAATGGATGTGATTCATCCAACGTGCTCCGTGCTGAAGCTGAAGCTGCCCAACTCCCCGGGCAAACAAGAATCAATCCATCCCATTTGCCGTCTCGAATGTTAATGCGCCGCGAAACGCCACCATAGTGGGATAGTGCCGCGTAGTCAAAACTGTAATGGAGAAGATTAATGCCCAAGGCCACGCGTTTTTTCCTCTACACAATACACAAGACTCTGAGAAAAAGGGCCTCGGCCAACGGAGACTGGCAGGCTCCGCCAGAGAATAAGCCACCAGAGACATAGCATGATCCAGAGAGGTGCTCGGACGGTGGATTTTGTCCATGAAATTTAGCTGGGCAGGACTTGGACCCGTCCACAGGGAGGCTGACGCGCAGCAGTTCTCAGCATCTCGGGTCGCACAGCCGTCCGATGAACCGGAGTTTGTCCTCTCAGCAGATTCCATCGCCAATCATCCATCACGGGGTTGCCACTCCCAACTTTGTTGACAGACCCTTGCAAAACATTGGGCAGAGATGTCACATCGGCTATCGGAAAACCCACGCGAGAAGAGATTTTGTGCATATGGAAACAAAACAAAAAAATACACCCAACGGCAAAGGGGAGGGAGCAAGAACAAAAAGTTCCAGAAGGTCAGAGATAAATGAAAGGGCCTGATGGAATGGATATCCTCATCAAGATGAGGCAGCGAATCGGTGGCTTCGGGCTCCGTTTTGTGGTTCCCAGCTGAAAGAGGTGCGCTGTTTCGAGCAATTCCTCGAAATCTGGGCAAATGGGAAAATTGGAACTCAAAGCCCGCGTGTTTCAGATTTCCGCGATGGCGCTAGGCTTGGAACTGTCATCCATTGATCCATTCTGCTTTCTTGTCGGGTGAATAATATCGGCCTACGGGGGCTGGAGTCATACGAACAAGCTCGGATTGATGCATGGATGCTTGGGGGTCAGAAGCATTGAAACTGTAGTTATTTCCTGCCCAGGTGGATTTTTTAGTGCATGCCAACTCGCTGTGCGACAACAGGTTACAGCGTGTCTCAGTCAGTTGCACCGACACAAGCAGAATTTGATGCAGTGCCTAATACTACGGAGAAAGACGGTTGAGCAGCAAGACAGATGACTCATCTCCAACCAAACACATCCCCGCAAGGCGTCTGAATCATCGAAGCCGCGCTGACTGGCTGCAATCCGCATCCCATGCTTGCATTCTGGTGCAGGCTTACGCACATATGACCGACTGTGCTGCACAGTACTTGTATTGATTGTATTGACTTGTACTTGTAGGCATTAGCACCATGGAGAGCGTCCGAGACAAGACACCGGCTGCTGGTTGCATCTGCGGAAACTCCCCTGGATCAGCATCAGGCAAACAAGGCAAAGCAAGGAATGAACCATTATGGCCCAGTCGCCCAATCCGCTTGCCTGTCGACGATGCAGGAAGCGTCGGTTCCACGTCACCATGATTGCGTCCTGGGTGCGTTTCTGCCACAGTACCTGCAGACACGGGGGCCCCCCATCATCAGCGAGCCATGGTTCCTTTGACGGACTCCTCCTCTTCGCCTTTAACCAGCCAGTGAAAAAGGGAGAAGCCTGTCTCTCGCGAGAACTCATCAGTCAGCATCGTTCTTCCTGTTCGCTCTCCTCTCGCGGTTAGCGCCATCGGCCGCTCCTTGATTGCCCTGCAAATCTCCGATCCCCAGCCCCTTGGCAGAGGTTCCCAGTTTCCAGCTCAAAGCCTGTTTTCTTGCCCTTGCTCGCAGCAGGATGAGAGGCCAGTCACGCTGATGAGCGAGAGCGCCGTTCCAAGAAATTGATTGATTAGGGCGGGTCTTGTCTCCTTATCTCGGTTTGTTACGTTGAATCAAACTTCTTTGTTCCGTCCATGGAGGCTTCGGCCACGGTTCTCCGCTCCCCCCTTTCAACAACCCCCTTCACCCAGTCCAGTTTTCATCTAACAAACGGTTTCACCCTGGACACAACCTTCCGTTTCCTGGCAGGCCGTCGTACATACTCGTACGACGTGGCTGGTCGGCCTGGCTGATGCGACCGTTTGACTCGTCAGTTTTCATTTATCCAAGGCAGCCTCTCGGTCATCCTTTGCAGCTCAGTCTCAAGCCACTATGCGTGCCGTGACCAATCCGCCAAGTCAGTCATGCTCATGCTCATGACACTGCCCTCACCTCGGCTGCAGTCATTCTCCTCTAGCTCATGTCTCACCCGTCGTAATCAGAAAATGGCTGCTGCCTTGTCACGTCTGGCACCGCACCACAAACCGACTGAGTGTTGGTGTCACCGCCAAATCAAATCAAAAGCTCAATCTAACTGCCTTCTGGGACTTGTTGGTCCCTGATACTGATACACCGTGGGCCGTTCCACCAAAAATCTGCTACACAGTGCCGTCGCTCTCCCTTGAGCATCTCCGCACTGATCGTCGATTTCCAGTTACCGGGAGAAAGGTAGCTTGTGGGGCTTGTTTCGACTTTCTCGTGCTTGTGTTTCCAGACAGAACAGGACCCAGTCTTTGATGATTCTACAAGAACCTCAAACACGTCTTAGAAGACGTAAGAAATGCGTTGCTGCTGTGCAAGCTCCTCTCTTAATGCCTCATGGGGACATGTCAGGCAAGCCTTTGCGTGCCATGTGTAGCCTTGGTGCTGCAAGCTAATCTTTCCGTTGGCTTGTCTGTGCTTGCTTCGATCCCGCGATTGTCTCAGATGATACGCCGTAGTAGTAGTGCTGCAGGCCGAAAGCTAATTAGCAGGACGACAGCTGTCTCGCCTCTCGCCATTAGTCGTCCCGTCACCCGTCTACTAGTAGATGTCGAGGTGGAGGATTCAGCAGCCGTCGATCAGAGCCAGCTGCCTTTCTCGATCACCTACCGATCACTACCGTACTCTCGATGGGCAAATAGGCTTTCAGCCTATCACCAGGTCTCAATGCTTGCTCACGCAAAAAAAAAAAAAAAAAAAAAAAAAAGCCGCCCCTCTCTAGCTTTCACGCCTCGCCACTTTCAATCGCACCGATCGCAAGCGCCGTACGTTGGAATCTGGCTGGTAGGCTGCACATCGAAGGACATCGACGGACATCGTGGGTGCTAAATTGTGCGTGCAAAATGTAACCTTTGGCCCTGCAATCTCTTTGGGCCAGAACCTTTCAATCCAATGGCCCTGCACATGCAGACATGTTAGACCGGCGATGCGACTCGACGTCTGACCTTGTGATGAGATTGAAGAAACACGGCGAGTCGTCATCCCATTGTGCACCTTTAGCTGCATATTGCCGGAACAATTTCCCTCCAGAGCACAATGTGTTGACTCTCCGATGAGAGGGGGTCTGTCAAACCTCAAACCCACAGCCGAAGCCGTCTTTCCGGTCGGCTTCGGCTGGCCTCCGATATCGAAGCTCGCGTGGGTAGCAAACCGAACCAAACCAAACCACCAGAGTTCTGTCGGCCGCTGTCAGCTACCCAAGCCATCGCCACCGCTCTGTGCCTGTGCATGCCATCCCCACGATCAATGCTACTTCGTACCATCGGCCGGCGATTTGAGGGCTAGGCCCCGACTCTTTGCTCTTGTTGGCTGGCTGCTAATAGTCACTGGAGGGCCCGGCCAAGCCGCGGAGACGAGGCTCCAGGTCTAGACTTGCCCAGGCCTTTCTCTCACTTGCACCATCCCACCCCTCGCCATCATTTGCCATGAGACGCAGATGCAATATTCCACTTTCGCATACAGCCAGCCCGTCGTATTTCACAGGCCACCAATTTTGAATTGCCTTTCAGCCCGGCCGCCGCCAATCGATGTCCGTGCTGATGCTGCTGCGACCGGCTGCAGCCCACGCACGTCGTTTCTGCGCGTAGGGTCGAGACCGACAGGGCAGCACCCAAAAAAAGCCACCCCTAAGCACGCTTACTCCCTTGGCCGTCGACTATTGAGAGCCAGCCCGCGCTATCAAGCCTGCATCAAGGGACCGGCAATCAAAGCCATCACGAGAAGGGCTCGACGATTCGAGACTCGATGCACTGCCGACTCGCGACGACGGTTGAACCACCCTCCCCCCCTGGTCAGAGAGCCTGTACAGTAGTCTCAACGGTCGTGGCAGTTCTAGGCCAGACGGGCTGGAGTTGTCAGGCGATGTGATACCACTTTCCCGCGCTCTATTGAGGATCCGAAACGTTCGTAGCCCTCGAATTCGTTACGTGCCAATAGTCCAAAAGCCGCCGCCATTGGCTTGTGCCGGCGCTTCCTAACCCTAGAAGGCCGGAAAGAAACTTTCGCCAACCTTCTAGCCCCAAATGCTTATTTCCGTTGGTCAGAGTAAAAAGAAAGAAAAAAGGTCGAGAACCAATGTCTGCTCTGACGGGCGTCTTGGTCCGACGGCACGGCACACACTCCCACGCCCGTTTATTCAGATATGCGATATGGGCTTACTTGGGCGAGGGTATCGTGGAGCTGATTATCATACTGCTAATAATAATGGCGGTTGTTCTACAGTATTTGATTTGAGGTTGATTTGACATTACTGTAACCTTTACAGCTAAGCAATTGAATTCCAACTAGGGCTTGGCCAGCCGCGCAACCAGCCGCACAACCAGGGGAGGCTCAGCAGCAAGTGGGAATACGCTTCCCGTTTGAAGCATACATCTACACACAAAAAACATCATTCCTCAACAACTTGGCGGGTGTTTGGATACGCCCTAACTTACTCTGAAGCGGCACACTTTCGGTGTAGGTTTTTCTTCCGAAGCGCCTTTCGGGTCGGTTCACACGGAGCGTCATCAGACGATCGACGTGCGGGAAGAAAACAAAGCTCGCAACTCTTTCTTTGGTGGTTGCATGAAGATGCGCAACCACGCCCTACGGCTCGCCCGGGAGCTGCTGTGCAACGCTTCGAACGGCCCGAGAGGTCCCCGCCAAGCAGCTGACCTGTGCCTTGCCCGGCTATATGCGAATTGATCCTACGACTGTTCTTTTTTGGTTTGTTTTTCGTGATATGTGATTTTCTTTTTTCATTTTTTTTTCACGGTTTTTTTTTGTTGAGTGCAAGCAGGCCCTGCAAGTCAAGCCGGGACGGCAGAAAGGAACAAAGAGTCCCAAAGTGGCGGTATCATATCGCGGCAGTGTAAGCAGTAGAGAGCATGGGAACCCCGTCAGCTTTCATAAGGCGGCCACTAAGAACGGCTTTTTCTCTTTTGGAGCCCTCCCTTCAGCCCGGGTACGCTTCTTCGCTTGCAGGGCGGTAAGATAGGCAGAGTTTCAGCTAGCTTCGCAAACCCGGGGATCTTTGAGCCATTCGTCCCAGGGTCTGCATACCCTTGGGTTTTTTGGTTGGATTGACCACGTTTTTCAATGTTTTGATAAGAGGTGACTCATTCGGGATAGGAACTCTCTTGGCTGCTTGGCTGCAGGGTCTCCCGGAGCGAGCGAACTTGGCGGTGCTGTGAAGCGTGCAGTGCAGATAGATGTGGGGTTTTTGCCACTCGTTTGTTTTCTTTTGCGTGCCCGTGATTGATAGATTATCTTTTGTTTAGAAGGTTTCAAGGTGGCTTTTTGATGAATCCGGAGTCCGGGAGGCGTGTGCTTGTTGATGTAACCTGGGCTGAGTAAACGCTGGCTGAATCGTAAAACAGTAATACCATATCCATCTTGGCCTCTTTGATGAGCTGAGCCGTGGTTTGCATTCCTGCGCTGACCGGAGAGGGAACAACCTCGCTGGTCGAGAAGGAAGCACAACAGACCTCGACTCCCAATAATGGGAAAATGTTGAAGCTACTGTATATCAATCGTCATAGTACATCATAAAACACGCCTTTAGTTTCCTGCACAACTCATACCTAAAGAAGGGCAGTCAAGAGAGTTATCGTCGGGCTTATGCAGGGACCTTGCGTTCCCGGCCGCAGGTTTTAGAGTTTTGACGTCTTACCGGGGTGTGTTTGATGGGAGGTGCTTTAGCTTTAGCTTGCCCACGTTGTCTTTGTGTGTGGGTTCTTTTTCTTGATTGACTTTTAGCTTTTTAGGTAGTGTGTTTTTAGTCTTTATCTTTGGTTAGGAAGGGTTTGAGTTAGAGTTGGTTGGTTTGTCTCGCGTAAGTTGGTTCTTTATGTAAGAGTTTTTGTTTGGTGAGTTTAAGTGAGAGTTGTTTTGGAGGAGGAGAATTGATGGGGTTTCATGTAATTGGTTTGTTTGGTAGGAGGAGAGTTTATGAGACTTTTTTCTTGTTGTTGCAGTTTGGTGGCGAGTGGTTTTGATGAGCTTGGAATTGAGGTGTCGTGTCTGTTGATCTGGCGGTATTGAAAGAAGAAATTCAGGCCTGGCATATGATTAAGTGACGAATTTTCGAGAACAATGCTCTTAACCTACAGGCCTGTTACAAGAAAAGTATTTCTGGATGATATACTAGCGATTTGATCAAAGTAAATGTTTGTTTACTGAGATACGAACCGCTTTTCCTCTTATGTTTGAGCAGAGTCATTACTTCTACACCATTCGCCTATATGCCACCAACACCTCCATTAGACAGTCAACTTATCATTTTTCTCCTCAGTCTTCTTCTCTGATAAACTTGAAAATACTACTATTCAACTATTCCGTTCGATAAGACCATTTGATTCGTCTTTTGCGGGTGGCGTGTCTGCATAGCTAGCATACCCTATATCAGGGTTGAATCATTTTTAACCCTCAATTATCTACGTAGCATACTAGTACGTCTATTTAGAGTTGATGTTTTCTTTCTTTAGATAGGTAAGCCGTTCAGTTTACCGATTATCAAATTCTCGTAGTCCTCGAGGTAGTCATGCGTGGTGTCAATCGCACGTGGCTTCACATAGCGAGAGTGGCAAATAAACATCAATCTGAAATAGGCCAACCCACGAAAACTCATTTAGAACTCTTTCTAGTCGAATTTTCTCTATCATGGTTGATAAAAGCACAGCTGGTAACGGCAGGTGAAGCAAACACTTCTTCATCTAAGCTCCCGTCGACTTCACTTCACCGACAGGCGCGATATTCACAAACCATAACCAACACAATGCCAACAAAGTCAAGATTCCGCAGTGGCCTTGATAGCTAGCTGATAAGAGATTAAATATCAAAGGTTTTGTAGACAATGAATTACTTATTCTGGATATAGGACAGCCGTCGTAACACCTGCCATATTACTCGAGCCCTAAATATGACACCTGGGAACGTAGCTTCGTTATGCTGCTTTACCCAATACCAAGGTCCCTCAGCTTTGCATAATCACACATACAGCTAACTCGCAGTACCTATGTTAAGATAATAGTGTTTAAACAGATATCGATTGTCATAACAATTTCTTGTATTTCGGAGACCAGTTATACATAGTCAACAAGAGTTAAGCTTTCTCTCTTTCTCTCTCTTTCATCTTCATTTTTCGTTGACCACCGTGACAATTGATAGCAATTGTCCGTTTCATCATCTTCTGATATCACCCAAATACCATCCAAGTCAAAAGAAATCACCATCCAGCGGCCCTTGGGTAACCATTCAACCCATCACCGCTCGGTGACTTAGCAAACCAGCTGAGAACATCGTGAAGTGAGGACCTCACCTATGAACACCACCCAACAACTACACGCTATAGTGTCTTTCCTGGAAGCCTGCGGTGAATATCACTCGACCTGGAGAAAATTGTCAACTGCTGAGAAACGGCAACTTGAAGCCTTTTGCTGGAATGAGTGGCAAGCACAAGACACATAGTGAATGTTAAAGCACAGCTCTCATCTCTGTCAATAATCATTACCGCATTGCATTACTTTCATAACACGTGAGTCTTCAAACTACAAAAAAAAGTGGTATCTCATAACTCGAACCATCCATCTATCACATCCCCTCCCCTTACACCCTGCCACGATTAACGCCTAGCAATTAAACGCTTCCGCTATCCGCCAGCTCCGCATTCTCATAGTGGTAGAGTTCAGGGCAGGGGCCATTCTTCTGGAAGAGCACATATCTCTTGATCCACCACGGCAGCACCTCAGTGAGCTGGTATTGTGCGTGACGGCGATCTGAAACACTGAACACGTAGTCAAGTTCCTCGAGCGTCTTCTGCTTCGTCTCGGGGACAAAGAGGAAGATGAGAGCAAGGGCAACTAGGTTGAGGCCGGCATAGAAGCTAAAGGCTCCGGTGGCGGTCATGGCGGTCAACATTCGTGGGAACGTAAGAGAAAGAACGGAAGCCCAGAAGTTGTTGGTGGCGACGGCCCATGACATGCCAATCTCACGATGGGATAGAGGGAAAACTTCCGCAGAGTACATGAATGGGACAGGACCCTCTCCTGGTGAGTAGAAAGCGGCAAAGAGGTAGACAAAGGTGGCGACACTCGCAATTCTGGGCGTGCTGTTGACAATGTCAGGCTGGATGAGGTAGCAGAGACCGGCAGCTGTATGAATGGTTAGCCGAAAAAATTCTTGCAACTTGATGAAACGCGGTACATACTAAGAAGAGTCCAGAACATGTTGGGAAAGGTAAAGAGCAAAAGGGCTCGTCGACCAAAGGTGTCAATGGTCCAGACGGCAGGCCAAGCAAACAAAAAGTTGATCAAGCCAAAGCCGAAACTCGCCCACAGAGCAGTGTAGTCGGAAATACCGCTCTGCTTGAAGATTGTGCTCGAGTAGAAAGAGATGATGTTGATGCCGCACATTTGCTGGGCAATCATGACGATACCAGAGGCCCAGGTTGCGCGCCTGATGCGAGGAATGGTGAAGAGCTCAATAAAGCGGGTGAACATGTTGTTGGTAACCTTGAGACCGGCCTGTTCAACGAGAAGCACCTCTTGATCCAAAAGGCATTGGATGTAGTAGAGATCTCTGGCGGCCTGGATGGGGGTGTTTCGAAGTCTCAGGAGCGATTTCCAGGCCTTCTCGTGCTTTCCCTTCTTCATATACCATCGAGGACTTTCGGGGCAAAAGTATGTACCAATGACCAAGGGGACGGCGGGAATGAATGCAGAGCCAAGCTGAAGGCGCCAAGCGATATCGCCAACTTTACCAACAGCCAGGTTGGCACATGTTCCCAAGAAGATACCAAATGCCGTCCACACTTGCCATGACATGACGAGACCACCTCGAATAGCAGGGGGTGCATTCTCAGCTGAGAAGACGGGGACTGTGACTTCTTTCAAACCCATACCAATACCCAGGAGCATACTAGGATGGAGATGTAAGCTACTGGCTAAGAATAATACATCGACCTCTTTCTACATACCGACAAGCCGCAAGCTGTCCCCAAGTCTGGGAGACGGCCATGCCAAAGGGAGCGAGGAGAGAGAAGATGGCGCCAAGGAAAATGGTACCCCGGCGGCCGATCCAATCGTTTAGGGGGTCGGAAATCCATCCAGCGCTAGAAGCTAATTAACATTCTATCCGTTAACGACTTGAAGTCATCACAGCCAACGTACAATAAGCAGATTGTGATGTAAGGCAACGAGTTGACGAAGCCGATGATCCAGCTGTTCTTCGCGCAATCGCCAGCGTTGGCGTCGGGGCCACACGATGAGCCAGCATTGTCGGGAATGCCGAGAGCAGTAGGAAAAGACAAGTTGGCACCGTTTGAGCCAGTCTATGAAGAGAGTTAGAGAGTGAGAAACATCATCATTCGATCGCTTGTTGGCGACTAACCTGATCCCAACCTTGGATGGCGGCTGCAATGGAGCTGAGGCCAATGGTATAATAGAGAGCCCATGGGTGCTTCCATCGATGTGTTACCTCCTCTCTCAAAGCTTGCTTCTCGTCCTCTTCAAGGTCCAGGCTCTCAAAGCTAGTGGGGTTCTGTGCCACGAGGGCACCCTTCTCAAGAAGAGGGAGGATGTCGTCAGGCAGGCCTTTGGTCCTCTGAAACTCTCTAACATTGGCGAAGAGAGTATCCCGAGGAATTCCCTTGAGAGGGTTACGGATTTCACCCTCGAGGTTGTCGGTCAGAGCGGCCAGTCGCTTGCCTGTCTCTCCAGGAGAGTAGTCGCGGCCCCTATGGCAGAAAGCAATGTGTTAGGCAACCCCAACCACAGTGAATAACAAGACACATGACACAATGCATGTCTGGCACAAGGCCGAAGTGAAGCTGCAGATTGACTTACATCTTCTCATTGTGCTCCGGATAAGGCACCTCCGTCTCCGCGGCAATCTTGTCGTCTGCCGCCATTGTGCTGTAGCCACGTGGTGTGCCGGCAGAGTCAATGATTCACACAGACTGAAACAGGAGATGGGAAACAAAGATTAAGATGAAAGTCAGAGGCTACTGCCAGCTGCCCATTAAATAAGAGACTGGTAAGAAACAAAGCTGAGCCCTGCATGCGTTAGAAGGTTTCATCGGCGGTGGATGGGCGAGGCCCTCGATATATATACTAGTAATGCTCGTACGGGAACACGCCTGGATCAGCAATTGGCAATGCCAATCTCCCCATGGCAAAGGTACATCTCCATGTCATTCGAGAGGGGTCCCCGTTTTGCAAAAAAAAATTGAGGGGCCCCAGAATACATGGATCCTCCTCTCAGCAGGTTATAGTTGGTCTGATTTGGGGGAAAATCTGGAGGATTAGCTTGGGGTTCAAAGTTGGCTGCGGGCGGTGGAGGAGGCGAGCGAGCATGAGAGTGGCTTCGGTTGCGGCCCCCTGCAC
Organism: Trichoderma afroharzianum; assembly: GCA_037893235.1. Lineage (NCBI taxonomy): Eukaryota > Fungi > Ascomycota > Sordariomycetes > Hypocreales > Hypocreaceae > Trichoderma > Trichoderma afroharzianum. Next base: position 497,612 of record JBBLXW010000019.1, on the reverse strand, counting down.
CTGATGATTGTGGAGGGAGAGAGGTTTAGTTCGGGTACAAGCAAAGAGAGTCATGATGATGTGCGAGCGACCGAGCCGCACACGAAGGCTCTAACACGAGGCATCACGGAATCACAGCGATCATGGGCGGCAGTTGGACAAGCTGCCGTTAGCCCCGGGACTGTGCTTCAAGTCACCCGATTCTGCCAACGACGACGCTAGTATGTACAGACCGGAGGATTTCGATGTCACAGAATCGCCAGGAAGGGGCAAGGCGCACACGAGGCGTCGAATGGGGAGACGCTTGGCTCCGAACCAAGAGCACAGATGAGGCTAGTTCCAGGCAGCAGAATAAAAAATGGCCAGGGCAACGGAGCACGAAGGCGTTGAGCTTGTTTTTCTGTGGCGGGTTGGCGGCCGGGCTACAATAGCGGTTTTGGGATTTCTGGAAGACGGAAAAGAAGCCGTTGAGCGGGTTGGTGTTGTGTTGCTTTGGAACAGACGACTGGGAAAAGCCATGACTAACAACATGAACATGGGACAGGCTGGGTGTAAGCGGTGTTGAACGACAGGGACTCAAGGTTTCAAGGTTGATAATTCAGCGAACTAAGCATACACGGGTGATAATGCACATGTAGGTATGTAAGGTGGTATTTACGAGCGTATCTGTCATGTAGTGCGTACAGGCTAATGTGTGGTGCACCCCAGATGGAGATGGTCTCAACCTCAATATGACGGGGGAGAGCGTTTTTTTTTTTCACACTCTCTTCCTGCTGGCAGTGGAGTGACTTTCCCGTCTCTACTGTACCCCTTACATGGCCCGGGTGCTGCTTCGGTGGGCCTCGTCCCATCCAGTCTTACAAACGGAAAATCAAAGTAAATGAGCTTTGACTCGGGTATTGTTCAGCTAGAGTAAAAACTTGGCTTTGGGTCCGTTGGCCGTCAGACGAGAAGTTGAAAGTTGTTGGTCCGGCGGGTGGGGATGAGCCCACATCCAAGGAGCATTAGAATTTGACAAACAAGATACAGTACGGATCCTTGCGCGCAACCACTTGGCGATTCAACGACAGAACCGGCAATCGGATGCGACGATCTTGGCCTGGTGATGGCCTCGCAATTGGCTTCACATCTCGTCACCAAGCAGCAGGCCGTGGTCAGCCAAGGCCTGCTAGCGTTCTGTGGGGTGTCACATGTAACCCCAAGTTTCCCGTCTGAGTTGTTGACTTGCACGGGCAGAAGCGAGTGCTTATGGGAAGATGCCCCTTATGATGTTTTGTGTTTGAGACACGGCTGATGAGGGCTGAGAAGTTGTTCAACATTGCACAACGTCTGGAAAGATGGCAGTGGGCCATTCGAGTAAGAAAAGAACAACAGACGGATCCAGACTCTTGGTAGTAGCTAGGCAGCAGTTTAACAGAAGGGACAAAACGGGTGATGCGGGTGGTTTTGGACGCCATGTGGCGACGTCTCTCCAGCTTTCTCCATCTTCTCCGTACTGACTCTGTCTCCATTTGGCGGGTTAGTCTTGTCAGTTTGGGGTTGGTCTTTGTCATGGAGCCATGGCCAGAGCCAGTGCGGGCGGCCATGCCGAGTTGAATGGCTGACCAAGGACAATGCAGCATTTACGATTATATGAATGTGCTCGTATATACGAGTGCTACTCCGTACCATGCTGGTGTACCAAGTAATATATGAACGGCATGCACGCACTGCTCACTTCAATTGTACAAGCAGTCTGGTCTTTATTAATTAAAAAAAAAAAAAAAAAAAAAAAAAAAAACTAGCAGATACAGCTCGTGTCATCAATGGGTGAGCTTATTTTTTGCAATGGCGTGAATCTCCACGATTTCTCGGACTAGCCCGCGCCATCCTCAAATACATACTGTGGAATTTACCGACGAATCCGCCTGAGTCGAAAGAGGTAGCATGCATCTGCCATTTTGAACTATTCTGCTTCCGAATCCGACCCCAAGAATGGCGTCACCTGACTTGATCATCAAATGTTTATAGTCACATTGTCAGATCAGATCCCCGTTTGAGTCAGTCTAAGAGAGATTCGATTCGACGCTTGACCGTGAAAGCGGCTCAACTTCGCTCGGCAACCGCCACGCACACTCAGCACAGTGTTGAAACAGATTGAAACAGCCAGGGCTTAGCTTCGTCTTCAAAGTGTCAATGTCAATATCAATGTCAATATCAATGTCTGCTGGCGCGGGATAACGTTGAGAAAGTTGTTTGAACCCTGTCAACCTGTCGAATCTAGCCCGGCTATCCGCCGGTTGGGGGTAAAAGCCCGCGGCAAAAGGAGATGAAAGCTGCAACTTGCTTAACAGTTCCTGGATTCGGCACTGAGGCTCGAGCCCGGAGTCGTGTCTCGGATGCACAATGCGCGTGGGAGTCACATCACCAAGGGACATGAGTGGACGACGGTACGACTCAGCGGCAAGGGGGAATGCTTGGATTGAGCAGGACGATTGGCAAGATGCAGCACGGGAGACGGGAAACTCGGCCCAGGAGAGCCGGCGATAAATTTAGCAACCAGGAGGTGCCTCTCTGTGCGCATTACGTGCAGATAATAGCCTCAAAACGTCCCGACGGGGACAAGACAACCGACACAGCTTCTCCTTATAGTCGTACAGTATGACTAATTATACAGATCGCCTTCCGTGTCTATCCCTCGACTATCTTGCCAAATGTCGAGATAGCCTCGCTCCTCGGCCCTAGGGGTCGGCACTTGCGCGTCGTGCCGAAAGAACTTCTAAGTTGCGACGCAATCCTGCTCAAAAGGGACCGCTCAAAGGGCAGCAAGGAAGCTGAGGATGTAACCATAACGCCATCCCAATGCATATGTTGCTTGATACTGATCCCAACACCAACACACACACACACTCGTACATACACGGTGCCCGGTATCAATGATACTATGGCTGGCATACGAGCACATTCGTAATGCCCGCCGGAAGACCGGTATTCGGCATTCGGTAAGGCTAGACTATCCCGATTTTTCTCTCTCTATGCCATCCTTGCCCCGTCACAAATCTTCGACGATGCTCGGCCACGACAAAGCGGGTTAGCACGGCCAAGGTTACGTGTATTTTAGACAATTGTGCACTGTGAAACTTGCTCTGCCGCCTCCATCGGATGACTGACCCTGTGATGGTTCTGGCCTGGCCCGTCTACAGTATCAAACCTGCCGCTCCCCGAATCCCAGCCCAGCCAGTCTGAGTCTGAGTCTGAGTCTGAGTCTGCGTCTGAGTCTGAGTCTGAGTCTGTCCGGTCCAGTCCAGTCCAGTCCAAACCTTTCCAATTCTTTGCTAGAGTATGTTAGTGCGCCTCGACGCGATGCCAACGAGCCTGTAGTCTGTAGTCTCAGACCAACCATGACGGAGCAGCCGCCGCGTCCGAAGCAGGCCGCATGCCTGGTGTGCAGGCGCAGCAAGATCAAGTGCGATTGGATGCCCTACGAGGCAAAGTGTAGACGCTGCATTCACCTCAACTGCGAGTGCATCCGCCCCGAGTTCCATCCCGGCCGGCAAAAGGGCATCAAGAAGCAAGCTCCTCCAACCCTAATCCACTCTAAAATATCAGATATAGAATCGCAAAACTGACCCCCTAGTGAAGCAAGCGGGTCGGCCTTGACAAGGCCCTATACCAGCTCCAGCAGGCCGTCAAGCGCGTCAAGTCGGGAGAGGCGCGAGGCGCAGAGGAGCGAAACCTCGTGGCCAGCCTGAGACAGCTGCTGGAGGACGTAGATGCCGCTAGTGAAGATGCAGATGCGGCGGACCACTCGTCTAGGCAGGGCTCGCGGAGTAACACCCAGGAGGAGGATGGCGAGGGCGAGGGCGAGGGCGAGGGCGGCTCGACCTCGAGCGGCATCGACGACGACGACGACGACAACGACCGGTCCATGGCCGACTTTGTCCAGCGCACCGAGGAGAGCCTGGCCATTGACGACGCCGAGAACCCGCTGCAGCTGCTGGCGCGCGCGTCCTACTTCCATCCCAGTGACCGTCGTAGCCGGAACTCGCCCCATTCGAACCCGAGGCAGCACGACTCGTCCTCGGCCAAGCAGGATCCCGAGTCGACAAAGGTCCAGCAGTTCTTCTCCCAGGCCAAGGTGAAGCTCGACATTGGCGAGGACTTGGACCCTGTGGATCTGGGACTGGTGACTATGGACGAGGCTGAGTCGTTGTTTAACTAGTAAGACATCTCGTTACCCCCTTTCCCCCCCCTTTGGAGAGAGAGCATTGTTGTGCAGAAAGAAAGAAAGAAAGAAAGAAAGAAGAAGAGAAGAGAAGAGAAAGAGAGAGAAAGGAGACTATGAAACTCATGATATATGATTCTGCAGCTTTTACTCCAAACTCGTACACACACGGTGGGGACTGTCTCCCCGAGTTCACACAGCCGCCTATGCGCGCAGCCGATCTGCGTTCCTCTTTACCACAGTCATGGCCGCGTCTACGCTCTTCATGCCTACTGCAGGGCCCCTCTCCAAGAGGCTGTTTAACCATGTCAAGATGCTGGCCCAAAAGGTGGTCAATGACAAGTACAAATCGGTCGAGATCGTCTTGGCGTTCATCACCCACATCCCTTGGATCTTCCCGGGCGATCACACCATGGACGATGAAACCTGCATGTACATTTCCATGGCGACTACCATTGCGTTTGATTTGTCGCTTCACAAGGTGCTCATGCCCATGGACGCCCTCGAGTCCTCGACGACGGTGTCAAAGGGCGAGTGTCTGGATCCGAGGATTGCTCTTGCAATCGATGGGTTCCCAGATATCGATCCGTGGTCAGAGCAGGGTCAGTTGTTGCTGCGAGCACGAGAGAGATGCTACATTTCGCTATTTGTCGTTGACAGAGGGTGAGTAAAATTTCTTCTCCTCCCCTTGTGCCTTTCACCTGAGGCTCGTCTAACCACTGATTTTCTTTTTCTGTTTAGAATGGCCTTGGCCCGTGGTAGGCCTTTTATGATCCCAATTACACGAAACATCAAGGACTGCGACACCTGGCATCGGTCTCCTATCGCGGATGAGCAAGACGGCCCTGTAGCCTCCATGGCTGTGATGAGACGAAACTTGGTACGACGATGCAATGCTTTTAAATCTTCCTCCTCTCGTTATGCCATTTTGCTTACTATTAGTAGGATGGTCTTTTCAATACAGTCCGAGCGCTCTGCGATGGCTCCCAGGCCAGCAACAGTGATGGATCACTTGTAGCTCGGTCGTATGTCTCTTTCCTTTTCCCTTATACAAGGATAGTCTCTCTAACGTGTTGCAAAGGATACAAAGCGCCATAGAAAGATTTTTCGACCAGTGGCTTGCAGAATGGGGTTTGATGATTGGTTTAGGTCCTGGTAAGTTGACTAGAAGTTGGAAGAAATCAAAGAAATGCCCACCTACTTACCTTTGAATCATAGAGCGTCGCCTGCCTCCATATGTCGATATTCTTGTCGCTCACACTCGCCTCTCAACATACGGACGCATCATCAACCACCCAACGGCTCCCGTTGAGGTTCGCATCTTCTTCCGAACAGCCGGATTGTCAGCTGCTCTGAATGTGATGAGGGCTGCGATCCAGGGAGAGTCGCAGCTGCAGTCGATGCCGAACAACACAGCTATTATGATTTCCTTTGCCGCGTGCTTTGCTTTGAACATCAGCGCATATGCCCCAGACGGCTCCGGGCTTGCACCGAGCATCAGAAGGTTAATTGAAGAGGCCATTGCTGTGTTGGACCGGATTGGAACCGTCACTCCACATAGGAACGGGCTCTCTGTACTGTATGGAAAGCATCTTCGGCACTTGCTGCGGATATCAGGCCCGACGACGAAGAGCAACCGGCCGCCAAAGGCGCAGAGGACAACGCCATCGTCGTCGGAGCCTATGCAAGACACGCCTCCAGCCCTGCCGAGCAGCTTCATGGACCAGCAGATGCTGTGGCCGGACATGGTTCAGTTTTCCACCATGTCGGACGACCAGATTGCGCAGGTGCTGAACCAGCCAGGCAACGTGTTTGAGCCATCTTTTGGCAGCAACATGTCGTGGGAGGACATGAACAACTTTGACTGGCTGAACTGGCCAGCTTTCAACGCGAATTAGCGAAACTTGGGGGGGACAATTGGCGAGGGGCTGGGATGGATTTCGGGTTGGTTTTTTTTTTGGTCTGGAAATTTAGCGAAATTGGGTAGGTTTTCTTTGTTTTTCTTTTTCAATTGATCCGTAGAAAGTGAAATTTAGTAGTTAGAAATCATGATTGAAAAAAAAAAGGCGTTGATGGGCGGAATAATTTGGCAGCATCTCTCTTTTTGTGAGGCTTGCAAAAAGATCAATAATAATGGTTGGCGGATTAAACCAAATACATAGTTCGCAGCGCGTCAGCCAGCCCGATTTCACGGCAGCGGGCAATATATATGTAAGATGCGCGATCCAAAGTTTACGGAGAATTTCAAGACAAAACTATTCTGATAGGTACGGTTAGTAGACCAATGACAGAAAAATCGTACGATTCCACAAGCAATCCGACGTAGACTGCACGTGGTGTCCCGGGACATGCCCGAGCCTGTCAACCTTTCTTGAGATGGGGGATGCAAGCAGGTTTTCGTGGGGCGCCGGATCGGTGCTCAGATGTGTGCTCCGCTTAAGTGCCGTGATGCGGCTTATTTTTTTCCCTTATCTTTTGATCTACTTCATGAGTCCCGGAACTGTGATGCCGTGATTGCTGGGTTATTTATACACTAAGATTTGATGTTGGTGACGCGCTGTGGCTTCTCATTGTCTTGTTTTTTTTTTATTATTATTATCGACGTTGAAGTTAGGTTTGTGCTAGATGCAGCATGAGACTAACATAGTGCACTACTATTTATTATGTTTGCAGGGTCACGGAGCTTGCATAACGCTGATCTTGTCTTGCGGTTGCGGTTGAGAAGCTGAAACCACTGTGTGCAATGTCCGAGTGCTTTTTGTAGCCAATAGCCGAGGCCCGGCGGAACGGCAGTTGGATCGGCGAGTGGGTATTTTCTTGGGGGAGGCAATTGGAACCTCCATTTTACTCCGGCGAAACTATGTCATGTTTCCTTTGATCGGGGAGGGAATTGGAAGGCGATTTCCGGGATCTCCTTGGTTTTCATAATCGGGAGGGTTTATATAAGAGTGAAAGAAGGGACGTTGAGTGATGAAGGGAGAGGCTAAGCTGGCGTTGCACCAAGAGCAGCAATCGCAGAAACCAGACGCGGCAAAAGGCTCAGCATCAGTATCATCAGCAACAACATCCTTGACTTCCACCTCGGCGGGCGACAAGAGGCGCAGAAGACGAAACATGTCGAAGCTGTCGCCGGGATTGAAAGCGTTAATCAACGCGCCGTTTGCGAGGCCCGGGCCCTGCAAGGTCGTCAAGGGAGCGGCGGTTGTCGGGGAGTTATTTCGGGGGATTGCGAAGGAGGCGAGGGGGAGGGGGGTTGGGAACAGGGCATGGTTGGCGATATCTGTGAGTTTTTCTTTTTCTCTTTTTATAATCTCTTGTTGAATTGTTTGGATGCTTGTGTTGGGGTTGGTAGGGGCTAGGAGCGTGTTTGACCTTTAGTATAATATGAACATGAATGAGTGAATGAGTGGCTCATGATGGAAATAGGCTGCTGCAACATTCACCCTCAACTCGCCCGACGCACTCTCCATCCTTCACGGCATTGCTGCAGCTGAGAGAGGAGGCTCTCAAACAGCCCAAGTGCGCACCGCCGAGTTCATCCGCGAAGTTGGACTCAAATGCATCTCCTTCAACGGCATTCCTCGCACCATCAACTGCCTCAACGCCTTTCACGCGTCGCTTCCTCGCGACATAACCTCCAAGCTAACAACAGAGCCCTCAAGAACGCTAAAAGCAGACAACGTCGAGGCCGTCAAAGCCAGAGGCAGAAGCTTGTGGGACTCGATTTACGCGCCGTTTGAGGATAAGCTGGTCGATAAATTGGGGACGTCGCACCCGGATCTACCTGTGGTGATTTTGAACTGCCATTATGGACCGTTATTGAGTGATCCTGATGGGAGAAAGGGCGTGGGGAGGGTTATGACGAGTCTTGTGGCGGTGGCGAGCTTGAGGGCGCAGACGGGGGTTGGGCCGCAAGTGCTTTCGCATGTTTTTGGGCTGAGAAAGGCTATTGATGACGGTTCGTTTCGGGATGATTTGGTAGTGGTGGATGGAGGAGAGGAGGAGAGGGAGAGCGAGCAGGGTGTGAGGTGGTTGGCTGGGGATGAGGGAGGGGAGTGGATGCTGAAGACGGTGGATAGGATCGTGGAGGGATTGGGAGGAAGCAATTTCGCGGCAAAGCTGTGATTGTGAGGACTGTGGGAATTAGAGTACATGATTGTAATTGTTATGATGAGTATATACATATATGCATAGACGAGCAAATGGAATCTTGATAGCATCATATACAAGCAGGACATATGTGGCTTTTCTGTATTATATGTACGTTTTAGTATATATATATAGACTGTTATTCTTTTTCTGTTTATTTACGCTGATGCTTTATGTATGTCTAAAAACATCTAGATGTCTTTCTTCCTCCTGTAGCTGTACATCGCCCATGTTGAAATGCTAGAATCCCAACCATGCGCCCTATATCCATAGAACGATCGAACCCCGATTCATCCAAAATAAAAACTCCATGCTTGTGCTCGCGGGTATATCCTCCCCCCTCTAATTATTTCCAATTTTCACAGCTTATTCCATCGTCACAATCTCATCTGCGACGGTAAATGTCGCGTCTGTCTTGCTCTTCACTTCATCGACGGTGACACCTGGCGCCAGCTCGGTGAGCGTCATGGTGCCCTTCTCGCGGTCTACCTGGAAGACACACTATCACAGAAAATATTAGCATTTTGTACGTATCTCACCATTTTAGAGTAACAACATACCAAATCTGTAATGATGGTGCTCACGCATCGCGCGCCAGTCAATGGCAAGCTGCACTGCTGCACAATCTTGGACGATCCATCCTTGGAAAGGTGCTCAGTTGCGACAACGACCTTTGTGGCTTCGGGGTTGGCGACGAGGTCCATTGCGCCGCCCATGCCCTTGAAGAGCTTGCCTGGGATCATGAAGTTGGCGAGGTCTCCGGCAGCACTGACTTGGAGGGCCTGTGAAGAGTTATTAGCTTTGTGATTTCCGTCGTGGAAAGGATTGTGTGTACTTACGCCGAGGATGGAAACGTCGACGTGGCCGCCGCGGATCATGCCAAAGGACTCGGAAGAGTCAAAGGTTGAGGCGCCGGGGACAAAGGTGACGGTCTCCTTGCCAGCATTGACAAGATCACTATTCAAGCATAAACCATTAGCAAATGATACCCTTCATCTCATCACCGGGTAGAGAAAAGCAAAACTTACGGATCAACTTCCTCCGGCGTCGGGTGAGGGCCCATGCCCAACAGTCCATTCTCGCTCTGCAGCCACACTGTCCTCTCCTTGGGAATAAAGTTGGCCGACATGGTCGGAATACCCACGCCCAAGTTGACATAGTATCCCTCCTTGAGCTCCTTGGACGCTCTCTTGGCAATGCGTCTCTTGCGGTCCAGCTTGCCATTCCCTGGGGCCTCTGCCTCGCCCTCGGGCTCCCTCAGCTTAAGCGTCTCAACCTGCTTCTCGACTGTCGCCTTGACGACTCTGTCCACGAAGATTCCGGGCAGATGCACGTCGTCAGGATCGATTTCACCGACGGGGACGATGTTTTCGGCTTCGACAATGGTGAGCTTGGCTGCCTTGGCCATGAGGGGCCCGAATGCGCGGGTCGTGCGGCGGAAGACGCAGTTGCCGGCCGTGTCGGCCTTCCAGGCGCGGATGATGGCGACGTCGCCGGGGAGGGCGGTTTCCATCAGGTACAGCTTGCCGTTGAAGTCGCGGGTTTCGCGTCGGTGGCCCTTTTCGAGGGGGGCGCCGCCGTTGGGGTTGTTGCGGACGGGGATCTCGCCATCTTGGAGAAGAGTGTCTGTTTGATAGTGAGTTAGTTTGCAATACATCTAGTAGGATAGCTTCTCAAAGGGACAAACTTACGAGCTCCTGTGGGCGTGTAAAACGCGGGAATGCCTGCTCCAGCCGCTCTCAAGCGCTCTGCGAGTGTTCCCTGAGGACACAGCTCAACAGCCAGCTGGCCATCAATGTAACCCTTCTCAAGCACCTTGTTGCCTCCGGTATATGACAGAATAAGGTTGCTGACCTGACCAGACTCCGTTAGACTGGAGAGTCCACCACGGCCTTCGAGACCGGCATTGTTAGAGACGGCAGTGAGGGAATGCAGCGATTCGCGACCTCGTCGATGCAGCGCTTGGATGAGGGTTTCTAATAGCGAAAAAAAGAGATTGTTAGTCCATGCTCATATCACGATATTTTAATCAATTTGTCTCGCCATAGAGTAGGCACGTGGAATCACGAGATAATCTCAATGGACGAGCTTATACAAATTGAAGTCACACAATACATACCTGCAATACCACACAAGCCGAATCCAGAGCTAAGAACCGTCGATCCACTTTTTACATCCGCCACAGCGACATCGGCGTTCTCGTAAACCTTTGACTTTGGTCGGACTTGTGTCTGTGCCTGAGACAGGCGGATCGAAGTCGTTGAAAGGAGTCGTCTTGTCGAGGGGCCGCTTCTTGAGGCTTGGAGGAGCTGCGCAGAGACGGGCTTGATGAAGGATCGTCTCGTTGAGGCTCTGGGCAGGAAGAGTTTCGGATGCATTGGCCGAATTAGCGTCGCCATTGTGCAGGGAGCTGAAAATAAGGCAGGACAGTGGAAAAAATAAAAATAAAAAACTCCGGTTACTGTGAGAGGAGCGAGTGAGAGTTATAGAGCTCTTGATGTCTCGACTAATAGATGATAAAAGAGACAATGAAAATAGAAAGAATGTGATTTAATTACTAGCCAAGAAACAATCTCATCGATCCAACAACCAACGACAAAAGTCTTGTGGCCGGCATTTCTTTATATCTTGTTCGGTTCGGCAATGTGAATGTTCCAGAAACGGAAATCATTCGGATTTTGCCCCATGTCGGCCGGCCAGCCGGAAGCCACCGTGGTGGACCGAGCGAGTTGCCGGAGCTTATGACGTACCTAAGCAAAAAAAGAGGCGGTTTTAAAATTTGGAATGTGCGAGAAAATGGAAACGCTACATATCGGAGTCTACTTTTAGGATTCTAGAATAATTGTTGTGTTGAAATCATGAGCGAAGTTGTGGCGAAGAAGCTGTATGTCACTGGTGTTTTGCAATTGCTGGTTTGGTTGATTCGTTGTCGTTTTTGTTGGTTGTCGATTGTTGGTTGAGAGGATAGGTACTCGATACTATTTCTGACGGTCCTTATGGTGGCAAACATCCATCTTTAAGCTGCACGTTGGACAGCCATCCGTTTCATATTCGAGTGAGGTCCTCCTTACTGTAACCCTAAACACATAATTAGGGTACCTGACCCTTTCGCCGCAAAACATCGCCACCCCCATTGCCGCCCCATATCTCCACATTCGTCTTGAAGAAACACCTGCATTAACACGGGGACCCCGTGTTTTCGCTTTGCACAGCTGTGTTGCTTTGTATCCCATAATAACATGACATGCATATGTAAGCTTTCTTATCTGCTCGCCTGTCCAATCTCCACGGATGTCCTACACAGCTCCACCTCTTGAATGCGTGCAAGGGATGGAATATCCGCGGAAGATGATGGTGCTTAACTTACCAGCTAGTAGTTACTAGTCCTCGTCTCAGCTTTGTGGCGATTGGACTGCACAACGCTCACGAGCTACGCCATGTTGGTTGTAAGTCTCCTTGAAAGCTAAACAGCGCACAGATGTTATCGCGTCAGTCAGTCGCTTGCAGATCGCAAAGGCAAACTACATTAGCTAAAACAGTCCGGCTCAGGCTTGAATACAATCAGGGGGCCTCTTCAAAGTACAATTGAAACCGAGATAAGTACAGCAGCAACCGAATCGAGTGTCCACGTTTGTCAATGTGAGATTTTTCTCTGCATGGACCATGTCTCTGGTGTACTATGGCTGATACCGTGCGCAGCTTTTAATCCCGTCGTACTCCATACCCTCAGGATAAATGCCATCCGATATCAAGAGCTGGAATTTGATCTTTACTCGTGACGTTAGGTTTTAACAACTGATACCTTGTCATCAATATGTCGCCATTTAAGTCACCAACGGGTATAATGACTCCATAACCTGCGGCGTTGCGGCAAAACTCATTAATAGTGGAATTCGACAAAAATTGCCCGCCGAAATACTCCAAGCAGGCGTTATGCAGCTGCGGTGACCACACGATACTTGAGGAAAAATACCTACCTAAGAAAGATATATCAACATAGCGCTATCCCGCACCAACGAGAAGCTGGGTCTCTTACTCGGCCGAAGCAAAGTCATTATATGATGATTGCACGTGGAGCTGGTTAAGCAAGCTAATATTATCGATACGGGATATTCAAGTACTTTGAAATAAGTTTGGCAAACAGACGCCACTCTCAGTGACTATGTTAACGTGCAAAACTCAGTTCATAATACTGGAGTAATGAATTATTCCTGAAACAGAGGGATGGGCCACGATACACGCTAGCGCAGCGAAGTAAAACAAGTGTCATCAGCTTATTTTATCTTCAGTAATTATATTCAGATTCTTCTGTTATTATCGCGTAATTGCGTCTTGCTTCTGGTATAATTGATCAAACACAAAATCGGATTATCTGCCTAATTCAAGTATCTCATTATGAAGAAACAGTATCGAGGCTGTCACATGACCATATCTTTATAAGGTGAGGGGTTAAGCTCGCTGCTGTCGTTTTATATTTCTCAAGTCTGCACTCAATGCCTCGTCCCTACTAAAGCCACAAACGACTTGACATTATAGCTTTCGGAGTCTTCCAACTATAATGAATTCAACAACGCCAAATTCCTACGATATTACGAACAATACTTTTGGCAATAATGTTAGATTCCATCAAGGCGATATCCACAATTATGACAGCCACGCGCCTAGTCAGGCGGACCCTTGCCTAGTAGATTTACGAACCACCGATCCCCGCGATGACAAAACACGTATTGAGGAAACCAAAGGCAACCTGCTTAAGGACTCATACCGCTGGATATTGGAACATGCCGACTTTAAGATGTGGCTGAATGATCCGCAGTGTCGGCTACTCTGGATTAAAGGAGATCCTGGCAAAGGAAAGACTATGCTTTTATGTGGTATTATCAACGAACTAGAGGAGTTTAAAGCATATCGCCTATCATACTTCTTTTGCCAGGCAACTGAAACAGGACTGCGAAGTGCAACAGCTGTGTTACGAGGCCTTATCTACAGCCTTGTTATTCAACAACCCTCTCTCTCATCTCACGTGCGAGAGAAGTACTTTTGCGCAGGCAAACAGCTGTTTGAAGATAGGAATGCCTGGACAGCTCTGTCCAAGATATTCAAGTCGATACTTGATGATCCTAGTCTTAAAGATGTGGTCTTGCTTATCGACGCTCTCGATGAGTGCACAGAGGGACTTCTAAGCCTTCTTCACCTTATCAGGGAGATTTCCTCGACTTCTTACGCTAAGTGGATTGTGTCAAGTCGCAATTGGCCCAGCATCGAGGTTGAACTTCAAAATTTCAAGCAGAGTATTGGACTTTGCCTTGAGTTGAATGAACATTCCATCTCTGCCGCTGTTCAAAATTATGTCCATTACAAGGTAGATCTTTTGGCGCAAAAGCACGGATATAATGATATCATACGGGAAACCATCGAAAAAAAATTAGTTTCTCGAGCCGATAATACATTTCTTTGGGTTGCCTTAGTGTGTCAGAGTCTTGATAATTACAGAAGCGGGAGGGTACTCGAGAAGCTTGAATCTTATCCTCAAGGCCTTGATTCTCTCTATGAGAGGATGCTAGACCAGATACCCAAATCGTTCGACGAAAGAGATGTGTCTCTCTGCAAGCAAGTCCTCACTATAGTGTCGACTGTTTACCGGCCAATTACTCTACATGAACTTCATTCTCTTATTCGATGCCCTGAGGGGTTTACAGAAGACATCTCGTCATTTACAGAAATAATACGTCGCTGCGGTTCATTTCTCGCCATCCGTAATGATACGATCTATTTTGTGCATCAATCAGCGAAAGAATACTTAACTACAGACAAGGTCTGGTCTACAATCTCCGCTTCTAGCCAGAGCGATATTCATTATGCTATTTTCTCTCGATCGCTTCAACCTATGCATAACACGTTGCGACGTGATATATACTGCTTGGGCACTCCTGGATATCATGTCAACCAAATCCAACGATATAACCCAGATCCCCTAATCGCGGTACGGTACTCATGCGTCTACTGGATTGACCACCTCTGTGACGGCAATATTGGTCATAATATGAAAGATGCTCTTCACGAAGGAGGCTTAGTTGATATGTTCCTGCGCCATCATTTTCTACACTGGCTAGAGGCGTTAAGTCTTCTACACTGCATGTCAGAAGGCGTCCTTGCAATAGCAAGGCTTAGAGACCTCCTTGAGGTTAGCTTCCACCTAATCAAATGAACTATGTGCATATACTAACTAGAGTAGGATCAAACGCCCCGAAGCCGAGTTTTAAGTCTGGTACAGGATGCCAGACGATTTATTTTGCGGCATAAACAGGGGATTGAATCGACGCCCCTCCAAGTATACGTATCTGCTCTTATCTTTAGCCCTCTCCAGAGTGAAATACGAAACATATTCAAGGATGAAGAGCCGCCATGGATGCAATTAAAGCCAGCTGTCGAAGCAGTCTGGGATGCCTGTTTACAGACTCTTGAGGGTCATAGTGACGAAGTGAACTCAGTTGTCTTCTCACCTGATGGCCAATGGCTTGCTTCAGGTTCATCCGATGGGACAATTAAAATTTGGGATGTAAACTCAGGTTCCTGTCAGACCCTTGAGTGCGATGGCCCAGTATTATCAATTGTCTTCTCGCCTGATGGCCAGCAACTTGCCTCAGGTTTATCAGATGGTGTCATTAAAGTCTGGGATATAAAGGAAAGCTCGTTTTATTTACAGACCTCTAAGAGCTTTAATAACCAGGTATATTCAGTCGTTTTCTCAAGGAATGGCCGATTTGCTTTTGGTTTATTCAATGGTATAGTCGGAGTTTGGGATATGACGTCTACCTATCTGCAGACTTTTAAAGGCCATCAGAAGCCTGTATTATCAGTTGTCTTCTCGCCTAATAACCAACTGCTTGCTTCAGGCTCATCTGATGATACAATTAAGGTCTGGGATATAACTTCAGGCGCCTGTCTGCAGACTCTTGGGGGCCATAAGAACTCAATCAACTCAGTTATCTTCTGCCCTAACGGCCATCGACTTATCTCAGGTTCATCTGACAGTACAATTAAGGTCTGGGATATAGATTCAGGTGTCTGTTTGCGGACCCTTGAGGATCATGAATTGTCGGTAAACTCAGTTGTCTTTTCACCTGATGGTCAGCAGCTCGCCTCCGGCTCAGAAGACTGTACAGTCAGAGTCTGGGATATAGGGTCAGGCACCTGTCTGCGGACATTTCAAGGCCATAATCTCCCGATAAACTCAGTTGCCTTCTCACCTGATGGTCAGCAGCTCGCCTCAGGTTCAGACGACAGAACAGTTAAAGTTTGGGATCTAAAGTCAGACGACCATCTGCAAACTCAAGAAGGCCATGATGATACCGTATCTTCAGTTATCTTCTCGCCTAATGGCCAGCTGCTTGCCTCAGACTCATATGATGATACAGTTAGGGTTTGGGATACAAAGTCAGGTGCCTGTCTGTGGATCCTTGAGAGCTACGGTCCTTTACAGGAGGGCTTGACTGTCTTCTCACCCAGTAGTCAGCTGCTTGCCACAGTTTCATCCGATGGAACAATTGAAATCTGGGATGTAAACTCAGGTATTTGTCTTCAGACTTTCCATGATAGTTGGTTTGGTGGAGCCATAGCGTTCGACGCAACAGATGACTCGCATCTTATTACTGATAATGGAATCTTAAAAATTAGCCCATCTATTATAAAGACACCGCCTGAAGTATTATCAGCAGATATGGACTTTCATCACTATAGCATAAGCTCTGATGAAACATGGATCATAAAAGATAATAAGCCCCTGATTTGGTTGCCTCCCGAGTATCGACCAAATGTATTGGCTGTGTTTGGGGCTACAGTTGCCATTGGGTGTATATCAGGTCGAGTACTTATAATGCGGGTTTCTATAGATTAGTACCAGTTGAAAATGAAACCGGTTATGTTTTTATATTGCCACGACTCGGCCAACTGGTGATCAGAAAAAAGGGTGCTAAGGACTGATCAGCATACAGACAGACACAGTACGCATATCTCTACTGCGCTACACTATGCTACACACCTCGCAAATACTCTTATGCTCCATGTATACACTCATTCATTTTGCGGTCCACATTTTTCTGGTCACCATTCGTCGACATATAATTGCCGAAGATGGCACGTAATGACTGTTTCTTTAATGCAGCTAATCAGGTTGGCTGAGCGACCGCGGCTCGACCAAGGACAACCTGGAACGAAGAATAACCGCTGCTAACTGCAGTACAGACTAGTACGGTAAGGAAAGAAAGCGTAGGCTTGAATGGCTAAAAA
The DNA here is from genome assembly GCA_037893235.1 of Trichoderma afroharzianum. Lineage (NCBI taxonomy): Eukaryota > Fungi > Ascomycota > Sordariomycetes > Hypocreales > Hypocreaceae > Trichoderma > Trichoderma afroharzianum. Next base: position 480,991 of record JBBLXW010000019.1, on the reverse strand, counting down.
TATACAGGCATGCCAAGGGTAAAAACCAGTTGTTGGTCTTCCCTTGCATGGCCGACTTACAGATGAGAAACCTAGACATTACCGGTCAAAACATCCCGTAATGCTTCAAAACCAACATCATACTAATACCCGGAGCCATATATTCCAACGTAAGCCCACAGCGAGCCCATCGCATATTGATCCAGTCACTAAACTGTTCACCCCGACTCTTCCTCGATAAATCATCTTGACTCATCCGCTGAACAGTCCTCATCGGGAAACCAAGCTCGGTTGACTCTGCATAAAACGTCGCCCAACGACCATGGGGCGGGATTTCCTCCAAAATCCACTCGTCATAACGCCTTCGAACCTTGTCTAGCCACTTCGGATCAGCAGCAATACGAGATTCACACTCCTTTAGACTGATGACTCCCAGGTATTCCTGTTTCAACGCCTGTTAGTCATTGGCATTCGCACAATTTGGTTTAATACAGAAGAAAGGGGAAGAGAACTTACTTCTCCTTCTGATTCGCCTCCCTTACCACCTGCTGCCATCTTGAACTGTCTCAAAAGTTTCGCAATTTCTTCGAGATCCTTGTCGTTAGCTTTCTCAAGCAGGTGTACTATTTTTCTGTTATCTGCTCTTGTCAATGGGTGTTTGTGTTTCTCCTTCTTCTTCTTCACATCTGTCGGGCTCGATGCCCCACGCTCCGAGTCGGCCTCCTCCTCCTCCTCCGCAGCTTTCTTCTCCGCAGCTTCTTTCTCTGCCTTGATGCGACGGCCTTGCTCAAGTACAAGAACCGGCACATGGTGGTGCATCATAATGAAGGGGAAAACATGGTCGAGGTCGATGCCTTCTTTTTTCTCGTGCACCAGTAGGATATTCCAGGCGACCTCCGCATAATGCAGGAACTTGTCTCGCTGGTTATGGTTGCGCTTAATCAAAAAGTCCCAAAGCTGATCTAGGTCGAGCCACTCGTCCGGCATGTCCCGGTTCTTGGTGATGTAGAACTGGTGCATCCAACCTTGGAGTTCCTCGACGTCTTCTGCAGCAGCCGACGACGACGACGGCGGGGATCGGAAGCGTCGCAGGCCTACCTCGCTAGCAATGGCGAGGCCGTTGAGGATATCTAAAACAGCCTTTTCATCCTGCGTCACCTCGCGTCCGTGGGTCTTGTAGGTGATGTCGTGCTCGACCTCGGCCCAGGCATGCATGATGACAGTACCGACTTGGATTTCAACCACCTTCTTTTCCCAGATCTCCTTCTCCATCTCTGTCAGATCTCGCGGCATCAATCGCTTGGGTATCTTCAAAGCCAGGTGTATAGCACCGTATCCTGAGAACTGCTTCTCCAAGCCGTCAGCGTCAAGGTCGTCGACCGGCTCCTTATCCTTCTTCGGCGGGGTGGCAGACGCAGACGCATCTAGCCATTTCGCGTGAAGCTTTCGCAGCATCCTCATATTTGTCGGACCGCCCATTTTCTTGGGATCCTTGCCATTTTCATAGCCTGCGTCCTTTAGAAGCTTGAGGACCCTCTTTGTGTCGCTGGGGAAATAGAGCACGATTCGCGCGCCAAGCATGTCGTGGAAGCCATACTCGAGCTCATTCAGGGTTTTGAAATAGCCAATCTCGTCCTTGTCCATCTTGTATCTATCAAATTGAACCTCCCAGTTCTCCTTTTGCTCAATCATCTTGCCTTGAATCTCTTGGGCGGCTAGGCGATCTTTCTGTCGGCGCCGTGCAGTGCCGTTGATGGAGTCCCAGCTCTTCACCCGAGCGGCTATTGGGAGATGCCGGATGTTGTCCTGGGCGAGGACATGATTTAGGTCCTCTGCCACGGCATTCAAACATTGCCGGTACTGGCTAACTTCGCGATCGTAGACTCCGTTGAATTCCTTGAGGAGCTCATCTAGTTTGTCCTGTTTGGACATGGCGGGGCCCATTTGTTACAGTATTGGATTCGTGGAGGTTGTGTCGTTTGGATCTTAGAATGATGGCATCAATGTATAGGTACAAAATATGTACTGAGCGATAGGGTACCTAGATTGTTTTCAAGATTTTAATTAAAAGCTTTGACGGCCACACTCTTAAATATGCCTCTGATTCGGTTGTATTCCCACTTGTTGCGTAGTACGGATCTGTCGGCAAACCCATTGACTGGACATGATAAATTAAACACACTTCAGTGGTTGAATGCAGTACTTTTGGCTCGGTTATAATGAGGCTTGCCGTTGCCTCCTCATTGGGCTGAGACACATGGCTGCTGAAAATGCCAGACGGGTCACAAGACAAAGAGACACGAGGAGAATGGCCTATGGTAGATCAGCTTCGGTGAAGTATACGATAATTGACTTGTTGTCGCCGTCTTATTGGGCCAACATGCATGACAGCTGCGTCAAGGACAGGATGGAAATGGGGAAAAGATTGTGATATGCCGTTAGTGTTGATGATACAGACAAACTACAGGCACATGCATTAGACTAACGGTTGGTGCCCGACCGGGCGGACAAATGCGGGAACCGAGACGTTATTAGATGGATCGATCAATACTTAAGGCACAAGTTAAAAAGACTTCTTCAAGGCAGTTAATCTAAATCTTTATTCCCGAATGGACTAGCATTGTCCCCCCCAGACTCTTTGACATCGGGAGGATGGGCGATCTAGTCTCTGAAGCCGGTCCACGTGCTTACAGCTACACTCCTTTGCCCGAAAGGACAATTAGGGTATTGACGCTACACGGCGGGAATCCCCAGGATCCGCTTAGGGGTTCTCTCGAATCTGTTGTCGTTGACGATGCCGGTGTTTATGAGCCTCTCTCGTACGTCTGGGGCGACGGGAATCTCACGCACGAGATATTTCTGCCCACTGCACGGCTCAGGCTTACAGCTAGTCTGTACAATGCCCTGAGACGGCTTAGAAGGCGGACTGGATCTCGACGCGTGTGGGCCGATCAGATTTGCATTGATCAGCTCAACAAGGAAGAGAGGTCGCAGCAGGTGCAGTTTATGAACCAGATCTACAGGAATGGGAGTCATGTGCAGGTCTGGCTTGGCCTTGATGAGCAGAATCTGGCGAAAGCGGCCTTTGACTTTGTACGAAGGCTAGCTGGGCTGCTTGTTAACAACAGCGAACATGCCGCTCGTCATGTAGACAATTTGTCCGAACAAGCAGTCGATTACTGGATGCCCCTAAAACACATAACAGCTCTCCCGTGGGTAAGTTACTCTAGCCCGAAACCATCTACTTCATGTTCAGGATATCGGCACTGAGATTACTTATTATTAGTTTCGACGTGGCTGGATCGTTCAAGAAATCGGCACCAGAGCTCCCGCAACCCTGCATTGGGGAGAAGCAGAAATGCAGTGGAAAACACTACACGAGGTATGTGAAGAGCTTGCAGAATACCATCATATAAGGGTAAAGTTCAAGGTGGCGACGTCAACAATAAAGTATCTCTACCGCCGCTTCATCGAACCCGACGCCCCCAGCCGGCATGACAATCGGTTTAGCTTCATTTATGAACTTCATAGGGCGGGACACTTGCAAGTAACGGATCCTCGGGATCGGGTCTTTGCTATGCTGGGCCACTATTCTATTCGCAAGGGGAAGAATAGCAAACTGAAGGAGCTGAAGGCGGACTACATGAAATCAGTTGAGGAAGTCTATTTCGACGTTGCAGTGAGAGCCTTAACCGGAGACAATGAATCTCTTATTACTCTAGGGGCTGTCCAGCACATGAACCTCCCCTCCTCAGCCAAAGCATCACAGACACAAGAGCGTAAATTGCCATCTTGGACACCGGACTGGCGAGCTCGTCATGGACATATCATGTCTGAACCTACCAGCCAGCACCGCGCCTGCGGCTCAAAGAAGCCCGATCTTCACATCAGCGCATCAATCCCAGAGGTACTCAGCATTCGCGGCATTAGAATCGATTCAATCCAAAACTGCTCTGCTACAATAGAAAAAGGAGCGCTTCACGAGAGGAAACCCGACCAAGGAAACTCCAAGCGGGTTGCAATCGAGTCTCTTTGGATGGACATCTGCGGCAATACAAACGGCTTTGGTCTGGACGACAAGTACGTCGACAGCAAAGACAGCAGCTTCTTCGCCTATGTCCAGACACTGAGCAACGGCTGCATGGCAATTTACTGGCAAGATCACGCCACTGAGAGCTACAGCGCTATCCGACATGAAGAATGGCTCGGACATAGCGCCGCCTATCTCACCACCGCTGTGGATAAAGCAATCATCTCTCCTGAGCTGCATCGCCTGGCTGAGAAGGGAGACGCCCTGAAATGGAGCCGTGCGGCGACTGGCGCATCGAGTAATCGAAGATTTGCCCGAACAACCAGGGGATATTACGTGATGGGACCGCAAGTCATGGAGGAGGGCGACATTATCTGCGTGCTCTTTGGTGGGAAGATGCCGTTTTGTCTGCGGCCCTGTCTGGAGTCTCACCGTTACTTGCTTGTTGGAGAATGTTATATACATGGGTTCATGAATGGGGAAGTTGTAGAGATGCTTGACGAGGGAAGACTGTGTGACGAGATGTTTGAAGTTGTTTGATGGGACGCGACGCACCCAGTATGGGTCTTTTATCTCTGCGGTCATCAAGCCTGATATTCTGTACATTACATTCTTATTACATTTGTTGCCGACGCTAGCTAGATCTATGAAATAAGACAAGGAAATCACAAATCAAGACGTCTTATCGACGCAACAGTTATCCTACTAGGCGTGCCTCAGATGAGCTTTTTTGCTGACATCGGACCAAGCCAGATTTCCCCCACCGCCGAAGCCACCCCTTTTATGTGTTGGTACTACAACATCGTAGCGGATCGCGAAATCATACATAAATCTTAGTCCCAAATGTCTTGCTAATATAGCTTTACTTCCCTTGCTTTCTTAGTGAGTGCCTCCTTGCTATTCCTTTCACCCTTTTCCTTTCGCGAAGTGGTCTTTCCAGGAGCAGTATCCTCATCGTCTGCTTCTTCGCAGCTTTCCAGAACTAATCCATCCTCTAGAGGAATTGGAGACTCCACCATACTTGAGTTGATCTCATGGCCGATTTTCCATGCTTTGGCGATCTCTTTGATGTTATGTTTCCCGACCAAGTCAGACTTGTCAGGGTTGTTGAAAAAGTATTGTGCAAGTGCAGAATAGAAGAGACCTTCGCGTTCTAGCTTAGGGCTGTCCATCTGACTCCATACTACACGAGCTCGGCTATACCTGGAGCAAGACTGGCTCAAATGCTGTCGCATGATTTCGAATGCGCATATGACCCTCGCTTCGCCTTTGATCCTGGGATCAATGCCACTCTCAGCCGCAAGAGTTGTAGCGTACTTTTCGAGGTTATGCGACTCGATGTAGCAGTCGAAAGAGTCTCTGGAGTAGAGAATTTTCCAATGGACATCATGCTTTTGTCCGATACGCCAGAGCCGACCTTGAGCTTGAAGAATGATTGCTTGGCTGATTGGTTGCTCCAGAATCAAGCCGCGATGACACGCCTTGTGGAGATTCACGCCGAAGGCTGAGAGTTGCAGCGACGTCACTAAGCAGATGTAAGGTGTAGCTGGATCATTAAAAGCTTCAACGGCTTTGTCACGCTCCGTTTGGGAGTTCCGGCTCATGTAGTGAAGGGTAGGGACGCCTGCAGCCACGAGCAAGGCATTCACCATTCTATTTTTGCAAGTGTTAGTCAATCTGTCACTCAGTGGGAAAATGTGGGAGCAGGAGAGAAGGCCAACAACTGTTCAAAAAAAACCTGGGACTAATCGACAGAACAACGGGATTGGATAACTTACTGGGATGTTAAAGGGTTGTTTGTGTATACCAACAAGCGCTCGCCTTTGGTTTGTGCATCCAGTGCCTCAAGAACCGTATAAATATACTTGGGAGAGTCCCAAGCGACATATCTCACCTGATTGACTCGATCAGGCGGAAACCCTAGCTTTTGATTCTCACGGGTGTTGTAAAAGTTCCACTGGAGACCACCTGTAGTATCAAAAAGGGCAACTTGATCGACTTCTTCGTGTCCTGCAGCAAGACTTGGTTTTGAACGTGCGTTCCAAGCTTTCTTCCGTCTCTGGTATTCTGGAAGGCCGGACTCATCGATTCCCAAAGTGTTAATCCTGGCTTCCAAGTCGTCATCTAGATTTTGGGCAACACCAGCGGTATTGAATAGTGCAGTAGTCGATAACCTCTGTGGTACTTCGCCAACAGTGCCTTGCCGAAGATCGGATAGCCGCTGCAAGAGTCGTATTGAGGGGGTCGTGAGTTTGATGTTGTTGACGTCAGTAGAAACTAATGACAAACGGCGATATACCGCACCGTTAAATATTATTCCAGCTCGTTCAAGGACATAACCTCCCGCAAGCACTTCAGAAGGACCCGCTTCTGTTGGAGTCATTAATTTGTCCGCCAAAATGTTGATATGTGCAGCGAGCTTAGCCTTGACCTCTGCTGAGTGCTCCAATTCCACAGTTTCTGTTTGGAATCCGGCGATGCCCTTGCCCATAAACGTTATGTCACCATTTGGTAGTGTCATCATTGTAAGCATACCTCGTCGGACTGAGAGGAGCTTAAGAATTGGGCCAACAGCTAATGTTGAGACGCATGTCCCATACTCCTTGTTCTTGGCGAACTCCATGAAGAGATTGGGGTTCAAAATTCATACGCTGGGCCATTCTGATCTTCCACAAACGACTTGTACTCCATGGCTCGACGGAGTTCTCTTGGCGATAGCTGGGATGTCGTTTTGACTCTGCCATGGAGAACACGATTCAGTGTCAGAGGCTCTCCAACTTCAAGTTTGATGGACTCGTCAAAGAGGCTGTCATATACTAAATCTCCAAAGAAAGCATTGGCATTCGTAGCGTCACCTTTCTGTTGGTAACCAAACGGCCAAGCTGGGTCCCAAAGTACTCGCAAATAGCCGCTGATATCTCTTACGTGATTAGGCAACGGTGTGGCCGATACGAGAAGCAAAGCTTCTCGGTCAAGCTGGCGAACTAATTCATTGGCCCTGGTCCCAGGATTTTTGATTTGGTGGCATTCGTCGCAAACAACAACGTTCCACATGTCGTTGGTCAGGGCTTTCTCGCTTCTTCTGATGTATGCTACTGTCGGTTTACCAGTCCGTCGGGCTCCTTTCTCCCCATCATTGCACTCTGGTGGATCCTCGAAAATTGCTGTTGTTTCCTCGTCTTGTCTGTCATAATCGATGGCGTCTCCCTGAGAAGATAGTAACTCCATTTGATCGCGTGTGAGGCTTTTGCCTACGCGTCTTTTGAGAAGACGCCAGGTTGCAGTCGAATATGCAGTGAGGAGGATGACTCGGCCAGTCTATGGCACAACGGCGTTAGAATCAAGAGTGAAGAAATGGTCTTTGCACTTACCTCTGGATCTTGATGCTGCTTGGCCCATCGATTGACATATTTTTGGAGGTCTTGGAGGGTATTAATGGTCTTAGTCTGTCGATCAGTATTTGCACACTTCGAGCGCGACTGGTAGAACGAGTAAATGTTAAATATGCCTGCCCAGCAAGAATTGACTTCGGAAAAAAATTGGCTGAGAGTGGCGGAGGGCACGAAGATGATGTTCGGCTTGAATACACGATCGCCATCCAAGAGGTCGAGAGCGCCTTTTCTATGAGCCTCTATGCGTTCATCGAGTAGAAATTTCAGAGTCAAGAGGGTTACAAAGGTTTTTCCGGTGCCGCAGTCACTGAGTAGCATGGCAGAACGTAGTTTGCCACAGAGAAGTTCTGCAAGTCTATGGGCATCTGTAGAATGGTCATTAGCGTAAATAATACGACAGGAGGGAAGAGTGGGAAACGAACCTGGAATCTGCGGGGGTTTTGCAGTGACACTTGGATTGTGAGGGTTTACCTGCAAGGTTGCAAGATCGATCCCTCGACTTTCACAAATCTGCTCCAAGTCCTGATTTTCAGGAATGTTTTCGCCCAGCAGCTCTCTCATAGCACGGAGTGAATCCAGTTGGCAGTCTAAATCTTTGTCGCTGCCCATAGTCCCGCTCTCATCGGCAAGACCAGTGACATCGCCAGCCGTGGTTATGGTCTGTAGCTGATATTGGTCGCCTTGCGATAAGTTTGGATGAGGCGATATTGTCTTATACTCACGTAATGTTTGTCGAAGCAGGTCGATGAGCGATTGGCGCTCCTTTTCAGTCATCTCCGCTCTCTGGTGTTCTTTTGGCAGAGTAGACATCAAAGTTCGGTGGAGATCGATACCCGGGGCGGTGGCATGTAGGGTATTGGCAACTTCAGCAGAAATAATATCCTCAAGGGTCCCGTCATCATTTTCAACAAGCGACTCTCGTGTGGATTGGGGTTTCTCTCCGATGCTGTCGATGGCATCTAAAGCGCGCGCAATTTGTTCATCCGAGGCACGCTGTTCTAGTTTCTGCATTGCTTCTTTGCTGTGTTCGGGGTCCAACAAGGCCATCTCTTTCGTAATCTCCACGGCAGCGCTGGAATAGTACCCTTCTTCCAAAGTCTGGGTTGATGAAACCACGTCGATTGTAGCATAACCGTATATTTCCGATTTTTCGGCTATCCCGCGAACACCCACATAGCGCATTGGCCCTTGCTCCGGGACTTCTGTTGTTTTGCTTCGACGACTCTTGGTGAAAACAATGGCGACGTACGCGCGGAACCAGTCTTCATGATGGAAGTCCCAAGTAAACTCGTCGCTGTTTCCTGATGATTTCTGACAGAATCTCTTGGGGTTTGCCGTCATGAGTTTATATGCCGCGCACAACAATGTCAAAATAGCGTCGATGTCCTTGAGCTAGACCTCTTCTGGATTGGTGATGAGCGCCTTGGTTCCCTCAGGTCTTAGAATGATGCACCTTTTGGAGCCGTTGTTCAGCAGCGGCTTCAACCACGGGCCTTCCCTGTCAAGGCCCTTGAATCTGCTCTAGAGACTCATCGCCATGGGGAATTTTGCAGTACTTTTCTCCTGATGTCGAGAATATATTTCAATCAAAGGGTGGATGGTTTGAGGCACTGTACTCATGTTAGTTGCAACCTAGAGCCGATGAAATGCTACCCGGGGATTTCCTGATGCAAAACTGCTTGAGGAGAAACACATACCTATGAAATCAGCAAAGTGTAACAACTCTGGCAAGGTATCGAAGCCTAAATACCCCGCCATAAGTTTTTTGTTATGTTGCAAATTCTCAAATTTCAACAAATGCGCATATCGAGGACGGTTTTTGTGCCCCTCCTGCCATTTCTTGACGGCACTCGCAAGGTCCAGTTTGCTCAAAGCCACCGTTTTCAAAGCATGAAAGTCTTCATTAATCGTCATTCCTTCCGGAAGCTGTGTTTTCGGCACTGGGTATCCGGCTAACCACTGTTCCTTGGTAATCCTTCTTGAATTTTCATCATTGGACACCTTGGTCGACGCATCTGATGGTTTCTTTTCATCGGAACTAGCCCTGTGAACATCATTCTCCTCGATCTGAGCCTGGTATGGGCCTGGTTGCCCATGAGTAGCATGAGGTTCGTCTTGTCTCTTTCGCTTCTGATCGTTTCCGCCCCCTTCCGCGGAGGCTGGCCGTTTGTTGTCGGTCATGGCCCAAGATCAATCGCAAAGTCTTCAAAGAAGAGAGCAGCGGCGATGAGAGTCAGGAGTGATGGAGAGAGGAAAGAGAGGGGGGGGGGGGGGGGAGGAAGAAGGAGGGAGAAAAAGAGTTAATCAGTTTGCGGGCCACTGCCCGGATTAATTGCCGGGCGGTAGAATTTTGTGGGCCTGATATGTCCGGCACTAATGATCCAGACCCACTGCCCGGAGGTTGGACAGTGGAGAACCATTGCAAGTGGCCGTGTCCGAAGTCCCTCACACCTTTCGTGAATTTTAAATTATACTATACTAATTTATTAAATTTATTTTGTGAATATATTGTTTTTTTTTAAGTAAAATAAATATCATCACTATTCGTTATAATTGGTACTTTTAATTAGGTATATACAGGTCAGCAACCCATTCAAGAACTCAACTCCGCTGTTAGTTTCTCTCCACAATATTCCCAACCACTGTAAGGAAAGTGATAGAAAGGGTGATTGCACATTAACTAGCTCACAGAGAGCGGACATATAGGCAATCCATGGTCAATTCACTCATGTGCGGTTGACTGCATACTCCACCGCCACTGCATGTTACCGCAAAAGTGAATGAAGGTCGAAAGTTTCAGAGTCCATCTCCAACTACTGCCTCGCTATCCCCGCCTTCGAGCCGGCCTAGGCACAGCCAATGGAGCTGAACAAACTTGACCCAGATCTACATGAAACCCTCCCCATTCATACACACCGACAAGGTTCCCCAACAAACGGGACTCAAGACAAAAATGTCCCTTTTTCTAATCCTGTAGTGTACGTGACCGACAGGGATAATGCGGGGTAATGCAGGACCGCATAATTGCAGAGGTCGGTTACGGAGAGACTGAGTTGCCGCCTGCAAATGATTCGAGGACATCAATGTCTCATCCATCTCGGTATGCTTTACTCCGCTCTGGATCCCTGGCAAATATTGGGCGGATAATCAGTCCCTGCAGGCAAAAGTACAGTAAGCTGGGGAAGGTCGAGGCTCAATCCCACCCGCCATTCCAATTCTTCGATTCTTCGACAACAGTCTTGGCGGTCTGGTTCTGGCCATCTATTTCGCAATGAAGGCTTCGCAAGATAACAAGGCGGACTTTGACAATGAGAAGCACGAGGAGAATGAGATTGAGCATGGGATGGAGTATGGACAGGATGTGCAGCGAAGAGCTGCTATGACCAAGAGGGTTCTGTTCAAGATAGACACGAGGTAGGCTCTTGGACATGTTTTGTGAAATCAGAAGCAGCTGCTGCCATTGCAACTGATGGGGTTCTTCTTCGCAATTGGCGATCGTCTCAATGCTCACCAATATCACAGGGTCATGCCTGTTCTGGCTCTTCTCCTGCTCTGCTCGTTCCTCGACAGGACCAACGTCGGCAATGCCAAAATCCTCGGCCTCGAGGCTGATCTAGGCATCACAGACAAGCAGTATTCACAAGGTCTGGCCGTATTTTACGCCACATACATTGCCTGGTGTGTTATCTCTCTCTCCAATCACTAAAGACACCAATGCTGATTCACCCCGTCACAGCGAGCTTCCAAGTAACCTCGTCCTCAAGAAAGTCTCCCCACGTATCTGGCTACCCTCATTGACTGTCGCATGGGGTATCATAACCATGTGTTTGGGGTTCGTGCGCTCATTTGGCAGTTTCGCTGCCGTGAGAGCGCTGCTGGGCATCGCCGAGGGCGGCCTGTTCCCGGGCATCGTGTTGTATTTGTCCAGCATGTACACTCGAGGCGAATTAGCTCTTCGAATAGGGATTTTTTATACCAGCGCGAGCCTTTCGGGGGCATTCGGTGGCCTTTTGGCTCGAGGATTGTCGGCGATTGGGCCAAGAGGCGGGCTGGAGGGTTGGAGATGGATCTTTATCATCGAGGGCTTGCTGGTGAGTTGGACGTTGTCTTGTTATTGGCATGACTAATTACTAATAAATACCCAGACGGTTGTCTCGGGGTTGATTGCGTTTGTTGCGTTGCCAAATGGAGTTGCGAGCGCCACGTTCCTCTCAACAGAAGAGCGAGACTTTGCCGCTGAGCGACTAGCAAACGACAACGGAGGTCGCTTCAAGTATACCACTCCCTTTTACCTATGATCCAAGAAACTAGACTAATAACTATGCTCTTTAGTCCAGCGATTGAAGCTGAGGAGACGTTCAAGTGGTCAGAGGTTCGCCGCGGCCTCTTCAATGTTCAAATCTGGCTCACATCCACAACGTATTTCGCCCTCCTTTCGGGTGTCTACTCCTTTGGTCTTTTTGTAAGTAGATTCCTATTTTCAACTCCTCTCTATAGAGCTGTAAGTTGTGTGCTAACTGGGTAAAGCTGCCTACCATTGTCAACGATCTAAAGATTACATCCAACGCCAACAAAGTACAGTTGTGGACTGTCATCCCCTACGCTGTAGCAACTCCTACAACTGGTATGTACCTGCATATGGTTGTATCCTAAGACTTTGGTCTGCTGACCATGATTGCAAACAGTGTTCGTCGCCCTGATTTCCGACCGCATCAAGTTACGAGGCCTTCCTATGCTCATCATGCTGCCCATCTCTATCGCTGGCTACGCAACGATTGCTCATGTCCAATCTGCCAACGTCCGTTTCGCCATGACTTGTCTCATGGCCATGGGAATGTACAGCTCCGTACCGTGTGTGTTAGTATGGAACGCGAACAATTCGGCAGGGCATTATAAGAGGGCAACAACATCAGCTCTTCAACTAGCCGTGGCGAATTGCGGAGGGTTTGTTGCAAGTATGTCTATATCCCAGTATATGCTTAACAAGATTCAGTAGCTGACGCAGGGATCACTTTACCAGCATTCGTATACCCAAACAAGGACGGGCCCATGTATCTCAAGGGACACTCCATTATTTTGGGATTATTGTGCTATGCGTGGTTCGCGTAAGTAATTTCTTCTTCTCTGAATGTACTGGACATCTAGGGGCATGACTGACGGCGAATAACAGTGTTTTGGCCAATTTGCTCTGGTTGGCCAAGATGAACAGAGACAAGAAGATGGGTAAATACGACCAATATGCCAGCTCTGGCGACGATCGCGATCCCGAATTCGAAATGATTTTGTAGAATTTCTGTTTGCTGTGGATTTGTCTTTATAACTTGCCAGCGGCTAGAGGTTCAACATCCCCAAATTCTGTTTAAATAGACAAATATTAAGAGAGCCTTCCGTTAGTGCCCCTAAAAGATTAAATATAGGGAGCAGTTATCCAGCCACCCAAGTTTGTTATCCAGTATCCCATGTCTTACATAAAAGCTATACGGACTAAAGAATAATCTCAGATACTAGAGAAAAAATGCAATAGCGGCGGATACTAAAAGAATATATTTATAATAGTAGACCCTAGAAGAAAGTAGCGATAGTAGCAGAAAGTAGTGATAGTAGTATAAAGGTGGCTTCTATTTATGTTTTTTTTTTACATCCTATTCCAATACTTGAATTCCACGCAATCGCTAGGGTGTTGGATAACGGATTTGGGACGCTGGATAGCATTTCCCTAAATATACTCGTACATTCACAGGGGGTCCACAGCTCTTCCAGGAAGAATTGAAGCTTTCGAGCTACTATATCTGTATTTTTATTTATTAAACTATTTCTTATAAGGAGATTTTATACTAAGGAAACCTCAAAGCCACAAGATCTAATATCCTTAAGCAGGCGCTCTAGCGGCTGTGCGTATGTCACATCGTTGACTTCTTTGGCGCTTGCGCCCGACGTTAGTATCCCAGCTGGGCGTCGGCGCAAATCCCAGATGCATGACCCAGAATCTCCTTTCGTCGAGAAAGGCGCTTGTGGATTCCAGTTGGCTTTTTCCGTTGGTACTATAGGCCATTCCTCACTGATTACTTTCTCAGTGCCGGCTGGGGTATCAATAGAATAGCGAACTAATGACACCAAAGTTGATCCGAGACCTAGCGTCAGCCCTGAGCTTGGTCCATACTTTGCAACCAGCATTGCTGGCTCACCAAGGTATTTGGGGACTTCTGGGTTCAAGATTTCATCCACTGAGACCTCGGTTTTTTTCTAGTTCGATACAGCCATCCACAATTGACGCGAGCGTTGGAATGGCTCTTCCTAGTAACCTGCCATTACTTCGGTCAACTAGCTTCATGAATTCACTCTGCCCTTCGAGGTACACCTTATTCTTGATCGAAAGAAAAGATGACTGGTGACTCTTTGGAGAGAGTTCAATCAAGGTCCAATCCCTTAACCACTCGCGGGCAGAGTCGGTTGTAACAGCAAGCGCAGGCGCAAAAAGAAGCTGCCCAAAGACCCTGGAGGACGGGGTTTCGAATTCTCTCATGGTCTGCTGGAGACCCAGACTGCGGTTGGCATAAGCCTCCAATGTAGTAGCATGTTCTTTATCTTTGGCATATTGCCTAGCCGATTCTTGAGCGGATTTGGCGACTTCTCCAAGGCTCCTGATTTTAGTCTCGAAGGTGGGTTGGTCAATTTGGATGACGTCTTTTGGAATATCGGGCTTTCGACTATTCGATGTCGACTGGCCATCTGAACCCCGAGTGTCGTACTCTTGCACACCTTCTGTCTCCGGGTCAATGATCACGTGTCTGCAGGTCAGAGCCAGTAGTCGATGTTCGTCTGAGGCAGAGTGTTTGTCTGAGGCAGAGTGTTCGTCTGAGGAAGAGGACGGCTTGAGAAGGAGATACAAGCCTTTCGTACCAGCCATATGTTGGTTGTCTATTGTCGCAATTTTTGTTCCGAGACGGTCTGACATGTCCACCAGGTCATGGGCAAAGAGATCTCTTTCTGATATTGCTCCCGAAGATAGTTGAAGTTGGGGTAATGGGTTGGTGCAAAGGTTCACAACAGATTCCCGGATCTCGCACTCCACTCCCTGAATACCATGAGACTCGAATATTCGTTTACACTGTAAAGCAATTGGATGCCCATCACGCCAGGACAGTGAGTCTGGAAGAACCGCGATCATGAGCGTGAGTGTATACTCTCCATTCAATCCAACTCGTAGAATATCGAGAGCAGTCCAGTTTATTCCATCTACTGCCTTCAGAACCTGCGCCCTTAGGGAGGATGATCCGTCGTTCCACTGCTGGTGTAATTGCGGGTGCCTACAAACAGGTTGGAGAACTCTTGGATACATATTCTTTGTGCCCAGGAATGTGGTGAACCCTGGCATTTGCGGGTTCACCCACATACGTGTACCCGACCGAGCGATGAGTCGAGGGCGTGATGGTAGCCCATAATAGTAGAGGCGTGCCTCTTCCTCCGATGGCGGTCCTCCGGACTGCACCGGCTCAGCCATTGTAAGGTCGCAAGATCTGGATGTCGTTCTGCGTTTCTTCTCTGATACTGTGACACTGGAGGTCTCCTAGACTTCCGGTGGTAATGTATTTGGATCAGTTGTGTTCCTGCGATGGCCTGCTCCTTTTCTCTTGGATGGTGAAGTCCATGTCGTGGTCTGTGAGTCGTGGGCCATTGCGTGTTTATATAGGTAATTGTCTGGCTATTAGATCAGCGTCGGAGCTATCGATGTGAAACTCTGTTTGGATGTGCTGAAGTTTGAATCTCGATAGTTTTCGGGCGTTAACCTTTTTTGTTTCCAACAGGATGAAAAAGGAGTAAAAAGAGCTTACATACTTTAATCTAGAAAAGCAGCAACTGCCCAGAGCTTGCGGGGCTGAGTGAGAAATGCACTTGCCAACAATTGTGAAATCCCCCGAGAAAAGGAGTCGCGATCTGGAAAGTTATCTCCGTATCTGCTACTATCTTGACCATCTGCTACTATCTCGACTATCTGCTACTATCTCGACTATCTGCTACTGCCTATCTACTAGGTACTGTCTGTTACTGCCTGCTACTAACTTCACTGTCACTGTTTTTATTGAAGACAAATATGGCGTCAGTGTCAATGGTACCAGGCCAAGCACTCAATATATTAATGACTTTTATCTATTCTATCATACCCATTCTATTCCTTGTGATTACAATGCGAAAAGGACACTTCTTGGAACCAAATTATCCCATCAATACTTTTACCACCTCTTCAACCTCATCCGTATTCCCAAACACGATACCACCTCTCTCGTCACATCCTTGCACCTCCTTGGCCAAAACGTCCTTTCCATCCTCATCCACAGCCTTTCCTCCAGCACACTCCACCACCAAGCCTATAGGAAGAACTTCGTACAACCTCCTCAGCTTAGCCTTATTCGCTGACTCCACTGGATTGACGTAGACGCCGTGGCCTTTGGTGAGGATGTGGCCCAGATCCGGAACAAGGCCGCCACAGTACCGAAGCGTATACTTTTTAGTGATAAAAGATGAAATGAGACTGGCGTATGCAGCTGAATCTGCCGCAAAACGCAGGTTTGCAGGAGCAAAATATCTGGTTTTGTAGGGTGGCGAAGAGAGCTTAATGTTGGGGTTAAGGAGCTCAATCTTGTCGTTGTCGCCAAGCCCCAATTCAAAGCAGACACCCTCAGCAGAAGCAGAACCCTGAGGTGCGTCTGCTTCCCTGATGGCCACAATGACAGTTGTACGCGGCCCATGAACTCCCAACACGGAACAAATCTGCTCTCTCGGGTTCTTTCCCAGCGCCGTCTCGCCTTTCCAGATTCCCACAATAGTGCCCACAGACCAGTTGGGAGCTATGATTGAGCTTCCATCAAGAGGATCAAAAGCCATAGAAAACCTTTCATCCGAAGAAACAGCACTGGAAGCTTCTCCTTGATGAACCTCTTTCTCTTCGGGGTCTTCCTCGCTACTGGCTCTGACCACAAGCGGACACTTGGCAAGCGCAGCGCGCATGAGATTCTCCGAAGCGACATCGACGTTGAGCTGATCATCACCAAAAGAGTTTGCGGATCCAACGAGGGAGACGTGGTGCGAAGTTCGGAGGGTGGCGCCGATTTGAGAAATTGCGCTGAGAAGATGCGGCAGAAGAGAAGTGCTTAGAGCGTGGAGAGTTGGAGATGGGGATTGAGTGAGCTGAGGGGGCAGCCAGGGGGGAAGAGGGGACTGAGAGGCCATGATGATGACTGGAGCTGATTTCAATGTTCTCGGCGGTTGATGCCAGAGAGTGGGTTGAGTTCAGTTGTGTTGCTGGAGTGGCGAAAACTCTTGAGATGCGGGTTTTTGGTGCTTTGGTGCTTTGGTGGGGGTTTGAGTTAGCCCAGTGCTTGGAGATAAGAAAACGAGGACCTTGAATGAAATGGTTCTAAGTCCGCCGCGATGTTGTTAATTTTACAGCATGAAAAAGAGAATCTGATTCAACAGGGACTGTCAATCTATTGAATGAGATGGGATTGCTAGATTATATATCTCGAACTATATCACTCGTGTTATCTCACGCCACACATCACCCCAAACTGTGCATCTTATCCTCTCTATCGCCACCAAGCTCAAACTCCCTACGATGAGTGCTCTAAACCAACTGCGAAATCTGAGCTTACAGCGCAGGAGAAGAAAATACCCCATATAATGAACGTAATAAGTTGCGCAAATGAGGGAGAATTACAGCACAACGTATTTCAGACAGCAACTGGGTGAAAATACAACTCGCGGCGACTAATGCGACTGGTCCTGCCAAAGGTGTATTGGAGACTCTATGATAGATGGACATACTTAATAGCTCTGGGTATGTAGATAGAGTATATGTATGTTGTTTATAATAATCTTGTAGCTAGCTACTCGATCAAGAATTATTTCACTCGGCGGCTAGAGAATTATCACCGCTAGCAATCGACGTCGCCTGCAAAGTGGTTGCCTATATCGTACATGCTACTTTCCTCGCACTTTTACAATACCTTAAGCTTTTTGTTTGTTCATTGGGCATCCATTTAAAGGCACCACATCCCGGACACTCTCCAACAAACCTCACTTCATCCAACATCTGCTTATCACCGAAGTATATCTTCTGATCTGAACGAGCACTCACGCACCCAGCCAGTCCCAGCTAATCCAACCGAGCGTCGATTCCAACTTCCAGCACGATGCAAGAACTGACATTTCGGATACCTCCCACTGAGGAAGAGTGTCAGCTCTACTACTACGGACTTCCACGTTGCCCTAGACTCGTCGCACGCTCAAGCAGCCATGTTTGGGTAAAAAGACACCTTCCTGGGCGGATCGCTTCCATAGGCACCCAAAATATGGCTCCTAAAGCACTTAGACCTTGCAGCGAACATCCAGCATATCAACTATGGTTCAACCCAGAATGTCCCCTACAGAAGCAGATCATACAAGTGGTCAGCGTGGCCGCTTGGACCGCTATCGACATTTTCGGTGTCGGATACAATGATGGAGTTAACGAAGATTTCCCTGCTACCCTTATGGTTACTGTTAAGCCGGGTAAATTATCATGGAGTGCCGGATATGATATTGCACGACGATGCAAATCGATCCTCGAAACCTATAATATTTTGGATGTGGAGTGCGAAATTCGAGAGTCCATCATTTGGTATCGTTGATTGCTGCAGCAAGTCCAACACAGAGTCCAACACAGAGCCCACTTCCGAAATACCAGTCACTTGTCAGTTGTCTTTAGTTAGAATATTGAGCGCAATCACTCTCGAACCAGCCATGGAGCCGATTGTTGGCCCTCCTTCTAGGGGTGTTTGGCCAGCTTTTTTTTTTTCGCCTGAATACGCATGTATTACGCACCAAAGCGGTGGCAGCAAGCGACTGATAAAATGGACATTGATTGAACTATTATCTAAACGTGAGTAGGATCCTCTTTGTTCGACCAAGACCATGGCTTACGTGGGGACACAGAGCGAGTTCGACAGCCTTTGTATAAACGGAGATCGTGCGGATTGAAGAGATTACCTACGCCAATCATACTTATTACGGATAGCTGTATTGGGATGCAGAAGCAATTGGTTACTATGGAGGAAATTTTGAAGTCGACTCAAACTTCTAGACATTTTGATGAGTCAAGGTTGGTAATGGGAATCATGGAACGAGATGGGGTTAACTTTGGGTCTCAGCAACACATTGATGTCTTCAAATGGCTGCTATTCGGCCGTAATCAGCGAATAACTGTTTGTAGGAACTGCTACGTTGGAGACGCTGATCAAATTGCATTAAAATTACTGCCTTGCTTGAGCGTATACCTAAGCATGTGAATTATGAAAGTTCCATCTAACGATTAAGCCAGTTAAGTCAGAACAATTTGAAAGCCGCAAGACTTTATATCTGCAAGTTCCCACTACAATGGCTGAGGATACGTGAGATAGTTCCACCCATTTTGATCTTCCCCTACTTCTACAATACCAGCATGGCGTCGCTTCATGTCCCAGACGCATGGACCGAGATCTCCCTTTACAGAGAAGGTCTCTTGGGGCAGCTCATTGGCATTTTCTAGCCCACTCTTTGCTTGTGCTGTCTACAGGCCCCTCTGATGTTGCTGTATAACGAATCATTGATCTAGAGGTATTGGGTTAACTTGACAGAACAAGTACTTGACCTACCTAAACCGACTCTATCTACTCGAATCTACCTCTATCTACTATACCTCTATATATCTATTATATCTATCTAGATCCACTACATCTGCCCAAACCACCCCAGAATAAAGCCAGCCGAGACACCAGGCTTTGTGGAACTTCACTTCGATCGCTATAAAACCAGCATTTATTTTGGACGAGTGTTGTAGAAACTCCACCAAAAAAGGCATGCAAGAGGCCCCCACCCGCGAGAAAGCCGTTGGTGAATTTCAAGGCAACCTTCCGCAATTATTTGAGAATTTCTGAGGGTATGTTTAAGGCCTTAAGGTAGGAGACTTTAAGGTGGAAGCCGTAGATTCCGTCAGTCCTTCTCCGGAGAAGTGCTCCATCACATATCACATCTTTCCATAGTGGATTGCGAGGTCTCCGCTCTCGATCAGGGAACACAGGTTCATCGAGATGGTCCTTCGCGTACTCAAACTGTTCGTCGGTCAATGGTGCATACTTGATGCGTAGGCGAATGTTGAGACCCTCTCCAAAGGGCCTTCAGCATCTCGACAGACGAGGCTACATGTGGAATCAACCATGGCGACTCGGCCTACCTCCTTTGTCTTTGCAGTGTGAATTGGTTTGGATTGCGCCTTTCGGGTCTCTTGCCGCCTCTGAAAGTCTAATAGTCCGGATTCATCGATCTCCATTAAGTCAAACTCGCTCTCTTCGGGATCGGAATCCTCAACATTTGGGGTAGAGCCGAAAAATTTGCACTGAGGGCATTCCTTGAAGAACTTCCCCAGCGGTCCCTTGGCAGAGGTTGGGACGTCGTAGCAAGAGGCGGGCTGTCGGAGTGGTTAACTTGATATTACTTACGTCCATTAATGCCAGTGATAATCGGCGGTACACGGCACCATTCAACATCATTCCAGCTCTCTCCATGAGACAGCCCCCGGCGAGCATCTCAGGAAGCCCTGCTTCTATTAGGCTCATCAGTTTATCTCTTACGACGATAATATGGCTCGCCAGAGCATGCAAGCTGCACTTTTCTGTTTTTTTAATAAAGGCTGTGAACTCTTTTGATCTGATCTTGTGTCGGACTGTCAGCTGATCTTCTCCCTTTACTATACCGGTGAGCAGGCGCTCGATCAGAGCTGACGCATCTGGCTTTAGTAAACAGATCGTTATTTCCTACAGGCCAGTTCGAGTTGCCAACGACGCGAAATTTCCAGCAGTTGATGGGGCGCGGAAACGTTAGAACGGCGTCTATACCACAGCAAATTCCGGCAGCCTAGATAAGGTATTTTATGACCCCAGGTTTGCAGAGGCAGACAGGGCATTGTAGGCCGTCATGCAAGCTGCAGTGGACTTAGGTGTTGAATACATGTACGGCCGGTGCGTGGGGACATTTCGAGCTCGCCAATGGCGATACTCTCACAGCGGACACAGTCTTGCTTTGCACAGGCACAAGGGCTGCTTCCACTCCAAGCTGCAAGGCGAGCAGAAGGAAAAGTTTGCTTGCATGTGATATCTAGCTTAATTGAGGAGTCGAAAAGACTAACGTATACTGACTTTCCTAAAAAAGAAAATCAGCTGGTGTTGGGTCTTCTTTTTGTTTATAGCCAAATGGTCATGCCGGGTCCCAGAGTACACTACTGGTTCCTACAATACCTCTTGTTTCAATAAAGATGGTGTGTGATGCTTCTTTGCGAAGAGCAAGGATAAAGCATTTTAATGCATGTGGTGGCGCCCGGTAGGCGCACGGGACCGTACAACTACACGGTGTGTACTACGCTTTTGCGAAGAGCGGGAGTAAAGCAAATTTCCCCATGCAGGAAGTGTTAATATTAAATTAGAAGCGCTAGGACTGCGTTTTGCACTGGAATTGGTATTAATTAACAAGTCTATAAATATAGAGTTATTATAATAGGAGATTTTGTATAAAGATATTCTTTCTTTGTGTATTACACTGTATCTTTGTGTATGAATGTGGTAATTGCAGTTGAGGGACATAGGAATTGTAGCCAGGTATGATGTGGAGTGTTATGGTAAACATGAGAAGCCACATGTAAAAAGGTATGTATGACGAACACAACCTGTATCGAGCCTTGCACGGCCACGAACCTCTGGCCATGCACCACTAGAACGCCTTGGTCGCCATACCGCAGAAATACTATCCAATCCTGGTGGCCATTTCACAGACGTACTATCCTGGTCATGCATGGCCTCCTCCATTCAACGTTGCTGATTTCGTTTTCCGCCAACGCCACACATCAAACCCCGGCGCTCGGTGAGGCCGGGGCCTAGTTGGTCAATCGGTGATGGAACAGAGTTACACATTTCCCACATTCTATAAGTTGCCTCAATTTCCGGAGGAATTCAATTCTGCGAAAACCTTATGTTGAGCTCCTCAAATCTTATGGCCAGAGCATCTTTGACAAAATAATGGATGCTGTAAGAGGGACAGCTAGTATTCTTCACCTTTTACTACACTGTTTCAGTCATATCGAGCAGGCGCGCGGATTTGAAAACGAATTCAGAATCTATGAGCTCCACCTCCAAATGCACCTTTCCCGTTGCGCCACTATTTCCAGAATTATCCACGATACGAATCGCGTCGGGAATTTTTTATTCATAAATGCGATCGACGATGCAAACAACATATCGCAAGACCGGGAACCAACAGCAACAGAAATTCTCTCCGCTATTCAAGACGCCCTCCACAATGCCCAACGTGAAGCTGCCCAGGTCAGGGCTGATTGCGGCATGCAGGCTCGAATTACAGGATTCGTTGACAGACGAAAAGTCCAAGCGGCGAAAACAATTGAAGGCGTCAAATGGGCTTTCTACAAGAGGGACAGTTGCAACAAATTTAAAGAAGAAATTTCTTCTATAATTCTACATCTTGAGCACCAGGTTGATAGAGAAAGGCGCACACTCGGGGATGCTAGACGTGTGTACATGAGAGAGTTATGTTAACTTGTACCATATACGAGGTGGATGACAATGGCACATAAAATTGGATACTAATTAGATAGGGTTTTTGGCATAGCGTGAACGGTCTCTTCTTCAACTTACAGATGAATCTCACCGATGAACGTGCGTATGACCAACAGCTAACGGAGAGCACTCCTGAAGATCTGCAGGAGCGACAAAAGGCAACAGCATAAGCGCTACAAGTTGTCACATCTTGTCTAATGTAGTATAACAAGAGGCCGGGAACTGGTTAGAGACAATGCGTTGGCTGGATTGGTCTACATTCCAAAGTGTGGTTTCTCCTGTTCTGTATGGTTCAGTAATGACAGGCGCGCGATATTAAACTCGATGAAGCGAATCCATCCAAGCGGAGTCGAAAGTTGGTATTGGTTGGTCTTTCAATCCCCAGATTCTATAGGATCAATTACCTACTTTGCCTAGCAAATTTAGATTCGGCGTAAAACACGTAAAACATAGGCCCATAAGTTTTCAGAAGCATCACAAGCGACCAACGCGTGTAGGAACAACCATTGACATATGTGATAAACTAAAATCTTCAAATTCGGCAACCGATCTTTGCTATCAAGTCGAAACTTGGTACAACCTTGACTCTATGATCCCCTCTCTCACATTTTCTTAATGGTGTCCGAATCACCAAGTTGGCGTTTTCCTCTTTGTTATTACTTTCAAGCACTTAGTCAAGTCAACTTTTGTACATTTAGCGGTATATATTGACAAAACGCAATGTTAAACTAAAGCGGGTTGTCGACTCATTGGCGGCAAGGGAAACGCGGCACTTTGGCACGGTTGAAGACCGTCGTCTAATTCCCATGCTATTTTTCGGATATCTAGCCGCGGGGAAAGCATCATCGTAAAAGCGTGAGCTAGGAGTTAGCAAAAGTGGGCTTCGGCACCTTGTTCTAGAAAACAAGCATTTCGCCTTGCAAACTTACCCCCCTGTCATCACCGGACATGTGCATTGTTTACTATTCAAGATGATGGAAAATATATTAAATATAAGCGCTAGTGTTATAAAGAGAATCTACCTTTGAGTTGTACATTTCCGGAGCGGAGTGCAAAATGGTTAGGGACACAACGCCTTATGGCCAACCGCAATACCCTGTTCTGTTCGTCGGCCCGACATATATGAGCCTCAATAACATTTCCAGCGCCGCTTTTTGAGGCTTCCCCCTTAAGGGCTAAAATTCCTGCGTTCTATAGATCCCGACTCTACGAACCAGTTATTCATGGATGCTATCACGGCGCTTGGTGTCGCGAGCGACATCCTCACTATCACGGAGTTCAGTGTACGGCTGCTCTCAACCAAGGACTCGTCGACGATCGAGGAAAAAGACGAAAACTCCGCACTCGAAGACTACAGAAAATTGAGGTTAGCACTATCCAACAAGCATGCTTCGTCGCAACAGCGACTGCTGGCGGGTCCATCACCGCCGCTGAAGGATGAGCTGGCACTGTTAGAACTAGCCTCTTCTTCTTTAGAAGACTCCGTGTTGCTACTCGAGACTATTGGAAACATACCCAAGTTTGTTCCAGGAAATAGACTTTCGTCAACGAAAGCAGACGCTACAATCTACGTTGATTCCAAGCTAGGAGGCAGATTCAGCCTAGAGAATGCAAAGCGGCTTTCTCACGTCGTAACAAGTCATACCCGTTCCATTCTGAAGTGAGTCACGCAAGCCTGAGGTGCTTTATAGATTTAACTAATATCTGATGTTAGCTTTCGGATCTCCGAGCTTAACAAGACCATCGAATCGTTGGAAAATGTCAAACAACAGTTTAGACCGGAGCAGGAGTCTCGAATCAACTCCATATCTCAAGACGTAGAGAATCTCCGACTGGAAGTTCAGAGGCGGTCAGTAGATCCGGATACGAAGAACTCTGTGGCTTTTACGGATACGGATATCAAACTATTCATCGGTCGATTGACTAGCTTAATCGAAGCTGAAGACAACATGTTTGCAGACAAGATCGTCGCCAGTCTGAACTACTCCAGTCGGCCAGTCCGCCACGATTCTGTTCCACAGGCACACAAGAACACATTCCAGTGGGCTTTCGACTCGCGGCTTTCCCAATGGTTCAGCTCCGGAAGCGGCATCTTTTGGGTTTCGGGCAAACCGGGATCTGGGAAGTCTACCTTTATGAAAATTATCGCAAAACACTCTCAGACAAAAGAGTTGCTTACGCAATGGGCGGGCTCTGCAGATACTCTCGCTGTAGCGGTGCATTTCTTTTGGATTGCGGGCACACCGATCCAGAAGTCATGGCAGGGATTGCTCCAATCCCTCCTCTTTGATGTCTGTCACAAACATCCCTCAGTTGTCCCGCTGATCTGTCCGAGTCGTTGGGAAGCTGCCAAGGCTGGACGGTGGCAGACTGCCGCTGAACCGTGGTCTGTTTCCGAGCTTACGGCTGCGCTTAGAGCATTGGCATCAGCAAATAATATGCCGCTGAAGATATGCTTCTTCATTGATGGGCTTAACGAGTATGATAGCGATCATGCTGAGCTCTGCAAGGTTCTCTGCGATATGGCAAACTCTCCTCACATCAAAATGTGTTTGTCTAGTCGTCCGTGGGATGTATTTGAAAGGAGCTTCGGTGGTGAGGGCAAGGAGAGACTCGACATTCACGAACTGACTCGAAACGACATTCGAGAGTTTGTAGGTGATCAGCTCCGGGAGCATCCAAAGTGGGCTATAATTGAGTCTGAAACGGCGACCTCCGAGAAGTCTAGTCTTATAGAACAAATCGTCGCCAAGGCCGATGGCGTGTTTCTCTGGGCTTTCTTCGTAACACGATCACTACGAGAAAGTCTCTCCAACGGCGACAGAATTAGCGATCTGAGCCAACGTCTCAGTGGCTTGCCGACTGACCTGGAGCAGTTGTTCAAGCACATGCTAGAAAGCGTAGATCCAGCTGACCACCCCAAGATGGCGGGCATTCTACAAGCCGCTGCTCACGCACTGGAACCTCTTCATATCGACCTCTATTGGCAATTAGAAAGGGAGTTTGAAGAATACGACTATGCTTATCGATGCCCGATAGGATCTAGACCACTGGAACAAATTTCGAAACAGAGAGAGCAAACGACTCGCAGCATAAATGACAAGACGAAAGGCTTACTCAAGCTTGTAAATCTACGGGTTGAGTTCCTCCATAGGACAGTCAAGGACTTTGTCTTGACTAAAGATTTGGAAGAGTACTTGCGTGGCAAACTCCCAGATGACCATAACGGCCTTTTATCAATTGCCACAGCATATCTCGGTTTTCTCAAAACGACAAGCCAGGACACTCCGCTTGTCGCTGGGATCATGAGGCATGGAAAGGGACTCAACAGCGGACCGTTCATCTCGCATCTAAACCAGGCTCTATTTTACGTATCCGAGGCGCTGAAAACGGACTACTCCGCCTCTCATCACTACAAACGTACGATGACATTACTAGATAAGTATGAAATGTCAATCGAGGCCATGGTGCGTGCGGGGCACGTCACCATCAGGGGAGTCAACTCCGAGGGCTGTCACCCCAGGTTGCCTTTTCGCGAAGAGTTACTCAAGCACAACCTAACGTCCTACGTTGAAAAAAGAATTCGAGAGCAACCTGATTTCTTTAATATCTTTGACGAATCACCATTGTTTGCCGCGCTCACTCCCATGTCTCTCAACAGTGGCGAGAGTCCAGCTCCTGTGGCTGGGACCCTCGACCTCATCCTCCAGCGTGGAGAAGATCCCAACGTGCTACCGCGGGTTGGAGGCTCACATCTCGCAGAGATGGTATCACCTTGGGTACTGTTCGCTCGTGGCACCATGTCTGTCTTCAATATGCTGTCGGGGCCCCTCATGTTTCCGGCTCTGCGATGGAACGATTCTCTGAACAATGCCCTCTTCGACCTTCTCATGTCCTACGGCGCAGATCCCAATCAAGCGCTTCTGGACCGACCGGGAGCTCACACCGTATTCTCGCACTTCTGGAAGATATCTACGTCGCGATTCCTCGGTGAGGAGTGTTTCGACGGCTATCTTAGAACGCTGGATGCCTTCTTTAGGGCCGGCGCCAGTCTCGGTGTTCCGCGTAATGGGGCTGTTGATCCAGATGCATTGACTGCATTTGGAAACCTGGCGAGATCGCGTCCGGAGGAATCAGTATTATCTTCTTATTGTACCGAACTCAAGGGTCTCATGTCAACATTGGCAGCTGATCCAGGACGAGCTCGGTTCCTCTCATCTGTGACTGAGAAGCTAACTCAACTATAGCTGCTCAGCTTCACTAATTGGACAATAGATACTCTTAGGATATTCTGAACAAGCATTTCAACTAACTAACAGATAAAACCATACATAATGGATGGTATATACAAGCAACTATGCCCTAGCGCTATCCCCTGAGACTTACATTCACTACTTTCCGTATACCATGGCCGGCTGGATACCTATATATGACTGCGGCCACGACTACTCGTACGTCTTTCGCAGGTTAGCTGGGTTGGCAATAAAGGCAGCACACACCCCAATGGCAGCCACCAGAGTCGTTGCTCCAAAGGCGAGCCTCAGTCCATCATAGTATACCAACCGGGCACTAAGCTGGATATCGGGCGGGAGCGTCCGCAAAGCTTCAACCGAGTGCCGGATCTCGTCGATAATCTAAACCGAAATATACGTCAGTTGCCGATTTCCCTACCAGTTATGCGCTTTTAAAATGACTAAGGAAAAGGGGCGTACTCTCCATTTATCTGGTACCTCGCTCAATACCTGTGGTAAGCGTACACTGAGCGTATTCTGGACGATGGCTGAAGTGATGGACACTCCCCAAACGGTTCCCAATGACCGAACGAGATAGGTCGTTGAAGCGGATACGGCGTGGTCTGAAGATGCATATGAGTAAAGGGATCTCGATTGTATCAAGAAGACATATAAGCACATACCCGAATGAGCGTGGGACGCAATCGAGATAAAGAGCGTCGCCGGATACACGATTCCTGTTCCCAAGTGAGAAGGAAAGATATACAAGACATACTTCCACGAAGCATCCGAAAACGCCCACGATGTAACTAAAGCCTGGCCGATTGTCATGAGGACGAGCCCCGTGCGCATGAGCGGAATCAGCTTCCCCCAGCAAGACATGACTGTACCAGCAATCAAGCCACCCAAGGGCATGGCCAGCGAGGGGATAGCCAGACGAGCGCCGGCCTTGGTGGCTGAGTCTTGAAGGACCGCCTGAAAGAAGAGCGGAAGCATGAAGAGATACTAAATGGCGTCAGCAAAGATTTTAGTCTGGGGCGATCATCCGTGTAATTAGACGAACCCCGTATGTCGACATGCCGGCGCAGATATTGGCGATTTGCGTGGCAATGGGCATTGCTCCTTGAAGCATCCTCAACGGAATAATCGGCAGGGCTGTCGTCTTCCCCTCGACGGCAACAAAAGCAACAAACAGCACAACACTAATCGAAAGTGAACCAATCACCCAGGGACTTCCCCAAGGCAACTCGTTTCCACCCAAACTCATACCCAAAAGCTGGGTCGAAACAGCCGCCACGAGGAGAAGAGCGCCAGAAAAGTCGACTCGTTTCCACACAGCACCAAGGCCGCCTTCAGAGACAATTCCACGATGCTGGTTCTTGAGGACAAAGTATCCTGCACCGAACGCAAAGATGGAAAAAGGTATCTGGAAGAGGAAACACCAGCGCCAACCAACCAAGTCAGCAATGGTGCCGCCAAAGGAAGCGCCGCAGATTGCACCCATTCCCACAATTCCATTCTGCATAGCCTGATACATGCCTCTCTTCTTGAACGGTATCATGTCCGAGTTGATAATAGTAGCTATAATGAAACGTCAGTCAGTCAGCACATGTAAGACGTGTAAAAGCAAGCAAGTTGATCTTTCGCCTAACTCACCCATAGTCATAAGTCCCGCTCCCCCGATCCCCGTCACAGCTCTCATACAATTCAGCGCCAACATGCTTTTCGCCACTCCACACCCAAGACACCCCAGCGCGAAAAACGTCGTGGCCACGAAGAAGCAAGCCCTCCGGCCAAAGATGTCAGACACCCGCCCGTACAGCGGCTGGAACGCAGCAGAGGTAACGAGGTAAGACGTAGTCAGCCAGGAGGCGCTGTTAGCGGCGTCGAACTCGGAGCTGATGACGGCGTAAGTGGCGGCGGTGATTGTGCTGTCGAAGCCGTAGAGGAAGACGTTTGTCATGATGGCCAGCTGGATGGAGACGAAGCCCGCGGGGGGGGACCAGGATTCATCGGGGGCGGAGAGGAGAGGCGTGTTTTCTTGGGCTGGGGGACGCTGGCTTTCGATGTCGTCGACTTGAGGTTGACCAGAAGTTTGTGAGGCTGAGGAAGACTTTGATATAGGCGGCGGTGTGAATATTTGCGTTGATGAAGCCATGGTGGAGTGTGTAGTTCTGTATGTTGTGGACGAGTTGAACGCTAGTAGTCTTTCGACAATACTGTTGAGAAGAAGATGAAAGAGAAAGAGTTGCAGAGATTTTTTATTTTTACGGCAACGATATATATAAGTTGCAACCTCAAATCACATAATTGCCATCCACCAACCCCCGACAAGGATCTCATGCCGTGCATCCACCCCCCGTGATTCGACAGAATGCCCGCACCAAGCGCATTGCACCATCGCCTCCGGCCGCTTCGTGATGCAGCACCCCCTGCACAATTTTCCGATTCGGCTCACTTTCATTAGCTGGGGTTAATAAGAAAAAGGGTGTAAAAAATTAGAACAGATTGAGATGGTTTGGAGATCGGCAAGTGAGTCAGAGCCGATGGGCCGCTTATTCGGATGTCGTGGTTCTGGTGTGTAAGTTTCGTTTATTCGATATGCATGGATTATGGTGTGGCTGTTGAGGACGCAATGATTGGCATTGCAACCCCTTGAATACAGTATTCAGTTAAATTTTTCATTGGGTGTACAATTCGCACTGCGAAGCTTAACAAATGAAACTCTTCGTTAAGTACACCATACTTTACCGTCATCATCAACCTGAACCATCAGTCCAAGACTGCATGTCTCACACCAAACCTCACGCAAACCCTCAATCTCATCCCCAACACTCCACAACGCTCCATATCATTTCACAATGAATCAAAAAATAAAACATCAATTCTAATTTCATTGCATCATCTCACGTTTTTGGTATCTCAGAAAACATCCTCATTTCTTCGCATCAGCCTGCATCCCGCTCTGCACCCAGTTCCTCGTCTCCTCCGCCTTCTTGTCCATCTCCTCAGGACTCAACTTTGCCAAATCAAACGCAGTGTGTGGCTTAGGCACATGTCGACCCTTTTCGAAGCCGGGCCGCTCGAGGAGCGTGTGCAGCCACTTGTGGAGGGCAGGGAACTCGTCCAGCGAGACACCAGCCCAGGCTATAACATGCATTTATCCCGATTAGCCTCCACTGAAACAAGGAAAGAAGATAGATTGAGTTGAAGATTGTGAAGCAACTTACCGTGAGACGCAACCCATCCCCAGGAGGCAATGTCGGCAATGGTGACGCGGTCGCCGACGAGGAAGCCAGAGGTGGACTTCTCCAACTGGCTGTTCAAGACGGAGTAGAGGCGGCGCGTCTCGTTGGTGTAGCGGTTGATGCCATACTGGATCTTCTCGGGGGCATATCCTACAATCACCATGTAAGCAACAACTCATTGACAACGCTCATGTTGTTACGAAAACTCACGGTTAAAGTGGTTTGCCTGTCCCTGCATAGGACCTAGGCCACCCATCTGGAAGTGCAGCTACATCGTAACAGTCAGTCCCTATGACATCTCAAGAAGTTTACAGCCAGAACTCACCCAGCTGTTCACCTCCCAGGTCTCCTTAGAGTCCTTGGGGTACGACACCTTGTGGTCCTTGTCATAGCGGTCCACGAGGTACTGCAGAATAGCGCCGCTCTCAAAGATGCGAATCTCCGACCCGTCGGTCCACTTGTCCGTGATGGCGGGGATGCGGCCATTGGGGTTGATTGCAAGGAACCAGTCCTCCTTTTGCTCATTGGCGCTCATGTCGATGGGGTGGACCTATAGACTGTTAATCATGATCAAAGTGCAATGCAATGCGATGCAATGCAATGCTCCATGACATGTCTCATCTCACCTTGTACTCCAGGCCCAGCTCCTCAAGCAGGATGGAAGCCTTGATGCCATTGGGCGTGGCAGCCGTGTAGAGCGTAATGTCAGTAGGGATACCCATGTTGTTGAATAATTGCCGTCCTAGCTGTGATATGCGAGCAGACATTCACTTTCCAATGTTGTTTTAGAGTCGAGATGAAACTGCCTCGGCGGATAGTAGTAGGTAGTTATATATACTCCGCGTATTTCTCCAGAACTATTTGTTAGATCCAATCCTGACTAAAACGAGCAATGAGGTAATATCCCCTCGCAATAAGACGGACAGATGCCTTTGCCCACTGGGTCCAAGTTGACCCGAACCTAGATTTGCTGTCCCTCAGTTTGCTTAGAAATCGTGCGTGTACAAGCAACCCCACCTCAAGAAGCCCCGGATATAGTCGCCAAAAAGCGGAGATGTTGGGTATTTCGGGACAGCCCACATTGCAGCCATTGTCTCGTTTGGGTGTTATTTTCTGTTTGCAAAAAGAGGAGTGTTGCTGAGAAAGCAGCGCACTGCTTATCAAAGTGAGGTGGTTTGTCATAGTGGTGATGCTTGGAGCAAGATAGTAGGCCTGTACTACTATTATTGTGTAAGAGCTTACTATCCCGATTCCCGTGCCGGCCATCTTACTGCGTATCCACCTGGGCCTGTTCTTAATATGAGGAGACAATACGGATTTCCACGGATTTCCAAGAGTAGTCACAGATATCCCTGAACGTACATAAACCTAATCTTAAGGAATCATTTCTTTTGGGATGTTGTAATACACGTATAGCGTTTCTTCGGATGCATCAACGGCAGTTGACATAGTGGCCGCAAAATGGCCGCCCATAGAATGAATGATACTTAGTCGTATATACCTCATACCCACGAGTCAGTCCCTTTGGAATCTTCATCTCTGGTCACCTCCACAAGAAAAGACATCGAGAGCAACGCTTCGAACTACATAGTCCCTAAATAATGTCACCAGCATACTCTCGCCCTTGCAACTTCACCGAAAATGGCAATATTCTCGGATCTATCCGAATCACTCAGTAATCCAACCCGAATAAAGTTGACGCCACAAAACTTCATCCAAAAATCACATCACTACCCCATAGTATCTTCCTCAACAAGCTTAAACAAGCAAAACAAGCAAAAGAATAGTAATCATAGATGATTTAGCAATGTGAACACAGTAAGCAGTCAATTTCCATCTCAAACACTACATCACATGTCTTCACAACTACCCACGTGAATAGACAAGCAGTATACCTAGAAGAATTGGTCGTATATACAGAGAGCACAAACCATCCTTATGTCACAATCTCACCACCCTTCCTAATCACCGTTGTAGTCGTATTCACTCTCCAAGCCCACACCGTGACACACCTCGCCACACAAAGTGCCGCTGCAGAACAATCTTGTGATGCGTGAGGGGTAATAACGTGGTATTTTCCTTAAACAATCACACACCACTCGTAAACCGAAAAGGGAGGACCAGACCAGTTTGTTCCATTCACACACAACTCAAACCAAAAAAGGGGAGACCAGTTTGTTCCATTCTTATGTTCATATTCATATTCAAATTTCTGCCCATGTTTGCAGATTTGCTGGGGTAGCTAAATATTTGTCTCCATCTCAAAAAGTTTCCAGTAACGAAAACCCCCTTAAAAAGAAAAAAAAACACAAATAACAAACAACATCCTTGGCCAGTAAATAGAAACATCAAACAGCTAAGTGTTCATCAAGTCATGCCGCGTCCCTGCGCGCAGTTCGGTCGCGGCTCTATCCAAATGCTTTGGTAGTAATACTGCTCTCTCTCCGCCGCTATTCAATCAATCTTCTTCCTCCGAAATCGTGCCCATAGTCTATAAAAGAGCGAATTGGTATCCCTGGGCTTTGTGTCATAACAGTGTAGTAGTCCTCCAGAAAACGCCTTGTGGCACACTTCAAGGGACTGGGTCCCCAGCTTCATGTGCGCATGCAGATCAAACAAATCTCCCTCTCCACGCCAAGGTACAAAGAGTGATAAGCTTCACTTCCAGTATCCTCGAGCATCCAATCTCGATAATTGTGGGAAATATATCTTCCAAATATGGAGTCTCCAAAAGAAAAAAAAGGAAAAATAAACAAATTGATTGCCAATATCCGGCATACACGCTTGTAAATAAGGAAAAAGGGGGGGAAAGGCCATCATCCCGTATCATGGAAGCACACCAGTGCACTCCGCGTAATTGTTGTAGTAGTCATAAGATAGATCGTCTCATCTCGTCGTATAGTGAAACCAGGAATAGAAACAAAAAGTAAAACGAAAGGTGATTTCTGGCATAGATTGCAAAATAAGGAAAATCGTGCATGTAAACAATTCTGTTAATAGAAATCAGGGAAGTACTCGGGGAAGTACCAGGATCCCTGCGGTTGAGTTTTGATGTTGTCAACAAGATATCGTTCTGCTAAAACAGAGAGGAGGTCGAACACAGGGAGGCACAGTAAGAAAAATATGAAATGAAGTATAAGAATGGAAATCCAACGCCGTCATGCATAAGTGTATTCTTCACGTGGCTTCTGGCTGTGGTGATAGTTGGTGTACTGGATGTCGTCGTATCCGTAAGCCTTGGACGTCTTGACCTTGGCAAAGTGAGCAGCTCCTGCAGAGGCGGAATAGCTGCTGTCGCGGACTGGCATTGAAGGTCGGGCATCATTGTAACCGGACGAGTGGTAGGAGGCATATCGATCAGATTCCGGCTCAGCAGCGCGACGGCTGTACGACGGCTGTCGGCTGCTCTCGTATCCAGAGGGGTATCGAGAAGTTTCGCCATATCCTTGATCGACGGATTGCTCCCTCCTGCTGCCGCGGTGCCTGCGGTCTCTGGCACGTTGGTCACGGACGTCATCTGAATCGGCGTCTTCTTCGTCGATTTGCGACTGGTAGCGCGTACGGTTGCGACCACGAGGGTCGGTTGCCTCTCCGTAGTTGTAGGTTTGGGAGCGTGTGATGGGCACAGCTCGTGGGTAGCTTTGCGCATCGGCAGGCATGGTGTGTGTCCTGGACAGGTGAGGGGGGGAACCGGACATGGCGGGGTGAGCGGCATGGCGGTTGTTGGGAGAGGCGCTCATGACGACGGGCTCGGTGAGGGGCTCCCTCGACGACTTGCTATACCTGTCTCTCGGGCGGTTGCTCTCCGTGGAGCCACGGCGAGGTCGCGCCGCTGAGCGACGAACATCATCGTCATCGGGAGCAGCAAATGGAGACGTCTGATTAGGAGCGGGAGGGGGGGTAGGAGCAGCGGGAGGCTGGTTCATGCGCGGCGCATAAGTCATGGATCGCTTAAGGCCACCAGGGCCAGCTACACCCTCTTTGGCTCGAGCCGCCTCGATATAAGAGGCAGCATCCTTGAGCTTGCTGTGGGTGTCTTCCCAAGAAGACGATGGTTCTGGGGCAGCCGGCACAGTTCGTGGAGGCTGCTCCACATACTTGCTAGTCACATACTCTGGAAAGGAGCGGACGGCTGGGGGCTGGGGAGACACGATGTGAATGTCTTCGCGCTGAGAAGAGCGATCGCGCTTCTCGTCATACTTTTTGCTCGACGACTTCTTCTTGTCAGATTTAGAAGCGGGGGCGGGAGCGGGAGCATCATCGCTGTAATCATCAACCACGTAGGCTGTAGCTTTCGTGTGCTTCTTCTTGTCTTCAGACTCGCGCTTGATGTCCTTGTCGCGCTGCTTCTCCTTTGCTCGCTTTTCCCGGCGGGCGTCTTTGGCCTCTTTGGCTTCCTTCTCGCGACGAGCAGCATCTTCCTTTTCGGCCTTCTTCCGGCGTTCTCGATCCTTTTCCTTTTCCCTGGCTTCGCGATCTCGCTCGCTCTCGCGCTTGGAGCGGCTGTCGACGTAGGTGGTACCTTCCCGTCTTGTGGTGCGAGATGAGCCAGTCTGGTATACTCGAGGGCTAAAGGTCACATCGTCTTCATAAGATCGCGGATACGTGTATCCCTTGGCGGCGGGTGGGGGGACGTTGGTGGACGGCTTGTAAGACGAGGCGCGAGGCTCGGCAGTGCGAATTTCATACTCGGCGTACTTTGAACTTGATCGCGGGGTGCCGCTAACATTTGTCTTGCGCAGCTGTTCCTTGAGCTCGGCCAGCTTCACCTGGTCGTCGTACTTTCGGCGTTCATCCTCGTCCGTCAGCAGCTCGTAGGCCTGCTGGACCTTTTGGAATTCCTCCTGCTTCTGCGCCTTGAGAGCAGGGTCTTGCACCTTGTCGGGGTGACACTTGAGGACGAGCTTGCGATAGGCCAGACGAATTTCCGCTACTTGCGCATCCTTGGCGACACCGAGAACCTTGTAGTGATCCGGAGGGGGCGTAGAGCTCATGGTGGAGGAGGATCGAGGGGGTTGGAGGCGGATGAGGCTATTTCAAGTCTGGCTGAGCGAGCTTTGCCTTAGGCAGCTTGCATCGAATTCCGAGCAGGGGCGATTGAGGCTGCGGCAAGATCCTCAACGTCTGCCGAATGCAAGTGCGCAGGAGTAGTAGAGAGTTGAGTTAAGAAAGGCCTGAGGGGAGGCGAGCTGTGAGTTGGGTTGAGTTGTTCTTGTTCTTGTGTTGTATAGGTAGGTAGAGATGGGCGGCAGAGAGGCGGCGAATAACAAGAGCCCAGCCGCCGCAATGGAATGCCAGCCGCCGCTGATTTAAAAAGGAATGACAGCTTTCCAAGGACCAAAGCAAATGCAAGCAGAATCAGAAGGAAAGTGAAAGGAAATCAGACGAGCGACGGGGTAAAACCGGGAGGCAGATGGTGGACAGATGCAACGAAGCACACACGGCTTGCAAAAAGAATCAAGATCTGGGCCAGGTCCCTTTTTGGATTTCTTGCGGCCTGGAGGGGGACGGGGATCGCTGTACCTTGTACCTGAAGGCGAGCAAAGTCGTGAGGTCACGGGCCTGAGGAGCGCTGCACGCGGTGATTCGTTATGGGCGCGAAAAGGTGGGCCAGGGGGGGAGGAGCTGCTGTGGGAGGGACGAGCACGTTGGCATGTACATGTAGCGAGTACAAGCGACGGCACAGGTACTGGTACAGGGGCGGGCAACAGGTACGGATACAGTGCAGGTTCGGGGGTGGCCTCGTACAGGTAGAGACTAGCGGGCGAGGGAAAAAAAAAAGGAGGGGGCGAGTCGAGTCAAGCGGCCTTTTTTTCTTGGTGCCTCAACTAGCCCAAGCAGGATCCGTTTCTGCTAGCCGTGGACGAACGCTTGGCCTGAGGGAGAGAGAGAGAGAGAGGGTGGGGAGGTCGAGTGGGCTGTGGATGGTGAGATATGTCGAGTCTTGTCTTTGCAGGCGAGGGGTCAAGTCAGGTCTGGTGTTGGTTCTGGTTCTGGTCCGGTGGCGGGACGGGAAGAGATGGAAGACGGACGGACGACAGGTTGGGTTTAAAGGCGGCGAATCGAGCTGTGGCTGAGTTGAAGCCGGACGACGACGACGACGAAGATGCTGGCTGGTTTGTTTAACTAATGCGAATTGATGACTGACGGCGGAATTGGCGAGAATCTGTGCTCTCAAATCCTCGGGCTCGGAGTCTTGCTCATGCTCATGCTCATGCTCATGCTCATGCTCATGCTCCTGTAATGGACTGTAGTAATGCTAGCAACATCCAGATGCAGATTCCGGCGTCCTCGGTTTCGGAGAAGGCGACAGAAGAAGCTGGACAGACGCACGGGATTGGTGGAGTTGCGCCAGTGAATGCGTCAGCCAAAAGGTGCGAGCGCGTGACAAAGCCAAGCAAGACAAGAGAGCCAGGATGAGCGAGCAGTGAGTAAGTACTGTAGAGCGAGGTAGATGATGAGATGAGTTGAGCCGGTTCGTTCTCGTTGTCTCTCTCTCTTTCTTCTTTTCTCTTTTTGTTTCTTCCTGTCGATGTAATAATGGCTATGCTCAGACGACGGTGCAAGTACACGCAACACAAGCTCACAACCTGATGACCACACAGACTCTGGCAACTCCTCAATCCGTACACAATGCGCGAGAAAAATATATGGCACGGACGGATCAGCAAGGCTCTGCACCGGTACTTTATGCTCTAAACCAAAGGGGACAAAAAAAGACGCGGGCGGTACCCCGGCCGTGAGACGAAACGAGGGGCCAGTTGCGCAGGTGCAGCTATCGGCTGATGTACACTCCGCGTAGCGGACGGGCCCCGACGGAGCTTGTCGAACGGTAGTGTACTGGTGCAAGGGCCGAAGAGACAATGACGATGACTGTGTACGAGTATCAGGGATTAGGTATGTGGATGACGAAGGCACGAGTGAGTGAGCAATTGGATGGATTCTGCTCGTCTTATAGCGGATGAGTCAATTGCTGGGCCGGACAGAGGCAATGAACCGGAAAAGCGAAAGGCAAGCAAGGCTGATGAATTTAATTGGCGTCGAGCTGCTCTGATTCCAATTGCGCTGGGCTGTAAGATGACCTCGGGATGACAGATTGATGCTGGCGTGGCCGGGCGCAGGCAGCTGTGAGTCGCTGTAATTGTGCGCTGTAGTGGCGACTGCTTCAGGCGCTTATAGGAGCCGCGTGTAAAATGCGGATATTCGTGACAGGTAGATCGATTCGAACAAGGCAGACAAATTGCGGCCAACACAGCAAAGGCAGCCCCCAAAAAAAGATATGTAACAAAAAAAAGCGAGAAAAATCAAGGAAGCAGGACAATGACAACAAACGATGATTTCAATGTCAACAGTCGAAAAGACGATCTCTTGCAATTGACCCGGCGACGGAATACTGGCGGTGAAGGTGTTTGAGACGGTGCTAGCAATGGGTCAAGCGTATACTGTAAGTCGTCTGGAGTCAAAAAGAGCTGTCGAGGCTATTATTGGATCAAAATGCAAGCAATTGGGCTTCTTCCTCCCTTGTCGGCGGAGCAGGGCTTTTGAAAT
Organism: Trichoderma afroharzianum; assembly: GCA_037893235.1. Lineage (NCBI taxonomy): Eukaryota > Fungi > Ascomycota > Sordariomycetes > Hypocreales > Hypocreaceae > Trichoderma > Trichoderma afroharzianum. The sequence continues at coordinate 443,926 of JBBLXW010000019.1, read as the reverse complement.
CCCCACCGCAGCTACCGATGGAAGGAAGACAAGGCAAAGAAAAAGACGAGAATGAAAGATTTCAATTGATTAGGAATAGCGAGAGGGAGCCTGTGAGATCAAGCGAGCAGAAGTGAGTGAGATTTGTGGAGTTTTGATGGAGGGAACGAAGATGCAACAGCGGGCTGCAGCTCAAGCATCTCCCAAACGAGATGGAGCCGGATGGTGGTAATGTATTATGTGTGGCGAGATTGATTGAGTCGTCTCAACTGTTGCTCGCTTGCCGCGTGCAGGCCGCGAATAGTTGGTTGGATAGGACCAGCGGGAGGCTCGCAAACCATTCAAGCGTGCCCGTGTCGAGGTTATTATAAGTTGAGGCCCGACTACACGTACGGCACGGGCAATCAGAGCACGATGAAGATGATGACCAGATACGGATTAAAGGGACACGCAGCTGCATCACCATCTACCACAGGTAACTCCAAAAGAAGGAACAGCTGCTAGCTCGAGGTAGCCTCAGGTACTCGTGCGGAGGCCAAGAGTATCGCGACGAGCCTCGATATCAGCATCGCCAACCACCTCACTAGAGCAGTTTGAGGAGCCAGCCCATCACCATCGCCAGCCTGTCGCCTCTGCAGTCACGAGAAGGGTCCCGGCCTACCACTCGGCTACCTCCCCTTGCCTTTAGCCCAACGTCATTCGCTGTGCGCAATCACATCGCATGAGCGTCTGTCTGTTCCCCCCCCCCCCCCCCCCCCCCCCCCGATGCCCCAAATCTCGTCGACCTGCGTCTTCGACTCTCGCCCAATGAAGTGGCGGCTCCGCGCCCTCCCTCCTTCGCCCGAATCCTTGCTCAACCACACTACTAGCAGTAGCAAGTTGGCTGCCAGTCAGCAGCATATGCGAGGCACCAGGTCTCCAAAAGATGCGTCGCGGAACAGGTACGAGCACGCCAAAAGCGTGGGCGCGTCCCTGACTTGACTGGGGGGTGGCGAGACGCCTTTTTACGAGGTTCGTTCGCGAACAAAACAGACGGGAGACGAGACGGAGATGCCAAAACAATGGCCAGCCCCCTCTCCCGTCGCTCTAGGCGACCATCTATCTATGAATGAATGCTGCCTCGGAATCAATCAATCCCAGCTGCAACACGGGCTGACCCGCTTCGCAAAACTGGAGTTTCTGTCTTCTTATCCTGTCTCTCCTCCCCGCTTTGGGGGAGCGTAGGCTACATTACATGTACGAGAGGGCAATTCGTACATACAACATGCGTGTATCATGTATGATGGGAACATGCAACCGATGCACGGAGCAGAGACACTCCTTGCTTCACAGGGCATGCGAGGACTCATGTACTCCGTAATGTACGACGCACAGAAGCACTGTAGCCCGCATCACGAGCCGCCATTCATGACCAGCTCCATGGGGTAGGATAAGGCAACACTGACACTGGAGAGGTAAGATCTAGACTACTAGGTCATGTCTGTATCGCATCGTATCGCATTGATTGATCGCTTATACCTGTACCTTGCGCTCTGCGTCCTGCTCCGCGACAGGCTCGTGTATTCGATACACGCAACTCGCGGTAAAAGAGCCCCTTGTAAATCCAGAGCCACTGCATTATCGCACATCACCAACCAGGCTTGCTTGGCTTCGCGTCCGGCCTGCCGGCTTGCATGAGCCCGCGAGTCGCAATTCGTTGCCGCCAGCGTCACTGCATGACACCATCTGGGGCTCCTTTTTTTTCTCCCCTTCTTCCCTCTTCCACCATCACAGCATCACTCACCTATCACGCAGACAGGCGCGCCTCACTCATCCCTTGTCCATGTCGCCAGCGCTGCCCGCCCCCCACACCCATTCACTCTCGTCCATTCGAGGGGTTGCAAAGTGCCAGCCAGCGTGGAGAAAGAATTCAAGTCAGGAGGATGGAGGGGGGTGAAGGGGACAGAGACTAAGAACCAAGGGACGCCAGCTTGTGTGGCTTCTGGTTGGCAGAAAAAGGTGAATCTAGACAACATGCCACTTGAGCCCGTCAAACCCACCACTAGATCCAGGAACAGGTGTCGTCGACTCAGGCGGGCCAGCGAGGCTGTGGGAATGGGCCATGAGGTCTCCATGAGGTCTCCATGAGGTCTGGGGTGATTGGACGGGGCCGGCCTGTCAGATGAGACGGCCAGAATGGACAAGAGTGGCCTTCCAAGGGATTCCATTCGACGCCGCCGATGCGCCAACCAGGTGACGAACGGCCAGCCCCAGTGAGAAGCCGTGCCAGAGGACCCAAGCCACGCTCTCCTGACTGGATGATGGGCAGCCACTTTGGAGCCAGAGCTTGTCACCTTGGTTAAGTTGCGAGTACTACACTATACATGCAACGGAGTGCTGAGCTGAAGCTGGGTCTCGTCTGTCCCCTCCGCTTCTCTATATCCACAGGCGGAGGAGGGAGGCTTCAATGGAACCATTGCCACCGCGTCCCATCGCCAATTCGCTCAGCTAGGTATACGACTCAGGATGCAAAACTACGATAAGCCGTATCCCAAGGATCTAGACGGTCCGCCGGGCGGGAAGAAGCTTGTCAGCAGAAGCGGGCAACTCCAGCGGACGGAAAGCTGAACGTGACCTGGGAAAAAGAAGCGCTGGAGCCAGAGAGGATTGAAGCTCGAAGCTATCCGGCTCGCACGCCAAAAAGTGACGGGCCACTCACAGCAGCAAACGGCACGGGTAACGGTGCGGTGCGAGCGGAGCGTTTCCACATGGCTTGGGGCTTGGGAAGAGAGGATGATGCCGCAAGACAGCCGGCGCCACTTACATAGCTCAGCTGTTTACAGTATAATCAGCTCGTACAGTATCCTCATACGGAGTCCCATGGAGAACGGAGGGGTTGCAAGGCAAGGGACCAGGGCGAGAGATGCTACATACATGCAGGCATCGAAATCGTCTGCGTGACATGGTAAAAGCCGATGGAAGAAGCCCAGAAAAAGAGTTGAGCCCCATATTCGCATCAACAGAAACCCGTACCGTACCGGCCACAGACCCATGAGCGAGAGCGGATGATCCGCTGGCGGCCGTCTCTTAGCCCGTCACTCGCACTAACAAAGACCATCTCAGACGCTATCACGAAGCCAAAGAGGTACTTGTGGTGAGCGCTTTTCGCCGTGCTAAGCTCCATGTACCCTCTCTCTCTATCAACTAACTTAGTAGCTACTAACTGTACTGCTATCGCGGCAAGAGAAAAGTAAGAGAACGTTGAAGCTAACAAGGGTTCACTTTTTTTTTTTTTTGCGAGCTCATGTGAGGAATGAGTTTAAAGCTTCAAACCCGCTTTGGGTCCCCCCGTTAGCTGAGCTTCTAGCTCGGGGCACTATTGCTCCCGTACAAGTACAAGTACAAGAATCACGGCGGCTAAGCCCAATTGTTTGCTGAAGATCCAGTGTTCTTTTGAGGGGAGCTTTGGTTTGCAAGGGTAGCTTTGGGGGAGCTATCGATCGACGGTTCGAGCTACGAGCTGTTTTGAGGGGAAAATGTCAGTTGACGGCGCTGCGCCGAGAGAGCTGATGCCGTAGCCCGTTCATGACGGAGGGGAATCGTCTGCGTCATCCAGCCGTGATCATCATCCAAGCTATATTTAATCGTTTCCGTAAATTGCAACAACTGCAAAGAGAAAAAGCAGGGACAAGGACACACAGCCAGCTGCTAGCTATCATATGTGAGCTATTAATTCAAGCACATCATCATATCACAGCGCCATCCCACTTTGCCGTATCCCAAAAAAAAAAAAAACATAAGTGCCCCTCCCTTGTCGGATCGCATCTGACTTGCTTTTTTCGTTAAAAGAATCGAAGTCCTGTGACTGGCCACGTGGAGAACGAGAGCCGGCTTTTGCCACTGTGGGAAAGTTCTTCGTTCCGCTCTTTAGATCCATGGATGCTTGTAGTTAGATGGGCCATGTGGTTGACCGAAGCCAAAAGCTGGCACGTTTTTTTGGGCGACGATATGCCGGGCGCTTGCTGCCGCGGTGTCATTGGGCGCCCAGCGAACAAAAAACAAGGTCGAAGCTTCGTTCGCCGGACGGAAAGAAAAAAAAAATCGTCTGACTGCTGATCTTGACATTGTTCTTTTTACTAAGTACTTGATTTGGGATGGAGCGATGCTACGCCAAACGGAGGATATCGGTGCCGTTTTGGTGAGAAAGAGCCAAGGCTTTGTTGGACCTGATGAGCATCATACGGCGTGTTGGTCACGAACCGTTTTTTTATGACTGGGATATGCACCTTGAGTGAGAGGGAAAAGAGAATACGTTGCTTTGTGATTGCATTCCACGTTTCACGAGCCGGACTGGCCGGGAAGATGGGTGAGAGTGAGGTGCGGTTATAGCACACAAAAAAAAGAGTGAATCTAGCCAATACAGAGTACATGACGTTTTTCAGCCGTAAGATGGGATGGATGGCAAGGAATTTCGCCAAATGAAGATGGAGGTCATCTTTTCGAGCTCGTGATGGAAAAACGACAGTGGCTCAGCTTCTTGCTTCTGCTTCTACCGTTGCTTCTACATACTACTTGTTCTTCTTTTTCCTTGATTTTTCTGTCCGATTGTTCCGCAATTCCGGCGGCGGCAGACACACTCCATTTCGCCCTATCGAAGCCTCGCAGCTTTTTCTCTTCGTCCTCAAGCTGTGTGAGTGTGATGATGGCTTGACTGCTATTGGCATAGGCGCGCCAAACGCGGGCAGCGAAACGCTCGAAAAGGGAATCTTTGCTCTTCCCAAACCCGGCCATCATCTATCATTTTTTTTTTTGCCCTCGTCTTCTTCTCCTTCTCTTTCTAGATTCATTGACAAGATTGACTCTCTCTCTCCCAAGCTCTTTGCTAGTCCTCTCTTGATAGGGCAAATTCCGCTGCAAGTCCCCTCCCATCAAAACACCTTAACCCATTCTCATTCCTCACACATGCATGCACCAGTAAGAAAGGGAAAAAAAAAGGCTTCTCTTTCCACCCAATGATATCGACCGGCGAATGAGAAGGGTAGCGGTGAGCACATACATGTCCACGAGACGATAATCCACACACACACACACACACACGCACGCAGGACACTACTCACGCTTCCTCTTTTTTTTTTCTTCCTGGGCAACCAAACAAAACACACTAGGTTTGGCCATGGGCTAGCGTTTTGTGGTAGAACATGCCCCCCCCCCCCCTTCAAGCGAGTTTTGTCTTGCCAACTGTAGAAATGAGTGCTTTCATTCGTTAAAATTCCAGGGATCCAATGAATCCTCTCTTTCTGTGTTGCTGTAGCTTTTAGCACCCACACATACAGAGTCCTGCGCACTGAAGCTCTCAAAGCTTCAAAATCGCAAACAGCGCAAGTTGCTACCCTACACCAACGAGAGAAAAAGAAAAACCACACCTCTCACAAACCCAGCAAATCAACATCTTTCACCCAGCCACCCCCAGCACACCGTCTCTTCAACCTACCCAAGGCATCAATCAATCAAATCCCCAATCCCCCCCCAAAAAAAGAGGCGCCGCCACAGCGCAATCCCCGCGTTCCAATCAAGCTCCCCAAACAGCTCTCTCTCCTTCTCTAGCTACTTGTATCTGCCTTGTAAGCCTACGAAAACCAAAACCCCAAGCAAGGGGCCGGGGAAAATAGCAACCATTCCCGCTGCCGCATGCATATGTATGTACAGTAGTATGTATTGTTCCGATGATCGGAAACCCGTCCTTCTCCATGAGGGGAAGTTTCGATACATTGTCCGCCGTTGTAAATACATTTCACATTTTACCCCAGAGGAAAAAAAAGGACAGTATCATGTCGTTCTCATTGGATGATGAAAAACCATCCTTGCCGCAAAAACTTACACGTAGGCAACCCTCCCCCAGAATCATGTAGTAGCATTACTGTTCCTTTTTTACTTGTCCCTTTATTAGCGTTTAATTAGAGCCGTGTGATGGGCCAGTTCAGGGCGTGACGCAGGGGTGTTGGAGAGGCCATATTCGACGGCCCCAGGAGGAGGATGGGGATGAGGGGGGCCATCAATGCGCTGGCCCTGCGTCGGAGCTACGATGGTTGGGATGGGATGTGCTGGCCGATTATGTTGCTTATCGTCGACTTTTGAGGCTGGCTAGCTTCAAGTGCCGGGATAGTCTAGATGGCTGTTATCGATCATGGGACGCTGGCTTATGCCGGCCGTTTCGTCAATGGCTGTCTGGCAGATGAGTGAGGTACCGGCAAGTAGATCAGGTACTTGGAGAGTATTGCAGCTGGATTTGATAACATGCTTGTAATAATAGAGAGGCTGCTATTAATGCTACACGTGCTTTGATGAAGCTTTGCCCGGTGTTCCGTGTAAGTGTGTAAGTGAGTAAGCTACTTTGTACCTATTACCCCATCATTGCCTCAACGATCCCAAGCTTTATTCCCCTCCCCTTTTTGATATGTGTTTTCGGTCGTCCCGTCTGGTCCAGTTTTACCCATTCTGCTCCTTTTGTTCTTAGATTTTGAAGCCTTCATCTTTTCACCTTCATTCTTCAAGCTTCATCATCTTCTTGCCACACTGGCAAGAACACGTCGACCACAATGGGCTTGCTAAACAGCTTCCCCTCAGTATGCGGATAACTGCCCTTCATAATCGCAGCATTCACGACACACGTCTCCTTGCGGCCGGCTCTCCCCGCCAACGCCTCATAATCGCAATCCTCAGACTCATCCGGATTGCCCCCATAGCCCACGCCGTCATTGTTGCTGTCGTTACCGCCTCTCTTTTGGGCAGCGACGCTAGAGCCTTGCTCTGATGATTCATCCAAACATGTCCCCGCGGGCGCCGATGTCGTGGTGGCCGTTTGTTGGCCGTCTTCATAGCTGGGCCTGCCTGGATGTGAGCCGTCGTTTGCGAGGGCCGGCATCTTGCCTGCCTTGCCGGTGAGGTCGACCAAGCTGATCTTGTTGTTGCCTTTGCCGGGATCCTCCCATGCCATGGCGGCCCTCTCGGCGTAGGGCGTGGCTTTGTTCTTGAGGTCCCAGAGCACTCGCTCCGCCCCTCGCCCGTCGTGGATATGACCGCAGACTGCTAGCTTGGGTCTGACTCTCCAGAGAGCCTGTCGAAGGGCCTCACACCCAGCAGATCGCTGCCCTTCTGGCTGATCACAATGCGTACGTGGCGGCGTGTGCGTCACCACAATGTCAGTCTCGAGCGGGATGAGCTCCCACAAGGAGGTGAGGTCAGCAGTGCCCTCGTCATGGTCTTTTGGAACTTCATAGTAGAAGGCCCATAGTCCGTTGCGAGGAGAGTAGGGGGATCCAAAGATGGTAAACTCGGTGTGCGGCCCCGTGGGTGATTTGAGACGGATCGTTGCCGAGTCGTGGCAGAGATACGTGAGGGACGGCGACGAAGTGAGCAGGTTGATGCAGTCTGCCGGATTCTGCTTGATCTTGTTGTGAAAGGAGTCGCCATGATGAAAGTAAAAGTCTTCATCCAAGGTGACATCGTGGTTGCCTAATTCCTCATCAGCATCGAATGGTTTGTCAAGCTCTCACAGAATGATCAGCATTTACCTGCCACGATGATTTTGGCCTCAAAGTCAGTCTCTTCAAGCCATTTCACTGCCCTGGAGAGCTTCACGATTTGAAACACAGTCAGTTGAGTCGTTGCACAGAAGCGTGACGTCAAGGGCGTTGGAGATGCGAAATCAACCAAGCACCCGCCGAAAATGGAAGCGAGGGACAGCTTACCTCTGAGATGCTTCCCTTGTTGGTGAGGTCTCCGGCATGGATCAAAACATCGCCGGCCGGAAGCTTGATGTTGCAATTGTGGGTGTCGGAGATGCAGACAATCCGTGTCTTGCGCAGCTTTGGAGTCGCCATTGTGATGTTTGATGAGGATGATGCTTGTTGGAGCAATTGACTGGTCTTGATTTACCCGAAGAATTGCAAGAAACAAGCAGGCTCTGGTACCCCCGCAGAACACTATTTCTCCAGCCGCAACAGACGTGATGAAAGATGAGGTTTATATGCTCTTCCCGCCCCCCCCGGGAAATTATGTGTCGTCCCAGAGGGAAGAGCATTGACTCCAAGGCCGTTGTGATTCGGCCAGCTAACTTGCAACTTGGTGTAGCACAGCATACAGCATAAGCCGTGGCTGTTGATTGGCTGGCCGGCAGGCTTGTGTAGCTCCATCTACACCGATTTCTTTCGTAACGTGTAATTGGTATGCAGGCATGGCCTTGGAATTGTTTGCTCCAGATGTCATTTTCACCACTTCAGCCCGCCCAATGCCAGCCAGCCCTGTCCAAAAATAGGCTCGGGATTTTGTCTGTGCAGGCGATGAGGTCATCTTCCACGTGTGTAACCTCTACCAAGTTCTCGTGTATGTCGCCCGAGATTATGGCCCATGCTGTCCTCCCGCAGAATGTCGACGAAGCATCTGGAGACACGGCGAGTTTGCACATGTAGACGCTGCTTTTTGAAGTCTCCGCGATGCTCGAGCCCAGCAGTCAAAGCTCTGCTTGGATTGCCCGGATTGACCCTTGGAGTACATGCACTCCGCATCGGCACAGGACGGCATGTCCCGGCGAGGATCGGAATCCTGGATATATTGTATCAAGTGAGCCAGCCACCCTGCACGGCCATGACGCTGGTTTTCAGCTTCACCGTCCGTGTGCTCGCGTGTGCATTTGAATCCCGTCTTCCCCGTCCACTGCGTGCCTGCGGTGAAGTGAGTTGAGCAATATTCCCCACCGGTGGCTGAAAGAATAGTTTCAGGGTACACCAGCCATCAAATCGGGATTGGATGACGCTGGAGGTGATTTGGGAAAGCTTTGCCAACTGCTAGGTAGGGTTGACGGTGGTCACAATCATCGTATGATTGATTCAACTGAGCACACCGACGTACTCGTATGCATGTATGCATGTACTAGTAGGCTTGTCGCCTGTTGGCGTCTCATGGCACACGTAGATTTTGATTTAATGCTGGTAGAGAGATGCCATTGCTTGGATTGCGAATATTCTGGGGCCATCTCCTTGATATACTCGTAGATGGACTCTGCTGTAGTTGCATCGTCAGCAGATGCTCGTGCGAAAACATGTATAGAAAGGCAATGAGAGAGTTGAGCACGAGCATTCGATGCTTACCACACGGAACAGATCGACAGTCGCACAGACGTGTGTCTTGCACATGCATCGCATCAGAAGGCATTCTTTGGTTGCCCGCTCGCTAGAGCTGGCACAAACTGTTGTCTGCAGCCTCTTTTCTCATCTCGTCAGACTAAACGAGTAAGGCAGTGAAGACGGCAAGACGTAAGCTGCTGCGAGTCGTCTTTGCCACGATGCCCCCTTTCATCCCATTTTGACTTTGCAATGCATCGTACATTGGAATGGCTGTGTGTCGAAACATTGATGCTACTGGGCAGCAAGAGCGAACATTATCATGAGAAGTAGTATGATGAAATCGAGACACAAGACCGTGGACACATGGATCTAAATCTGAGGGTACATGTCCATGTCCATGTCCATGTCCATGTCCATGCCACAACCGGATCTGCCCCCCTTTCTCGCCTTATATTGATGTGAGCTGTCTGGTCTTTTCTTTTGCCCGCATCCAGGGAGGTACGACTACACACTCGCAACACAGCAAGAATTCCTCGTACGGTAACAGCACACGCACATGTACCAATACGCAGCCACTCGAGTTACTGGCTCGTGCCGACAGCATCAGTTACCTCGTAAGTGCGCCCATGTACTGTCAGTACACCAGCCATGCAGGTATGCTCGAGTGTTCTATTCCCTGGTTGCAGGTGACCATGGCATGGCCGGGGTTGACCTGGTCGTCTGGGGCAATACGGTAGCCGCCACATGTACAGTATGTACGAATCCATGTACGTACTTGTACATGCAGCGCTGGGCTGATGCTGCCACTTAAGCGGTTGCCGGGGGAAAGCGGTACGATCAATTCACGCTTCCATTAAAGTCTTTGCTGTTGGTGAATCGCATGATGATGATGATGGTAGATATCGCGGGTCGTTGATGTGATTGGGGCTTTGAGGAGGAGGAGGAGGTTGCAATGTCGCAGAATGGCTCCAGCTTGCTGCTACAAGAACGAGTGCCGCCCGTCAAGTAACCAATGCTGATGTGCTCCAGTAACAAGAGTCCCAGCAGGGGCCCTTGCCCACTGGAAACAGGCGACAGGGCCCTGTAGCCAACCTAGCCATCAAATCCATGGGTCCAGCCCAGCCATTCAATTCCACGATGGCTGACTGGATGGATGTTCGACTTACACCAGACACCATGAAGAATCCTCTTCTCAGCTTGATGCCCTCAACTCATCACATGCACATGACAAAGCCGGGGGAGGGAGAACAAGGTTTGGACGGGGTGGAAGAGCAAAAAATTAAACATTGGAAGAACCCCCACCAACGAGAAAAGCTTCTGCATCATGGTAATCAAAAGACAGTCGACGGCAATCACCTTTGAGTTCCACTGATGATATCAACCCATGTCGCCAAATAGCCCGAATCGACCTGGCGCCTCCTGGCAAATGAGCGGGTGGGCCACAGGCCTGGAGCCAACGGCGGGTGAGTCGCTCCAAAGCTGCGGCTTGGCCGGGTTTTGCAGCAGGAAAAATACATCAAACCCTTGAACGCATTGAAGGAAGCCCATGATCAAATTTGCCTGGGGGGGGGGGGGGGGCGGCCAGTGTCAGTTACGAGTTACGAGTTACTTGGAGTTGATATGTGTGTAGCTGAGCAGACCGAGGTACCGGTACTCGATGTGCGTGAAAGCAGCTCCAACCAAGAGCTCAATTCACATCACGGCACTGCTGCGTTTCCCCTTTCAATGTTAGCAGCACCGCCCGTAGCGCACCTCGCTAGCCGTTAGCTGCCCCCAACCAGCCAACCACACCACCCGCATCGCCAACTTGTGCCTCTAGCCCGCCTTCTTCCCCCTTCTCCGAGATTACATACTTGAATGTACCGCTACTACGAGTACTACTATCGACCACTGCGACGACGCTGCAGACTCACTCCGACTTCTCGTCATCTTCTTCTTCGGTTGAAGCTCACAGCATCGTCTGGCCATTTGCGGCGACTGCGGCCAGCCAGCTTGACTGCCATTGCGTTGTCAAGAGAGCTTCCGTCCGCCTGAGCTTTGACCTTGTTCGTCTCCGTTTCCGTTTCCAGCCCTTTCACTCGTTTTAGACAAAGCAAGAAATATCCAAAAAAAGAAAAGAAAAAAAAAGAAAAAAGAAAAAAAGAAAAATACCCCATGTCTCAGGGGAGCATCGCGACAAACCGACTCCACGAGGCTTGGTGAATTTAGTCGACGCGACAATCGACCACTTTGACCGCCACTACCAACCACATTTCCAATTTTCCATTTTTTTCTTACCATTCTCAACTTGTCATTCGATCCATCATTTTTTATTCTTGTCCTTTTCACATCTACCGCACCGCTTCCGCTTCACTGACTCGATCCCGCATTCGATTTTGCCATCACTAAGAAATAGGGGGGAAACGTTACTGGTACACTCCTCAGCTCGGCTACCACCATGGCTGCCATTTCAGCGGCTCGGGGCGCTCCCACAGCACTGACGCCACCGAGCAGCAGCCATGGCGACGAACCATCGTGGAGGTACCGGGACCATCATGAAGTAAGTTGACGACAAGCAATTTGATAACTTGGAAAGGAGCGCCACATGCCGATCTTGTGAGGCGCTGCATGGCCGCATGACTTGATGGTTTGCTGGGACTTGACTCTCTTGGAATGCTTTGCCGACTAACCTGCAACCCTTTCAGGAGGCGTATGGCGAGACTGGCGCCGGCTACTACGACGACGACGCAGCACCGCGAACAAACGGAAACTCCAACCACTTCGACTCACGAAAGATGCCCGCCGACGAGGTGTCGACGCCACGATGGGACGCACACGCAGAGAGCGGCGTGCAGTCGCCCGAGTTCGACAACATCCGGTCAAATTGGTCGACCGGTGAGCCGGAGACGGACGACGTCCCGGTCCCGCGTGGGCGCGCGGATTCCACCGTCGGCGAGGAGGTGGAATCGAAATGGATTCACCGCGACAAGCTGGCGCAGATAGAAAGTGAGGAGCTGCAGGCAGCTGGCTTCATCCCCAGGTCACGGGCCCCCAGCAAGCAGCGGCGGGACAAGAGTGCTCGGAGAGGTACCGACGCCTCGGAGCACATCCGGTCCAAGCAGGACCAGACACCCGAGTCTGCGGATACCCCGACATCGCCTTGGGATCTCAAGGTTCCGGACGAGGCCATCGAGGAGGGAAATGCCTCGGCTGCGGCAAACGCCAAGGCTGGTTCAAGGATACCGGTCTTCAAGGTCAGTCGGACACACGGCAACATGATGCTGAAACATGTACTAACGACATCTACAGACACGCTCTAGGAGTGGTAGTGCCACCCTCAGAGAGTTGGCTCCCAGTGCCCCGATTGAAAAGGCTGAGAAGCCCAAGCCGGTGCAGCGGTCCACCACGGAATCCTCGCCCAAGAAGCCGACAGCTGCGAGCCGAAAGAACTCGGAGCCTGTCAACTCGAAGCCGAACAAGGCAGCCGGACGACCCAAGACTCGATCAGGCCCTAGCAAGGATTCGACGAACAGCAACGCACGCCCCAGCACCCGCTCTGGAGAGGCTACTCTCAAGAAGCAGCCCGAGGGCAACCCGCCGTGGATGGTGGACAGTTACAGACCCGACCCTCGCCTCCCTCCCGATCAGCAAATTATACCCACCGTCGCCAAGAGACTCATGCAGGAGAAGTGGGAGCAGGAGGGCAAGTTTGGCGATGCTTACGACAAGGACTTCCGGCCCTTGAACGACAACGTGCTGCCGATTTTCCGAGAGAACTCTGCACCGCTGGAAGAGGCGGCCAAGCAGGAACCCCCGGCCGAGGAAGACATGCAGATTCACGATGCGCCAGGCCAGACGGACGAGTGGCCGCTCAAGGCAGAGGCTCCCAAGAGCCCGGCCCAGGCGCGACTGGGCTCATCCTATTCCACCATGCCCAAGATTTCAGACATTCAGCCACCAAAGAGCCCTCTGCCTGGCCAGCGGCCCCCCATGACGCCACAAGGAACACAAGGAACGGCGCAGTCCCAGAGCCAGCTCAGCGAAAAGGCCCAGAGCACCCAGAGGATCCCCGATGTTCCAGACGACCAGGACCAGAAAGGAGGCTGTGGCTGCTGCGTCATCATGTAAACCAGGACATTCGCAAAAACTACATACAACAAATGCAGGCATTCTTCTGCTTTTATTAGCAACTTACTACATGTTATTATAAGACTAGACAACTATCAGAGAGCACAAACCAACTAATCCGTACATATCGAGAGAACACTCTTTTTTATTCTTTCTCAATCAACCCGCTTTCTCTTCCCCCTTTACGACGTTACGAAACTACCCCCAAAAAGCTGTTTGACTTAGCCGGCAACATTTTATTCTTTTTCTTGTTAAACAGCAGCAACAACTTGTCGACCAACTGATTACCTAGCGACTTGATCGATTTTTCCTTTCCTTTTTTTTTATTTGTCCTTGCGAACAACCAATCCCCGGTCGAGCCCCGAGTTGGAGCCTAGACGAAAGCTGGAACATACTCGTACGTGGCAAAGAGGTGGAAGAAAGACACGTCATCTATCTACATACGCAAGAGAGTGAGCCTTACTCGGGGCTGCTGCCACCTTGTGTACTTGTGGAATCCTACAGATTCAGGTTTCTGTTCCCTACCGTTCGACCCGTCAATCTTTGTTAATTCTTCTCCTTTTTTTTATATCTGTATTGCGTTGCGTTTTTTTGCTTGTTTTTTTTTTAACTGTTTGCGAGAAGAGGTGGTGGCTTTCTTCAACTTGACCCCATCTTGAAATTTGTTTTTTTATTACTACCATTCGAACAAGAGAAGGGTGTTCTTGGCGCCGGAGCGGAAAGGGGGAGGGCTTTTTTTTCTTTCTTTGTTTTTTTTTCTTCGCGCGTTTTTAGGTATCTTTGAGAAGAGAACTTGAATCCCCTCAAAACTTTGGAGAAAAGCAAGTTGCTAGTGTGCTGTTTCCTCTTCCTCCTACCTATGGTGATGTGTGCAAGGATGTACCTCAAGATGATGTGAATTTTTTGTAGATTGGTCGAGTATAGATTGATTTTTGCGTTGTTTTTGTTTTTGTTCTTGTTCTTGCTGTTTTTGCTGTTTTTTGTTGTTAGCGGGCGGGACTGATAGACGAGGTACCGATACATTATATCCAATTTGAATTTTTATACTGCGGGATTGAAGCATCACGATGCGTTGTGATGGCCCTTTTGGACGAAATTGGGGGGCCCCCGTTCTACCGTAGTAAAAGTGTAGATCCCATCAAGCGTTGGTTTCGCAGATGACGGATGAAAAACCTTGTTTACTTAACGTCTTTCATACTAAGCAGCTTACGAAAGACGTGAATTTGATACGGTCTGGTGCTCATGTGGTTGGGTTTTACACTTTTGTCTATAGTCTTCAACGCAGCCCGCTATTAAACTCTAAGCTTCCGAATCGTGAAGAAGGTCATCCACGTGGCACTCAGACAATGGGAAATGCTCTAAGGAAGTGAGACGAGACACGGGTATTGGAGTGTGTTTTGTCTTGATGGGATGGGATTTCCAGGGCTGCCCTACGCGTCCTCCCTTTTTTGTGTCGAGGCACATTTGCGGCTGATTTGAGGCTTGTACATAGTCATGAGAGAGCGAAGCAGAAGAAAAACGAGGCTTTGCTCTACTAAGTAATTGGATATTATTGGAAGTGCAAGTAGTGCTGTTTGATCACAAGGTCAGTACAGAGCGCGGATCGTTGTGTGTGCTAGGCATCCAAGAGGGCGTTGCATTTTGCCATCCAGATGCTCTGCCGTCTTTCTTCTCCCTTCACCGATGGAATGATGTAGCATTGGATGGCTGCAGAGAGGCTGAGCAGAGACACCATCCGAGCTGGAGAAGTGGCTAGAAATGCAGAAGGGAGAATTTGGGGGAGCATCTTAGCGGATTGGACGTTTGAAATGGGCAAGCTGGGGTTAGTGCACGCAGTGGGTTACAGCGCATTTGCAACCCCTGCCAGGCACACGGCACTTGCTGAGACGCTGTTTCTCCAGCGATTTCTCTCCCTGGCCTAATCTGGCGCGTGTCTTGTTTTTTTTCTCTCTCTTCTTCTTTCCTTCTTGCATTGCATTGCATTGCATTGCGTTTGATGTTTGTGACTTTGGAGCACGTAATTGTGAGTTCAGGCCCTGCAGCTACGGGGATTTTTCATTTGGGATTTCGGCTGGGATTTGCTAACGGGGGTTATTTTGCGGTATGGGTAGGGGTGCTGTAGGCATTGATACCGGATCCAACGAAGCAACTCTCCCAACAAGCTGTGGAGGCGTGGATATAGAATTACCGACCACGACTTGCGGAAACGATTCGATCTGAAGTGATAGAATACGAGACATGGTTCGGCTGGGAATGAAGAGGGCAACATTATAACACGAGTACGGACAAGGTTACACATACTCTTGCTGCTGCGGAGAGGACAAGTGGAGGCCGGGTTACTCGAAGCTCGGGCTGAGCTTGGATTGAAGAGGGGGCCGAGTTCTGTGCTGAAGCTCGTGGTCTTGATTGCATTGCTCTATACGGAAGACACTCGAAAGAATAGCTGGAGCAGCAAATAGCCAACGGTATAAGTGGCAGAATCGACGATAGCATACACGACCGCGGATATACCCACGATTGCTGGAAACAAGAGGCGCCAGGTGACGGATCGAGCAGAATATGCGGTCGCGGGATTGCTCCCCTTGGCTGAGACGACCTGGCATCGGGACATGGACGTCGTATACGTGCGGCAATCGAGTCGCCCCAACGAGGTAGCAGGGCCCGATGGCAGGCGGTCATGGGACGTCACCATTCAGGTCAACAAACAACCAGAGAGTACCATCACCATTACAGATCCGTTCCTGGAGGCGGAGTATAAAGACATCTTTGAGGACTATCTCCGTAACTCGGACCGTCAGCATTGGAGCCTGCAAAGCCTGGAGCTCGAGGACAGTGGCACAGATGGCGTATCGTTGGCCGAGAGTCGCATACACGCATATGGAGAGATTCTGCTCGCTCAGCTGGGCCTCTTGCGGCCGAGAGTGCTCCGTCCTGGTAGTACCGAGGTCCAGCTTGTCGTTGTTGAACATTATGATTCTCACGAAGATGAAAAGTCGATGAACAAGGCCGGAGGCATCCACTGCCTTGCCTGGGAGCTCCTTGAATCTGTCAGGAGCCCGCTGATGCGGAACCTTCGGTTAAGAGTGACGCGAGTGACTGACTTTGCCAGCCAGCCAGCTCGACCACTGGGACCGCCGCGGTCGTTGTCGAGCGTACAGGTCAACCCCAACGGCTCATTTTATGTGCTGCTGGTGATTGCCCGCGACTTCAGCCGGTTCGGGGCCGACCGTGACCCAGAGCCTGATTTGGCTCAGTGGCCATTGATGAATGTGCAGAAGAAGCTGAGGAGCCGGTTGCTGCTGGAGGTGGTGCGGCCGGGCAGTATAGAGGAGCTGGATGAGCATCTGAAGGTGAGGGCTGGGCATGGAGTGCAGTTCAACTTGGTTCATTTTGACCTTCATGGAAGGATCATGGATGATGAGTAAGTCATTTCGTCTTGACGCTCCAAAAGGGGTTCAATGATTTAACCAGCGGTACATAGGTACGGCCAGCAAATGCCTTGGCTTCTGTTTGCCAAGAAGCCTTTAGGCCTCAGCTCGCACGTAAACCAAGTTCCACAGACGCATCTCGCCAAGGCATCAGACGTTGCCAAGGTGCTGGCTGACTATCATGTCGAGAACGTGGTTCTGAATGCGTGCCTCTCGGCGTACAACCGATCGGGCCCGTCAACCAACCTGGCCCACATCTTCCTCGAGCGTGGCGTCCACAATGTGTCGGCCATGTGGTTCTACGTGCACTGGCAGACCGTGGCGACGTACCTCGAAGCTTTCTACAACGAGCTACTGATTAAAGGCACCGACTTTCACGTGGCGGCGCAGCGAGGCCGGGACGCCATCCAGCGGAATCCCACGAAAAGGACGGGGCAGCCGTACCAGGACTTTTTTCTGTGCGTCAACTACACCAGGGACATTAGGAGACCAGCTACAATTCACAGGGAGCCGAGCCCGACGCCGTCGGCGCACTCGGCCGAGTCGTCCACGTCGAATACCTCGATGAAGAGCTTCATGAGCGGCAAGTGGAGGCCGTCGACGCCTCGGCTCAGCGACAGCTTCCTGATAGGAGACGAGCCCATCATGCGGCTGCAGCTCCACCTGCTGGAGCTCGAGTACAAGCTCATGACGTCCCGGGTGGTGTATGCCAGCGACCTGCGGAGGACCGGATCGGACCTGCACGCGACGATTGACAAGATGGTGACCATGTGGCTCAACACAAACCTGGTGGACGACGTGTACTACTACAAGGCCAAGGACTTTGCCAAGCGCAAGACGCTGACGGGCTCGGTGCCGTACCGCGAGAAGCGCTCGCGAGCATCGTCCGGAGGCTACCTGCAACTGCTGTTCCCGCGGCCCGTTCGGGCGCTCCGGCAGACGCTGCACATTGTGCGGGACGTGGACGCCGTGGTGGACCCCGGATGGCAGGCCGACGACGTGGAAAACCAGCGGAGCGAGGAGCGACGCTCGCAGGTTCAGGATGGGCTAGAGAAGTTCGTCAAGAATCTGCATAGGGAGAGACACAGCTATCTGCTCTTCATTGGCAGCCAAGATGCGCAGTGGTACCGCACGTATCTGCAGTATCTGCAGGGCGAGTGGTGGCTGCACATGCCGTGGACATTTACGGTGCATAGTCGGTACGTCAGGGATGTGATGACGGAGAAGCGGAAGCAGAATCCGCGGACTACTATGCAGTGAACAAGGAAATCCGAATGGGGGGACTTAGACTTTTTTTTCTTTCCTTTTTTGACTCAGCGGAAGTTTTTGGGCCGGGGAAGCTCGGTGAGCCGAGGCTTTTGGCTGTTTTTGATCCATCGGGAGGTTCGGCGAAGGTGGGCTGTTTTACGGACCTTGTCTGACCAGAGGAGGATGCCGGACAGCCCGGCGTTTTCCATTGAAGGGAGTATCTTTGTTTCTTTTCATGTGATTGATGGTGTTTGCATTTGCATCAAGGATACAATACAAATGGGAGACGAGGGGGGGGGCGGCTTTGCGAGGCTATATTGCATGGGTATGCGTGTGTGAAGGCCTTGGACGGGAGCATTTACATGGTTATTACTTGGAGCAGTGCCTTTTTTCTTCCTTCTTTTTCTTTTCTTTTAGCGTTATGGCATTGGGGTGATGGGAGTTTTAGTTAAGTTATAGATGAGCGTGCATGGCATGGCCGTTGCGTTATTTACATGAGACTCTTTCTTATATATAACTGTCTTTTGAAGCTTACTGTACCTGATTTGTTTGGTGATTAGAGTAAGAATGTGCTGTGAATCGGGTAGAATTCGATGGAATAAGCAAGATGCATGTCGTACATGATGCGCGTAAGACGACACGGACCCTAAAGGGAGTCCGAAAGAGCACGCACGGCCTAGGCAGCTGTACTAGGTATTACATGATTATCGCCGACTCGCATAGTTGTATAATCCACGAAGAGGGATGCATGCACACCATGGTTATTATTTTAGTAAGAGTATGTAAGCGTGATTTCATGATGGTGCGATGCGATGGGGCTTTAACTTGGTCCGGGGAGCTGCGTGTTGCCGAGCTCGAAAGAAGAATAAAGTGGTGTCGGAGTATGTGAGGAGAGAAGAAAGTTGGTGTATGGGAAAATAGAAGAAAGCCTCGGGAGGTCGGAAGAGTCGGGTGGCGATGGGACGGAGGAAACGGAGTGCCGGGTACCGGTACGCGGATAGGGGGGGATGGGATTGGAGAGGGTGATGTTGCGGTACCTTGATGATGATGGATGGATGGATGGATGGATTATGACTTATTACATGAGGTACGGGGGGAGGATTGAGTCCGTTGTCCGGGCTAGTGTACCATCGACTGATGAATTGATGGAATTGAATGTATTGTAGGTATGTATTGTATTGTATTGTATTGTATTGTATTGTATTTGATGGTGGTTGAATAGGTAAGAGCTAGCTAGCTACTACCAAGGTACTGTATTATAGTGGTAGTGTTTAGTTTGACCGTTTTCATCTCAGAACAATGCCGCATTGATTGATTGATGCTTACAGTATTCCCATGACAGGCTTGATAGCAGACTGTTGTAGCGCCAGCCAGCTCCCTAACCACCTGCTAACCTTATATCACCCAATGCAATGCAATGCACCCTCTTTATTTCCGTGGCTCTTTAAAATCAACCTGAACCCATTTCGCCGGCGTCAGAAAGTGGGGGCAGCGAGGGGCCCAGTGACGTACTGTATGCGGTACCTCGTTTTTTTGCCTCTGTCATTCATGTCTTGCTTGCTTCTTGCTTCTCGTTTCTTGTCCTCGGGTCCGTCTATTTATGCTTCATCTAATTTCTCCTCGTCCAACAATCACCGCCCATCGCATCGTATCGTATATTTTAGCGAGCTCTGCAGTTGTACAGTCGCGCATCTTCTTTTGCTCGTTCTTGTTATTACTATTCTTATTTTATTATTACTACTGCGCTGAAACAAATCGAATCCAACCCCCCCCCCCGGTCCGCATTGATGCAAGCGATATAATCTCCAGGCCCGGAAAGCTGGTACTATTATTACCTCCTATATCTGTTTTAACCTGCGACTTTGCGACTCTGCCTTGTCTCCATATCCACCAAAACGCAGACGATTTCGGTGCTGCCGCGCCTCCTGAAGGATTTGCGAATTTGCGACAAAAATACTAATTCGAGGTTTCTTTCCCCCTTCTTTAACTGCTTGCCTTGCATCTTTACATCTACCGAACGAATCCTTTGTCGAGAAACAACAGCGACTGCATAGAAACCGCCGGATGAGGACATCACGGCTTCTGGTTGGCGCATCATGACATCAATAGACGTCCTGGCCAATGGCCACAGCCACTTTGACAGCTACGCCGACAACGTGCTGCGGGCGAGAATCCACAAGCCGCTGCATGCTCAAGTGTCGCGCGCATCGTCGACGGATGGCGATAATCATCTCTTGGGGCTGCCGTCTGCGGGCGACAATGGCGCAGGCGTAGGCAGTGCCACGACGAGGTGAGTTTTCTTTGCTGCTGTTCTGCTTCCTCTCCCTCTTCTTCACCATCTTCTTCTGCTTCAAAGAAAACAAGCACTGGCTGACACAATGAAATAGTGGCCGCTCAACCCCCGTCTCAGACAACGCTCCCCCCTCGACCAAATCCCTCTCCTCCGCCCGCAAGCTCGTCCGCGCCGAGCACCGCCGTCGCATCTTCCCTACCATCGAATTCGCCTCGCGCGTCTCCCACTTCGACCCCTCCAGCGACTACCGCGACTTCCATGGCTTCTTCAACCTCTTCTGGATCGGCCTGGCCATCATGGGCATCACCACCATGCTGCGCAACTGGAAGGACACCGGATACCCCCTGCGCGTCCATATCTGGGGCCTCTTCGCCGACAAGCTGTGGCACCTGGCCATTGCCGACTTCCTCATGGTCGCCACCACCGCCGTCAGCTTGCCGCTGCACCGCTGGGTGCGCAGGAACCCCATGGGAGGCGTCTGGGGCTGGAGTAGGGGAGGAATGGCGATTCAGAGCATCTACCAGGTCGTGTGGTTGGCGTTTTGGGTCATTGTGCCGTTCTGGCTGGACTGGGCGTGGACCGCGCAAGTCTGTCTGCTGCTGCACACCATGGTGCTGCTCATGAAAATGCACTCGTACGCCTTTTACAACGGCCATCTATCAGAGACAGAGAAGCGATTGCGCAGCCTGGACGAGCCGAACCCGTCGAGAGCAGACCGTAGGCCAGCCTACCTTTACCCCAGCGCCGACCACCGCAAGGGCAGCGTGTCAGGAATCCCCATGCCACCACGCCTCGTTGAGGAGGACGAGGACAACACCTCCAAGCCTAAGAAGAAGCAGCAGCACCGCAAACAGGAAAGCCTCGACAAGAAGGGCGTCAACGGCACCAACGGCCATGCTGCTGTTGCTGCTGCTCCCTCTACTGCCCCCGAGACCGAAACAGAGCCCGAGCCCACCAGCGCCGACGAAATCGACACCCTACGTGAAGACCTCGCCCGCGAGCTTACCAGCCCCATGGGCAACGTCACGTACCCGCGCAACCTCACCTGGGCCAACTACCTCGACTACCTCTGCTGCCCGACGCTCTGCTACGAGATTGAGTACCCGCGCACCCCGGCCATCAACTGGACCGCCCTCGTCTCCAAGATCATCGCCACGTTCGGCTGCATCTTCCTCCTCACCGTCATCTCCGAGGAGTACATCTTCCCCGTCCTCGTCGACGCCTCTCGCCGCCTCGACCTCGTCGCCTCCGCCCATCTCGTCGACTCTTCCTCTTCAGTGGCCCTCGAGTCGGGCCTCATCCTTGCCGAGACAATCTCCTGGCTGCTCTTCCCCTTCATGCTTACTTTCTTGCTCGTCTTCCTCGTCATCTTCGAGTACGTCCTCGGCGCCTTTGCCGAAATCACCTGCTTCGCCGACCGCCATTTCTACGCCGACTGGTGGAACTCGACCGACTGGATGGAGTTTTCGCGCGAGTGGAACGTCCCCGTGTATTCCTTCTTGCGCCGTCACGTCTACAGCGCCTCACGCCCGCACACTGGCAAGGCTTTCGCAACCTTTATTACTTTCCTCATCTCCGCCGTCGGTCATGAGATTGTCATGGCTTGTATTACAAAGAAGATTCGCGGATACGGCTTCGTTTGTCAGATGCTGCAGCTACCTATTGTCATGCTGCAGCGGACGCGCTGGGTCAGGGGCCGCAAGACGCTCAACAATGTCTGCTTCTGGTGCTCCATGATCCTAGGTCTCAGCCTGGTAAGTCAAAACATTTTCACCCTTCTATAATAATACTCGTCAAAGAAACTAACAACGATAATAGATCTGCGCACTCTACGTCCTCCTCTAAACAACACACCACAAATACCCAACTCATCTCAGACCCACACTCACCTACTCAAACTCAAAACTCGAACACACACTCGTTAGCATTTACTCCTTTTCATACCTCTTTGGCAGCAGCAGTTGGTTGTATAAAGGCATACCGTAACATACATTATTTCCTTGCAGACTGGTTCTGCGATTCTTTTTTTTTTTTTTTTTCCCTTTGTATCCATAAACGGGGAGAGGCTGATTGCGCCCCTCCTTTTTTTTCTTCTTCTTCTTGTGTTTTCCTTTGTTCAATTGCGTGTTTGCATATACATGTATCATTGGCGGCGTGTTTTTCGTTTTCCGTTGAACTCTACAGGCGTAAATACATACATCTCACGATGTTTTGCTGAATACTACCTTTAGTACGTAGTATAAATATCACATGCTTCTTATTTTTGCTTCAATTGATCAAGCAGACATCACTCAAATGGTTTACAAACTTAGTCACGTCGTAACATGTAAACCAATGGATCAAGCTGTACAGTTATAGAGTACTGAGTCACTTGTTATAAGACAATTGCGTCATCCATCACTCATGGACAAGATGCACACTCATTACCAGTGGCATTACATCACATAACATCACATCATGGGAAATCAAGTCATTGTCCATTCCATTTATTCATTTCTCATAGACTGGGCTAAATTACGCCCTCCCTCGCCTCTTATGAGGGGATATCAAGGGCACTATGGGGTAAAAGCATCGGTCCGTTAAACCTGGGACCACCTAAGATAGTAAACAAAGCATAAAAAAAAAAGAAAATCCACGTCCAGACCATGTTGCTCTAAAACCGTTCAACTCCATCGTGTAAAATCAAACTTTTTGTCCGTTTATCCCGATTCTTGGTGCACACAAAGAGGCGATTTAGTCAACCTCCTCCATGGCGCTGTCGCCAGTCTCGACGGCAGGGGTGTCGGCGGGAGCGGCAGCGCCCTCGACGGGGGCAGAGTCGTCCTCCTCAATGTTGAGGCCGAGCTGGACGAGCTTGTGGATGCGCTCGGCGAAGCCAGCGGGCTCGTCAATGGTGAAGCCGGAGACGAGCAGGGAGGTCTCGAACAGCAGCTGGACAATGGACTTGACGGTGCGGTCGTTCTCGCCGTCAGCCTCGACCTTCTTCTTGAGCTCCTGGATGATGGGAGACTTGGGAGAGATCTCAAAGGTCTTCTTGGAGGACATGTAGCTGCTCATGGAGGTGTCACGCAGAGCCTGGGCCTTCATGATACGCTCCATGTTGGCGGACCAACCGAACTGGCCGGTACGGATGGCGCAGGGGGAGAGACCGAGCTTGTCGCTGACGACAACCTTCTCGACCTTGTCGCCGAGGACAGTCTTAAGAGCCTTGGCAAGGGCCTCGTACTCCTTCTCCTCGGCCTCACGGGCAGCCTTCTCCTCGTCGGTCTCCTCGAGCTCAAAGTCCTTGGTGATGTCGACAAGCTTCTTGTCCTCGAACTCCTTGAGCTGAGTCATGGCGTACTCGTCAATGGGGTCGACGAGGAAGAGAACCTCGAAGCCCTTGGCCTTGAGAGCGTCAAGGAAGGGAGACTTCTGGACAGCCTTGAGGGACTCGCCAGTGATGTAGTAGATGTTCTTCTGGTGCTCGGGCATGCGGGTGACGTAGTCAGTCAGGGAGGTCATCTCATCACCAGACTTGGTGGAGTTGAAGCGGAGGAGCTTGGCAAGGATGCCACGGTTCTGGGAGTCCTCGTGGATACCAAGCTTGAGGTTCTTGGAGAAGGCGCTGTAGAACTTGTCGAACTGCTCCTTGTCCTCGGCAATCTCCTGGAAGAGCTCCAGAGACTTCTTGACAATGTTCTTCTTGATGACCTTCATGATCTTGTTCTGCTGGAGAGTCTCACGAGACAGGTTGAGAGGGAGATCCTCAGAGTCGACAACACCCTTGACGAAGCTGAGCCACTCAGGGATGAGGTCGGTGGCGTCATCAGTGATGAAGACGCGGCGGACGTAGAGCTTGATGTTGTTCTTGGTCTTCTTGGTCTCGAACAGGTCAAAGGGAGCGCGCTTGGGAACGAAGAGGATGGCACGGAACTCGAGCTGACCCTCGACGGAGAAGTGCTTGACACCAAGGTGGTCCTCCCAGTCGTTGGAGAGGGACTTGTAGAAGGAAGCATACTCCTCCTGGGTGATGTCCTGGGGGTTGCGAGTCCAGATGGGCTTCTGCTTGTTGAGCTCCTCCTCCTCGATGGTGGTCTCCTTGATCTTCTTGGTCTTTGGCTTCTTCTCCTTCTCCTCCTCCTCATCATCGATCTCCTCGACCTTGGGCTTCTTGTCATCACCCTCCTCGGTGACGGTCTCCTCAGTAGCATCCTCATCAGGGACCTCCTTCTCGGTCTCCTTCTGGACGTGGAGGTAGATGGGGTAGCTGATGAACTCAGAGTGCTTCTTGATGACCTCCTTGATGCGGCTCTCGTTCAGGTAGTCAGCCTGCTCGTCCTTGAGGTGGAGGACGATGGCGGTACCACGACCGAGCGGCTCGCCCTCGGTGTCAGCGGTGATGTTGAAGGTACCACCGGCGCTGGACTCCCAGATGTACTGCTCGTCATCGTTGTGCTTGGAGACGACGGTGACGCGGTCGGCGACGAGGTAGGCAGAGTAGAAACCAACACCAAACTGACCAATCATGGACACGTCGGCACCGGCGGTCAGGGCCTCCATGAACTGCTTGGTTCCGGAGCGGGCAATGGTACCCAGGTTGTTGACAAGGTCCTGGAGATTCAATGTCAGCATTATGTTGGCAAGTGAAGTAGGGGCGTGGAATGCATCAACTTACAGCCTTGGTCATACCAATACCGGTATCACGGATGGTCAGGGTCTTGGCCTCCTTGTTGGGGATGATGTCAATGCGCAGGTCCTTGCCAGAGTCGAGCTGGCTGGGGTCGGACAGCGCCTTGTAGCGGATCTTGTCCAAGGCATCGGAGGCGTTGGAAACAAGTTCTCGCAGGAAGATCTCCTTGTTGGAGTAGACGGTGTTGATGATGAGGGAGAGAAGCTGAGAGATCTCAGCCTGGAACTCGAAAGTCTCAGCCATAGTGAAGGGTATCAACGGAAAACGTGTGAGTCTGGATTGGAAGAAGAGTTAGCTGATTGAACCGAGGAGTTGTTGGCATGCAGCTGGAGAGGAAGTAGGCGGGGAGGGGTGAAGTGAGGAGTGAAGTGAAGAGGCAACACCAAAAAATCAGTTGGAAATAAAATCACCAGCACTTGAAAGAGATTCCAATCCGATTCTGCACAATGCAAAGCTTTGAAGAATAGAAAAAGCTTCGAAAGTGGCAGAGACTCGATCAATCCCAAGGCAAGGCTGAAATTCCTCCCAAGCAAAATGGCGGGGTGATAAAAAAGCACAGAGGCTAGAAGGGGAAAGTGGGATGATAAGATTGCTGCTGCTGCTGGCCGATGGCCAAAACTCACCTGTGGAAAAGAAAAAGAGAGGCTCCAATGAGAACAAGCGCAAAAACGTTGTTTGTATCTCGAGCTTGGGGGTATTTGATGAAGAAAGAAGAAGAATGGAGAATGCGAATGAGGAAGAAGAAAAAAAAGAGAGGAGATGGAAGGAAGGGAAGAGGAGGAAGAGGCGTCTAAAAAAGGCTGGACGAGCTGCCATGGCCGTTTGGGCAAGAGATTCCATGGGATTCTATGGTCGGAGCGCGGCTGTGATTGGCTGATGGGCCCGGGGGGGCAGCGCTGGAGCCTTCTAGCAGAAAAATTCACCTTCGCCGTGCTTCTGCCTCTGTCTCTTAGTCTCTCAGGCTGTCTAGGCTGCTCTCAGGCGGCACAAGGCAGCCGCCAGCCCGCTTTTGGGGGCGCTGTTTTAGTGAGGGGGAAGAGGCGAGAACGGATTTGGGCTTGTGGCTATTGCTCAGGGTCCACATGCTTTACTTTGTTTCTTTGTGCTTCTGTCTGATGGAGTTGCTGTTGCTGTTACTGTGTTCCAAGGTATGTACTATACTAGGTACCTAGTACCTTAGAGTGGCTGTTGGAGTAGCAACCATAGGATCAAATTAGTACTAATTTCATTCAACTCTTCTTTCGATAATACCTAACCAACTCAGAGAAATACAATACAATGTACAATGAATTCCTCTGCTTCTTCTTTCATGTGCATCAACACTATAATCACAGTATCACCACTAACATTAGCAACCCCTTGTCATTCATTGTCCTGCCCCCCTCCCCTTGGCCCCCCCCCCCAAAGCTGCTGCTAGAAACTTCCTCCTCCATTCCCCTAAAACGAGGCTGACGATGAGGGGAAGCCAAATGCAGCGCCCCGTTTCGGCTTCCGGTGGAAACTGGGCACTGCTGCAGCAACCATTGACAGGGGGCCCTTCACTGTAATACGGAGGCCACCATACTCATACTATCAAGGTATCAATCTTATCGCCCGCTAAACATCCCACCTTTTGCGGAGCCTGGTCGAAGGCAACAGAAGACAGCTGAAGAGCATCGACTTATTCCCTTTGTCTGCCTTGGCAACAAGCAACAACACAGGAATCAATTACCTTTTTATTTTATCAAATCCATGTATTTCATCAAAGAAACCGCTTAGCGCCCGTCTGCCTCGCCTAATAGGCAGCTGTAACCCCCGCTTGTCCCGAATCCCCCCTTGCATGCCATCTAACCAACCCCCCTTGTGAAACTCGGTAGCTACCAGCATAATAATACCATGTAAGCTTCATACATCCGACGCCGTGCATCCGCCTCCTCACATATACTCGTACACAATCTATCTGTTTCTATAAGATTCCTTTCACATGCTATCAGATTTCATGAAGCCCACCGCTCTTAATCTTGCGAAATCACACTCCCAATCTGGCGATACTTTCGATCCGCATACGACAGCCCAAACTTGTTCGCGCAGCTTCCTGAGCTCATTTCCACCACCTCTCCCACCACAATGACATGATCCCGGACTTTTAGCAGACCTCTCGTGGGTTCATCGGGTAGCAGCCTGCACCTTAGAGCATACATGATTCCCTCGCCTCTCAGCAGAGGTGCTCCATCCGTCTTGCTCGAGTCGTATTCTAACCCGTCAAACACATCATCCGTGTTGCCCCTTGTAAACCTGTCTGCTACTTGCACGCCTAATTCGTCCCCTGACATGATGTGTATGTTGAAATGGCGGCTCTCTATTATGGCGTCGAGGGTTCGGCTCGGAGTGGCAATGTTGAAAGAAATCAAGGGTGTGGGCGAGAGAGTGAGTGATGTAAATGACGACATGGTCATTGCTCTTGGAGTTTGTCCGTGTGTTGAGGTGCAGACGACGACGGAGTGTGGGAGTAGTCGCATAATGGATCGTATTTGCTCTGAGAGGGCGGCAGCAGATGTCGGATCAGCGGTCGGCGGTATGGGGAAAGAAGTGTGCCATGAACTGGGGGTATGGCTCGATTGACTGGACTGGATCGACTGTTGAAAGGACGTCGGCTTTTCAGCTATTGTTTTAAGCTGTTAGCAAAGGATCAACCAAAGACAATGCCCAGGTATCCTCACATGTAGCATCCCGAGAAGATATGCTGGAACTCGCAGCTGCTCGAGATGATCGCACACCAGTCGCGTACTCTCCAAGAGTCAGCGCATGGCCCACAACATCATGAACTCCTCTCATCAGCCGCAACGCCCAAAACCCTCTCTTTTGTACCATGACTATCCGCGCATCTCCCAAACACCCAGCCGTGACCCGACTTGCGCCGCTGCATCCAACCCGCGACAGCTGTCGCACCGCCCTAGCAGGCCTCATCGAATCATACGGCCTTGATTTCTTGAGTCTGAGGGATGAGACCTATCAAGAATGAAAACCCAATCGAGAGAAAGGAATCGTAATAGTAAAAGATAGCAGCCGGAGGAGTTGACAGAGCTTCCTCCCGGCGGTTGCTTTGACTGGCTTCGGCACAAATTCCCTTATCGATAAGCCACTAACTCCCGCTGTGCCGCCACTTTACGGAACCACACCAACACCAACCAGCGGGCCGGAAATTTTGCGACGACTCCAAAGCGTCTGGTCTGGCCATCACCAAACATGCGACATTGACGAACCAAGCATTCCGCCTTTGATCCTCTTCAATTGAACCATCTACTCAGTCTATTGAATCTCTCAACAAACAAATCAAACTGTCACCCACAATGGGGAAGCTCCCCCTTCCCTCAACGCTCCTCTCATCCTCCCCCCTCCGCCCATCAACCACATCCTCCTCGCTCCCCATCCACAGCCTCTCTTCCCTCACGCAAACCCGAAACGCGACATTCATCCCCCGCCCGCGAAGGCCATACACTTTCACCCAGCTCATCCAGCTCTCCGACGGCTCGACCTACACCGCACGCACCACCTCCCCTCTGCCCCTGTACCGCGCCCAAAAGGATACTCGCAACACGCTCCTATGGCAGCCTAGCGAGAAGAGCTTGCGCAACGTCGAGCTGGATGAGGCTGGTAAATTGGCGGCTTTCAGAGAACGTTTCGGAAGAGGGTATGATGCTACGGCTCAGGCTGTAGAGGAGGGTGAAAAGGCTGCTGCTGAGGAGGTTGCTGCTGCTGCTAAGCCTGTTGAGGAGGATGCTGGGTTGAACTTTGAGGATTTGTTGGCGGAGTATACGCCGCAGGATACGAGTGCGATGAAGGATTCGGGCCCCAAGAGGGCTCCTACACGAAGAAAATAATCATGTAGGGTTTATATGATGTGTACATTACTGGCAGATTGGGAGGATAACTAAAAACGGGAGATGGGACGAGAAGAATAGACAGAGGAGGAAAACGCATGGAATAGAGGATCGACTCTGTTCAAATATGTACAGCACTTTGAGCCTAGCGGCCTGTATGATATAACAAAAGGGATGCATCTCCGAAGTTTTGAAACGAATACGAATAGTAGTGGCACACTGCAGCCCCCCCTCGCTCTCATTCAACTGCCTCTTTGCCTAACCGTAAAACTCCACCTTGTAATGAAAGGGTTACAGCTTCAAGGTATTCCATTAGTCTGAATCCTCATCTATAGTTGCCCTAGCGCGATCAACGACGGTGTTGCCTGGAGGCTTTGGCTGGTAAACGGGTGGCCTGTAGAAAGCCGACTCGTCGTCCTGGGCATCCAGCTGCATCAGGAACGTCTCCCACTTCTCAATCAACTATTTGCATGTAAGTCAAACCGACAATGTCATTTCAATGGGAGATGACAACGCTTACCTCCTTCTGAGCCTCGACAGCGCCTTCAAGGAATGTCTCAACGCCGCTCTTGAAGTCCTCCACCTTTTCCTTTTCGAAGCGATCCAACTCGGCCCTCATGGAGCGACCCATGTCCTCAAACAGGAGCCGAGCTTGGTGGACTTTCCTTTCCGCCTCCTGAACCTCGGCATTCATCTGGTTAAGTCGGTCTTGCTGGCTCTTACCCTGTCGCAGCAACTTGTCTTGTGTCGTCTTCTTCTTCTGCAGCTCAGACTCGGCCGAATGCCAGGCATAAAAGCCCTTTTGGCGCTGGCTGAATGCCTGCTTGATCGATCCGATGAGGCGAATGTACTCGTCAATGATGATGCCAAAGGTGAGGACATCCTGCATAGCTTGACGCTCATACACATCCCGAATCGTGAGTTGAAGATCGGAGAGGGCGTCGAGGGGGCCGGATAGTGAGGGCGAGAGCTCAACAGTAGAGAGTGCGTGGAGAGAGGCAGAAAAGTCCCCCGCAGCTTCTGCCATCATCTTTCTCTGGCTGACCATTGCCTCCATTGCCTTGAGAAGCCCCTTGAGTTGGTTCTCCAAGGCATCGAGGTACACCTTGCGATCGTGGAACCAGTCATCTTGCTCGACAAATTTGCTTCCTCCACCGACATTGATACCCAGAGATCCGAGGACTCCCTTGCTCTCAGAGGGCAATGGCTCACGTCTCTCCTTGTGCTTAATATCAACATTAAACGCCTCGCTCTCAAGGAATAGTTTTAGGTCAGCGTCATGCTGCAGGACGGGATGCGCGGCAGTCTTGTTGAGCATCTTTTCCAGCGCCGCTCTTCTGCTCTCCACAAAGTTGCTATCGAAGCGACCAACAGCCTGCTTCTCGGGTGGCGGAGGCACCACGTATCCGGGGTTGTTGCCATGCAGGGTGTTGTAAAGCCAGAGGAAGTCACGGTATCGACGCTTGACCTCGAATTCGGGCTGCTTGTAGGCTCTGGATGTGGTCTGGTAAGGGGGAGCTTGCTTTAGCTGGAGAATCTTGATAGACGAGAGAAGCAATTAAAGCTGATCAACACTAACCTTGGTCCGCACCGAGTACACAATGTGCGAACTTGTCAGGTCTCCAATCTTGACCGGGTCTCCAACGGTAATGTAGAATGTGGGCTTGGATGCTTCCTCGACGCTGACGCTTGGCTGCGTGCTGCTCTTAACACTGCTGGGCCTCGCAGCGTCAACAGGCGGCGGCATTCTCGGACCTCTCGGACTGTCCAGGTCATCGTCGTCCTCGACAAGATGCGGATCGGCAGACCGTCTCTGCTGCTGGAGCGGCGCCATCGTCGTGCGGATGACCATCTGCTCCTTCTGGGGCGGCACGGGCGGGGCATCCAGCGCAGCATTCGGGGTCGATCCAGCGCTCAGAGGCCCGAGGGGATCGTCAACAGCTTCCAGCTTCGTAGGTTGAGCAACGATGCGACGGGGCGTGCGCGAAGGTCGGGGCGCCGACGAGGTTGAGGCCTGTGATGTCGCTGGCGGGGAAGCAACGGGCTCGCTCTCGGCGACAGGCTCAGGGGGGGTCTGGCTGGAATCAGCCCATGGCGACTCTTCGACGTCCATTGCGAAATGTGGGAATCCGGTGGTTGTGAGCGGGATATTGGAGGAGGAGGAATTGGAGTGGCCTGGAGTTGGAGCTGCGAGGTCAAAGGCAGCTTGTCGAGTTGGAGAGTGGCATACGTACCGGGTTGGTTGGAGACAAGACACCGGTACCCGCTAGTGCCTGCTCAACGTCAGCGGTTGCGTACTAGTAGGTACCTGTACCTGGGCGCGAGGCTGCACCCCACCTGATCGTCAGTCAGCCTTTCATGGATGGCGAGTAGGGGAACGAATATAAGAGAAAAGACGAGCTCAGTGAAATCATGCATCACTCTCAATTGAGTGAATAAACAGAAGCAGTGATGGAAGAGAAAGGAAAAGTCGTTCTTTATCTGACTAAGAGTTATACGGGTATAAAAGCAGCCTTTATTCGCTACCTAACCATAAGTTGATCGACAGCCTCTCCAGCTCCAGCGTTCCGTTATTCCCTACCCAGGCAGATTCGTGCCTCATCCGACGCTCTAGCGGTATTAATCTGCCATCATGACGCATCGAGTATTGTTCTAAATAATTATCCCTGTAACCAAGCAAGACCCATAGCTGTATTACACCCATTCCGAGTCCGTCGTTATCCTGCTGCCTTTTGTCAAGCTCTTTGCGGCACTTGCATCTCATGCAATTCACTTGCCAAAGCCGCCATCCGGACCTCCACGTTGTGTCTTAGATGCGCAATTGGCGTTCGGTTGCAATACAACCACCCCAATAATTGCAACACAATTCCATACCACATCTACCTGCTTCAGTCACGCCCTGCCCTGCTCTACCGGTCAGGGTCGTAGCATCCGCCTGCTATAACCAGGTTCATTCGAGTAAACTTGACATTAATCACTGGCGTCTTCTTCGTGGGAAACGCAGAGATTTGATCTGGAGTAATCATCACCTCTTTGCTCTTCTTCTTAGTGCCCGTGGTGGCCCCAGTGTTTGCCGGTTGTCCTGAAGCTCCAGCGTTGATTCTTGATGCTTCTCCGTTGGGACCGCCAATCGCCAAATCGGCACCGGCAGTAGCAGCCTCGAGGCCGGCCTGTTGAGCGGCTTTGTGAGGATCTGCTGGTGATTCGACATCCCACAACCGAACAGTACCATCTTGGCCACCAGAGGCAAGTATGTTAGACTCGACGCTGAAGCTGAGTGACCAGACGCCGCCTTTGCCATGGCCGCGGGAGCGCTTGATACGAGTACCCTTGACTAGATCCCAGAAAAAAATATTGCCCGCAACGTCTGCACTGGCTAGAATCTTGCCGTTGGGTGCGCATTCTAGAGAGCTAACATGCTCAGTATGCCCAGTAAATACTCTCACGCAGGCTCCTGTCACCACGGACCACATGCGGACAGACTTGTCCGTTTCGTCCGACGCCGAAAAGACGTACATGCCGTTGGGATGCCATGCTATAGCTGAGATGGCGGTATCGTGCCCAACAAGCAGACGCTGGGGCGATGCATGATCCTGCATCCACACTCGGACGACCTTGTCGTAACCTCCGGTTAGAAAGTAATGTCCGTGTGGACCCCATTGCGCTCTATAGACAGGTCCGTCGTGTGACTTGTAAACGCATAAGCAGGTCCAAGATTCTAGAGACCACAGCCGGATTTGTCCGTCCGCTGAACAAGAAAGTAGTAACTTCGGCCGCCCGTCAATTGCCGCGTTCTGTCGTCCTTCATCACCAAATAGCTTTTGGGGAGGCCCCGAAGCAGAGTCGGAGAACGAAATGTCGAATACAGGGCCAAAGTGTCCAATCAGCTTCCGGCTGTTGAACTTGGCACCCTTCTCATGAGCATTGGAGCTAGGGAGAGCTTTGCCATCTAGAGACCATACGCGAATATAAGATTCGCTGGTACCCACTGCCGCAAGTTGTCCATCGTCAGAAAACTCCATACATGATACGCTATCTCAAAGGTCAGTCTTCATCGCCCTTATTTGTCAATTGAAGTGTAAAACAACTTGCCTTCCAAATGTGTTGTGGAATGTAAACATGCAAGCACTGACAGGGACGCCCACTCCGCCTGTTCGACCTTCGATTTTGAATCTGTCTCTATTTTCTCTCAACTTTTGCATCTCAAGCATAATATCTCGCGGGCGAGATGGTGGTAGAGGTAGATCGGCTCGGCTCGGGGCATCTGCACTCTCTTCTCGCTTGATCTTTTGGTCAAGCTCTTCTATTAGGCTGGTTGCACCAGGGGCTGGGGGATTTCGCCGTTCCTCGTCTTCGATTTCGGCTCGGATATCATCACGAAGATCAGTATCCATCGGTAGAGGTCCAAGGCTCAGAGGTGCCGCCGGATCCAGAATATCCTTGTTAGACAGCCCGATGTTGACACCAGGGATACCTTCCTTAGTATCCACCTCCTCGATTTCCAGATTCTTCGTCTTCCTAAACACCGCCTCAAAGCTAAATGGAGTGATAGGTCCGCGGGCTGTTGAATCAATCTGGCAATATGAGACGAGCAGTTGCCGGATTACGGATCCACCTTGATCAGACTCGCGCTCAAGAAAGTTGAAAAGGTCGCCAGTCGCATGCTGGTTCAAGGGGATGCGATATTTGTTCTCCTTGTATAATTTGGTAATGGGGTTCTCGTTTGTATGCTGCGGAAGCGTGATGGTTGAGAACGTCTTCAAATCATCTGCATGGGATGCTTGGAAATGCTGGCCGATTTCTTTAAGAAACAGCTTGCCCTCTTCCGTGTATCCATTTCCGACCAGCTCGATGAACGAATAAACAAACGTCGGCCAGAGAAGCTTTGATAGCTCAAACTAATGCAAAACTCTCTTCAGCACGCGGACATGTAGCGCAAGCCATTCGAGGAGGAACCTACCTTGTAGATTTCGAGATTGTTTTCGACCCAGTCTCTCAAGAGTCGAAACGCTCTTGAGTACTTCTTTGGACCTAGGTTTGCTAGTTGCTGGACTGGTTTCCCATCATTGCCTAGGTGCTTTGACTCCTGTCTGAAAACCTCTTCAGTCCGGTTGAAGCCTCGCTTGAGCAAATAATCCGTAACCTAGTAATGTTATTAGCTGAGATGATTCCGAGTATTTAACACTGTTTGATGTGTAGTTGCGATTGATTATTTTCTGTGAGGGCACAGAGAGAAACGTGAAAGAAAGAAGACCAAGCTCTTGGGTATGGGGTAGTGGATGAAAACGGATGCCACATGAGACTTGTTTTACGATGCCGCTGCTCATCGAATGCTACAGAGTGGTTGAGGCAATGTAGCACAAGAAGGGCAGCAGCATACCGTAGCAAGGGTACGCTTATCATCAAGTTTCTGTGGAGGACAAGAACTTTTGGATTTGAGACGGCGACACCCGCGGGAAGGACCACGGTGAGAACAGGCAGAATTCCAAATACTACCACGTACTATCTGGTTCAGATTTTGGTTTGACATGGCACCTCCAGTGGTGCCAGTTGCAGCCGTAGTCGCGGCAGGAGGGCCAGCTGGTGATGTTGCTGGTTGCCCTGCGTAGGAGTTGGCCGTGCCAGCGCCCTGGGTTGGCGCCTGAGTAGCCATGGTGGAGGGAGAGTGAACACCGTCTTTGAAGAGAGACGAATCAGAAGATCGGTACTGCTAGGTAGATTCTCTTCAAGATGCCTAGAGTTGGGAGCTATGTCATAGTAGATCCTTGTCCCGCGTGGCGTGAGGCGCAATGCAGCTCGTCCCAACGTGGTTCAGTGAGGTCAAGTTGCGCCTGGATCTCACGCCCTGGTCGTGTGGCGGTATGCGGGAGGCAATCTATGCCAGTCGTGAGCTCCACAAGGTGCAATAAAGTCCAGTGATTCCGATTTTGATGCCCGTGTGCGATATTCGGGGGAAAAGAGGGCGTTGCAGAGGATAGAAGGCGACTGTGGTTTGATGGCTAAGGCACCAGGTTGATGTTTGAGAGTAAACTTAGAGAACTGAGGACCGCGAGGCATCAGAGCGGCTAGTATATCCGAAGTTTAAGCGGCAACTTGTCAAGCCAAATATGCTGCTGTACGTCGTTATGGCCATCAAGTATGAAATGTGGTATGTTAAATTGTTTCTCCAATAATAATTGTTTAGT
Source organism: Trichoderma afroharzianum (assembly GCA_037893235.1). Lineage (NCBI taxonomy): Eukaryota > Fungi > Ascomycota > Sordariomycetes > Hypocreales > Hypocreaceae > Trichoderma > Trichoderma afroharzianum. The sequence goes on along the minus strand of JBBLXW010000019.1, from coordinate 409,053 downwards.
AATGTTCCGTATGAAAATACTCCAATTGCGCATCTTCTCTTACAAAACATGCCATACAGGCGTCTTGGTATCTTATCAGATTCGCGGCGCGTTACCTGGCAAGCCTGGGCCCACAATTGTTCAATGTTCCTTGGCCATGCTTTAACAGCACAATTCAACCACCTACACTCATTCATATCCACATGCTAGACATCCTCCATAGCGCCTCAATCACTCAAGCGGCCCTCAAAAACAGATCTGCAACCTCCAAAGTATTAGCTGGGAATCACAGAATCCGACATAGCAGGACCACGCAAGCCGGGCAATCTCTCGTCAATCTCACTGCCATGGCGTCATCAGAGGACATCGTCATGGGAGACGAAAAGGAAGACTCTCAACCCCAGGAGCCCTTTGTCCCTTTCACCCTGGAAGAAAACATCCACCAGCTCAACTCCATAGACCGGTCCATTGTCCAGCTGATGAACCACACTGCCACTGCGCTTGGCGCCCTCACCACCCCAGCAGCATCCGACAGCAATCCTTCAGCATCAGTAGAGTCAACAGCGCAAAAGGAGGCGTTCAGGGAAGCCACAGACACTTTCCTTGATACGCTCCATAGTATCGACGTACGAATGAAGCGCCAAATTCTCGCACTAGAAGAAGCGGGCATCGTCAATCTGTCCAGCGGACCTCGGCAGGGTCACAACACTACTGTCAAGCCATCTCTGAAACCTAATGGCATGGGTGCCATCGGAAATTTGGACGTTGGGTGGTTAAACAGTCGAAGTACCAAAGTTGAACGAGATATGGAGCTGGAGTTGTGGAGAAGGGCGAGGGAGCTCCTTGAAAAGGACGAGGGGAGTGTCAAGAAGGAGTAAATACATGAAAGGGTTGGCGTTTTGGCAATAATTTACAATGGATTCATTAATTCGGTATGTTTCAAGTTACGCTAATCATTATTTTGTTCCTGGATATTACATTACTGACAACATTTTGTTGAGGCTGTGCTTCCCATGCATACAATCTCCCGCAATTCCATCCACATACACAGGGCTGCTATTGAGACACAGTCACCTTATATCTAAATCTCAGTATCATTCTCGCAGAGCCTGTTGAATGCATGCGTAAGTTTGAAAGGCTCGTCTGGTGCACGCGGCACAATATTTTCGGGCTGAATGCTAACGGGGCGTCAGCTAGTATGAATACGCTTCAAACGGCACACTTACAGGGCGTCAAAGAAATAGCAGGAAAATTCTCCTTCTTCGGGCGTCGAGTGCTTAGCTAGATAGGCGGAGTTAGGTTATATGATAACGATAGACGCAAAACAGAACGTATTACTTTGATACCCAACCCAAGAGACACATTTCTTTCTTGCGTTGCAGGTGTATTGGCACCTGTTTTCAGCCCACGGGACCCAGGTAGTACCCAAAGAGAAATGCTGCACTTGTTAGATTGTGGCCTTTGGAGATGTGTACGAGCACAGGTAAAACTAAAACTTACGTCTGCATCTCCAACATTTTGGTGGCGCGCTACCCATGCTGGATCGAGGACAAACCGCATCGGGAACTGGGATCGCGGCTTCACCTCGTGATAGTGAATGGTCCAGTGGTCATACATTTTCGGGGCTCCATAAACGCACGCCCTGTGTTGAGCTTCGGTGATGACCTCTTGGTTCAGGAGAGGAGCTGCCGTGGTAGCAGCGATTAATGAGGCAGCTAATAGAAGCTGGACGAGATACATGGCCATTCAGCTGCAGTATTGCCCGAGAATAGAGGTCTGTCAGTTGGAATAGACGGAGGCGAATGTCAGGATGGTTCAATCTTCAATTGATATGTTTGATATGTTTTCAATACTGTGAGTGACCCCTCAAGGTGCGGTATTGATTCCGTGTCATAGCATCATCATATCGACGTTTCTCCTGCTTCTCCAATCGTACAGGATAAGGAAGTGGCTAATTGAGCCACTGCCGTTTGATATGCGGTGCCTCGTCCGATTCTAATAAGGCGCGCTAATCGCGGAGATTCTAGACTGATGGATTTTGGAAAGGAAGGCGCTGAATTGTGGCACAAGGCGTGCATCATGCATTCCATTTCATGGAGTTCCGGGTATGTAAATTGGGAGGTGCGTTCAGTTTGGCGGCCCAATATCAGAACACTGAACATAACGATCGACTTGTAGGGTAGTAGGTTAGCGTATAATATCAAGTTGACCTGTGATATGCATGCTCTTAATCATGTCAATTGCAGTTCTTGGCAGATAAACCCTGAACGTGACTCGTCTAAGAGAAGGAATCCGTGTATCATGAACAACATTAATTATATTTAACGCTGAATATATATTCAAGTATATCACTGGAGACTGGCTCTTCAAATACTCCTTTTGTCAACACCGAGGCCTCCTTCAATAAACACCCCGAGCTCATCTTCAATAAGCCGCGACTCTTTCACGAGCATCGCGCCGCGTTAGCCGCTTCGAGATGACATGCAGAAGTGGAGAATCTAGAATCTCGTACTATTGGATTATGGATTGCGTCGCCCTGCTTGCGAATATTGTTTTCAACGGGATCGTGAACTGTTGTATGCGGAATAATCAACTTGTACATATATATATATATATTGCCACTATGAGATACCTCCTAGGTATGGACTGCGGAACTTTTTAAGAGACCTGGACCGAGTCTCTGCCTCATCTGTGGTTACTATTTCTCCGTCTATCAAATCCACCATCCAAGAATGGATATCAAAACGCTCAGACCACTGGAGCTCCAGCGCTCTTTGCGGGGCATATCCCAGTAATTGCCCCCCAGTCTTACTGCAATTGTAGCTGGTACTTTGCATCTGGCGTGTGTAATGGCCTATTGCAAGTCTCTTGGTTCGCCCGGCAGAACGTCGGTGCCAGGGCCCTCCCTGCGCGTTTCGATGCATGTCGTGGCATTTCATCTCCGATCAAGCCGCTCAAAAATGTTTCAATGCCCTTGATAAACACCCGGCCGAGGTTTTTCTGGCGTCCGTTCTCTACGGCTGCAAGGACCGAAAGCGCGATACGATTCGGCTCTAGGAGGTGAAGAATAGGGATTCTTTTCTCTACTACTACATCCTTTTTTCTTTTATTCACATCAAATCACAATCAAGATGATGCAGCTGTCTCGGCCAGCGGCGACGGCGCTGCTGCTGTCGATCGCTTCGTTCGGGACGCTTGTCCACGGCCACGATCACCATGAGGGCGGCGAAAGCCACATCCCCGAGGGCGAAGCGATATCACTCGAACCGGTTGTGAGTCGCCGCTTGGGAATACAATAATAGAAGAGAAAAGGAAACAGGCAATTAACACGAATCACAGGACACGATTCTCTGGATCCACATCCTCATCCAGATGCTCGCATACGGCGTCATCTTCCCAATCGGCATGGTCTTTGGTGTAAGAACCACCGTCTCTACTCCAAGCGGTGCTTTGCAGGAGCACAGCGACTGATTTTATGCAATCACAGATGACCAAATCTCGATGGCACGTTCCGACGCAAATCCTAGGCTCCATCCTCGCCGTCGTCGGCTTCTTTCTCGGCCATGCGCACAAAGGAAGGGAGTTTGTCAGCCACAATGTGCACTCGGTGTTCGCCAACATCCTGCAATTCCTTCTTATCGGTCAGGTCGTCTTAGGCCTATACTTGAAGCTTCACTGGGAGAAGGGCGCCCTCGGCATGATTCGCAAGTTTGTCCGACCCTTCCACTCCGTCATTGGCAAAGCGATGCCGCTTCTCGCATGGGTGCAGATGATCTTTGGAGGTATCACCACCCTTGGTTTCTGCCAAGGCGATCACGTTGGTCAATGCGCAGCCCACTTCATCATGGGAGGCGCATTCATTGCCTACGGTATCCTTCTGACCATTATTCTGCTCGCGGGACAAGTCTGGATCCGCCGCACGGGAAGATCGCAAGAGTTCTACGACAGCGCCGTCATTGCCGCTTGGGGTTGCGTCAACACCTTCACGGAGCACCGCTGGGGTACCGCCTGGGTCAAGAATGATTGGCAACACACTACGATGGGCGTTATCTGGTGGTGTGCGGGCCTGGCTGGCATTTGGCTGAGCCGAGATCGCGATGGTAACCCGAAGCGCAACTTCATTCCTGGATTCGTCATCCTCATCACTGGTTGGGGCATGTCTGCGCACCCTCAAGAGCTGATGGTCAGCGCCATGACGCACACCATGTTTGGTTACACCCTGATGGCCGCAGGTCTTACTCGTATCATTGAGATTGCCTTTGTTCTCAAGGATGCTCAGTCCCTGTCAGACGATGGGCGCACCTGGAACAGCTTCCAGTACATTCCTGTTTTCGTAAGTTGACACGGCATCTAACACGCCAAATTAGATGGTAGCTAACACTCACCAGCTCTTGTATGCCGCCGGCTTCCTCTTCATGGGTGCGACCGAACAGCAGATGTCTCTCATCGACGGCTCTAGCATGGATGTCATCTCTTACATCCTAATCCTCTACTCTCTCGCCTTTTTGGTCTTTTTGTTTGCCAACATGCTCATCCACCTTTACGATCGCCTGTCAAACCCACCTCTGGATACCAAGGGATTCACCAATGGTCACACTCACTTGAACGGACGAGCTGTAGAGGATGGCCAAATCCGAGCGGCAGAGGAATTCGAGCTCGATGGACTGTCGACCGATGACGAGGACGATGAGAGGCAGGGAATGCTGGCAGGTGAGGGATCCAACGTCCCCAAGCGACCTGCTGCAGCTCAATCATGAGATACAAATGGGATATGAAAGTTATGTTTACGGGGAAAATACATGCTATGGGAAGACCTCTATATAAAGTTAAGCGTGCTTGGGAGTTTTGTCTTCGAATAATGTCTGTATACAATATTGGGAAGTAAGATGATGGGTAATTTTGGGTGTAATAATGACATTAAAAAATAAATTGAAGCAAAAATACTATTGAGTGTCATTAATCTGCCTCTTAATGCTCATCTGCACAATAATGGCGATTGGCACTGGACCGGCGGTACCTGCGTCCAGGGTCCAACCCAAAAAAGCTAGCTGCACTGTTGCACTTTTTGGTGGGGCTTATCTTTTTTTTCTTGTCGATATTACCACCATCTTTCTACATAGATTTACCAACCAAATCTACGATTCACTCAGAATATATACACATAAATACCAGCGTCGTTGATTTATTTCCTCACAATGCCTTCCGTCAAGAACCCCAACCGACTCTCCAAGAACCGGCTCGCCGCCCGCGCCGCAAAGGCCAAGAAGGCCAACCAGAAGCGCGCCGACCCTGCCAACAAGAACAAGATCACCAAGGCCGACAAGACGAGGGGCGCACGACCGGGCCTGTTGCCGACGAGCGGACCGAGGGCTGCGATTAGCGCCAAGAAGGCGAGGAAGCTGGAGAAGAAGATGGGATATGCGTTGAAGAGGAAGATGGAGGCGGAGGGAGAGGCTGTGATGAAAGGTGCGTTTGGACTGAGACTATCAAGTCCTGATTGATACGAGGTGAAGAGTGGAAGAAGGGAGCGCTAATTTGGGAATAGATGCGCCTGTTGTTGAGGAGAAGGCTGCGCAGGAGGAGCAGGATATGGAGATTCAGTGATTGGTTTGTCTGGAGAATGGGATTATACGTAAGTACGCACGGTTGGTAGTTCGAGGCGAGGGTGCAAGCTAATCAGATGGTACAGATTAAAAGTCGGTTGTTTGCTTGATTGGCATTTTCTGTGGTACAATGGGACACATTACACGGCGCAGGATGGGGGACTGGATTTTGCAACGATTAATAGACTGGATGAGCATCTTCAACGGCTATGTGATACGTTAAGCTATCGAATATGACTTCTTTTTTTCGCCAGTATGAGTTACCGAACTGTCGCTGAGATTGACGGAAAGACTTTGTGGGGACTGAGCAATGTTCTCCTCTTTGACGGGTCGCATCTCTTGTTGTCGTTTATATCCGTCGCTGTGCCTATGCCTATGCGTGTGTATAGTTTCGGCATCGCTTGTTTGGCTCTGAGAAGAAGATCCAGTCTCTGTTTCGGCGTAGGAGTATGAATTCGAAGAGATTGAAGAAGGATAGGTCGTTGATGACCAGTCGTTTGTTCGAATCGATGGAGGAGGGCTGTCGCAGATGCAGCAGCAGATTTCGGCGCATGCTTCTACCGTTGACTCGAGGAACGTTGGCTCAGGTGGCTGAGAGTCGTAAGAGAGTGGCTCAATGGTGCCGTATGCAGAGGCATTGGCTGATTTGTTGTCTGGAGGGTTGCATATTGGGCAGTCGGGACAATACGAAGACGAGGAACTGGTGCTGGTGCTGGATGTTGTGGCAGTTTGAGAGCCCTCTTCAATTGTTTCGTTGGACGAAGACGATGGGTTAGTAGGTTGAGTTGTGCTCGTGTTGTCCATTGCAGACATGTTGTCCTAGGTGGTTTCTTGATAATAGGTAGAATGGTGTAGAAATGGTAGGCACAGTATCACAATCGTACTGCATTGGCATCTGCATGAAAATCCAGGAACGGAGAAGGTTTATATAGGTTAAGCATAGGTAGGTATCATGATTGATATGAGATTTGGAGAGACACACGTGTATTGGTCAAGTACTTTATCGCAGAGCAGATGCATATGGCTTGCGTCACTCGATTAGGCATGTGCGCCTGTGGTGTAACTGCGCATTCATCACCGACAGTGAATCACGGAGTGGTACGTGATAAGATGTTTCTATGTGTTGGGATTGGGAATGTGGATGCTATTGAAGCTGGCAAACAACTCATTACATCTTGATAATGGGAAACGCTATCCAATATCCCACACCTCAAAGTTAACGCTACATGACTGGTAGTAAGTGATAGGTAGTACCAGAAACTAGAGAAATATAACAACAGTAGCAGATACGAAAATATATAGCGATAGTAGCAGAGACTGGATAAAAATATTGATAGTGGCAGGAAGAAGTGATAGCAGACACTTAAAGAGCTGGGTACCTACTAGGTATCTATTCTTTGCTAGACAAGTACTAGGTAAGTAAGCCATAGGCTTGCCTCCGTATCCTGTTCCGACACTTGAACCTCATGCTGTCCCTTGGGGTGCTGGATAGCATCTCTATTATAAAGCCATTGTGCAAATCAGGGTGTATGCGAGTTACCGGTCTGATAGTGGATATTGACAGCTGTTGAAACCCAAGAACAATAAGAGAAGCGGAGTGTTTGAAGTGGGGATTATCTGCCAGTTTACTGTCAAAGTGAATCCAGAACGAGATGTTCTGCACATCGACAATACAAGCACATCGTAATTGTTCTTGAATTTCAATCGCAGGGCGCGGGCCGATGGAGAGAATAATTTCGTTTACCGCCAGGATGTGTTCAATTCCTCGTTGTTGCTCGCACTCTCGATTTTGGCTGTTCTCAGCATTTCTTTGGCCAAGTTTTTTTTTCCCAACTCACCGACTAAAATTCTTGAGGTGCAGCTGGGTTGATCTCATCTTCTTCTCTCAACTCTCTTTCTTCCCTCTTCTCCCATTTCCTTTCCTCTTTTCGATCACCGGTTGTTTTCTTCTTTCTTCCAAACTTGAACCGACTTGCCACTCACTTCAGCATAGTTTCTTGAGTGCTACCCTTATCACAGCCGCCTCCAGCCATGGCTTCCACCAAGCGAACAGTCATCGAAATATCCTCTGGCAGTGACGACGATAACCCTCTCGTGACGCGTCGCAAGATCCGCCGACGATCCAAGATACCAGAGCCACAGCGTTCGTAACACTGAGATAACCTAAGAAGTCTGATTCACCATCGGTACTGACACCTTTCGAGGGGACGAAGCAGACACAGAGGCCACCCAAGGCCAACCGACATTTGCAGAGTTTCTCTCCCGAACGCTACCAAGCAGGCTGATCTCGGGTGATGTCGCAAAATACATCCAGCGAGAGTCCAACGTTCGTCTAGAGACTGCAAGGCGGGAAGGGATTAACTTGGATACAGTTTTTATCGGCATGGACTGTTTGCCGACTTGGATCGGTATGCACTGGGATCCGCAGAGGGAGTCTCTGCATTGCGCTATCCAAGATCGGTTGATGGACGTGGAGGTTTCGAGTACGCTGGGCGATGTTCTTCGGAAAGATCTCATCGAAAAGGGGAACCGGAAACTCGAGGAGGCTCGTCAACTCGGACTGGGCATCGAGGATATCACGATTGGGAAAGGACTCCTGGCGACATGGGATGACTTGGAGTTTACCCAAGAAACGGTTTACGGGTTAGAAACTCCTCCGGAAGAAACGAGCACCGGAACCACTGTTCAAAATTCGTCAGTCATCGGTCAAGCAGAGACGCCGGAGTCCGAGATTATCACAATATCCTCGGCAAGTGAAGCTCCGAGTTCGCCCGACATCGTGTACGACTCCTCGAGCACATACGACAGCTGTTCCGACTTTAGTAGTAGCAGCAGCGGCGGCAATAGCAGCAGCACTGAAGATGACGAGGAAGTTGATGACATCATTCATATGAACAATGTGGTCAATATCCAGCCGGAATATTCGGAGAGCGATGACGAGGCTCCGCACATCCTTCATGACGTTGAGGTTGTGGGCAGCTTTGAAGGTCACCCAGATGTCGATTTGGAAGTTTACTTGGTGGAGGACGACGAAGAAATAGAGGGCCTCCCGGAACTTGAGCTGGCGATTGACGGAGATGCATTCATACATTATTTTGGCGATGATGACCTTATGGAGGTTGAGATTCCAGGGATGGATCTACAGTGCTCGCTTGACGTTCCTCCTGACCAGAGTGATGAGGGGGGCTATAATACGGGAGGTGAACCACCCTTGGATGAAATCGAAGACGACCTCGACGATCAAGTAATGGACAAGGAAGAGGATGATGGCGAGGGTGGAGAGCAAAATACGATCATTCAAATCACGGAGGATGGTTTCACTTGGTGAATTTCTTTAGTTCTTTCTTTCTCGGTTAATTGGTTTGCTCTTGGGAGGGAAACTTTGCGTCTACGATTTGCGTTTTGGGAGGATATCGTTGCAATGTTTTCGGCGGGAGAAATCTTCTTTCATACTCGGCAAGTTGCCTTGCTACTGGGATATTATGGGGGTTGATGAGGATTTTACTCGATGCTCTTTTCTGTTTCGGGGGGTTGGGATTCAAAGACACTAGCGTCGGATTTTCTATGAACATGGAGGATTTGGGATTTGGGACTTGGGATTTGGAATTTGGGATTTGGGACTTGGGACTTCGGCTTTGGGATTCGGTATTTTATACATTTGCGGCTCTTCGTAGAGAGGCTAGCGGTATTTGAAAGGGATAGATTCGGAGTTGAATGAAGCATTTGCTGCCTTTAAAACTCGATATTAATACTCTTCCACTGCGCTGTTAATTTGGAACCTCTCTATTATGATACCGTTATAGCTCGTTCTCATTATGATGACCTGATCAATGCCATTGGTGGTGAGACTTTCGCTGTACAGCTGTACGGTAAAGGAAAGTCTCATGCAAGAATGAGCCGCAACCTATGTCGTTTATCACACACCGACATGCGGGTAGGTAGAAATAAAGTTATATGATATGCATTAGTTGGTGTGATCCACTCACCTCACATCAGAAACTTATAGTCCGGTCGTGGAATTGATCAAATTCTGTAGCCTTTCATACCCTCCTTCATTAGCGGATGCTACTCTCTATATATTAAACCTTCAAGAGCACCCTATTATAAGTTTCATACCATCTCTTCACTAGCTTTTGTCAAGCTAAACTTGCAACTTTACCGGCAAGATCTGGTAATCATTAGCAATACAATCAATTGGTCATAGTCGGAGTGTTTACAGCCCGATGGTTCTGCCGGTTACCACACTGCGAGTCAGTAAATAACTCTTCAGATAGTACGAGAGAAGGAATACGTAAAGGAAATGTTACGCGGCTGACATATTTTTCTTTGGAGTTGATGGATATTTCCGATGAATTTACCCTGTTTCGGATATATCAGTGCTCCGAATTTTACAGAAAGCCGAGAGTGGGTGTGAATCTCGATGAACATTAGTGAGAACGACTGGGATGGCCACAAAAGCCGGGTTAAGGTGGGGGGGCTGTTTTTGCATAACCACCAGACTCTATACAGACTTCCAGGTTCCAAATTACAGCGATAAGTTACAGCGACAACAGCGCAATGTAGATGAATCAAGGGCCTTTTTCCATAGGCAATTCATAGAATGAGACTATGTCATGTAAGGTAACGTAGAAACTCTAACTGTAGAGAAGATATCAGGATAAGATGCGTGCATTTAATGATTATCATATGTTTGTTGACTAAACGCCAAGTCTTGGGCACTTTGTTTGCCTTGATAGGAATATCTCCAATTTCTATCATTGTATAATGCATACATGAGGTTAATGATCCTCAGTGAACTAGGCTTAGTTCATATCACAGCAGTTACAACGTCACCTCCGGAATTAATTTGTATCGGCGTCGCGACCATCCTGGGAGCGAACTGACCAACCCATCCCATCCCATGTTGATGCCGATGCACACCAAGCAACGGAGAGCGAAGCCCCGACAATACGACCCGGAGCCAGCAATGATTGTGTATTTAAATCTTCATGTTGCCTCTCAAAATGGCTTAGAAGATTTTCAGGCAAGAGCTTCTCTGTGACTCCAACGCAGTGTTTTTACTATTTAAGACCGGAGTCTTGCTTGTGAATTATTTTGTCTCCCTCAGTACATCATTGCATAATACCAAAGAACACCTTTCCACACGATACAAACATCCAATCCTCGTCTTCAACCGGTTATAAATACCCCCAATAGTACAATTTCACAAAGAACATCATCGACCATGCCTTTCATCAACGACCCCAAAGGCAAAGAAGTTGTCCCCATCAGAATCAATGGTGTCAACGAACCTTTAGACGCAACTCGGCTCATCCCCGTCGAGTCTAGCAGTCAGGATAAAATCGTCCATTATGCTCAAAGCGCGACGACGGAGCTGGCCATCAAGGCCGCTGAGGAATCCTACAAGGCGTTTTGGAAGTGGAAGAACTCTACTCACACTGAACGCCGAGATTTGCTTCTTCGAACGGCTGATATGATTGATGCCTGGACTGACCGCTTCGTCGAGCTGCAGCTTGCTGAGACTTCTTGCCCTGAAGGCTGGGCTCGGTTTAATGCAATCATCTTGGTACGATGCTTGCGTGAGATTGCGTCAAACATTTCGCATGCTACGACAGGTGAACTGCCATCCTTGGAAACTCCTGGATCGCTTGTACTGGTGTATAAAGAGCCGGTTGGCCCTGTTCTTGCTATCCCACCATGGAATGCTAGTATGGTCCTTTCCGGTCGTGCACTGGCTGCTCCTATTGGCGCTGGGTGCTCCGTTGTGCTAAAGGCATCGGAATTGTGTCCGGCAACGCATCAATTACTGGTTTTGGCCTTTGAAGAGGCTGGTATGCCAAAGGGTCTCATCAACGTATTGCAAGCTTCGCGTGAGGATGGCCCAGTTGTGACCGAAGCGTTGATTGCTCATCGAGCAATCCGCAAAGTCGAATTCATTGGTAGTGATGCTGTAGGCCGCATCATTGGTCAACTGGCATCCAAGTACTTGAAACCAGTGCTGATGGAGCTGGGAGGAAAAGCACCTGCAGTTGTGCTCAAGGACGCCGATGTAAAGCATGCGGCTGACAAGATTGTTGAGGGTGCACTTCTTCACCACGGACAGATCTGCATGTCTACTGACCGCATTGTCGTGGTGCAGGAGGTTGCGGATGAGCTTCTCAAAGAGATCAAGACGATCCTGGAGACAAAGTATGCGAAGGGAGCTGGTCATGCTGTCAGTAAGAGACTGGCCCAGAGGGCTCATGACCTCTTGCATAAAGCCCACGCTGCAGGAGCTCGTTTCCTCGTGGGAGACGCAAGTCTCAATGCAGCTGGAACCAGCCTCACGCCAACCATAATTACGGACGTGAAACCTACACACGCCATATACCACGAGGAGATTTTCGCCCCTGCTGCCATTTTCATCACTGTCAAGGATGAAGATGAAGCCGTCGAAGTTGCCAACGACACGGCATATGGCCTTAACGCAGCGGTTCATAGTCGAGATATCTTCGCCGCCATTCGCGTTGCCAAGCAGATTGAGGCAGGACAAGTTCACATTGGTAACCTCACGGAGTATGACGAGCCGAATATCCCGATTGGAGGAACAAAGGGTAGTGGTTGGGGAAGGAATAATGGCAGGTATGCTCTGAATGAGTTTTTGGTGGAGAAGACAATTTCGATTCACGACCATGCAGCAACTGGGGTTAATTTTGGAAAATGAGCGATGGATTCAGAGGATAAATGTACATGACAGGATATTTGGCGGGCATGTGTTTATTTCGTAGCTCTATGGCATCATACACTTTGAGTTCTATATATTGATCTGAACTGTTTATAAAGGCATTACAGTAAAGTAAATGTATCCAGTTGGCGTTCAATTAGAAGTCCACGCAATTATTCACTTCTACTTGAGCGTTTTTCAACGTCGCTGCCTGGGAAAGCGACTAGGTCCCTGAAATGTCATAGTGTCCGACTCATGGCATCGATGTATCGTTACCTAGGTACATGTATGTAAGCAAGTTTTAAAGGTTTCGCTCTGTGTATTACTTTCTTCTCGCAAATATCACTTTGTTTCGATGATGAGACACTCGTGAAGATCCAAGAGAGTATGAGACGAATCCTCAGCTCGTAAGTTTTACTGCCAGAAACACAAAGAGCCGTGACACAATTACGTATTCCGTTCAAGTTTCTAATGCTGCATTTAATGTTGTCGAGGGATAAATATATAGTGAGATTTTCTAATGAAGCCATATGTGTTGCTTGCTAGTAGTGCTATCTACCATTTTGGCTGCAACAATATTGAAGCCAAGTTATGAAATCTGGATGAAAAGCTGCTTCCTAAGCTAGCAATATAATTATCTCAAAACAATTGTTGCATGATACATAGTCACTAATTAATGTAACAATAAAACTTGGTAATGAAGGGCTTAGTAAAAAGATCTAGACTTGATCTTAGCATAGATCATGGCGGAATTCCAAAAGTTTCACATTTCCATGAATGAAAGAATGTATTTACACGTTCATATAAATCAGAGTCGAGAGAGTTTTTATCCAGCTGCACCTGATCAACTGGCAAGATATCATGAATATGCACATGCCTGCCGATATGGCTAGTAATTTTTTTTTACGTCTATGACACTGCCTTGCTAAGAATCTATTTCTGCATATGTTCTTCAAGATAGCAAAGTTGTCAACAAACATGTTAGTACGCTCTCGCTATCCGTAATTATTGGAGCAGCTATTCGCTTTTGCCAATCATATGCGTCTGAGCTGACAGTGATGTATGCAGCTAGGGATGTGTGCTACGAAACATTCATGTAGTTATCCCAACCGCTCTGGAATCGTCAAATGTCGTAGGAAGGTTGTGTACTCACTACGTATAGCTAGGGTGTTAATACAGAATTCTAACGCATGAGCAATGATTCTTACGCAAATGACATAAATTATACTATGCCATTTCCCCCCTCTGAAACCTTACGTATAACGAAATATATGACATGGGCAACCCTTTATTTGTTGCAATATCGTAGTTATTCTATGGACAGATAAATACTCGAGGGTAAGACATAAATTGTGAAGCCCCAACTGCCCAGTGTCCTTTTGATTTAATAACACTAACAAGAATACATGTATTATGCCGCCTCCTTTTGTCTTCTACTTGCCACATGTAGTGAGATGTAGGAGGTGATTAAGAAGACCTGTCCAGCAGCTTCACGATTGCCTTATCTTTTGCATTTAAGTCTGCGCCGCTTTGAACCAGCAACTTCACGATTGCCTCATGCCCTCCTTGGGCCGCCCAAGTTAGTGCCGTCCATCCCATTTCACAAATTGCATTTAGATTTGCGCCGCTTTGAACCAGCAGCTTCACGATTGCTTCCTTCCCCTCCAAAGCCGCCCACATCAGTGCCGTCCGTCCCTTACCATCTTTTGCGTTTAAGTCTGCGCCGTTTTGAATTAACAGCTTTCCAATTGTACATGTATCTTTCCCTCTTAAGGCAACCCAAATCAGTGCTGTCCATCCATTACTATCTTTTGCGTTTAAGTCTGCGCCGCCTTTAATCAGTAGCTTCACTATTTCCTCATGTCCTTTTGAGGTCGCATGGATTAGTGCCGTCCATTCTTCTAGACTTAGGCCTACGAAGTTTTGATAAAGCAGCTTTATAGCTGTATCTTGCTGCTGATTACCGACCGCCTTAATTAGTGCCGTCCATCCCAAAGTATTTTTTGCGTCTAAGTCTGCGCCTTTTTGGACCAGCACCTCTGCCACTGTCGCATGTCCACTTGAAGTCGCCACCATTAGGGGTGTGTTTTCTTCTTCTATAGTCTTGACATTCACGTCTGCGCCCTTTTCAGCTAGCAGCAACACAATTGCCGCATGTCCATTCTCAGCTGCATGAGTTAGTGCCGTGTATCCGGAGCTACTCACTGAGTTTAGATCTGAGCCACTTTGAGCCAGCAGCAACACAACTGTCGCATGTCCATACTTGGCCGCCAGTGCTAGTGGCGTGTTTCCGAAAGTGTCCTGAGCGTTGATGTCCACCCTGCCGCTCTCGATCAGCAGCTTGACAACTGCCTCATGCCCATTCTCGGCTGCCCATGACAGTGGCGTCGACCCTGCCCCATTCTTAATGTCTGGGTCGACGCGCTGGTCTCCTAACAGCATCTGGACAGCAGAAGTATGCCCCATTTCCGAAGCGTGCGACAGAGGCGTCCGGTGATACTTGTCTTGTGTGTTTGGAAATGCCCCCCAATCTATCAATTCCTTCATAGTGTTGATGCTTCCACTTCCCGCCGCTTGTGACAGCGCTGTTCTCGAATCTTGGGCTGGGTCTTTAAAGTCCGGCTCTGCGCCTAATTCAAGCAACGAAAGGACCATCTCTGTCCAGCCGTGCTTCGCCGCTGAACAAAGAGCCTTTCCTTTATCTTCATTTGTCATTTGTTGTGCCAAAGTGATGTAGAATAAGAATTCATTTAAATCATCTTTAATCTCAGAGAATGGTCTGCTATCACTGGTATCATTTCCCTGTTGCATAACCCTTTCTGCGATATCGTGGTAACGATTAATAATTTCGTCAATAGCTAAGGAGCCTGTTTCCTGACGGCTAGGTTTCTGATCTGAGAGCCATCTAATACCACGGAAGCCGAAGTTTTTCGTTTCTTTATCTCGCAATGCCCACCGGTATAGCTCGCCCAATGCGATTGCTGCTTGTTGGATATGTTCGTCTGCGTGAAGCGGCTGATCGTTTTGGCACTCATCCTTTCTTTCCTTAGGTTGAGCCTCGTTACAAACTGCCCATGCCCATCGTAGCATCGTCTCTGCCTGCGTCCATTTGCCGGCCCTTCGATGCTTGGTTGCCATTCTCTGTGCTGCCACTACAGCGTTTTCTGTGGAAGATAGCTTTAGTCGAGGTATCATTAGAGGTAAGATACATATCAATGCATCTTCGTTCGGGCCCAGTTGCGCTTCGGTGAACAACTTTACCATCTCAGCCACAAGGATATTCTCTAAATGGAAAGATGGAGTTTCTTGGATATCCATATCCCCGATATCCTCCAAAATATTGAGAATGCACGAGACGAATGATCCAAATACTTCCTGGGCACACAGAGATAAAAGAGAGCTGTCTGTATGAGCTGACATGACAATGGAGGGATTAGGATTAGGGCTCTGTGACGCCTCCATTACATGCCAGCCAAAGAACCGAATTTCTTTGCCCTGCTCATCGCTCAGTTTCCACTTGGTGATACTGGGATCGCCTCGTTGGACGGAAGTAGGGTCAAGTTCGTATCCATTAATCATGGGAATCCTGTCACCGAGCCATATCTTCAGGTCAGTCTCTATATTTTTGTTGGTTGAGACAATGCGCTGCCTGGGGATTTCGGTAGCCCGGGATATAGTGAAACGGCTTTGCAAGTCTGATACCTCAACAGCTGGATCAGATTTCAATGACCATACCCATAGTCCCAGAAGTCCTTCTAGCTCTAATGT
Organism: Trichoderma afroharzianum; assembly: GCA_037893235.1. Taxonomy (NCBI): domain Eukaryota; kingdom Fungi; phylum Ascomycota; class Sordariomycetes; order Hypocreales; family Hypocreaceae; genus Trichoderma; species Trichoderma afroharzianum. The sequence goes on along the minus strand of JBBLXW010000019.1, from coordinate 393,000 downwards.
GTTTTGAAGCTTCCAAGGAGTGGTCAGATTTTCGCGCGTTAGTCGTAAGTATATAGTATCTCGGATTGATCGATCTTCGGAAATATCACTTGATTCCATGATTGCAACATCGCAAGCAAAACCCCAGTACATGGACAGAGCATCTCTCCACTCGACTCCCATTTTGAAACTCTTCGAGAATATGGCGTTGACTGCAGACTTAATGGCCAAAGCAAGACGATCAGCCTTTTCTCGGACCTCAACCATGCCAATGTCAAAATATTTCGCAGAATTTGTGCCCAAAATCTGAGTGTTATGCGACTGGGTGAGTTGCGCGAGACGAGTCCGGTAGGTTAATAATTTGGCAGCGACGTTTAGTTCACTAAAGGTGGATGGAAGTGAGGCCGCAATTCCATGTGTGTTGCCAGGCGTACCACGGAATCTCCAGAGGAGGCGTAAAGAATTTACTGGGCCAAATGACTGCCCTGTTGACGAAGGATTCGGTCTGTGGTGAATATCTTGCCCGCCAATACGTAAGGCAAGCCAGTCGAGCTCATGTCCAACAACCTCATCAGGACACTGGGCAAGAAAGTTATCCTCCGGCTTTAAGCGCTGCATACGAAGCGCGGCTCGAGCAGCACTCATCAGCATAGTGGCTCCAAGCTGGGCCACAGATACTGCAGAATGGATGGCCCGTAGTCCAACAAACTGCATCACAAAGCCGGTGACAGAGATACCAACAGCAGCCCAAACCACAATTTGGGGGATCTTTACCTGGTTCTTCCACGAAGTGATGTACTCCTGCAGGGGCTCGCCGTGGTCACTGCAGCAGAAGGCGTCAAAAACTTGGTCCCCCAGTACTTGTCCCCCCGGTTGAACCCAATATAAAATTTCTCTCGGTGACTGCTTGTCTTTGTCGCCTTGGTTCCTGCGAAAGACTTGTTCTTTTGTGCTCTCCCCCACGAGAAATGCACAAAGGAAAATGCCACCACACAATAGAACAGTTCCAGCGATGGTGAGAGGACACGCATACGATTCCGGACGAGTTTCATCTTTCTCCCAGTGCAAGTAGTATGTCACAAAGACTGCAAAGACTAAAACACCGGTCTGCAATACTATGCCAAGCAAGGCAATTGCCCAGAAAACAGCGGGAGGCTTTCTCTTGATCCCAACGTTGAGAGAAAGATTTGGTGAGAAGTTTTGAGCAAACGCGTCAGTAATAGGCTCTTTGTTGTCTGGAGATTCTGGAGGTTGAATTCGTGTCCATTTGTTTGGATTTTTTTCGATAAATTCCTGAAACGTATATATACCCGCTTTCTCATCGGCGAAGTTATGGTCGGGGTCGTACACAACCTCAAGGATTTTTGGGCGCCCAAAGACTCGCGCGATGCCGCCATTGTTGTAGAGCTCGCACACATCTCGACTCGTAGAGGAGCAGAGCTCTGCCTCGGCGACTCCCCCTCCTTCTTGTGCCCTTCCAATAAAGGCACGCAGCGACGAACTCCCGCACACGCGAATCGCTGAAACAATCGCGGTCAAGATGCCCATGGGCGCCATTGCGAATATGAAATAATCAATTGTGGCAATGCTTTCGCTGAGATACTGCTTCGTAATCTGTTCACCGAATAGGGATAGAAATGGAGCTAAGTCGGTCGCGAGGTTATTCGAGAAATCATCCCAACCATCTGCACGAACAGCTGGGAGAGTGAGAAGGCCGAGGAGGCAAGCTGTAAAGAACATCTTCAAGCTGTACGCTGAAGAATCAACTATTATTGTGAATGGTATTGGATGTTTAGATTGAAGACGTACTTATATGTACATGGAGTCTTAAGACGCGGACGAAATAAGCTCTTTTCAATCTTCCACCTTGGACATGGGATGGAGCTCTAATGCTTGGTACCCAAATATAGAACAGCATGCATTCCGAGGCAACAGCATTCATCATGTGTGACCGGCATCGAAGTGGCTATTGGCGAAGAGTTCGATCTCGACCAACGGCCGCCAAACGTTGCAGGAAGTTGATTAAGGAGGCTTTTCGTTCTTCCCCATACCGATGTTACATCCTTACATCCATCAGTTACCAATCGAAAATTAGAAAAGTATTTATGAGACGAGTTTTGTGTAATACGTGGACTGATACACAGGCTGCAGCAAGGCTATATTGACGAATGGCGGATACATAGACCTGTCAACCTCTATTCAGCATAAGATTTCGTTCGGACCCTCGAATAATCGCGTTGAGCTAATTTGAGATTAATGACGAAGAATAAGGCTTGAGTTGTTGTGGATTGATCCTCAAAGATTGAGATTAATATTTGTTTCTTGGATTGTCATACGTATTGCTGATCCTAATGGCTCCGTGCATAACAAGATTTGGTGTGATACTCAGGCGCTTATTAGTCCTACTTTATGCACATACGCCTAGCCACGTATCTGATTATGTCGGCTTCCAAAGCGGAGGCGACAAGAGACGCCAAGGCAGCTCTTCACTTATCTTACTCCGTCGCACCGATTCATCAAGGTGCCCGATTGACGATACACTCGCAGTGGAACCACTGTATCAAGAGAATTCCGAAACCTTCGAAATCGGGCCGTATTTGTCGACGAGAGAGGTTCTCTATGTAAAGATGTTGGCATGAATTCACAGAGATACCCCTGACTTTGCTACTTCAAAATAGATAATCTAGAAATCCTCGCACTACTCTCTACGCCAAAATTTTAACCGCCTTCAACGGGATGGTGTCGTACCGCATTATGAACTGTTGGATTTTCACGTAGATCTGTGTGACTACTCCTTGGTCAAGCCCACTCTCTGTTTGCTGCTGTCTGCGGCTAGCTTTTCCCACTTTCATAGATCATCAATATAGCAGAACACAGAGAGATTTGCGCCTTTTCAGCTTGTTAGCTTGTCATGAACAAAGTGGACCCTCTCTATCTAGGACAACGAGCGATGGCCGAGCCTATCATTTAGTGCTTCCGGGGAGAGAGACTCAATTCGGATGAAATTAAGGGTTCAAAGTAAGGATAGCTTCAGTCACCCTCCACCAGGCATTTATGGACTAGATTTATACACACGCAAAGAACAAGATCAAGTTCAAGGCCCAGCTAACGGTCATCCTAGATCTCGAGTTGGAAGCCAACATTGTCGTAAATTAAGTTACTTGAATTACATGAGCAATGCAAATCGGAATCATTTGAGATTCTTTCGGGATATACTAAAAATAAGGACAAGGCGGTGCTGCCCTCAACCATAGTATAACGAAAGGGCGGGGTAAGAACCAGATTATCCCTTGTAACCAACACAGGCCTTCTGTCCTACGTGACAAGATTCCAATGGAAATTTAGGGTCTATCGCTTTGCCTTCCTAATAGCCTAAGGGATTGGTCCCTTTGTTATTCGAGTTTTAGCTGCTTAAACTGCGCAATGGTTGTTTCAAAGCCATACGCCTCGCTCTCCAAATCAGCCAACTTCTTCTTGTCGGCATTCTGCGTTGCGACGGCAACCTTTTCGATGTACACCGGATCTTGGAGAAGCTTAGTTTGCTTCTGGACGGCGGCACGGGACTTTTCCAGCTTCTTTGCCGCTTTGGCAATCTCCTCGTCCAAGTCGACGCGGTCCTTGACGTAGATGAAGACGGAAACGGCGCTGGACACAGGGAAGGCAACGCAGCCGGTAGGGCGAGCATGATCCGGTGAGAGGATCTCGATTTCCATAGCACCTTTGCCACTGAGAGAACGGATGGATGACTTCTCTTCGGACACGGTCTTGTGGGACGCTGTGTCGTAGGCATGAATGAAGATCTTCGCCTCGTCTTTGGGTGAGTACTCGGCTACCAAGGACCGAATACCCTTTGAGCAGCCCAAAACAATGTCGTAGGCAGCCTCAGCTTCGGGGTTCTCAAATTGTTGATCCCATTCGGGGTACTTCGCTATCATAATACTCTGTGTTGTATCATCCGGTCTTCTGGGCAATCTCTGCCACAGCTCTTCTGTGATGAAGGGAAGGAAGGAATGAGAGAGGACGAGAGCAGTTTCAAGAACGGAGTAGAGTGTCTGAAGCGCAGAATTTATCTGAGCTTCAGATCCCTCCTGGATCAAAGCCTTGGAGTTTTCGATGAAAACGTCGCATCTAGATAGTAAACAGTTAGTCGAGCCTACATGCATCTTAGGGAGCCACGTACAGCTGGAAATACCAGTAAGAGTAGACGAGGTTGGCGCTCCTCATAAAATCTCTCTGCTCGATAGCCTCATTAACTGCCTTGGTGGCATGGTTCATCTTCCCAAGAATCCAGAGCTCTGCTAGCGACTCATTTCCATTAAGAGCCAACTGCTTCGCGGGAACAAAGTCCTTGACAGCATCCAGCTTGCCGAGGACATACTTGCAGGCGTTCCAGATCTTGTTGCAGAAGCGCCTGTAAAGGTGGATGACCTTGACATCGAGATTAATGTCGCCACCGCCCGTACTGTAGGCGATGAGAGCGAAGCGAAGAGCGTCTGCTCCACATTCGGGAATACCTTGCGGGAATGAAGTTTTTTGGTACGCGGTAGCCTTCTTGACTTCGGTAGCAGCGAGGTTGCCGGTAAGTAGCTTGTCATGCAGAGCTTGGAGCTCGATGCCGCGAATGACGTCCAGAGGATCAACAACGTTGCCAAGCGATTTGCTCATTTTTCGACCTTCGGAGTCACGAACTGTACAAAGGTCAGCTCAGCGGGAGCCACGCAGAGGGAGGTTGCAAACTTACTCAAAGAATGACAGAATACCTCAGAGAATGGTACCGTGCCCTGTTCATCGGATTAGTATTCCTTGTCGTAAAGAGGAACGGCATGCTACTTACAGTGAGCTTTATACCGAGAAAGATCATACGAGCAACCCAGAAAGGACTGTGAAGCTCCAAGTCAGCATGTGCTTTAATGACGAGATGGGATGTTCACATATAAAGGTGAACTTACATGATATCCCACCCGGTCTCTAGGACACTGGTAGGGAACAGACGGGACATGTCGGGAGTTTCTCTGGGCCAGCCGAGGGTCGCGAAAGGCCAGAGACCAGAGCTGAACCATGTATCAAGGACATCCTCGTCTCGAATCTAGTGTGTCATATATAAGCCTCTGAGATGCTAACTTCTGGTGGACCATAAGATGAAAAGGTCACTGGGAAATACTATCCCTGGCAACTATGACTCGGGTAGACTAAAGTAGGATCAAGGGTAATAACTAACCAGTTCAAACTGCTTGTCCGGCCAGGCCTTCTTGGCTTTGGCGAATGCTGTCCTCTAGTTAGTATTATGCTCCTAGAGTAATCATTGGAATGCGAGTGTAAATACCTTCTTCTTGAGTTCGTCCCGCAAACCACCTGTCATCGGTATCCTGGTCATCTTCTCCTTCAAAGCGAACCCGGTACACGGGGCACTGATGTCCCCACCATAGCTGTCTTGAGATGCACCAGTCGTTGATGTTGGCCATCCATTGAAGGTAGTTTTTTTCCGCTGATTCGGGCTTGATCTTGATTTGGCCCGTTTGAACAGCTTTGATCTATGAGACAAGTATGAGAAAATAAGACAAAGCACAAAGGACAGTCTAAAGAATGTGAGGCTTACTGCTGGTCCTGCCAGATCATCCATCTTCACCCACCACTGTGGCTTCATCATAGGCTCGACGACATCCTTGGTCCTCTCTGAACGTGGTACAGTCATGGGGTTGTCCTTCTTATCCACGTAGAGACCAAGCTTCTTCAGATCTTCCTGGATGGAGTATCGGACGTCGAATCGTTTCTGGCCCTGGTACGGGCCACCGTTCTCGTTGATCAATCCATTATCCGTTAAGATGTTGATAAACTCGAGCTTATGGGCTATGCCCAGCTTAAAATCGTTGACATCGTGCGCTGGGGTCAATTTGACGGCACCGGTACCGAACTCGCGGTCGACATATGTATCGGCCACGATTGGAAGCCTGCGGCCCTTGATGAAAGGATGAGTAGCAAATTTGCCGACGAGATGTGTGTACCGAGGATCGTCGGGGTGTACGGCGATGCCACTGTCGCCCAGCATAGTCTCGGGACGTGTTGTAGCAACTTCAATAGTCTCCTCCGAGTTCTCGATAGGATATTTAAAATGAACAATGATTCCAAACTCAACCTTTTTGTCGTATCCTGGTACGTCAAGAAGCGTCCGTCCCGACAGCTCTTCGTTGTCAACCTCGATGTTGCTGAGGGCGGTCGTCAAGGTGGAATCCCAGTTGACCAGACGGTTGGCTCGATAGATGATGCCCTCTTCGTGGAATCTGATGAAAACATCCGCGACAGCGGATGAAAAGTGCTCGTCCTATTGAGAGATTAGCTTGAGTGTTGTAGCCACCGCGCGATCTTGGGGTATGCACCATTGTAAACGCCTCTCTGCTCCAATCAAGACTGCTTCCCATTTTTCTGAACGCATTGTTGATCTTCTGGTGATACTCCTCCTTCCAATCCTGGACGAGTTCAACGAACTGCGTTCTGCCAAGATCATGTCTGGTCTGTTGTTTCCTCTTCCAGAGAGTCTTCTCTACCACGCTTTGGGTCGCAATGCCTTGAGAGCCATCAGATCATGTCAATTAACCAAGGCATATCAGGAGAAATCTTACCAGCATGGTCGCAACCAGGTAACCACAATGTAGTCTTTCCCTTTTGTCGGTTGTAGCGGATCATCAGGTCTTGCAGCGAGTTGCCTAAAGCGTGGCCCATGCTGTGCCCTTGTCAATGACTCTTGATGCTGATTATTGGAGATATGTCAACAGGGAGACTTACTGCAGTGCTCCCGTGACATTAGGAGGAGGCACAACGATGACAAATTTGCCCTCGGGCTTGATATCGCCTTCTGGTGTGAACTGAGGCTTGAAGTACCCCTCCTTCTCCCACCAAGCATACCAAGCCGACTCAACAGCAACAGGATGATACGAAGAATAATGAGGGTCGTCAAAGGACTTGATCCGCTTCTTCTCTCCTTCCGGGGTGTCCTCAACGAACGGAGGCAAGACTTCGGCCGCGGCCTTTTTCTCCTTCTCCTTGTCCTTGGTTTTTTTTGCAGCGGTGGTGGCCGCTGCAGCCTTGGCAGCCTTCTTCTGCTCGTAAGCGGCGAGCTTTTCTGCCTTTTTGCGCTCCCGTTCAAGCTCTTTCTCTGTCTTTACTTTGGCTGGGGCGGATGCTTTGTCCGAGGAACGGGGCTGAATGCCGGCCTCGATGCCGTCAGCCACCGGAGCCGGTGTGCCCTCCGGTTGCGGGTCGGTTGCGGCGACTGCCCCGCGAAAAATATCTTGTTAGCAAGACCTTTGCTCTTAGGCCTTAATGAGGCATTGGTGGTCGGACTTACTTGGAGTATCTCGTGCACTGTTGGTAGCCATTGCTAATGTTTGGGAGAGGATCTTGAACAAACGAAAGTGACAGGCGCGAGAGGGGCGTTTAAAACGGCGGCCGAGCAAACATCGCAGCAACTGGTGACTCACAGCTACATGTTTGCTGCCGTTGTGCGGCACAATGCCGGCTTATTAAGGCACATTCCTGAGACAAAAAGTGAGTGTTGGTCTGACTCAGTGAAACAAGAGCCAGTCATCAGAGTTAACAGCGACAATATTTGCAATATTTGCATACTTGCAATGGCTTTAAATGGTTGCAGCTGCTTCAATGGCCAGAGTAAAGTACAACTAGGCTAACTGTAGAGCGCGCCCGTGCGGAGATCTTATTGTTCGGCCATGTGGTTATGGAGCGACAAAGACGGTGACAACATGACAACACAAGATATCCCAAGACAATATTCGGCTACTGCTGGTCGCAATCGACAAGATAAAACAGGGTCTGGGATTTATTGAGGCACTCATTGTTCAGTTCGCTGCAGTGTAATTGTGTAAGAGACAACGTTATAGCTTGCCTGTTTGTATGCGACGAGCGCATGGTTGACGCAATATCATTTACGCGTAAGGTAGCTTCAGCTTGTGCATCTTTATTTGATTGGGGTAAATCAATCCTACTATTTACAAGAATTAATTATCATTGGAAATGAATAAGAATAACGGCAATGGCTGAGTTAACTGAAAATAGTGTAATAGAAGAGCTTTTGGTAGACAAATCTTGAGTTTGGTCAGCCGAGGTAGCTCAAAATGCCGTCTATAACACCGAAAGGCCGCAAATTCCCCGCAGTCAAGGCCGACACACCGCAGCAATATTGACTTCACTTCGGGAGTTACCGACAAGCAATATAATTCCAAACATCTCAAAACTTGATATCAAATGGCATGTGTAAGACAATTATTTATAACCTTTGTAAGTATGTTTGAAGTTGTCGTTGATATTGGAAAAAAATATAAAAGGATGTAAGGCTCGCGCTCAAATATAGACAATGCAGCATCAAATCCATTGAAGAACATCCTCAATTCAGACTATCCATTTTTATTCAATAAACCTCTTCAATAATCTTTAATTAACGACACTATGCCCTACGTCGCAGAACCGTGGTCGTTTGACGACGTCTTAAAACTCACCAAAGTCAGTTCGGCCTACTGGAGAGCTACATTCAATGCTCCGCCATTGAACCTCTTTACGCCACGAACATATGCTGCCTTGCGTACGCTCGTCGAGCTTCTTGAAAACGACCGAGCTGTCAAGGTCATCGTCTTTGATAGCTCAGTCGAAGATTATTTCATCGCCCATTGGGACTTGACGACTGGTGAGGACAAACCGGAAGACGAAGAGACTGCTCCCATCTTTGACTGGGCCAATTTTGTGCTTCGTCTTGCACGCCTTCCTGTAGTCAGCATTGCCGAGGTTCGTGGACGCACTCGTGGCCATGGCAGCGAATTCGTTCTGGCGTGCGACATGCGCTTCGGCAGCATTGAAAAGGCAATCTTTGCGCAGCCCGAGGCTGCTGCTGGCGTTCATTGCGGCGGTGGAGGAATCGAGTGGCTGCCTCGCTTGGTAAACCGCTCGCGAGCCTTGGAGATTCTCCTTGGGGGTGAGGATTTCGACGTTACGACTGCTGCTCAGTACGGGTACATCAACCGTGCCATCAAGGACTCGGAGTTGTCTGCCTTTGTGGATAATTTTGCGCGCCGGATAGCTGGGTTTGATCGCAAGCCTCTGCTGGAAACTAAGCGGGCTGTTAATGACCGTGCTGGGCTGCCTCGATTGACGGATCTTCTTTCGTCTATGCAGGACTTTGTTCGAGCTTGTACTTGGCCTGAGACTACGAAGCGAATGAAAACTCTCTTTGAGATGGGCATCCAGCAGGTTGGTCCTGTGGAGAAAGATATGGGACATCATCTTCATGAAGCTTCACTCAAGATGTATGGAAAGACTGAAGATGCACAATGAGAATGCAATTCGCATGCCAGCTTCTCTGCTTGCGTACATCGCTAAACAAATGTCATCATGAACTCCATAAAATAAACTCATCGGCTTCTTCGTACATATTCCAACGCTAGTTTAATTTTCTCCTAGTGATGCAAGTAATTTTCCGGTGCCAATTTGATCCTCTCTGATTACTATTTGAACAAGTTAAAGACCAGCCGCTACGGACATCTGGTTCCCGTAGAAATACCGCATGATACATCGTGAATAGAAGACTAGAGTCAACGACATGCGTAGTGGCTCATCATCATTCAATAAAGTAATCGATTATAATGGATAATTACTAATTTATTTACTGAAGTCCTGCTTAATTCTAGTCTGTCATCACTTCTGGTCCATGACTAAAGATAGTTCTCAACCAAGTTGTTCTTAATTCCTGTCGTAATCCACCTTATACTCCGTCTTGACGTTGATCCCCAAATCTTTCCCATTGCTCCTCGCATGATCTTTTGCCTCAGAGTCAAGGATCGACTCTTCACTGGTGTTGTCCGAGGTGACCCGCGCCCTGGTAGTGCTGTGCCTGGCAGCCATGGTATCATCTATCGTTGCATTTGCCAATTTGCCTCGAAGCCCAGATCCACCAATGGTCTGCAACGAAAACATATTATCCCCTGACTGATCCCTAGTCCTAATCCATCCGCTGCCACCTCCAGTACCGCTACTTCCCTTTGCGCTCGACAAACCCTCCAACCAGCCTCGGTAAAGCGGTCGACAGACAGGAATGCCGATACAAACCATGGTGGTACAAAATTCCGCAGCATGCCATATAATGATTCCAACAACGTCTTTGAGGTAATTCGAGCTGCCAAGGTACTTCAATTGTATGGCTCTCTCAATGCCGCAAGCTCCGGCAACAACACCCAGGCTTAAAGAAGCAGCAATGATTCGTTTCTCGCGCTTCGGCATTTGAATATTCCAGAGAAGATACCAGGGAAAGCCTGCATACCAAAAGTCCGTAATGACAGACCAGGCACCTGCGGAGAATTGGGCCCGGGTCGATGGGGCATTTTCCATCAGGGATTCGACGATCCCACAGGAAGGCCGTGGGGTGGCATGCAAACCAGAAGACGAAAAGCGAGGCTACGATGCCGGTGGCGAGGAAGAAGTTGGGAATCCAAATGATGATTTGACTGCGCTTGTCTGGAAACGAGTCGTACTAAGAAGAGAGCCATGGAAGTCTTGCAAAGGATCGTTCCAAAGACGAGGATGGTCTGACCGATGGCAGAGTAGAGAATTGCCCTCGTGACAGATTCCATTCCCACGACGGGGCCTTTGAGGGCGATAACGTCGTCGATATTTCGGCCGAATCCATACATCGATGCAATCGTCATCATAATGTCGTAGGTTAGGAGGGTGATCTGTTCATTTGTTAGTTCCAGGGCAACACATGCGACTAATCACATCTTCGCTGCCAAAGGTCGAAGCACATACAAAGGAGGCATTATAGAAGTAGTCGTCCAATCCATACGCGCGAATTACTCTCACACGGGTATACAAACGAAGAGTGACAAACACCAGCGCCAGCGCGGTAAGAGACCACAGCACAGCCAACATCTTGGGCGCATCTCCGCCCAGTCCCGTCTGATATTGGTTTGCCATGGCTGCTGTTGGTGGCTTACAGCCTGTTCCAACAAAGTTGATGCAGAAGGATGGCTCGTGTGTTGCAGAACATTCTAACAGGGAAAGGGGAGCATGTTTTTGAATCTCTGGAGTAAGACTCACCCTGGCACCGAGCTGTCAGTTGGACCTGGGGTTACGCCCGTTACCAGAATCACGGACAGCATTTCGGATGGATATGGGTAATATAAAGAGGAAAGATCAGCAAAGATACCTTTTTCTAGGAAATATTACCAGTACCTGCAGTTGCTTAGTGGCAAGAAGAGAGCGGCAGTTGAAAAAAATTCATAAAGATTTTACTCTTCGTAATTCCTTTTTTGCTGTCTTCTGGCTGAACATGGGTTTCCTCACAACATGTGCTGGGGTAGCAATGTGATCAGGGGCTTGTCTGTGATCTCTAGACCAAGTCTCTGTCCATTGCCTAGTTTAGTATGGATGACCGCGGCAAACAGGAAACCGAGCCGTTAGACCCCGGCAAATATCTCGCTTGGACAAGGGTTGGGGTCAAGCGAGGAACCACGAGCATGCTAACACTTCTACCTAGGTTGCAACGTAAGCGAAAACCAACTTTGTTTACCGGTTGTCATTTGTAGATGAAATCGCCTATGGAGGAAAAGCTGCACGCTACAGCTGCCAGAACCTTTCCAAACCCTGCCAAGACCTAGGCTGAATATAGCTTCGATATCCGCGGGGAGGGGGAAAACGGCTGCCGTGGTTGGGGGCTCGTGGGGGCCACTAGGAGATGCCGACCTGTAATTTGCAAGATTATTTGGCCTTTCCACGGCATGGTACGAGATATACGAGCAGGGAATTTCTCCAGTATATACCAGGCCACTATTTAGCGACAGCCGACCTCCGAGTTCTATCCGGATGGCATTGTTATACACAGAGTAGTGTACTCGTATAGCCCTATAAATAGTCTTTGGCCAAATAGTGGGCAAAGAGGCGGATAGACATCTCCGGAAACCCGCAACGGGAAAGCCAGCGGAGAGGGGACTCGGCCGAGCGACGGACAGAAGGCACCGGACTGATCTCCACGCTGAAAGCACGGAAAACAGGACACGCGTGGAGAGATAAAGCAGGGGTGATGTCCATACCCAAAACACCCCAATCAAAAACACGCAAGTTTTGTTGTTGGTTGTGTTCTTTCCCCCCTTTGAACGGGTAAATGCAACACAAGAAACTGGGAATCGATGGGTCACCGTCTCCTTTCAGTTCCTGCTGCATAGGCTGATCATCCCCTGGCTGCGGAGAAGCACTACAGTACGCTTGCTAAAGCAAAGATGTTTGGACCAACAACAGTCTCCTTATTTGTTGCTCTTACCTTACAGTGCTTGCTCCGTAATCGTAATACGACCTCAACTTGTCACTTTCCCCAGAGAGAAGCAGTCGATAAGGTTTGCACGAATAAAGTCGTCTGAAAGGGAAATCTCCAGGATCTTTCCATTATTGAGATCTTCGACGTGAAGAACTCGTCCAGACCACGGGGTTTAAGTGCTTCCCTCGTTGCCAAAGGGTGAAACGAGCGTTGTGGAGACGAGTTGAAAACTTGGTTGAGGTCGACCCACCCCACTGATGAGAAAAAGGTGTAACAAATCAGAATATTTTGTCATTTCGAGTAGAGTCAAGGATAACGGCATCCCTGAACCATTTTGTTGGTGCTAACTCGTTGCTGGTGACTGTCCGTCGACTTGTGGATCACATTGGACGTAGAATTCCGCCTAATGATACGATATGCCTGAGGGGTCTCGGCCCCTATAGACAAGTTTGAAAGCAATTCTTCTTGCTTATCTGCATGTGAACTACTAAGAGGGGTTCCCCATTTATCTTCTTGGAAAGTTTTCCAGAATAACTACACCGAAGTTGTAGATTGTCTTGGTACTACGAGAACAGTCCAAGTTCGCGTGGAAGCTACCCATCATGGACAATAACTCTGTTCCTAACTCAGCCGAAGGCGCTGGGCTCCTGCAAAATGGCCCGGCCATGTTGGTTAAGCCGGCGGTGATCTTCATGCTGCTTCCAGTCGCGACTTATGTCTTCTGGAGCTTTGTTTCGTACCTAATCTCGCCATTGAAGAAGTATCCGGGGCCATTCTTAGCATGTAAGTGAAGATGAGAGATTCTCGAGATAAATGAGAGCCATATCGATAACATGTTGTGCCAAATTAAGCCTATACCAACTTCTATCGAATGTATTATGCCTATCGAGGAAATATGCACCTCTTGACCAAGAAACTCCATGACAAGTACGGTCCAGTTGTTCGCATGGGCCCCAACTATGTCGACGTTGACTACCCCTCATTGATTAAGACGTGCTTCGACTTTGGGGGGGTTTGGAGAAAGGTGAATCTCGACACTGCATTCTATTAGAGTGGACATTGGTTAACGTTTAGTTGTCATATCACAGACCGATTGGCATGGCGTCAGTGGAGCAATGATTGAAGGCAAGCTCTACTACAACATCTTCTCAGAGTGTAACCCCGAAGAGCATGCTCGCATTAAGAAGCCAATTGCAAAGTATTGGTCTGCTCCTGGTGTTGCGCCAATGGAGCCGCATGTTGATTCTGTGATCTCTACACTTTGCCGAGCACTTGATCAACGGTTCGCTGGCGACGAGGCCTTTGGAAAAACCTTTGACTTTGCTGAATGGATGCTGTTCTGTAAGATTCTATTTATGCGCTGTTATTTGACTCAAGCTGACTTGTCCAGTTGGAATGGATGCTATCGCCAAAACTACATGGAGTGAAGCAGTTGGATATCTCGAAAAGGGACATGATTTCGATGGCACCCTGAACGTCTCGGACAGAGCCTATGACTATCTCGTCACGGTTGGCATGAACCCTATTTTCGACAAGTTTCTCGACAAGAACCCGATTATGCGATTCGGCCCGCCATCGTTTGGAACCGTCACTGGAATTTGCCTTGGACATCTCATGGCGCGCATGAAAGGCGAAGATGGCCACGACCAATCCAAGCCCGACTTCTTGGACCGCTATCTCGAGGCCCAGCAGCAGAACCCTGAAGTCGTCGATATCTACCGTATCCTCTCCTACATGCTCGTCAATGTGGCCGCCGGCGCCGACACCACTGCGGCGAGCTTGCGCTCCATCTTTTACCTCTCGTTGAAGCACCCTGCCGTCTTCCGCCGTTTGAGAGACGAGATTGTCAATGCCAAGTTTTCGCAGCTGCCAGTCCCATATGCCGAGTCACGACAGCTTCCGTACCTGGAGGCCGTCTCCCGGGAGTGTTTCCGATACATGCCCGGCAACTGCTTCGCCCAGGAGCGCTACGTTCCATCTGGCGGTTTGGCGCTTCCTGATGGCTCCGTCGTGCCGGCCGGTACTGCGCTTGGATTCAATGCCTACGTGATTCACAGAAACAAGGAGGTCTGGGGTGATGACGCTGAAGAGTTCCGGCCGGAGCGCTGGTTGCAAGCCGACAATGAGACCGAACAGGAATACAAGAACCGCATCCAGCAATTGAACAATGTGGACCTGTCTTTCGGTGCTGGCTCGCGAAAGTGCATCGGCATGAACATTGGAAAGATGGAGGTTAGCAAGACAGTCGCAACGCTCATTGCCCTCTTTGACTTTGGAATTGGAAGACCCCAAGAAGGAATGGAAGGTCCACAACAGCTTGATTCCCAGGGCGTCTGAGATTATGATTAAGATGACGAAGAGACCGGGCGCTGGCCAACAAATCAGCGACATGAGCAGCCACTACTAGTGCCGTTGACTTAGTAGGGAGATGGGGTATCTGCAGATTCGACCTTGTGTTAATAGCTTTGCTACAAGATTGACTATACCAACTTGTTATGTATTCCTCAACCTTTCATGTTAGTAATTGTCCACTAGTCATGTCATGTCATCACTCGTACCAATAGAAAGCGACGGCGTGACAGATATTCCTTGTGGAAACTTTGTTGAATAGTAATCACCGCCCCAGTAGTGAATCTTCCACGCAGTTCATCTTATAAGCCCGCATGTCCCCACGCCGCCGGTTATAAGTCCGCTCACCTTACATCCTCGCACATGCATAATGTCCACTTCCAACGAAAGCCCGTCACCTCGGCCTCGAGCCGTGGCAAATCACAGCAGTCTCGGTGTTTTGGCTTTGCGGTGGTCTTGCGCGACATGCCGCCAATCGAAACGCCGCTGCGATAAAATATATCCGAAATGTACGCTCTGCGTCCAGTAAGTCTGTCCTTCAACTCCGCTACGGCGGATGATCCGAGGATGCAGCAAATCAGTGTTTAGTAACACCCGTGGTAGGAAGAATACTCCATGTAACTATCCCGGCCGTCGGAAAAGAGAGAAGCTGAAGAACCACATCAAGGCGATTCTGCCAGTGGGAAAATCCATCGTCGACCCGCCTATCGCTGTTCTGGCCGAGAAAAAGCAAGACGTGCGCCAACTATCGTTTCCTTCTGCCAGTTCCAGCTTCATTGCCGAGAGTTTCCTAGATCCCGAAGTCTTTTCCAAGGCGCAATTGAAAGTGGTAAACGCCGATGTGGAGGTGACGGATGACATCGCCGAGTTGGTCGGCAGCGTGCTAGATATTCAGGCCACCTCTGCCAAGTTCTTTAAATCGGTTCACATGTGGATGCCGATCATATCGAAACCTCACTTTTGTGCGAACCTGCTCAATCGGTTAACCTACAAGAGAGCTGAGTTGTTTCTGCTCGTGCTGTCTATGAAGCTGAGCTACACACGGGTCAAGATCTGGAATACGCCATTGTACGAAACAGTGAAGCTGTTTCAATTTAAGATTGAGGCCTCCGGGGTATTGTCAACTCTAGTTCTCCAAGCTTCTATTCTCATCGCCCTCTACGAGTTGGGACATGGCATATATCCAGCAGCGTATCTCTCGGTAGGATCCTGTGCTCGATACGCAACGGCCCTCGGTATCGAAAAGTCTATTCTTTCATCGAGTGCTGCTCAGGGTCAGTGGATTGAAGAAGAAGAATGCCGCCGAATGTGGTGGGCGATTTTGGTTCTTGATAGGTATGTGGCATTGACATGTAAAAGTTGCGGCGCCTGTCCGGTTCCTAGAATTTGCTATCTCTCCACGGAACTTAGCAGGATATTGATGCTTTTTCTAGATATCTCAACTTGAGTGATCCTAAACGGCATCTGATTACGACAGATGCGGGCTTAGAGAGTTACTTGCCTGTAGATGATGAAGTGTGGGAATCCGGAGTGAGTAAATTGTTATCATTATTCCGCATTATCTCACAGGAGAGCTTCTAACGTTATCCCACAGGTACTCAATCCTGATCGTATTTATACTTTGAAAACAGCCAATAGCTACCACCTGGGGCTCTTTGCGCGATTTGCGCAAGCCGCACATCTCCTCAGCCAGGTTCTACATCACGTCGCTGAGGAGTCCAACGAGACTACCCAATTACGACGAACGATATTTGCACTAGTCAACGTCTCTAGTATCGAGGCATCTATGAGGCGATTAGAATACTGCAGCCAATCAGCAGTGTGTTACGCGTAGGGCAATTCTCAACCTCCTTATACTACTGCATCTTTGGCTAATGTGGCAATAGTGGTATTCTCGCGCTCGACTACTCGTCGTTTAGCAAGGGTATGTGTACGTGTGACTCTGGTCAAAAGCTCTCGTCCGAAAGTGCTATTATTTCACAAGCAACATTAGACATGGCTTTGACCTTGATCCATGGGGATTCAGATCAGCTCTGTGATGTTGCCAGTCCCTTTCTTGTTCATTTGTTATACAAGGTAGCTTCAATGCACTTGAGGATAGCACACAAGTCTCAGACAAGGGGCGATCGAGAGAACGTTGAGATCTTGAGAAAAAGCATGAAGCTCATCGGAAGTCGATGGCTTTGCACTTGTAGGTGGCTACCTGAACATTGGTAGAAATCTTGCTCTCACTAACAGCTTTTATAGCCACATACCTCTCACTTTTAGAGAAGCAAGAGATTCTACTTGTGATGGAGTAAGATGTGCTGCTGGGCGGCAACTTGTTGCGGCAAAGATTGGATATGGCTACATAGGGAAACTTTTGGTTATTTACACGGTTCAGGAAGTATGTGGCGAAGTAATCAGGTATAATATTTGATGTCTTATTCAAAACCAATGGCAAGATCACTACAAGATTTACATCAAGTGCTGATCACATCTTACGCTGGCTATCGGCGATGCTTCTCTTCTGTAAAGACGTTCACCTTATCCACAAGGGTGAAGCATCGTGAAGGAACAGTGCGGCGTTTGGCGGCGTTTGGCGGCGTTTGCGGTGTTTAAATCAAGATTACGGACTTGCGGGGTTTCGGGCTTAGACCACAGGCCGCGTGTGATTCTTCGTATGATTACCGCTAGATAGAGAAATTCACTCGGGATGGTTGAATTGCTGGGCGGCATTTAACATATGATCCTATTGCTTGATCATATACCCTTCGGAGATGCCTACACTAATTATTGTATAAGATCATTGGCCATGTAAGCAACAATGAGTGACGTTTTGTGCGGACAGTGACAGATTCGTATTATTCTTGACCCGCATGCAATAAATCAGATCTATGTTGCTAGTCGTAATTATGAGTGATCGTGGCCTGAGGGCTTAGCCATTGTGTGATTGTGAGTCGCCTCGTGGCCATTGTTCTTCGCGCTTTTTGTCTTGAGCCATTCCGGGAATTCAACCCACCGATGCCTATATACCCAGTCGGCCATCGCATTATAGTCGCGACATGTATGTACTTCGTCGAGAACAAATTCCTCCAAGTCGTTGGTTGTGACAAGTGTCAAGTCTGGGTGGCAAAGTAATTGGGAGCGAACGTAGTCAAGGCAGTGAAGCATGTGCGTCTCGTCCCAGGGAGGAGGTGTCTCGGACATGAGGTTTTGGCGGATCGCATTCTTTGATGTCCAGTTAGATCAGACAACACAAAGTGAATTGTAGGAAATAAAAACATACTAAACAGTGAAGGGCATGGAACACGTCCACTTGATAAATACTCTGGGAAGGATCTGTTGGTGACTGCGCTGATGGTCTCAGTCCTTGTTTCCGAGCCCAATCTGTGTCCAAAGATATCACGCCTCCGCTATCAAGAAGGTCTCTCCAATATTTATCAGCATCATGTGAGTCAGCCATATGTTTGGAGCCGTCCTGAAATTTCATAGAAGTGTTATATGATCCGAGCTGTGACAAGCCATCGAGTGAGACTTTCGACCCTACTGCCCGCCTCGTCTGATTCAACACTATGAAGCCTGAGATGAGGAGAGCACATAGTATCACTTCGAGGAGAAGTATTGAGGCATGTATGACACTAAATCTTCTGAACGACTGTTCTAGAAGACTTAGCCGTTTGTTCGTCTGCGATTGCACGTTTTCTCCAACATCTGAATCGTCGCCTCCAGTAAGTCGTTTGTATTCAGCGTCTGGTGCCTTGGACGTAAACATGTTGTTGTTTGCCTCATTAATTACCTCATATTGCTAGTGCTCTCAAAACTTCATGAAAATATCCAACCATGAGGAGAAGTGTGGTTAGAGAGCATCTATCAAGTTCCAAGAAGGGCGGAGATTGAGTGATACCACACTCCATCAGCCACCGAATGCAACGTACCAGGGAGGACTGCATGATTCATGACTAGGCCAAGCGAGGCATATTGGGTCAGAGTTAGTCTAACCGGATTCTGCATATAAGATCTTGGTCTGAATCCTGTGGAGGCGAATTAACGAATGAGGGGGATCTGCAGTAGTAGGTCGACATGCATGTATCCAGCTTGTTCGATACAACGCTCGGTTTCCAGTTAGAGTGAAAGTCATACATGATACAGGTTTGTATGATTTGGTTTTATCTTCTTAAGCCATGTAAAATACGCATGTTATTAAGCACAGATGGGATATTTGACAAAAATCTTGGTTCCAGAGTCCTTCATGCCACCCGGATCACCACCAATCATCTTCACACAATGATTTGTATGGTGAAAATTTGCCGTATACGAGTCAATCTTTCGGCTCGCATCTAAAGCTGCCCTGTGAATTCTTTTCCATACGTACATGCAGTGAACAACATGCCAGTCAAATGTCGTAGTAAAGTGGCCATAGTCACCAAGATGAAGCTCATCCATGGTGAGATTTCTGCCGTTGATTTCATACGGCCAGTTGCGACCATCATACATGAGCTTTTCATCCTCCATGTCATCATCTGTCAGACAATCTTGGGGAAGCCAGGAATGCAACACGATGCTGTATCGGCAGCCAAGGGCTTGCGCGTCGGCGGGAGAGTTGCCACAGTCGCCGTGAGACCAACTTAATGGGAGACCAGTTTTTTCATCAGCGCCTTTGCGAATCTCGGGAAAAGGTCGATTCGTCCGTGTGCGGTGGTTATTGGCGATGATAATTTGCCATAGACCAAGTACCAGCACTACGGTCAATGCGCCGAGTAAAAATGATGAGATGAAATGGACCAGGCGCCAACGTGGGCGTGCAGCTGAAGTAGCTTGGTACAACAAGGCTTCTTCACTGTCATTGCCTTGAATTTGAGCATATTCTTGCTTGGATGACCTTGTCTTGGTGAATAGAGAACTCTCGCGAAGTCGATCCATCATGATCAAGTCGTTGCGGCGGCAAACGCAGGTGCAAGTGAGGAAATGGATGATGAAAATGGAGTATAACCCCAGAGTTCTCATAGAACTTCGGACCTACGCCGAGACATAAAGGCGTCGGCTCTTTGTCACGCACGCTCGCCAAGATACTAAGTTTAGGATATGCTTCAATTGGAGATATCGCCCCTTGGCAACATGGATCAAGCCCGCCTGTGTATTCGCATATCATTGTGTGGGGTTGAATCCTTCAACATACGGAGAGCTCGGGACCGTTGAGATACCCGAGATTCATTCCTTTTCCGGTAGGTGAAAGCTGAATTGCCGTAAGGCTAGACGGATTTGCGTGCTGACAAGGGTAATGGGGCAAAGACTAGCCATGCATATAACATTACGCTAAGGATGTTATCTCTTTAAGCTTAGCAATCGTTCCTATATACAGGTACTTTTGAGAAAGCGATGGGCGGATAGACTACGTTACACGTCCGAAAACCTGTTCACGGGACTCAGACTGCGTTGTTTTGAACAAACTGGGATTGCAGATCCAATGCTGCGCCCCCAAATATCCGTTTAGTCGGTGGAAAAGAAGTTAGAAGCGTGTAGATCATATCGAACATGATGCAATAAGAAGAGAGTCTCTTCGTACCTTCCCCATGGAGTTATGAGATGGGATACGATATATCAAGGTCATTGCAATGACGTCCAGTTAGAATTAAGGATTGGCCTATCGGTCTCCCCTAATGTTGCCACTTGGTGTGTCAAAATTAAAGTACATTGGTGGAAAAAAGGCTCTGTTTATAGTATTGCGTTTTGTAAAATTGTTCGTTATAAGACATATGATAGATCTGTAATTTATTCTTTTATCGTGTATCTACTTGCAGAAAGTACGAAATAACCATGCTATGTGATTCTAATGATACGTCTAATTTGATTGCCGAATTGGAGCTCCCACAACCTTATGAAACTGATCAAAAGTCTCATCTAATTTATGCTGAGCGGCCCATTCCCTTATTTTCTCAAAGTTCTTGCATGTATGTGTTGTCCGTAGATTACCAAACATCTTCTGCTTTGGTTCACTCCACTCCCAGTAGATAGTGCCTACATCTGATGCGCACTGAATTGACTGTCTGAGCTGGTCGTAGCAGTGCTCCAGATGATAGATATTGTCCTCGCCCTCTTCTGTGCCAGGCGTTAGATCAATTTTGAAAACATCTGGATAGACAATCTTGCGCATGAAATTCAGGCAGTGAAGTTGGTGGAAGACATCTAGTTCAACCATATATTGTTTCGGGTCGTGGGCGGTTGGTGTTGTAGCATTGGGGAGTCGAGCTGCCATGGCCGCTGGAATCTGGGATATGCCAATCTCTTCAAGTCGTAATAGCTTAGCAAATTTCTCTTGTCCAGACGGTTTCATAATAAAATTTGCTTACCATTGAAAAGGCTATTCCATCTCTCATTGACTTCCTCGGAGTATCCCTGGTAGGCAGATCTATCACCATGCAGACCCCCCGTGAAGACCACTGTCTTGTACTCAATTGCGGACTCGGCTGGAGCTATCGGCAAAGTTAGAATCTATGTCTGGCAAGTATTACCTTGGAAAGAGTTACTGACAGTAAACTGCATTTAATATTCTTAACTGTGCAAATTTTCGATATGAGATTGTCCATGTCGATATTAGTGCCAAGAGTAGCACAACATTGAACGCAACGGAATAGGGGAGCAATTTCACCCGTGACGTGCTTTTTGAAGTTCGCTCATTGTGGCTTCTGTCTTTCTCGTCATCACGCAGTAAGTGTTCCTCATCATGAAACTCTTCAGAGCTCTCAGACGCCATATTGGTTGTGTGTCGTGTGCGTAATACCACTTGGGGACTGAATGAGAGGTGAATAGGCAGGAAACACTTGAACTACACCGTCTGTAGATTTCATTTCCTGGCTCTTTGAAAGAGAAGGTAGCAGCTCATCATGTTCTCATGACTAGAATGACAACCATTTTCAGGATGGTAATCCAAAGATAGCCGATGGCAAGGATCTAGGTTACATTGGATTGGAAGCATGATAGCCAATTCTTGCTATGAGAATAATAACCCTTGTTTACTTGATAGACAAAATTTTGATCATCCTTGTACTTGCATAACTGAGTCTTGCTAACGTTTGGTGATGCGGAGAAGTTGAACTAGCCCCCATGCACATCCAAGCGAAGGATTCGAGGTGGGCGCTAATCATGCAAGCAAGGCAAGGTTACTTTTAGTATGCGATATCATTTTCTCCCGGAAAACCCGTACGCTGAACTCAAATGCATGTTTCTTACAACTTTCGGCAATCATTGGTCCAGAGAGTTTAAAGATTGACAGAGGAGAACCAAGTTTTCATGCGGAGGAAGAGGTCGGTGTGGGAACGATGCAACGTATCATAACAATCAATACACCTACTTGATTCAGAGAGAATTTCCATCTTTGAGCCAGTATTGGTCAGTATATGATACTGAAATAGATACTCTTACTAAATAGAAATTGATGGAAGTTATCTGTAGCGAGATGCCATGAGATACAAGGTGGGCTCTTGATCACACTCATACATGTTCTCAGTAAACGATAAGCGAGGGCAAACAGATCCGCATACAAAGGTACTAAAAAGACCGGCGGCTAGAATTTAATACACCTATTCAAGTATCCTCCAAAACTCAAGTTCAACCGTGAACATCTCTCCTATAAGTTTTCTACACGAAAAGCAAATTTACAACTTGACGAGTCTGCTTTGCATTATTCCACTCTTTCTACAATATGAAGATCTCTCAGTTTCTATCTTTGGGCCTGGCCCTTCTGGGTGCTGTCGACGCTGCTCCAGTTGAACAGCGCGGTACTGCTGTTGATCCTACGAACAATCAAGCCGGATGGGGAAGACGGGGTGATACTTCTGTCGACTTGGCTGATAACGAAGCTGGCTGGGGCAAACGAGGTACTGCAGTTGACCCTACCAACAACCAGGCAGGTTGGGGAAGACGAGGCGATACTTCAGTAGACCTCGCCGATAATGAAGCTGGCTGGGGTAAACGAAGTGACACTTCTGTAGACCTCGCTGATAACGAAGCTGGTTGGGGCAAACGCGACACTGCAGTTGACCCTACGAACAATCAAGCTGGCTGGGGCAAACGAGGTACCGCGGTCGACCCTACCAACAACCAGGCAGGTTGGGGAAAACGAAGCGATACGTCTGTCGACCTCGCTGACAATGAAGCTGGCTGGGGCAAACGCGGCACCGCAGTTGACCCTACCAACAACCAGGCTGGATGGGGTAGATAAGCTGAATGAAGAATACAAAATGGAGGTTAACGATGGACTTGATTGATGGGAAAGGATGAAACATTGTTGGTAGATGAATGAATCTAATCTGACACGTTTTTGCGCTTAGAAATTGCAATATTGTGAAATCTCAAATTCCATCTGTTTAGGTTTTATGACTCTTCATCTGATACTTTAGGTGTAAGTTACGATCTTGGATTCTTAATGCGGAAATCATGATCATAGGCGTTTGCGGGCAGAATGGTCAGCAGTCATCTATCTGCTGATGGGGCACAATTCAATTGAACGCAAACGTTGAGACATCTATGGAATGTTGGAAAGACGTCTGTTTGCATCTCATATTTCAGTACTGAAACATCTAACGGTGTTGATTGAGGAATGAGACGATGTCTTAAAACGGTCGGCCCCAGTCTGCTTTATGATCTCATTTATTATGAAGCACGAAGGCAGTTTATCCTCGCAATAGAATCTGTTCAGCAAAGGGTTTATATGAAGACTCAAAACAAACCAGCAAGATCAAAATTTACTTCATCCAATACCATGACCGCACAAAGCGATGGCGAGCCTCCAGATGGGAAGTTCAGTCACCTCCGGACTTCCAAATCTAGTCAACGATTGAACCAAGTCGAGAAGATCAGAGCGCACGGCGTCGGTGACCTGATCTCATTACCAGCATTGGTCGTCTGTGGAGACCAGTCAACTGGTAAAAGCTCAGTCTTGGAGGGCGTTACGGGAATACCCTTTCCTCGACAGGAAGGGCTCTGTACTAGGTTCCCTAGTGAGATCAATCTTCGGCATACAGAATGCGACTCGGTTACGATTACCGCCAGCATCAGGCCGCACATCTCACGGCCTGCAGAAGTCCAGCAGACCCTCTCTGCGTATCGAAAGCAATTGAAGGATATGTCGGAGTTGCCTGGTGTTATCGAAGAGGTGTCACGGTTGATGAATATTCGTGGATGCTGCGACAATGAAAACGCCAGCGCCTTTTCTGTTGATGTCCTTCGAATAGAGGTTACCGGTCCAATTGGATTGCACCTCAGCGTGGTGGATTTGCCAGGGCTCATATCTGTTGCCAACGAAGAGCAAACCGAAGAAGATGTCGAAGCTGTACACAGTATGGTGGCATCATACCTTCAGAGCTCACGAACGATAATTCTGGCTGTTCTGCAAGCAAGCAATGATATGGCTAATCAGCCTATTATTAAGTTGGCGAGAACTCATGATCCCCTTGGCCAAAGGACAGTGGGAATCATCACAAAGCCTGATTTAATAAATCATGGCAGCGAAGCCAAAATTGCGCTCGTGGCGAAAAATAAAGACAATATTAAGCTCAAATTGGGATTTTTTCTCCTTAAGAATCCCAGTCCTGCTGAGGTCAAAGAATGCGTCACTATGGCTGCACGTTCAAACCTAGAGCGGCGGTTCTTCTCTGGAACAGCCTGGGCTAACCAAAATCTCGATATGAGTCGGGTAGGGGCAGAGAATCTCCGGATTTTCCTTCAGGATCTTCTCGATACTCATATAGAGAGAGAATTACCCAAAGTGAGAGAAGAGATTAAGAAGCTGTTGGCTGAGAGAGATGCTGAGCTTAGGTCTCTCGGAGAGGCCAGGCCTACAACCGATCTCATTAGGAATTTCCTCACAGCCCTTAGCATGAGGTTTTATGAGCTTTTGCAGGCCGCGCTTGATGGAAACTATCACAGTATCGATAATAGGTTCTTTTCAGAGAGAGATATATCGAGACTACGAGCACGCGTGCAAGAGTCAAATACCAAGTTTGCAACCTACATGCGAGAGTCTGGAAAAAGACGAAAACTAAAACTTGAACTTAATCGTGATAATACGGAGTCGGAGTTTGACGACTCGGAAGATGACAAATTGGATGACATTACGACACAGCTTATTGTAAACAAAGCGGGAATGATGCGATGGGTAAAAGAGGTAAGTATCTCCCTTTACTTAGCCTAAATCGGCATCGTTCTAATGCTCGTCACAGGCATATGCACGTACAAAAGGAAAAGAGTTACCTGGGAATTACAACTCAGCGCTTTTGGCCGAGTTGTTTCACGAGCAATCGCGTTGTTGGCCTATTATTGCAGAATCCCACATCGATACCATTCTCAAGATAGTATCGGAGTGGATTCAGCTGGCTGTCGAAAAACTCATCCCCGAAGAGGGTATACGAGCTCAAGTCCACTCAATACTGCAACAGTGGCTCGAAGAGACTGAGAAGAACGCACTCGGTGAGCTAGAAAAGCTGGTCGAGGACGAACGACGCAGTCCATTGACGTATAATCACTATTATACGGACAATGTCCAAAAAGCTCGGCTGGATGCGCAGAAAAAAGCGGTGGAAGCCGCCGTTTCTGCTGAGAAAGATGCTTTTGGAGATGTTAGTAACGTCCAAGTGGATATCCAGAAGTTCATCGCTGCAGTTGGGTCTCGCATTACTGTGGATATGGATGAGCAGGCATGCCACGAGGCGATCACAGAGTTGGATGCATACTACAAGGCAAGGGTCCACCGCCCCCTTGGTTCCAGTATTAACCGGTTTTATAAAATGCTGACATGGGTATCTCCTAGGTATCAATGAAGACTTTTGTTGATAACGTCGCGAGACAGGTCATCGAGCGCCACGTTATAGCACCCTTGCCAAATGCCTTCTCTCCGAATTCTGTTTCTCAATTATCCGAAGAAGACTTGCTCCGAATCGGTTCAGAGTCTGAGAAACAGATCGCCAGACGAGAAAAGCTGACTTTGCAGGTCCAGGGCTTGAAGAAGAGCCTGCGAGATTTGCAAAAGAGCTCATTGTGATGCCGTGATAGGCGCAGTCCGTCTTCTCATCACAGCATTTCCGCTATGTTTACAATAACTTGAGTTGTAATGTCATCCAATTTGTAATCTTCTGAATTATTGGACTTGGGTTTTGGTTGTTTCACGATTCTACCTCCTCGGTTGTGGTTTTCCCACTGGGTTTTCCCACAGCTGTAACGCAAATGCGGAGAGGGCATTTACTTTTATATGAATATATGAATGCTTTTATTTTAATCATGACGAGGAACTACTATAATTAATGAGCCAGATATGTCATATGATTGAGTTGCGCTCGTATCTGCATCCGAGTTGGTTGACTTGGCGATGCGCGTCGAGTTCGGCGCTATCAATGGGGCGCCAAGGAATTGGGCTTCGTCGTGTTATTACCTCTCCTTCGTCTTATAATACGATGTCAATTGGCGCTGTTTCTGATGTTCTGTAAATATCATGCCGATGAGCAAGCTAAATACCTTATTAACTTTCGATCCAGCGGGAGTGCCTTCACATCTAAGACCCCCTTTCACCTCATCAACTCCATGTACAATTAACAGCATCAGTGACCTTCTAGGCATGATATAATAGAAAGATACCTTACGTATATGATCAATCGTGTGTTGCGTGTTGGTTGAACAGATTGAGTAAAATTCCAGACCAATTTCTTCCCAGACTCTGCTTACACTACCGCCACAGAGGTCGAATGCTTATTCCCCTGTCAGCACTAAGAAACGACACATTGGAATAGAGGCCCAGAAGGAATGATAGAATACGAAAAGTGACACTTGGTCGGAACAGACGGATGCTGGTTCGAAGGTATAAAGACAAGCTGAACCCGTAAACAGTTGCTATACCAATAAACGACACTTACACATCAAAGCCCCTCCAATAACACCGAATTGACTACAATGACCTGGAAACCTCTCGCCAAAACAATCCACCATGTCCACTATGAGACAGATAATACATTCTATACCTTTTCTAGAGAACACGAGCCATCCATCACAGTCGATCCAGGTACCGAAGTGAGCTTTGACAATACCCATGCTGGATTCGTGAACCTCACTAGAGACTCAACAACAGCCGATGCCGTTGCATTGGATATACAATCTCCAAAGGATTTGGAAAAGCTCATAGGACAACTCTATGTGAATGGCCCAGTATATGTAAATGGCGCTGAACCCGGCGACATTCTCAAAGTTGAGATCCTCGAATTGCAGACTGGCAGTTGGGGATGGACAGCTGTCATCCCCGGAATGGGTCTGTTGCAAGACGAGATACCTGGACCGCATATCATGACCTTTGATCTTCCCGAGAGCCAAGATTACGCAGTATTCAAGCCTGGCATTCACATCCCATGCCAGCCATTTTACGGCACCATGGGCGTGGCCCCAGCCGAAGACGAGCAGTTTGCTCTGTATCCGCGCAACGATATAGGCGGAAACTTTGACTGCCGCTATCTGGGTCAAGGCTCAGCATTGTTCCTCCCTGTCAACGTTCCTGGAGCCTTATTCTCCGTTGGAGATGCGCATTTCTGCCAAGGAGACGGCGAAATTTGCTGCACTGCGTTGGAGACGACTATGCGATCACGAATGCGATTAAGTGTTATCAAGGGTAAAGAGAAGTTAGCTGGGCCTCACTATGAGACAGATCCTGAGAGGGTGAAACAGATGGTGAGCGTTGCTAGCAAGGGAGAACATGGCGCGCTCATAACAGGGACTGATCGCGACACGGTTGTTAAGCAGGCTGTGAGGGAAATGATGAGGTGGCTGGAAGAAGAAAAGGGACTGACGCAGGTGGAGGGTTACATGCTGTTTAGTATTGTCGGCAATCTCAAGATGATGCATGAGATTGGGCTGGGCGTTTATACCGTGTCAGCAAGTATTCCGCTGGGAATTTTTGTCGATTGATGTTAGCGGATGTAGGAATTGAAGGTAATGGAAATATCAGTCTGTTCACTGTGTATTATTGAAGTAGCTAAGTAAGACAGCGTCCATTCTTCTACGAGTTGCAAAGAGCGATAATGTCCTCCGGCACATACACCTGAAGGATGTCAATCAGCTGGTTCAGCGGGATCCAGTCGAGGCTGCCGTGAATGCTCTGCAGCGTGTGGCCAGAGTAAAGAACACGAGCGTAATAAGCCTTCTTCGACTTTTCAGTCGTCTCCCAAACCTCAATGGCAACGTTGGAGCCCATGGCAGGCCATCTCAGCTGGTTGATTCCCAGAGCACCCAAAATGGGACCAATGTCGCCGTCGTGGATGAAAGTGTGTGCGTAGACATACTTTTGCTTCTTGCCCAAGACGGCCTCGAGGCGGTTGACAATCTCGCCGATGAAGAGGCCCTCGGTGGCCTGGATATACTTGACGGCCTGAGGGTTGTTGCGCCAGTAGTAGTTCCACTCCCAGTCACCAGCACGGAAGACTTCCTCGGCCTGGATGTTGGACACGCACTTGGAGGAGTCGGTGAAGCTGCAGGGAAGCTCGTATCCGTTGCAGAGGCGGGCCTGGAAGTTGTCGGAGAAGTGGTCAAAGGTGCTCTGCCACGCACTGCTGGTGGCACCGAGGATGTCTCCCAGCGACTGCCTGAGGTCGGCTGTCACGCTGAGATGCTGGTTCCACTCGGTTGTGGACTGAATGGACGACAGAATGGAGTTTCTGGCATTGCAACCATAGCCGTTGTTGACGGTGTCGGGACCAGGCTGCTGATGAAGAGGCACAGCGCCAGAGTAGTGCGGCCAGAGACCACGCAGGACGCCTCCAGCGCTCTGCTGGGTGAGAGCCGAGGAGCTGGATCGCAGCCAAACTTTGTCGTTGGGAGAAGATGGGATCAGGCCAAGCTTCCCGCCATACAGAGCCCAGAGGTCCTTGCCGTGCTGGATACCGTCAAGAAAACCGCCAGTGGTCAGCTGAGGGAAGAAGCAGGTCGAGTTGATGTACGGCAGAGCATCCACAAACGGATTGCTCGGGTCCGTGTAGACGTCGGCAAAGACCTGAACGCCAGTGGTGCCGTGCACTTCGCCGCTATACAAGAAGGCTTCAAAGCTGGAGCAGTCAAATGGTTGATTCTATCGCGAGGCAGTTGCGTGTTAGCAGACCGTGCGATATTGCCTCGGTTCACCACAGTCTCTTACCTCTCCACCTGGGGCCAGGTTGTACATGGTGCGCCTCTGGTGTCGCTGGAGATACTCCAAATACACCAGCTTGGCGTGACGGTCATTCGGCAGCTCATACTCGTTCACACGGGGATGAGGCATGGAGCAGTAGTCGTAGACGCCAAACGGAGAACCCTGCGAGGCCCTGTTGGCGGGAGCGCTATAGATGCCTCCATTGGTCCCCAGCGCGCTGTTGCTGATGTACGACGTGTCATTGAGCCCAGAGGGATAGAAGGTATCGACAGGCGACAGATGCGAGCCGGCAACAACGAAGCCCTGAGCCAAGACGCCCGCTGCCATGGCGCGAGTCAGCATGATGGCGATGGATTGAATGGACAGCGAATGAGGCTTGGGGTTCAATGTTACCTTGGAGGACTTCCTGGGGCAGGTCAGAAGATATAACTCCGATGGCCTGCAACGGTACCGCGACCACGTGGCTGTGCTTGAGCTTCATCTCATGCAGGAACACGCCCGAACCAGCACGGGTAAATTGATGGTGACGATACGGGAATGGATGGATCAATTGTATTCAGCTGCAGCCACCTATTCTCGAAGCACGTTAGCTGGAATGCTTCTAGGCGTTTACTGATGAAATTAGCAGCCTCGTCAGCACCTAATTTTGCTTCAAAATCGCCAGTCTCCTCGCCGAGTCTTGACAAAAATCCCCCTCGACTGCTGTAAGTGTTCGGTATTTCGGAAGCGCCAACAATCTGCGAGCCACTTGTTGGAGTTTATGGTCCCACGTGCCAGCCGCTGACCTGCAGTAGATGGAGCGCTCACATTATCCGGCGGTCTAGGTTGAGCACCTCGACAGTGTCAAATCCGGTTAACATCCGATTGATAGAGGAGTCTAGACAATATAAATGACTTGATATTACTTTTTGTTCTTATAAAATAATTATTTATACTTGAAAATCGGATGTTGTGGAGCCTCTAGAGCTGCGATATCGCTGACCGTCTATTACAGCTTGCCTCTAGCACCAACTTATGTGTGTACCCGGCATCTACAAGTTTACCTGATTCTTAGCATAACAGCTTCACCCTTGTTGTAACGCAAATGTACTCGCATCAATTGAATGTTACTGTCTGTCGTATATCATCAATTGCAAGCTAGCACAAACGATTAACTGCCTAGAGTGGATGGATCAAGCCTGTGACGCATCCAGATTCCGCAACGCCAGCCAATATCTTACTTGGAACGATCCGTCAGGAACATCAACACATCTAACTATGGAATGACTTGTTATATACCTAATAATATCTAGTAGTCCTACATTTTATTCGTATTTTTATTTGTAATACCTGCATCCGTAAAATTATTCTTTAAGATTGTAAGCCACTATTACATCTTGAGGAGACCCTCACATCTCATATCTAAGTGATGAAAAGAATTCTGCATACACAAATTATTTGCTCATTTATTTCGTTGTATAAATACAAAATTGGCCAATACTGGGCAACATTGTCTCCGTAATTGATTGAAACATTATGAGAAGTGCCATTATCAACTCAAACCTCATCCATTAGTGTTTATGCCTGTCATGATCACACTCACCTTTACCTCAATTCCCATACATAGCACTAATACAGTCAGGCCATAGATTATTATTATTACAGGGCGCTACTACGATATCTGCTCCAGATGTGAAAACATTGCCAGCCACATTAGGGTAACAGTTCAGATCGCGAGTGTACTACAATATGCCCTTTCCTCCATCCGAGGTAGGCTATGCAAATAACAGCCATCTCCACATACGCAATCCAACGTCTAAAGTTATTTTTATGAAGAAAGGGGCATTAATTCGGACACTATCTAACGGCTCGGCCCTGATTACTGTCTCGCCGACGGCATACTCCGTATCTGGCCATCCTCTCGCTGTCTTTGCTCTTCACCGTTTTTAGATTCTGATTTCGGAAGAGCGGCTGACCCAAGTCCCGGGGCGAGAAAGAATATGTTATCGCAACTGAGACACTTACCGATCACTGAAACATAAAACAAGTTATTTCCAGCTTTGTGGGGGCTAAAGCGATGCGATTCGAGAGAATACGGCTTGCAGCTGAATTTACGCGACTCTTTCCCCCTTGAGGTTTGGAGGTGACATCGTGCACTCGGCATTATAAAATTTGTTTAACAATACGAATAGCTACGCTACTAAGCGAAGTTTTCTCTCTTACATCTGTTAGCCAACGCAATTAGTCTTTTACACTTGCGATCTCATCGGATCCGCTGTATATAAAGTCCCTCATACCTCAGAGACAGACAAACATCCCATGGCAACGGATGTTCTCTTAGAATAGAGTTTGTTTCTTTCTCAAACTGAGCCAAAGGCAAAACAATGTGTCAACCATCCCTGAAATCCCGTTATTAGCTCAGAAACCTCGCAGCCCTTGTTAACCCCTTCGGTAAGCGAGAGCTAGAGCTATAAATCTGCAAGGGTGCAACACGGCTTGTATTTCGGATCGCATCCTATACGTCGATCCTATCTCTTCGCGAGGGATTGCGTCCGAACTGGGGATAATCAGGGATGAAAATGTGTTCAAATGATCATCCACTGCTTAGCCGCATCATGTCTCTCGCGCCCAGGGCAATGACGGAGAGCTGATTGAGTGAGTTACGAGCGGAGCACGGAATACAGAATCCTATTGTGGAGTCGACGTTGCTAATCGGAGTCAACCAACGTACAATATTGAGGGCAAACGGTAAAGCTTCGTTGAGATCTTGCTTGAAGCTATTTTTAATCTTGGCATCGCTGCGTAGACTGCCATTTTGGCCGTCGGACTTATCATTGACTTACTCATACCCTTGGCGGCCGTTTCTCAGACCAAGACTGATTTGACTTCCGCCCCCTAATGTTTTAGCTTGCACTAATCAGCGGTACATCTGCTCCGAATGACCCTTTGAGTCAGGTCCCTGATCTCCGATGCCGATTTTCTGTTATCTGCTGGCGCCTTTGGACCGCAATGGACATGTCGAGAGCTAAAGAAATCCACTCGTCCAGAGCTAATAAAGCGATCCAAATGGGGCTAAATGTTAACAACCCCGTTGATGCTATCCCCAGGATCGTAATTAAGATAATCTGATACGACAGCTCAGGCGAGGCTGAGGACGATCGATCCACCTTTTAAATAGGATAATTCTCTTTGTAGATGTGCCAAGATCAAAAGATCAAGCTACGGCCAATTATTACCGCTGCTCTTATTGGCTACATCCTGAGAATTACAACCCAGTCCATCACCATGGGTTGAGCAATCCCCAGGGTCTGGTATACACTTTCATATTACATTAAGACCTCCTTATTCATTGTATTTGACCAGTTTTACTTCCTCGCATCTCTCTTTAGAATTCCAAATCATCAGCATGCACATGATAGATGCCGCCTTAGACAGAACGGCTGAGGGGCCAGCCACGGCCCGCAGAATGACAAATTCAGGATCCCGAATCTCTGGGTGGGCCACTCAGATCGGTAAAAGGCGAATCAACCCAACTGCAGAGGAGAAGGAAAGACAATCTCAGACTCCGCGAAACAACGGCATTGGCTATACAGGTGCCTGGACCGCGCAGACCGCGCTACTGCACCTACACCCTTGAGATGGATTTGAGCGTGTGGAGACGTGCTCCGTAGAGAAAAGTAAATTGCGTCCTTCATACGAGATGTCTTAGACTGAGGGCCGACTTTGCCGCGAGCTGCAAAGAGACGGAGAGACATGGGATCTTCTGGCACTAGTAATAGCAGTGTTTTGCTTTCGATATTATTGTTGAGTTCTAATTGAAGCTTAAAGAGGACGATCTCCCGCTCGAATTTGGATTTATTTATTCTCATACAGATCGCCACTAATATCGTTGACTTCGGTCTCGTACAATATCTATATTCATAATTACCACGATGCTTTTGTCCAATGTTTTCTCATTTGCAGTTTTTGCTACGGCTGCATATGCCAGCGTCCAAGTTCAGCAGTGGATGCCGCCTGGACCAGATGATTCGCGAGGGCCGTGCCCAATGCTGAATACTTTAGCAAACCATGGGTATCTGTAAGGTTCTCTCTTACTCGATGGAAAGATGATCCAATTACTAACTGACTATCTTAAAGTCCTCATAGTGGCCGCCATATTTCGCCTTCACAGATAGAAGACGCCTTCACAAACTTCCTCAACATCGAAGCAGGATTTGCAGCGGCTGCCAAGGACTTTGCCAAAGCATGGGGCAATGATACTTTTGACCTTGATGACCTCAACACACCAGATATACTGCAACACATCGCATCCCTCACTCGAGATGACTACACATCTCGAAATCCTCATTTGAAGCCAAGCTTCCTCCGAATTGAGCGTCTCATGTCTGATAGCCCTACATCGTTCATCGACGTTGATTCTATTGCCAAAACCCGACTACGTGTGGAATCAGAGTCAACACCAAACGCACTTTCCAAAAACCAGATGAATGCGGCGCTCTTTGAAGCCGCAATGGTCCTTGTCATGATGTCGGACCACAGTCCTGATGCTGAGTTTAACCCCCCTCTATCGGCATACCAAGGACCAAAAGATCGTATTCGAGCATGGTTTGAGCAGGAAAGATTTCCCACGGAATTTGGATGGCAGCCATCGGCAAGGACTATCAAGTTGGCTGATTTGAACCCTGCAATTAACGGCATTATCAAGTCTATGGAGAGACAAGATAAGAGCGGGCGTGTTGCGCAAAAGTTTTCTGAAGATTAAAATGTTATTGGTGATTTATTATCAGGGTATGAATGGCGTCACTTTGATTCTGTGTACATGATATAATGGTAGTTTCGTTTAATAGCTGCATTCTTATCTAACACTTTGAATCATGTTTATGCTCTAATATTCTCATTATTCGCATGAAACAGGCACTCAAAAGCTTCTGTAGTCTATCTTTCTATGCTTTCCATGGGCTTACGCCGTATACTGCCCTCCATCTATTCAACAACTCTTGGTCAAAACTGACAAGAACCTCAAGATCACCATTGGGAAGTCTGGGAAATACAACCGGGTACCGCTTGGTCTTGAAAGTTGGTAGTCTTACAACTTCGCAATGTCCCAGTTCAGTGCCCCAATCGAGCTCATAGACGCCTTCATCAGCCCAAGAAACAATGGAGACGCTTGCCGGCTGCTCGCAGAGTTTGAGACCTGTGATGTCCTCTTGAGCAGATAGATGATTGACAATGGCATTCATCTTGTCCTCGTCTATTATATTAACGCTTTGGCGCACGGCAGCTGCAACATTTGCGATTGCCGATATAGAATATTCCTCTCCACTTGCTCTTCCGATATCCATGAGATCGACTTTCTTAGCGGTCACTAGCGACACTCCGAAAGCGGCCCCAAGGTAGTTGTTGGGCAAAGGTGGACTGTAACGACTGCGACAGTTGACTGCACTACGCATATAGCAAATATCGCTGTCACCATCTGAAAATTCAGAAAAAACAGCAGAGCCCCAAAGGAGAGCGGTTAATATGTCGCTCGTTGATACCCAAGAGGTTCCATCGGGCAAGTGCTTGCTAACTTCGGCCTTTAGACTTTTCAAAGATTCTGCAGAGTATCTGAAGAAGGTTGTTTCAATTTCCACGGGCTTTGATGGCTGGCTAGACGGGCTACTATCTTCTTTGTGAAGGAGAAGCGGCGCATCTGCTGAAACATGATGAGAGCTTTTGACGATTGATGTGCGATCCAGCCAGAGTTGGCTAAACTGAATGTCTTCAGAAGAACCAGTCCTGCAATGTGACGCCCATATCTTCAACAGCGAGCCAAAAGCGGTAATGTCGGCTGTTGAGTGATTCAGGTTGACACTGAGCAGACAACCTCCCTTCACCAGAGATAAGACGGCACGAAAGACCGGACTGGGCGTTTTATTCGCGGGATTGAGGTCAGCAGAAAATAGATCCAATCCATCAAATAGCGAAGGTCGAAAACCGCCCACCTTCAGATCGCTATAGTCGACACTCGTGGCGAGATCGTTGACACGAAATAAATCGTCCAATGAGTCACACGGTGAATTCAACGCAAGGGAACCCTTGGGATGGGTCCTGGCCACTATCCGAGAAGCGAGATATGGAACATCTGCCAAAGTACCTGCGAGGCCATCTCGGAGGACTTCGTATATTCGAGGATTTGTCGACGGAAAGCAGAGGATTTGGCTAATAAATGACCGCGGCATCACCCACTCGAGTGGAGATAGCTGGCTGAGCTCTTGCGTTGATAGTGTTTCCGCCATGGTTTGCTGGGGCTGGCGTAAGGAGGAATGCCAAGAGGCTTGTTATCTGGGATGTGTAAATAAGAGGGATTAAATCGATTTAGAATGTCGACGTTATGTGAAGGATCATACTAGAGGTCCTTGTCAGCGATCGGCAGTGGTGGTGTTAGTTGTAAAGTGCTCACGCAATCTGCCAAAAGCCACTGGCATTGCACCTTTAGCTTGTATGCAAGCACACCTCAATATAAAAAACCAGTAAGTGTATGACTCTTAAATCTAGTTAGTTAGTCTAAATAAACAATTGTGTCATTACTCCATAAATATCTCCGTATAGAGCACAATTGCAAGACTTTTCATCCTGCGTTCCGCAATAGCCGCTATCAGGCTGCGGCCATTAGGCAATACGCGAAGGCCGAGTAAAAGACCGCCGAGCTAAATGTCCAGTCACCGCGAAATTTGTTTTAGTAAGCGGCGGTTGCCATTTTGTAACCCAAGTCATTCGTCCAATGAATGTATTTAAGCTCCTGTTGGTAGCCGTCAGGTTCTGGTATATATTTACTAGGCATGGCCTTCAGAAAATTGCTCTGAATCGACGCTCTTTTCTCTCTTCATTTAATAACACAATCACCATGGCTGCTGCCAAGTCTATCGCTGTTGTCATCAGCAGTACTCGTCCTCAGCGCATCAACCCTTTCGTTGCCGGTTATGTCGCCTCTGTCATTAACTCTATTCCCCAGACTACCGCAAAGGTAGAATTACTCGATTTGGCAACACTCAACCTTCCTCTCTTCAACGAGCCTCTAGTTCCAGGCGAGGTTCCAGCTGACGATCCTACGCCCCATTACCACTACGAACATACCCGCGCTTGGTCAGCTATTGTTCGCAAATATGATGGATTCATCTTTGTTACGCCCCAATACAACTGGTCTATCCCGGCGAGCTTGAAGAATGCCTTGGACTACATATTTCATGAGTGGAATGGGAAGCCTGCTGCGATTGTGACCTATGGATTTAGAGGCGGTGTTAAAGCTGAGCCCCATCTACGCGAAATCCTGACCGGATTGCGAATGGTTACTGTTGAACCGACTGTGGCACTGAAAATTGTGAAAGGAGAACCAGGAGAGAGGGAGAAGCTGGTGGAAGAGACTTGGAAGAAAGATGGAGCGGACGAAAAGATAGCGATATTATTTGATAGTTTGTTGAGCCATTTTGAAGTAAAGAATTAAAATAGGGGTACCGTATTAGAAAATGGAAGTATGGACTACTATATACATATATTTATATTATTAGAAGCCTTTGCGCTCGATTGCCGTGTCCATAGTTCATAATTTACCACCCAACACTTAGCTTCACTAATGGCCTGAATGAGTGCATCCTGGGTATATACATTTGAGCTAAAAAAAAAAAAACTGCGACGGACAATTCAATGAACAGTTATATCTCACTTTCGATTCCGTCCACTATTTCCTCAATCATTGGGACTAGATCCTTCCGCCGTTCAAAGAGTAGTTGCATTATTTCTCGGCTTTGTCGTTTGCCGCTCCAAATTTTCCCTTCATCACTAGCTGCAGCTTTGATCACATCTTCTGTAATTGGGACTTGATCTCCCCGCTGGTCAAGAAGGATTTCGATTATTTTCTTGCCTTAGTACGTGTTACCAGTCGCAACTTTAACCACATCTTCTGTAATTGGGACTTGATCTCCTCGCCGGTTAAGGAATAGTTCTATTATTTCCGGACCATCGTTTAGGTTGCTAGCCTCAGCTTTGACCAAATCTTCTGTAAGTTGAATCTGGGATTTACATCGACTGAAAAGTATTGACATGGTCTCCGATCCACTAATCCGATTTGTACCTGCGGCTTTGACCAACTTCTCGATTGTGTCCAGTTCTTGGAATTCATCCAATAGCATATTGATGATTTTAGGTCCTCTCCGGCGGGTCGTGGTCCAATTATGAGCGCCGCCATGGACATGAGCAATTTCTATAGCGAAATGTCCTTCCGCAACGCTCAATAGAGCCTCCAATTTAATCCTTTTCTGTTCAATTCCATCATGAAAAAAATCTGATTTTGAAACCAGATTGAAAATCTAGTGGTAAGGAGAACCTTGTATGTCTATCTCGATATTTGGGTGCATATTCATTCGTTCCAGGTGGTTGTCTCATTAGTGTTGCTACGTGCACAGCGACTGCGAAGTCATTTCTTAAATAGTTTTCCAGAATGTATTCAGCACATAGAAACTCGTTGTTTTGAAGGGCCCATTGCAATAGCTCTTTGCCTTGTATTACGTAGTCAAGTTTCGACTCCACCTGTAGTAGTAGATCTGCAGTTTGCCTTTGATCCAGTCTACTTCGACCAGTATTCAGTAATGCAGCGACTAGTGGTGTAATTCCGTTTCTATCCACGTTATGCACCGAAACACCATGATCCGCAAGATATTTTATAGTATCATGATGACCGTTAGCTGCGGCCCAGTGTAGTGGCGAGCGGCCTTGTGCGTCCTTGGTAGATGTGTGCACACGTGGATCGCTCAGTAACTTGTCTATTACGGCCATCTGGCCTTTACCGGCAGCGTATGACAAAGGAGACCGTCTGAATGAATCTTCAATAATGAGAAGTGAATTCGCCTCCACCAGGATGTCCACAATTAAAGCATTGCCTTGCTCTACAGCATAACTTAAGGGCGTGCGTCCTTGTTTGTCAATAGAGTCAACAACCGACCCAATCTCCAGTGTGATTTTCACAAGCTCAAGCCACCCTCTCTCACAGAAGAAAGAAGGAACAGATCGGCCGCTTTCTTTGTCGATAGGGAGACCGCCGTCACTGCCACGAAGCTGGCTAATCGACCAAAGTGCCTCGTTCCTATCGTTTCTTGAGATTGCTTCAAGGACGTGTTGCCCAGTTCGAGGTTCTCTTGGTCGCTTTTCTAGTTCCACGTAACGAGTTATTACCTCATACAAGGGGAAGCTTGGATGCAGCCTCCTGTGAGGCCAGATATGTACAAATTACAGCATCTTGCAGGTATCTTGCGTGCACCTGCATTTATGCTCTTTAATAATTGGCAAGGCTGAGGGCCACCAACTACGTGGCGTCTATATATTGGTCATAAGTAAGTACTGATGCCCAGTCATTATCCGTAACAATTTATGCCTTCTTTTCCTCGGCCTAATTTAAGCCTAAAAGAAGAAAAAATCGAACTTCAGGCAATGAAATATTTTGCAAGGCACCTTACATTACCATACAGCTCGTGAATGAGTTCCATGACAAAAGTAGGTGGCTATATGCGTCTTCTCATGGATGCAGTTTGACATCTTGATTTAAAGTAACTAATGAGACAATTCAGTCATATAAATTATAAGATGGAGAGGTACATGTGTGGATGCGATTGCGGCATACATGTAAGTGCATTTACAATTGGTGCCGCTGAATGTTACTCAAAAATCCTATCCCCGTTATGATGTTCAGCCCATCTTAAGAGTAGCCAATAATACCTCTATATCATATTCTCTAAAGCCGGGGTTCCTTAGATAGATATTTCCCAAACAACACATCTTACTACCAAAGCACATATACGTAACTTCGGAATAGCCTCACCTAACAGAGTATAACGAACAATATCGTGTTGATGGGCGCCACTGTCAGAAGGTAAACAGGTGATTGATTGTAAATTAAGAAATAGGCGAAATAGACTCTAAGATCAATCTTGCTAGTTACCTCTCCGGCATAGTTATCCTGGTTGGCCTCTTTAACTGGGGTCTTGAAATCACATTCCCTTGAAGTGCTAAAATGTGTACAACAACATGTTGGTACATATGTTCATTAGTGACTGCCTTGGTGATGATAGTTTTTCTCCAACTTAGCGATAATATGTACTGATAGTTGCACACTTCTAATAGAGTCATAAAATACGAGAGACGAATAATAAAAAGCATATAAATTAGGAAGAATCTCCTTCACTACATAATCACACAAGCAGCTTCCTTCTTCCTCTTTCTTTCCGCATCTTGCCTCTCTTCCCTCGCAGCTTCAACATCCCTTTTTGCCAATTCTACCTTCATATCCCCTATGTGAGATTCATAGTCATTTTGTTGTCTGGCTAGATCCAGCTGAATCCTGATCTCCATCAACTGTTGTTGAGCTTCCATCTCTTTCTTGTGTGCCTCATCGCGCAGTTGTTGTAGCTCCTCATTCCGCTGGGTCTGTAGTTGCTTCATGTCCACACGCAAGCGCTCACCATCCTGGGCGGCAAGCTGAATTTTCTTCTCTAGGTCGGCACGAACTTGATTAAAATCTTCCCTGGCACGCGCGTCACGCTTCTTAAACTCCTTCTCCATTTCTTTGCGAAGTTTTTTTAGATCTTTTTTGTGCTTCTTTCGTAGGGCCGCCAGATCTGCTTGCACTTCCTGGCCTGCGCTTGTCTCGTCTAGCGTCTTGCCGCTGGCCATCTCTTGCTGGATATCCAGGGTGATCCGCCGCCTTTGAGCGAAAATGTGCTCCATTACAGCTAATGCCGACATCGCACCCTTGTCCAGTCGGAGGACCTTGCTTCCCCTACTCACCATACCGGCCCAGTATTCTGGCTTTGTCGAGAGGTCATGCTCGCGTCTCTCGCCCTCCTCTCGCGACACCAACCCCCACATCGTTGTTGCAAGCACGACACAAGACAGGCCCTCATCACCACAAAGTTTCTTGAAGATGCCCAGGTTCTTCAAAGCCGTTCCGCCCATACGGTTGTCTGTAATACGATGAAGGTATACGATGCCAGCCAGCCGAATCTGGGCTTGGTATGAACGGTTCAGCCAGTCAGCCACTTGACGAAGAATTTCCGTGTCGGACCTGTGGGTATCATCAAAACCAGGGGTATCAATTAAGTAAAACTTCTTATCGCCAATAGTAGCGGCGTGGATACCGATATCAAAAGTGCCTAGGTAATAATAGAGTAAAGGAAGTTAGCCACAAGAATCAACCCGTATTCTACCTTTGGCTGATAACATACACGACTGGAGTTCATGTCCAATATTGGCGTCCGACGCAAAGTAAGAAATAAAGGTACTCTTTCCAGCGCCCGTAATCCCCATGACCGCGATAACAGTATCATCAGGTCTTGGGATTTAAAACCTGTTAGTCTTTTCCTCATGTAGACTGCTATATGGCATGAAGCATGGTACACACGTAAGTTTCGGCAGTTCCAACTCTGCATTATCCGATTCCACAGATATAGTAGGGCTACTAACTCGGCTAAAGTCCATTGATTTATGGTAGACTGTCATGCTGCTTGGAAAGGGCTGAGATTTTGTAAACACATAAGGTGCCGCAGGTCGAGGAACCATGCCAGATTATTTGGGCCGTTTTTTAAAAGCAGGAGTCCAGCAATATTTGGCTTGCAGGTGGCAATCGTTTTAAACTCTCTGTTTTTAGCCGCAGTATGCCTTGATGGAGCCTCATAATCTCCGGTGAGTAATTGTACACGTCTATTTGAATTGTTGGCCAACTATGAGTGCGGCTGACTTAGCTTCTTGGTCACGCAGATAGGAACTGGACGTGAGTTGGGCAGTGATGGGCACCAATTAATGCATAGGTGTAGTACCTACTTCGTACTTGTACAGAAGTGAGGCTCAATACTACTCTGTAGGCGCCATACATATCTACCTAAATATAGATAAGGAGGCAAATGATATCATTTGCCCTAGATGCCTAATCAAGCAATTGGCAGGTATTGTGTGAATGAGAGAGTCTGATGGAGGCCGTATTTGATTGAACGGAAAGGTGAACCGTTCCTAAAATATAATAAAAAAAGTATGCCCTCCTGTTCGTTACATTACAATAATGTTTGCTTGGCTATCTCCTCCCATGTATCTTTTCTGCCTACCCGTCATTACATGTATAACTACATTTGGTAGCCAAATTCGTGTATTCATAAGTGGTTGTTAAGGCCTTAAATCTTGAAACCATTCTCTGCGAGTTCGAAGCAATGTATGTTGAGATTTCAAGGTCAGGTTCGTCCAATGGCTAACTAGCAATGCCCTACACTGCCCTCCATTAGCTACACGGAGGCATTTGCTGCCCAAGCATGTCAAATTTCCTGCTGTTGCTAAGATTGTGTGATTGAAGGATGAGATGGGGCCATCACTCGGGCTCTGCAAGTTGAACGCAGCCCAGCCCAAGTTATTCTCACTCGAGGCAAGCCTACGCACATCGCTCCGCACTGTAGCCTCTTATCGTCACCGAAAAAATATGGGTGTGAGCTGGTGACGTGGTCGGCTTCCTGCCTACCATTTCTCGGGTAGTTTATTTCGAATGAGCTCTCAGCCAGCACGTTGCTGCATGCCTTAGGCCTGACTTCTTGCTCCCTCGATTAACAAAAAGAGCTTCATATGTGCTAGATGGTGTTCCCAAGTGCATTTGTCTATCTGCTTGAAGGTTAAAAAATGGATTGCTAAAATCTGTTCAATTTCAGCACTAAATACAGAGCCTTAGATTTTTTATAATATCGATATCACAATGACTGCGATCAAGTCTCACCCACCGGAGAACCAAGGTGTAGTGGACTCCAGCGCAAGACTGATGGACCTGAAGCCAAGTGAACACCCGAGAGACAACCCAGGGTCTAGGTTTGTTAAATTCTCTTGAACAAGAATAATTCACCATGCTGAGCAACAGCCTATAGTGAAGATAGCGTTGCAATCGTTGTTATGGGGGGTACAGGTACCGGAAAAAGTACTTTCGTCTCCTTGCTTACGGATCAAGAAGTAAAAATCGGACACGATCTGAAATCATGTAAGATTTATCCGTCCGCTACATGACTCGCTGATACTCACCAGGATATAGGTACCACTGAAGTCGGCCTTTATAGCTTCCGTTATAATATCCGACAGACTGTCCACATAATCGATACGCCTGGCTTCGATGATACGAATCGCCCCGATTCGGAAATATTGCAAGAAATAGCACTCTTTCTCGCAGCTCTATACGCCAATAATGTACGATTGGCTGGGCTTATTTATCTTCATCGTATTACAGACACGCGAGTCTCCGGATCCAGCCTGAAAAATATGAATATCTTCCAGAAGCTCTGCGGCGAGAAAGCGTTTCCCTATGTTGTACTTGCCACCACCATGTGGGGTGCACTGGATGCCATTGAAAACGGAGATAAAACTGGGCGTCAACGCTGCAGTCAGCTTCAGCGCCCAGAGTTTTGGGGCGATATGCTCCAGAAAGGGAGTATCATGATGAAGCATGACGGCTCGAAGGGCTCAGCCTACGCTATCGTCTCCGAACTTGTTGAAAGGAAAGCCCATGTGGTCTTGGAGATACAAACAGAGATGAAGGACCAAAACCTCACTCTAGACGAGACCGGGGCCGGCCTTTATTTGCAGAAGAACTTCCGCGAAGCCCGCGAGAGATATGAAAAGGATCTTGCGGAGTTTCAAGAGAGCATTGAGCAGGCGCTTGCTGAGAAAGACGCAGAGGCGGTTGATGTCATCACGAAAGAAAGAGAAGCGGCCGAGTCCCGAATGGCCAAGCTTCAGGATGACAACGCTCAGCTGCATCTTTCTCTAGGCCAGCTTGCCGCACAGGTAGCGGCACGCTTCCACTCAAGATTGCCTAATGTCGAGCCTTCGTCAGCAGCAGTTCCGGACACGTCGCTTGAGCCCCGCGTGAAAGACTTGGAGAGACGGTTTAGTCACTTTGAGCAGCGCCAA
Source organism: Trichoderma afroharzianum (assembly GCA_037893235.1). Lineage (NCBI taxonomy): Eukaryota > Fungi > Ascomycota > Sordariomycetes > Hypocreales > Hypocreaceae > Trichoderma > Trichoderma afroharzianum. The sequence continues at coordinate 350,290 of JBBLXW010000019.1, read as the reverse complement.
AGCACCAGTCGTGATCCCCAGAACTCGAGAATAAATGCTGCTCAGCAGCTCGCTCCAGTAAAAGACATGCAAGAGCGCTCGAGAATGAAAAAGAGGAGCGCTTCGCAAAATAAACAAAGGGATCCCCAGGAACATCACGCACATTCCACAGAGGAGACATGGAACGGGTGGAATATACTGACTCTACTGGAGTATCTTTGGAAGGACGTTTTTGGTTTTGGTGAAGACAGAGTTGACCATTCCAGGCGTCGCCAGCATGTCTCTCGGAGATAATAGGTCACTTTGAACGCTTAGTTTATTTTCGCTGATTCCCATTTTTTCTATTTAATCGCCGTTCATTCCTATTCCTGGTTTGAACAGTGTTATGCAATCCCAAGCTTATACATACATGTAACGTTCTTCGCAGAGAACTCTACTCTGATGCCACCCACACAATGACACTACTATCCTCACTGTCAGGATTAATATTGTTACGTCGAAATTCACGGGGTATACCCCAGCGTAAATGTACATGGAGTTACAAGGGCGCCCAAACTTAGCCTCTTGTTGGATCAATTTGTTGCATGCATCTACGCATGTGCGCTTTCATTGCTGCGGGTATGAATACTACCCATACTACTAAACTACGTGGCCCTTATGTATAGGCCATAAGTATTGATGCCCAGTCATTTCGATATTGTCATGAATCGTCATGACCAATACATGTGTAGCCTAGCTGGTCTTGTTGCACGTCGGCTCGTGACAGGGACAAGGCTGATGGGAGTATGCATGCATCTAGTTGCATGCTATTAATCTACATGTAGTCTTCATATTCTATTGCCATTAATGAGTAGGGTCACTTTGTTAATATTTGCTGACAGGCTACATGTAAAGGTTTGAATACATCTATGTTCTGCATCTACCTGCGGGTGCGGCTCAAACAGGTGCGGCTCAAACGGGCGACATATCGATGATGCAACATCGCATTGAGCATATGCACTTGGCAAAATTTGGTCACTTACTACCGTCACCAATGCGCTGTCTACCACCTGCAGGATTTCGGTGAGAGAACAGAGCACGTGGACTCAAATTTAATTTATATTTCAGCCGCACGCGACGAAGACGTGAAACTATTATCCATCACCCAAACCTATCACCGAACGGGCGCCGGCATTGCACTCAGATTGACTTTGCACGAGCACTTACCTACGTCCTGAATAAAATTGTGACAAATGAGATTCCAGTGCTATTTAAGTTGATTGAATAATTCTGTAGTTTATGACGTCTTCATCGGACTACTGCAATCCTTGCAATTCTTGAGATCGATAATGGTACGGATTGATGTCTAGTACTGCCCAGCGTAGCCGTAGCTATTTCGGTAGATGTTTCTGGTAGTGACATGTTGTAATTAGAACAACGTTAATAGCTCAACTAAAGACGTAAATTCTCATCCTTGCTGGTGCATCAAGACAGGGGAACATATGTACTGCCTTAATTGGTATAACTGTCAGAACCTAAAGAATAGGCTAGTCATACATGTTTCCAGAATAGCTGTCTCCAGCTTCGTTCTCATGACTAGTTCCTCCGAACAGTGTCCACTTGGGCGTACGGAGTCGCCGGCCGAGTGGCCCCTCTGGTACTCATACGAGTTGTTTACGTTGGAAACACCCTGATGGATCCAGATAGGTCTAATCTTATCATATCACGCATATGGCAAGTCGTTTAGACAGAAAATATTCCATCGTCCGCTAAGTCATGAAGCCGATTATATACAGAATAAGCATATGGAGCTATAAACATCATTCCGCTCAAGTCTGAAGCGCATATACAAATCCTCCAACAAATATACAACGAATAACCTCTCCATCAAGCACATCCCCTCATAACAACTCATACTTCAAATTGAGGAATCGCTTACTGGCGGGTCCAGAAAGCAACATCAGACCAAGTGATGCTCAAGGGACCAACGCCGCTGTCAGTGGTGTAAGCACCAAACTTGTCATAGAAGCTTCCGCCAGGAGCATTGTCGTCACGGAAGGCCAATTGGCCGTTGACATAGACGCGGTAGCTGTGGATGTCGGCGTTGTGGACAGTGTTGATGGTGACGCTCGAGCCGACGTTGGCAACGCCGGTAGCCAGAGTAGCACCGCCCTCGACGCTGTACAGGCGGCCGCCATTGTCGACGGCCAGGATGAAGTAGGGGCCGGTGTTTCCGTTAAAGGTCTGCTTAATGGCGATACGGCTGCCACCCAGGGAGTTGATCTTGAAGGTGCCGGCGAACTGGTGGACGCCGGTGCTGTAGTCGTCGTTGTAGCGACGCTCGGCGCGGAGGTGGCCGTTGGAGCAGCCGGAGCCGCTGGTGCTTCCGTTGGGGTTCGCGGGGATGGAAAAGGTGCTGCCGCTGACGCTGCCTCCGGCACAGGTCTGGGTTGAGAAGCTTGGGCTGACGGGAACCCAGTTGCCGCTCTCGAGGGGAGTGGCAGCAAAGACGGCGGTGGCAGCCGAGAGGGTGGCGAGGACGGACTTGACGAGCATCTTGACGGTGTTATGAAGTTGATTGGTGAAAGGCTTTGTCGATTGATCAAGACTTGAAGTTGCCTGTGAGAGAAAGCAGGAAGCAAGACATGATCAGCTGTCGATCCGGGCCGTCTTATATACAAGTTCCATGTTTGCATCAATGGGTCGACGTCAGTCAGTGTGCCCATAATACTAGCTGTATGCACCAGTACTAGTACGTACGCAAGACAGCAGCATGGATGTCCTGATCAATCCCATTCCATCAAACCAGCGGAGCTGATGGAATATTCCACCTATTACAACGGCGAGGCTTCTAGTACCGTCGTTTGAGCGTGACCAGTTGGGAAGGTCTTTAAGCTGAGCCCCTGACGAGGCTAGCGTCGTTTGGCTTGGTACAGTGCCGTCAAGCCGTCTGTTTTCGCACAGCCTTGGAGGAATTGTCGCTGTCTATTCGATAGGTAGTTCTGCTTTGGGATACGAGTAGCTTGGTATGGCGGAGCCCTGGTGATTGGTGGAAGAAACAGCAAAAGACTATACACATATTACCTGCTCTATAGGGAGGAGGCACGTCGACCATTATTGCCCGTTTGCAAACGCCGGTGAGAACCTAAAAGTTCTGGCGTTGCAGTGGGATTACAGAGGAGTTGCAGCTATTTTTGACGAGTTTTGGGTCTCTTCATGGCCCCGCCAGCATGGACTGCGAAGGAAATTACCAAGTAGGGAGAAGCTCAAAGCTCACCTGCGTATCAAAATAGAGTATGGAGCAAGTATCCAAGTATGGAGTGTGTTGTGTGTTGTGTGTTGTGTGTGTGGAATTGTATGTAAGACCAGCTAATGCCCGCCTAATCCCGGTAGTGAGCATAAATTACAAAGCTATTGGCTGTGAAAATATGCAAAGTCCTTTTTCGGAGTTGACGGTGCGATACTCGTATAATACGAGACAGAAGGATTGGTGCATGTGCATCCGTCAGCCCTTTTTCGGATTGAGTTGCCGGTTTGAATAACCGTCCTGAGCCCTTTTCGATTATCCTATTGCACGACTTTGCCGATTGCAATTATACCCGACTTTTTTCGCCGCGTCGGTCAATGGCAACAGAGCTCGTACGAGGCCGTCGGTGAATTTACCTTGAATAGTTTACAAGTCAATAGGCAATGGGTGCGCTGGCCGCGTGTGGCTGCATTCAATCGCTCGGCTGACTACATGTAATACACAGCATTGATGATGTGGCAGTGAATGCCATAAATGGCAGAGATTTACGTGATAATTCGTCATGCAGTAAGATTCAGAGATCAAGAGATCAATTCAGGTCATAAAAGCTTTCCATCTATGAGTAACAGTCTCGTATCATTGAGAAGCAAAGGACATACATAGGCAGCGCCTTGAATCTGCGTCAAACACCCAATCCGGCAACTCAAAGCGCATCTCCTTGTTCACATCCTACGTTAAACCGCTTCCTGCCTAAAATCCCTATTGTACAACGTCTGTGAATAAATTCCACCAGTCAGAAATGCTTATACCATCATGTTCTCACCCAGCACAATCGTTCGGGCAAAGCAAAGACAAACAGCTCCTTTACAGATCAACTCGTCATCTCAGTCCCCAACCCATAAAGGCAAAAATTGCCACAACTTCATCGCCCGTTGCGGTCTTGCGTTTCTCCGAGAGTCTGGAACAACGAGCTTATCTGCTCTTGGTACGCAGCTCTCATCCGGTCCATTTTCTCTTTCATGCGTTCCAACTCATCTTCCAATTCTCGATTCCTCTTTCTCAAGTTCTCTTCCCTCCACGATGGTGGCGTCATAAGCGCAATGTCTTGAACCGGCCGCTTCGTAGGGGTGACGAACTGAGTAGGTCGGGCATATGTAGAGTCGGTAGCTGACGGACTGATAGGAGTAAACAAGCTTCGTGTCCAAATTTCGGGAGTCGACGGCACCGCTATAACAGCTGGCTTCTGTTTCTCAGGAGTCGTGTTCTCCTGATCTCTAGCACCGGAGCTGCCCATCGATCTCTTCCAATTTCCATACTCCACTGCTTTGCAATGCGCAGCTGACTTGGTATGCTTCGTGTGGTTTCCCTTGTTGAGGAAAGAGTGCTGAAACTTCGGGCACTCCGGTTCGTCACACTCAAGACTGATCTGAGCAAACTTGAGCCGAATCTCGGAAGTTGGGGAAGTCGGATCGGACGGTGATCGTGGGTGAAGGTGCTGCTCTGTCGCAATATGTCGGTAGAAACTCTGGCTGGTCTTGAGTTTCTCTCCGTATTTGGGACAGCCCTCGACAGTGCACCGGAACTCTCTAGCAGCTTCTTGCTCAGCCATGATATCAGCGATTGACCTTCCAGATTCTCGAAGAGATTCCGAGTATTTGACAGCGTGAATATGATTGTGTGATTCTTTGTGTCGATTAAATTCGCTTTCCGTGTGAAAAACTTGCTGGTATCTGCGGCAAGATGGCTCCATGCACATCTCGCCCTCTTCCTCTGACAAGCATTCATCGGTGGTCTCTCCCTCCATGAGGTTGACGACCTCAGCATAGTTAATCTTCTTCACGGAAACTGGGCTGCTGAGAGGTTCTTCGGGGAACAAGTGCTCATGGCCTGGAGTGTTCAAGGCGTGGATGACAAACTCGGATTGACTGGCAAACAAGGTGCCTTTCAAATCGCATTTGTCTTCGAGGCAGATCCAATTAAAGTGTCCGCTGGCCTTGAAGTGCCTCTTCAATGCCGGTCTCGCAGCGAAAGTTGAGTCGCACTCGGAACAGAAATATGGAGGGCTGTGCCAGTCATCCTCATGGATGCGGCATTCCTCTACCGTTTCAAACGTGAAGCCATCGCAGCTCGAATGCGGACAAGCAAATGGTTGATCACCTTCTCCCTCCGAAGAAGGCTTATCCACGACATAACCTGTCGGCGGAAGCTCCACGCGAAGGTCTATTGGTTCGTTGTTGGGCATCTCCATGGGTATCGGCAGGGAGCGACGAAAGTCTCGAGATGGATGAGAGCCGGAGAGCTGCGTTGGTTGCAAAAGCAATCGGGCCGCCGCTTGAAATGACAGTGGTTGGAGGAAAAGATGCACATCATGTTGGCTGACTCTTGAAGTTGTTCTTGTGGTTGTTGAAGTGAAGAGAGAGTGGAGTGCAGAGGTGAGTTAAAGGTGAAGTGAGGATAGGGTGAATATCGCAGCCTTGGTGGCTCACATTTCAGGCTCACATTTTCTTTGCTTTTTGACATTGAATATGTGCACGTGCTCTGTGCTGAGATAAATAAGCGAACTTTTATTATACGACTTCTCTCGCATCTCATGATTCATGACAATTGAAGAATATCGTAACTGGAGGTTATGCGAAATCTTGCGTTCAGTCGATATGTGCACAGCACCTGGAAATTCTTTGTGCTAGGAATTCGTTTTCACAACTACCCGGTACCCATAGTGTACAAACAACATTGAATGCGAACCTTGAACCTTGAATCTCCATAGTCCCGTCTATCCCAATGCCTGTCCCGTCTGCTTGGCCAAGCTGCCCACAAACTCCGACGTGTACAGACTATCCAAAAACTCCAGAATCCCATCCACCTTTTCACCATCCTCACTAATGGTAATCATAAAAACGTACTCGTTATTATACGCTCCAATATCCGACTCCCCCGTGCTCTTCAAGTGCATCGTGACCCTCCTCGCCTCAACATCTACAATCCACGGCGATGTGTCCACAGTGTGTAGGCGAAAGTTGCGGATGATGGGAATAGTGCGCTCGAGAAACTCTCCGAATTCAGCCCTGGTTCTGGCTGGGCGATTGCCAGGAAGAACGCGGTGCGTGCATGAGGGGCTTTGCATGGAGAGGATGTCGGAGACGGTCCATTGGTTGTAGGCCTCGATGAAGGCGTTTGCCGTGTCGATGAGCTGGGATCGACTGGGAGCCATTTTGGTGAATTGAATTGGGTATCGCAGAGCGCTGCTGTTATTCGATACAAATCTGTGTTGCAATATGTAATGATTTCATGGTGAAGCAATGCGATTCCAGCATCTTTTATAGGTAGTCTCTCTCGACTCTGTCTCAAAACACAACAAAGCATCATCAATCCTGGAAGCATCGCCAGCTTACAAACACTGCCAACTGCTTCTTCCACTCCATTTCCACCTCTCTCCCCCATCCGTCAACTGTACTACCGCCTTTCGGTCATGTCTTCACACATTATTGGCTGCAATTGCCGTCTTATCCCCACCAAATCCGTCCGCCTCCCGCCTCATTTCCACCGTTAGCTCCGCTAGTTTGCCGCAGTCATCTTAAGCCCGGGTTGCATCTCCGTCTCTTCCAAGTCATCAACTCGCATCAACAGCTGTGTCCCTCTATGCTTGATTTCTTTCTACGTCATGGTCGCTCAAAAGAGGCAAAAGTCGTGCGCTTCCTGTATTGCTGCGAAGCGGAAGTGTGACAAAGCTCGGCCATTCTGTCGACGGTGTGAGGACAAGGGCTTGGACTGCCGATATGCCGTCTTGATCCGACGCACTGTTGCCAAATCAAGTCCATCAGATGAACCAACCGAGATTCCAGGCAAGTAGTTTAAATTCATATTCCATTATGAACCAGCCTATCATGAGGCTTTTAGTGTTCTACTGTCTAACATCAAGTTCTCAAACGTGATTGTTGTATCCAGGCCACGTTTACTTCTTCAACACCCATGTCTCCAGTCTATCCGCCTCTGCCTCCTCAAAGCTATGGTTCATGACCCCTGAGGCGTGGAATATTGAAAAGGCCAATCCAAGAGCTCCCCAAATACCCATAACCGTTTTCAGAACCTTTGTCCAGCGGCTGCAGGACTGGCTCGTTCAATGGATCCATGACGGCCAGTGCCCTTTTATACACCGCCAACTCTACGCCGATGGCTTCTTCCCAACTTGTATGCAGGACGCATTCTCGTCCATCATTATCCAGCAATCATGTAATAGCAGCAACCAGGACTTGACTGCTCGCATCATCCAGGACCGAGCAAACTCGCTCATCAAGAACAACTGGATCGAAGTCGGGAGCAGCAATCTCATGTCAATGGCTGTGCCTGTGCTCGACACTTCTCAGCATCTAGCTCGCGTCCAGGCGTTACTCATATACCAAATCCTCCGCCTCTTCGACAAGGGCGTATGGCAGCAGACTCGCGCCGAAGAATCCATGCCAACACTGCTCTCATGGTGTCAGCAGATGTGGGATTCGGCAACCTTGGATAGCATCACAAGCTCTCAAGCCACACCAGACTTTATTGTGAACGAAAACAACCAACAGAACGACTTCAACAGCAGCAATTTCACACCTCGACTCTGGAGACTATGGATTCTGTCCGAGAGCATCCGCCGGACGTGGCTCGTCGTCATGGCCACCATCTCGGCCTACCGCACAATGAAGGACGGCTGGTGTGAATGTGCCGGCGGCATTCCCTTTACCGCGCGTAGATCCCTGTGGCTCGCATCGACTTCGTCTCAGTGGGCGACCATCTGCCGGACCGAAGACCCCTTGTTTCTGCCATACTTGGGCAGCCGCGCAACACTGGAATCGTATGATCCAAACGAAGTGGACGAGTTTGGATTCAGCTTCTTTTCACTGGTCTGGGGACCGGAGTGGGTGGAGTGCTGGAGGGAGGGTCATGGAGCGAGGCCATTGGCTGCCTGACACGTCCGTCTCTACATGAGCAACTCGGTATGAACAGTGCCCAGATAAGATGGACGCTCGTGATTTCATGCTTCATACCGCGTGATGAAATATTCAGCAGTCTTGTACACTGCTTACTGGCTCTTCAGCGTCGTTGCCTGGCATCCTACACGCAGCGTAGACGTCATTTTGCTGCAAATATCGGTATACAGGTACGGTACCGAAAAATATTGAGCCAATAAGCGCTGCATAGCCTCATCCTTTAATATATTTCTTAGGCAGGGAATCGAGCCTTGTCATTTGTCTATAAGGCACGATTTTGGTCACTGATTGTACCTAACATCAGGCCGCCGCGTTGGAACCCATTTCACACCTCGATCCCTCTTACATCCAACACCGCGCCACCATACCATACACTCGATATTGATTAATCACGGGCTCAAACATGTCTCAAGCCACCTCTTTCACCTATGAAAACTCGACACCTGTGGAAAAGAAGAGAAACTGGAGGGCGATGATCTTCTCGTCCTTGATTGGTGGAGCGGTTGTAGTCTTGTCTTTCTTTGCCATCTCGACTCTCACGCCACCAGGGGAAGTCTGCTTCATAGCCGTCACAACAGTCTGGGGAATGTCCACGAGAGTAGCTGGAAACATCCTCGGCTCAGAAAGACTGACTTATATCCTTCGCCAAGACCTAATCCAACAGTCCTACAGAAAAACCATCGACAAGAACATTGGGTCCGCGCTGGAGAATGCCGTCACCAGCATCCGTACACAGGAGCCCTCGGAGTTTCAAAAAACAAGGTTTTACTTCGACGTGGACTACAAACTTCGCTTCACTATTCGGGAGAAGCGTCGCTTGTTCTTTGACCTCTCTTACAAAGTCATCACTCCATCTGGGAAATCGCCCCGACCATTGCAACAGGGTGTTTCAGCGCCCGACTTGCCTCATTACGATCCCCAAAGCACTCGGACGGTAATAACTGAGGCAAAGAGCCTTATTGAGGGTATTGGTCTTGGTGCTCAAGAAGGCGCGCTCCTTGGCCTTGCCAGCGGAGCCTTGGCCATTCTGTTATGTCTTGTATTTGGAAAATTTGGCATCTTCCTAGGCATAATAGGCGTCACGATCCTCCTTGCACAGAGAAATCATTCCGCGATTCCGTTAGCGACACCAGATAAAACCGCGCTCACTGAGGAATTTGGCAGAGAAGCATGGGAGCAAGTGAAGCGCTTGGTGCGCTGTGCTAAAGATAATACTGTTGGATTGGAGCTCGACATGGAGGTCTGGTCTACAGCAGTCGAAACTGAGGATGCGCACCCGAAAATTGGAGCTTCATCTATCATCTTACATTATGGCCAGATCGTTCCGCTGATCACCAAAGAAGGAGAACAAGATGGGAGATCTGTCACACAGAATAGTAAGGATGGGAGCAGGAGCGAAAGCGAAAAGGGGTGGTGATCAATGAATCATTCTCTAAGAATATTATTACTAGCTATAACCATATTATCCTACATTAGTTAAATTGCTTACAACAGAGACATATTACGACTATTTCTACACATATCCACCTTATATAAACCCCACCGCGCAGGTGTCGGCTTATCATCTATATGATTCAATAAGACCTCTCAAGTTAGCAAGATTTCAACATGAATCTAGATCCAAATATACTACTCGCAATGCCTAAGCAAGTACCACAGCAGCTCACAAGCTCTTCAGACCCAATGATCAGCCGTATCGGGAGCTTTTTTAGTCAATACAACAGATGTCGTGCGGCATGCATCAGAGTTATTCAACAATGTTGGTTAACGGTCAATTTTGCCAGATTATGAATATATACAGGTACCTATCTCAGTTACTGACCACAGCTGACAACTACCAATAATAACTTGAGAAATTCTCCGCCTATCCATGTCGGATTGGATTGCTCTTGCCTCAGTCTTCATAATCCGATGATGGGATTTGGAGCGCGAAGTTGATGACCCTGGCTCGATTGGCGGAGGTATCAGTGATGGATCTGTCCCATATTATTAGATCTACCTGCGTTACGAAGGCTTCTGAGGCTTTATATGAAATATTCCTACTTGCCGGCGAGCTTGTCTCAATCGGTAGCCATTCTATTCTCTTATACCTTTCCGTTCTCTGCATTTGACCATCAACTCGCCCCACAACGAAACCCAGCACTCGGCTACTATTTTCGATTACTTCTGTGGCGTAATTTCACGTTTAGTTACAAAAGTACATGCTCCATCTTGTGCACTAGAAGCCGAATTCATGTGTCTGGATTTCGTTATAATGAAAATTTTCCTTGCACGGACCAGTTTTGCGGTATATTGTGTCAACCTCGGTTTTCCGTGGGCGAGAGGCCTCATATTGAGAGGAGCCATTGCCAATAACCATTGTCATCCACCCATTGTACTAAACGTTGGCAGGTACTGTGTCCAATTGATCGCAAAATAAACAGATCCAGGCATCTTCCGGATGCTAGAGAACGAAATTGCCAGCAATACATACTAGGCGGGAAGCACAATAAAGAAACCCGGTCACGTAGGTACAAAATAGGTACCCTAATTGACTCCGTGGGGCAGCTGTCTGGGCCATACGTTGATCCGAGCTTCATCGTCCATTTTCTTCGTCTGTTGGCCATTCGCAGCATTGACGGGATGGTGGAAGTTTCAAGCGGATTATTTGTCATCGTGTAGCTCGAACAGTTTCGATCGTGACCCTTCAAAACGGCCCTTTAAGTCAAGAAAGTCTCGAAGATCGAGTATGAGCTCATTGTATCCCATCTCACTTGCCAGCAAATTGCCTAAATATTTTTTTCGATCTGACATTATCAATAGCATCCTCTAATTGTTTGATCGCATTCCTAGTCTGGGACATATTGGAAGCGTGCCAGGCGAATCCTTGCATGAGCCTTAGGCAGCTTCTTGCAAATAGCTCAGGATCTCCAGAGGCCTTCGTGAACTGAGCAAAAGGGATCGCAAGTCGGCCGGCGACCGGACTCGCCGCGGAAACTCAGTTGCTAGCTATTCGCCAAAGCATCTCGGTAGGAAACTCAAAATGCCAGGCAATGGCACGTATGGCGCCGAAAGAGGCCAGAAGCCAGTGCCAGCACACACACTGCATGGTGGACATCATTGTTGCCCCTGTCAATCGGTATGTTATCATCTGGGATTCTGGCAAGCGGGTGACAGAAAAACAAAGACTGAGAAAATTACGAACACACACGCCTTAAATAATACGCCTATAAATTCCAACTCTTTAAGTATCTATCTACTACTATATCTATATTTCTTTAATATCTACTATTATATTTATATATTTTTAGTATTTACTACTATATTTATATTTTTTTTAATACTACTATTATATTTATAATTTTTTAATTACTACTATTATATATATATTTCTTTAGTAACTGCTGCTATATTTATATTTCTTTAGTAACTGTTATTATATTTATACTACGCTATTTAATATACTACTTTAGTGCTTATATTGCAGAATATATGCACTTATTTATTTTGCGGTCTTGCTTTTTCTGACCCCCCCTCGTCTGGGTGCCTTCTGGCACTTTGAGTCGTCCGTTTTCTTGGACACAGTTTGTTTATTTAGCACGATTGCCTAAAATCCATCAGAAGTCTTGTCAAATTGCAGCACAAAGAACCAAGCGGCAGCTTCTTAAGTGTCATCTTCTTCCGTTTTTGGTACGTCGTGAGAAGCTGGCCTATCATTTTTAAGCTCAATGGCCCGTTCAAATTTTTGAGGCTTGTGAAAGTAAGCGCAGGTATATCAGCGCGCCGCAAATAGCAAAGAATAGTGTGATTGTCTCAAGCTGCGAAAAATGCATACCTTGAATATGCCGCGTTGATAACGGAAAGGATGAGTTATAATTTGAAGAGCGGCAAGGAGTCTGGCCAACCAATCCTGTTTGCTTTTGTCTTCGATGTCTTCGATGTCTTCATTTGCGATCTCTGGGTGTACGTACGAAGAGTCCTCCGTCAGCTGCTGGGCGGTTACTAGAAGCCGTTTCTTTCTTACGACATACAAAAAAACCGCCCATATTCGCAAAGTAGCAGTGAGCCAAAGTCCAATTTTATTTCTTCAAGTGACTCTTGACACCTTGGCTCTCCAGGTCTTTGTCCTTCCAGTGCTGGCGACAACAGGGTAGCCGTGACAATGGTGTATTCGGAAACCACCAAGGCCACTTTTGTTTCTCACTCATCAGTCAAAGGGCTTTCCACGCCACGTGTGAGATGTTGGATGCTCCATATGCAGGCTATGCTATTATAGTTGACAAGCAAGTACTGACAATGTTCCAAATGCTTCGATAGCAGCCCCCAGGTTGCCAGCCAATTGCCTCATTGCTTGAAATTGGAGCTACAGTGCAATTTCGGGCAGCTGCAAGCACCATTGGGTCAAAATCCACAGTTGCTTCTGCAATGTCTCGTGAAATTGCTCTTTAGCAAAAGGCAATCTATCCAGAGTTTGTAGTACGAGTTACAATACTAGGTGACTCGACATTTGTTTTTATTGACAGAGGAAAATGACCTTAACGCGATATCCTCTGTGTCTGACCCTTACATCTCTTGAAATGCTCCGTGGCATTGAGTGATTAGCCGAAGCCGTCAGGCAGAAAACATTCGTAGCACCCTTCTAGATACCGTTCTTTTACACCAATGTTTAAGTCGTGCCATTTTGCTATAGGTTGAGCATTTATTTGACACGGGACAAGGCAGGTTACTCAGAGTCAACTCCGATCGTTTTGTCTGCTCAAACAGTTTCGCCAAGCAAGCCACGCCAGTCAGTCTCTGTAGTGGACTGTCAGACGAGTTCGAACTAGTTCAAGCAACAATGAGAGGCAATGCGCAGCACATTAAACGTCTTCTATCGCCGGATCACGGCTACAATGCCGATCGACTCTATTTAACTCGTCTAGAAAAAAAGGCTACCCTAAACATGAATGCTACAGATACGATAGGGAGAATTGCATTGCCTTGAATAGCTAGCCAAGGTCATGAATATTGCGTGGACATAACCATGCAGCATTTGAGGACTAACCCCCTTGTCTCTAACAAAGACGACCGGACGCCACTTCATGAGGCAGCCATGAAGGGTCATGCGCGTGTTGTAGAGAAGTTCTTGACATACGAGCATTTTACACGACAGCATTGACCAAGAAGATTGCCACAAGCGGACAGCGCTGCACTGGGCAACTCTGGGCGGTTACGAGCCGGTATCATGGACGCTGATGCAGAATGGCGCTCATGTCCGAATGGCCGCGGGCGATAGAAAGACTGGACTGCAATTGGCTGCGAACTCAGGAGACGATGAGGCAAAGAATATCCACGGCCGGATGCCGCTGTCTCGGGCTGCTATGAGAGGACATGCGGCTATTGTTAAGCTGCTGGTAGAAATGGGAGATGAGTGTTGAGGGAGAATAGCGGGACGTTGGCCTAGAATGGACGAATGAATGGGATCACTGTCGCCGGTATAATATAACATTGAGATAGAAAGCGAAATGCTCCCTTTATGATCTTTAATTCTGCCAGTATGACCTGTGGTTGTGCTCTGGATGTCTGATGTATATAGCTGTTTTCTCTCTGAGCTTACCAACATGTTAATCGCAAGTCGAAGATCTAGGATATTTCATACAGGTACTTTTCGTTCAAGATCGTCACATACGCCAATATACATACTCAAAGTCACCAGGAGAATTAAGTCAGAAACACAAAATAGACCTAGAATTGATACAGTAGGTTATGAGAGAAGAGTAGTTACAAGGTCCCCATAGTTAGAGATTCAACGTTTCGCAAAGTGGACGCTTCTTGAAGATTCTATGGCATCTCGAAGACTTAATTTAAGAAAGATAATTGACCAGAAAGACTTTCTCTGTAGTACAGTAACCCCAGACATTTATTCCAGTTACATAATGCTACTGTCCCTACATGTATCTTACACAGATACAGTAAACTCATATTCAAGCAAATAGGTGCTGTACAGCATGTACATACTCTTCAGGTATACTTTACTCTCCCGAGACGCCCTATCATTCTCTTCCCTCCGATAAATTCTCGCAAAGAAAGTGCGCCGTAATAGTACTGTACTAAAATGCCTCAGAGGCGCTCAGGCAGCAGAGGCAAACAAATCTTAGCATCGTGGGCTAAGTCTCCGAAGTGTTTGCAAGGACCAGCCGACGTCTACTTGTATATCAACCATGTGGGGGAGGGCTGATCCAATCACAGCAATGCCGATATTCACTTTCGGCGTCCAAACAACATACCCCGTATCGATGCCGAGAAATCGTCAATGCGCCAGGTCCATGCATTTAGGCATAATAGCAAGATTTCGGACGAGCTCATTCACGCAACCCACTTGAATAAGGCTAGCAGTTTCACCAGTGAGGGTCGTACACTACACGTGGTTCAATTCGTCGTTGCGGAGGACTGGAGAGGAGCTCTGGTAACGGCGATATCTAGGGACAATAGCGGTGCGCGCCCGAGCTGTTATATTTGCCTCTTTTTACTGGACATCAGATATCACTCAGAGAGACACTAATGGAGACTTTACAGTCAAGGGCACAAAGACTCAACTAACACCCCTCTCTAAAAAGATACTGATCAAGTAGACAATATCACAGCGCCTGCACTTACAGCCACGACTCGCCCAACAAACTGTTCGCAGAATTGACACAACCATTGCTCGTCTAACAACCTCTTCGTAGAACTCCGAGGATATACTCACACAGCCCCTTAAGGCATACAATTGCAGTAAGATAATGTAGATCTCGTCCTCAACGGTCTTATTGAAAAATTGAATTCCATCCCTACATGGTATCGGAATAAGAGCAATTCACAATTGAAACAATGAGACTTGTCATGTCCATCTTCAATCCACTCCTCCGCAATCTCAATCTCGCATAAACCTTTGTTTCCAACCTACATCTCAGCTGAAAAAGCATAAGAAGCTAGTCTCATCTATACGGTTGACTCGCTTGACGACGACAACACTCCCAACCAACTCCGCTGATCCACAAACGCTCAAACCACCATACAGACCCTTCCCAGTCTCTCCCCGTCTAGAACGAACACAGACTCCGATTCACGCAAGCTCCAAAGCAGCCTACCACTTCCCAGAATCCTCATCCTCATCTTTCCTATAAATCCCCCCTTCTCCCTCCCTCCATTCCATCATTCTTATTCCTCTTCCATCCTCAACAACAATAACAAGCAGTTAACAATCTTTCAAGATGCAGTTGTCCGCTCTTCTCGCCCTCCTCCCCCTGGCCGCTGCCCTTCCCCGCGCCGTGGAGGTTGAAACCCGCAGCAGCACCCAGGATTGCTATGCTGCGTATGGCAATTGTTGCGACCCCACTAAGGGTAAGGGTCCTTATAACGAGGGAACAAACCTAGAGATTGAGGCGTGTATTTTCGGCCGTGTTTCATGCACAAAGGCTTTGGACGAGGTAAGCTTTAATAGTCCCCTTTTTATCTCTATTTTTCTACAAGCTACTTATAAATCCCTTTCGCATGACTAACCCCATTATAGTGCCTGGGAAATGCAACTGAAAAGCGCTCTGTTGAGGAGGCCCTCGAAGCCCGTGACGTTGACGTTAAGGATGAGTGCGATCACCAGTTTGACCAGTGTTGCGGTATTCCAGGAATCTGGCGTGGTGAAATAAGAAGTATGCTAGAGGCTCGGTGCTCTTGGCAATGTTTTGAAGCTTTAGATCAGGTATACTATAATACCCCCCCCCCTCTTTATTCCTATTGCCCAAAGGCTATTCATGCATCTCTTTAGTATGGCTAACCTTTACTGCAGTGCAAGGCAAAGCAAACCGAAAAGCGCTCTGTTGAGGAGGCCCCCCTCGAAGCCCGTGACGTTAACGTTAAGGATGAGTGCGATCACCAGTTTGACCAGTGTTGCGGTATTCCAGGAATCTGGCGTGGTGAAATAAGAAGTATGCTAGAGGCTCGGTGCTCTTGGCAATGTTTTGAAGCTTTAGATCAGGCAAGCTATAATACCCCCCCCTTCTTTATTCCTATTACCCAAAGGCTATTCGTATATCTCTTAGCATGGCTAACCGTACTGCAGTGCAAGGCAAAGCAAACCGAAAAGCGCTCTGTTGAGGAGGCCCCCCTCGAAGCCCGTGACGTTGACGTTAAGGATAAGTGCGATCACCAGTTTAACCAGTGTTGCGGTATTCCAGGAATCTGGCGTGGTGAAATAAGAAGTATGCTGGAGGCTCGGTGCTCTTGGCAATGTTTTGAAGCTTTAGATCAGGCAAGCTATAATACCCCCCCCCCCTTCTTTATTCCTATTGCCCAAAGGCTATTCGTATATCTCTTAGCATGGCTAACCGTACTGCAGTGCAAGGCAAAGCAAACCGAAAAGCGCTCCGTCGAAGCCCGAGACAACGGCTCGGAAGCCACCACCGCCTGCTACGGTAAACTAGCCTCGTGCAAGCACAAGGGCACGCCCGTCGCCGAGTGCTTCGGCAACCTCTCCCGCTGCATCCAGGACGTCTACCAGAAGTTCCACGGCTAAAGAGCCCATTTTCGGTGGCCGTCTTGCCCTATCGGCGTGTTGCGACCCTTCTAGGGGACGTTGAGTGTGTGTGTACGCACGCCCTCACGGATGATCCAAGGAGTAGCCCATCTGACAGGACAACGACCATGATGTGATGCGCTCTGATATATCTAGATGTATCAGATCAAAGGGAAGGCTTAGCAAAGGGGAGGATGAGCAAAGGGGAGGCTAAGCAAAGGGGAGGATGAGCAAAGGGGAGGATGGAAAGGGGAGGGGGTTGAAAGGAATAGCATCACATCCAAGAAAAGAGTCTACGACTCAGAAAAAACCTAGCGAGACAATATATTTTGTGTCAACGGGAAATGAAATATCTCTGCTCTCCTGTGACCTGACTTACATTGACAATAATATAGCAGTATCATGCAGCGAGACAACAGCTTTTGTCTTAACAAGACATGGCTCATCTATCCTCTTCTATGACCTGACTTATATTGACCATATACACAACAGCAGTATAGTCCGTCAGAGAGTCCTTATTCAAAGTCCAACATCGCTCATCGCTCACCATTCACCGAAAACCTCATCACCATAAACCTCATCACCACAAACAGATGCAAAGAAACAAGCATTAAGCCAAACGGCCAAGTCCATCCATGCACGTATATAATAACCCTCCTCTCTAGGTACCAAGCTACTAGTAGTAATACATCAAAACATTTGCCCTAACCCACAATCTCATCACTAGACCCTCCCCCCCAACCTCTCTCCTCGTTGCTTTTTATAATCCTCTCCTCTAGCAAATCCCTTATTCGTGTAATAAGCTTTCATTTTCACTCCTCGCAAAACAAGCCTTCCGGGAAGAAGTTTGTGTTTTGGCGGGTTTCTGCGCCATGCACTCCAAAAAAGTTTCCCCTGTTTCCATCCAGTACCAATCCTTGAAAGAAAAAAGAAAAACAGAACAGCAGAAAAAAAATAAGAAACGAAAAGCTACCAAGTATTACTGATACAAACCGCGAGGTTGTTTGCTTCACAAATGCCACTCATTATATGCAGATTTGACCCATAAAGGGGGAAAGAGTCTTTTGTCGAACCCGCTCCGGTTAGGTGTCAATCATGCCATCGGCGATGGCGAGACGTTGCTTAGCCGTCTTTGCCCGTTTGCCAATCCCTTTTCCTCTACCCTTCTTGCCCTTTGGCTCGCTTTCGGCTGGAGTAGCAGTGCCAGATGCACCAGGCTTGCTTCCATCGTCAAAGTTGCCCTCGCCTATAAAAGTAGGATTAGATTAGTCTCTGAGCTTCACGTTTTCTTTTCACATAGAGTATGTGCCGGTCTGCTTACCTTCATGATACATGTCATCCAGGCTGGCGGGCGCATCTGTCCTCTTCCGCTTGCCGCCCTTCTTCTTCTGCTTCTCGTATTCTCCGGATTCAAGAAGTTCCTTCTCACGACGCTCAATCATCTCGGCTTGCTCGTCATCAGCCAGCCACATGGCAATATCACGGTTGCGGTTCTCTGGAGCACGGCGGCCGGAGAAGTCGACGCTAGCGCCTCCACCCTGGATAACGACTCGCTGGACTTCTTCCTTCTGAAGAGCACGCTTACGAATGCGCTCTTCGATGGTACCGCGAGTGATGAGTCGGTAGACGGTAACCTGCCTGGTCTGGCCCAGTCTGTGTGCTCGGTCCATGGCTTGAGAATCAATGGTAGGATTCCAATCAGAGTCGTAGAAAATGACAGTGTCCGCAGACGTGAGGTTGATACCAAGACCACCCGCGCGAGTAGACAACAGGAAGATGAAAATCTCCGGGCGGGTCTGGAAGTCGTGCACGGTATCACGACGATCTTCCAATTTAGTTGAACCATCCAGTCGGCAGTATTTGTAGTTGCGGAAAGTGAGGTACTCTTCCATCATGTCGATCATGCGAGTCATCTGGAAGTACAGCAACACACGATGACCTTCAGCCTTGAGCCTGAATAGAAGCTCGTCCAGCTTGGCCAACTTGCCGCTGTCGGTGACAAAGCGTTGCATGGAAGGAACCGCAATGTTGGTGAAGCGCTTCTTGTCGTGGTCCGGCTTGGGGAAAATCTTGTTGATGGGATACAGCTCCATCGGCACCTTCTTCTCGACCAGAGCACGCTCGTCGTATATCGTAGGTCCATAAAGCGTCTTGCGAATGTGGGTATTGAACATGACATTGTGGCGCTCGGCGACGGCGCTGGGGTTGTTGCAAAACACCTGGACAGGCGGAGCCGACGCGCGAGGTCTTGCTGCCGGTTCCAGCCGGCCAAGGCCAGAGTCTCGGTAGGCTACCTTGGCAACATTCATCAGGCTGCTGAGAATGCCCTCGTGGGTAATCTCCGCCAGAGGCTGCCAATTGCGTCGCTCTCGAATTTTCAACAGGCAATGAGCAGGCGTAAAGTTCTCATCTTCCTCATCATATGCGATGCTCATGGGACCCAGTCTATCACGCTTCTTAAGCTCTCCCACAGCACGGTCAAATAAATCGCTGTGTGTGGCCTTGTAGACGTCACCAGCTGACGCATCAGCAAAGCGTAGCCACGAGAAGGCTTTGTCGTCGTCAGCACTGGCTTTGACATTCTCCGGCGTCCAGATGTTCATCATGTGGTTCAAAGCCTTGTTGCGCCAGCCGGCCGTCTGGTTATCATGCCCAGCCTTGTCAAGTCGGCCGCCTTCCGTCCAGACGAGAGCCGGTAGCTCGTAGTCTACCAAGCTCCTGCTGGAGTATCCCACGGAGACAGTGCTACCCTCCCTGACAAACGAGGCGGTCTCGGCAAAGTATCCAAAGGAATAGGGGGCGGTCACTTCTGCGCGTTCAAACAGGTCTGGATGGTTGCAGACCTTTCTGAATTGCATGACCAAGTTCATCAAAGTACCCGAGTCCTGGTCGTCGCCCATGGTAGCCTTTTCAACGAGGTCCATAATGTTGATCTGGTTACGCAGGTTGCTGTAGTAGGCCCGCTGTCTGTAGGTGAGGTTACAGAAGACGTCCATTTCAATCTTGTCGCCAAGTTCCTTTTGCACATGCTTCTTGACACGACGAAGCATAAACGGCTTCAGAATCATGTGAAGACGCTTGAGCTGGTCCTCGTTCAGTTTCGTGTTACTCTGAGCGTGAGATTCAATGTCCTTGGAGAACCATTCACTGAATTCGTCATGGGAGTCAAAGAGCGACGGCATAATGAAATGCAGCAAGGCCCACAGCTCCTGCATGTTGTTCTGGATAGGTGTACCGGTAAGCAACAGGCGGTTTCGGCAGTGGAAGCCGAGCAAGCACTTCCAACGAGAACTAGACGAGCTCTTGATGGCTTGGGCCTCGTCGAGAATCATGTACTGCCATCGCATTTTCTGGAAGTAGGCCACGTCGGACACGACAAGCTGGTATGAGGTGACACAGACGTGGAAGGGCGCATCCTTTCGGTAGGTGGTGTGTTTCCGGTCCCAGAACTTTCGCAGCACTTTTCGGTCGCCAGCGCTTCCCCAGTACGGGAGAATCTTGAACTCGGGAACAAACTTTGCAATTTCCTGCTGCCAATTGTGCAGTGTAGAGGCGGGCGCCACCACCAAAAACGGACCCCAAATGTCGTGCTTTTCGGCCAGGTAGGCCATGACGGAGATGGACTGAACAGTCTTGCCGAGACCCATTTCGTCTGCCAGGATACCATTGATGCCTTGTTCGTAAAGGTTGACGAGCCAGTTGAGACCCTTGAGCTGGTATTCTTTGAGCTGAGCATTGATGAGCTTGGGCTGCTCGATCTCGACGTCGCCGAGACCTGTTGGGTTTTGAAAGTTCATCTCGCCTTCGTCGTCCATATCCAGGCCCTTGTTATTGAAGTCGCGCGCCTTCTTCTGAGCTTCGGCAATGGCATTCTGAGCATTGGCCATGGCAGCCGCCTGCAGAACAGACTCGTCTTCATTATCAAAGTCGAGGTTTTCAAAGTCGGTAACCTTGGAGCCCAAGGGCCCGGTGGGCTCTTGTATGGACAGCTTGTTCTCGGAAATCCGCCGCGCATCGGGGGCAATGTCGGGGTTATCCGTGCTGCGCTCGACTTCATCCGTCTTGATCTTCTTGCCGATAAAGTGCGAGTACAGTTCGGTCTGAGAGATGAGGAAGTTGAGCTTCCTCTTCTGGCGAGCGGCTTCGCGGTCGGCTTCTTCCTTTCGAGCATTCTCAATCTCCTGCTTCTCGGCAGCCTTGCGCAGATCACGCTCTTCGCGCTCGTTGCGCTTCCAGAAGCCCATCATGTCACGCATGACACGCTTTGCGCGGGCCTGCAGGTCCTTGGTGCCCTTGTTCGTGCGTAGCTGCCACCGCTTGGCCTCTTTGGAAGCCAGAATGGCCGTCTTCTTGAGATTGGAACCTCTGGTAGCATAAGAGTCGACGGCGAGCTTGAACGTCTTACTGACGTCTTTGCGGGCCATGTCACGCCAAATCTGATCGTAAATTTGGTTGTAGCCCTTGGAGATGAACTTCTTTTCGAGATCCGGCACGTCATCGACCTTTTCCTTGTCCTTGGTAGATTCGGCCTTTTCCTTGGTAGCCTTTTCTCCGTCGCCCTTGGACTTGCCCTTGATCTTGATGCGAACTCGGCCCTCTTCTTTGGGCGGCAGCTCTTCACCAGCATCCAGAGCGGCCTGGGCAGCCTCTGCAGAATCCTTCTCGGCTTGCTTTTGTTCCTTGGATTTTTTAGGCCGTGTTCCTCCGCGGCCCTTGCCCTTCTTAGGGGTCTCAGCATCGGATGCCAGGAAGCTGGACATGGTGCCACCTTCAAGGTTGAGCTCAACGTTGCGGGCAGGGCCCTTGATGCCCTTTTGTAGAATGAGTTTCGTTTGCTGGGCCTTCTTGTTGGCCCTCTCGGCATCACGCAAATGCTTCTGGCGCTCTTCCTCATCTTCAGCAGCTTCAGCTCTAGCGAGGGCGGCCTCCTTCTGTTCAATGGTGACGGCCATTGATTTTTCACGTCGTCGCTTTCGCTGCATGTCCTTTTTACGCTCCTTTTCGGCAAAGAGTTCTTGTTCGCGGACTTCGTGGAGGGCCTCGTCGTAAAAGACATCGTCGTATCGGCGTTTTCCTAGATCCGAGTGCTCGGCCAGCCTCTTTCCAGTGGTTTTGACAAATTGTTCGCGTCGGGCATAGGCTCTGTCAGAGTCGAGATCAGCCATAGTGCGCTGGCGTTTGAAGGCTCCCTCTTTGTAAGCTCGATCGCTAAACTCTGTCTCATCCAGAGACTCGGCCTGCTTGTCAAGTAGTGCCTCATGATTCTGAATTGACCTTTCCATTTCGCTTGACCACGTCTTCTGTTTGGGCTGGCCGTTGGCTTGTCGCTTTGACGGTGCCCGAGGAGTGGGAGACTCCTTCTTGATGGACGCGCGACGAATCTTTTTGGAGCCATCGTCTCCTCTAATCTCGGATGCACGGCCCTTGGTGGGTTTCTTGGCTGTCTTCTTCTTGATGACGATTTCGGGTCTCTTGACTGGGGCAGGCTCAGGCTCGGTATCAACCTCCTTCTCCATCTCGGTATCGCCGTCGTTGTCGGGCTCTCGGACCTCAAACACGGGGGGTGCCAGCGTAGGCTCTTTCTTGGGTGATGGCTCTGTGGCCGCGGGCTTGGGAGCGGGCTCGGAGTTGGAGAGGATGTTGGAAAAGGACATTGGGTCGGCAGCTCGGCTCTGAGATGCACCGTTAGCACGACGAATTATTACCGAATGATGCTCACTCGATCATTGAGTTGTTTGAAGGGAAGAGATGGCGTGATGGAGAAGCGGCAAAAATGGCGATAGGGTATTGACAGTGAAAAGAGAGGGAAATAAAACAAGTCAAACAAACGAGTCTGGCCGAAGTGTACAGGATCTGGCAGGATCTATCTGTGTGCATGCGTGCGTGCGTATGTGGTTTTTTTTTTTCGTGTTCTTCTCCTCCTCTCGCTTTGGGGGGAAAAAAGAGTTTGTACTCACAGAAGCCGGCTTGGGCGGTGACGGGGCTGCCAGTTCAGTCTTCATCATGGGCGGCAGGGAGGTGCCGTTTGTTGCAGAATGCGTCGCGGCAGGCGCATGCCTCGAGACTGGTGAAGTCATGTGCGATTGACGGCTGGGCGGACTGTGAGAGCCGGTCGTTGCGAGGGCTGGGTGAGAGTGCGAGAGCGAGAGCGGGCTGGTCGGCCGGCGGTTGAAGGACGAAGCCCTGGCGCGAGGCGATGAATAATTGTCGCCGTTGCGGTAAGACGACTGGTGTTGCTGGTCAATTGGCTGCGGGTACTGGTACGGCTCGCGGGAGTGGTACGGCTATAGGAGAGGGAAGAGAGAGAGGGAAATCACGTTAGAAGACGCGTTGAGAAGTCAGGGATGGCGATGGTGCCGACATGGCAAGGGAAGGGCTGGTGAATTTGGGGTTGACGATTTTTTTTTTTTTTTTGGGGGGGGGGAGGGTGGTGGTGAGGAGAGATGATTGCATCGACGTTGGTGGAAGGGGGAAAAAAGGGTACGGCTCAATTGAACAAAGCAAAAGGCGCATGCGCGTGGGCTTTAAGGCCAAAAAGCGAAAGTGGACTTTTAGAAGGTTGAGGTGCTTACCTTTGGCGTGGCCACTTGGGGCGCGTGTTGCCTCGAGGCGGCGATGGGGCGCTCCTTGGTCGTGTCGGTTGTTGGATCGTAGACTCTGCCGCCGGGATGAAGGTCAGAGGCGGCGGCCGAGGCTGAGGACGATCGAGGTGATGCCGCGATGGGCACTGACGCTGGCACTGACGAGACGGCACGAGGCGGAGGAGGATAGTAGGCGGCCGGCGGGTGCAGCGGCGAGGCAGAGGGGCCCTGCTGATGCGGCTGCTGTTGATGCTGCTGAAGCTGGTGATGGCCGGGCGACGGCGCCAGCACAGGCGGCAGCGGGTGCGCAGAAGCCGAGGACGCCGGCGTCGACGACGGCATGTATGGGCTGTGGTTCTGGCTATGGCGCGGCGGCGATTGGTGATGCGGGTTTGCGTCGCTGGATGCGTAGGGCAGAGGCGGATGGAACTCGGCCTGCGTGTGCGTCGAGGGAGACCGCAGGCTGAAGGTGGAGTGCCGCGAGCTGGGGTTCATCACGTCGCGGTGGCTGCGATCTCTGTCCATCTCCCGCTCACGCTCACGGTCTCGTTCCCGATCTCTGTCTCGGTCTCGGTCTCGGTCTCGCTCGTCGTCGCCGCGCCGGTGCATCACCGTCGATCGGAAGCTCGAGTCCATGGTGGACAAGGCTGAAGGTGAAGGGATAGCCGGCCGGGATTTGCAGTCAAGAGTAAGGTAGAGTAGACAAGTAGAGCAGAGTAGGGTAGAGAGGCAAGAGAAGTCTAGTACTACTCGTCCGAGACACTCGAGCCCATGTGTCTGTGTGTTTTACACGCGCTCGCGGCCACGGGGCATCTGTCGGCAATGGCAAGCAGGCGAGGGAATGGTGAGAACTAGAAGGAGGAGTGCAAGAGTCGCGTTGGATGGGATGGGATGGGATTTGATGGGTGGATGACAAAGTCGGCTAGAGCTGGGCTGGGCTGGCAGGAAAAGCCTCGCTAAAGAATGATATGATGGCGATGACGAAGGCCAGCGCAGAGTCTGGGCTGGACTGGACTGGAAGCTGCCACAGCGCGAGTGCTTTTTTTTTTTGCCTTGATTTGCTTTGCCTTTCGCTTATTTGCTTCTTCGCAGACGAGCAGGAATACACTCGAGTATTATTTGAAAGAAGTAAACTGAAGAATTAAAAAAGTAGCTGCGCGAATGCCGGCTTATCGGCCAAAGCCAGTAGTCAATGGTCTCGTCACAGTCATAAAGGCTGATGCTCGTCAACGAGGCTGCTGGCGATGGCTTCAAGTTGGGTTGCACTACAGCAACAACAGCAGCAGCAGCAGCAACACACGGCGCGCAGAGATGGCAGAAGCAAGATGCAAAATCACAGCTACGGAAAGGGAGGGACCAGCCAGGCGGAGTCGAAAGGCACGGCGAGACGAGACCCGTGGTGATGGTGGACTGACTGATGCGTTGGCTCAACCGAGTCTGGAGCCGGCCTGTCCGCCCTGGGCCGTTCTGGAGATCCGGATCTACAAAGCTTTTTTTTTTTTCTCCCCTTCCCCTTCCCCTTCCCCTTCCATCCTTTTTCCCTCTGGCGCGCATGCAGCTCCCGAGCACATACAGATTGCGGCACAAGTTGCGGGCCTACCTAAGCTGGTAGTAGTATTGCTACATAGCTGACCTCCACTTGTTGCTCTTGGGGAGATTGGCTCGAGCAGCGCCACTGGAGAAGAGGGAAAAGCCACCAGACCAGAACTTTGTACTGTAGGTGATGATTCGTCTTCTGGCTGGATTGGATTGGATTATTTGGACACGGTTAGCTGGGCTGGTGGAAGCACGGTGTGTGTCAGTCCAACAAACTGGCATTTTAGCCGCCTCGCGTCTCATCGCCATGAAGGGATTTCATTCACGTTCCAAGCCCACGATGCATCGCCAGCTGCGCCGCCTCAGCCAATCATGAAGCCCAGATGCAGCAACGACAAGCTGTGGGCTGTGTCCCCTGGCTACGGTATACCTACTCGTAAGCCACGGGATTAACGATGTGATGAATCCGAAACCATTGATTGCATGTCACCATCTTCATCCTTGTCCTCGTCTGTATCTTCATCCTCATCCTCACCCTCATCTTCCTCTCCAGTATCCGAAAGATGTAGAGCCGCCACGACACCATCATGTACTTCAGCAATCCATGTCATCTCCATACTAATTCCGGTCGTCCTTGTTTTGCTGTTTCTCCTACATTCTGCATCACCATAGGGGCCCTACCGATTCCCCATACATACTCCAACCCGCTAGTCTCACGCCTTGCAGCACGCG
Source organism: Trichoderma afroharzianum (assembly GCA_037893235.1). Lineage (NCBI taxonomy): Eukaryota > Fungi > Ascomycota > Sordariomycetes > Hypocreales > Hypocreaceae > Trichoderma > Trichoderma afroharzianum. The sequence continues at coordinate 324,757 of JBBLXW010000019.1, read as the reverse complement.
CTACTCTTCTTTGCAATCTGACTGATTGCCTCGTCTCTTGGCAGGGAGATGAGATGCTTCCAGAGCCTCAATGTGACGCGATAAGCAACCCAGGCGTGCTACCACCAAAGGGCAATCTGTCACAGCGCAAAACACCACACAGTAATAGACAATAGAACCACCTATCTAGCTCTCTACTATGCAGCCATACAAATCCTTCCTATTCCTCTCCCGGGGGAAAAAAATGTGAAGAAGCAGAGATGCATGATGCAAGTCACACAAGTCTCAATTTTTTTTTTCCGTTTCCTCTCCACCTTCTTGGTTCATTCACTGAGACTCGGACCGTTCGGCGATAGCGTCTTTCTTCAGCCCGGCTTGTTTTCTAAGCTCCGTGCCAAGAATACAGTGTCTACGTATATGACACTGTATATGCGCCTTGATTGGTTTAGGGTGCTTTACGTCATACGACCTACCTATCTAATCACTTGTACTTCGTAGTGTTCCACAATCTACCTGAATACTTTCCGCAATCGGTTTCTTCAATTTATGAGATAAGTAAAGATAGAAAGGAAGAAAACTCTCTCCTAATAAATGCAATTATTAGCTGTTTACTCTGAAAAGGAAAAACTGCCGTAGTCGAATTAGTCCTCGAATTGACCGGCATATATATTTATCCCCTTTGTAACTAATTTATTGACTACAGGGTAATGTTGCATATATACCTAGTAGGCATTGAGGCTCTACATTAGAGGTCATATACTGCTAAAGACCTGTTAGCCTTAACCACACTTATCCTATGAGAATGGCCCTGAAAAATCTGACATCACTAATGTGTCCTTAACAGTCTTAGCTAGCGCGTAATTTTTTACATGAGAGCTGCAAGACCTTAGGTTGCTTTATTGAAAGACTGCTGTAGCATGTCACTGCACCCACAGCTATTGGATAGTTGGGGTCACGGTTCATCATAGAAATAAGATATATATGGATATCTTTAGAGGGGCGTAGATATATATAGAGTGCCCCTTAGATACTTGTGTTTATACCTCGCATGGTAATGAAGATCTGGGGCTTTGTCTGCATGTACCAGGAGCCTGGTGTCTTGTATATCCGCTCTTGTAAAGTGGAATAGTGATATGACCGAGTTGGAGGTTTCCTCAATGGCTCCTACTTCTACATGTCGATACAAGTTAAATGATGCAAGCAGATGACGTCAAGGAATCGGACTGATCAAGGCCCCAAGGGCAGTCGTGCCTGACCTTGGGATCAGCTAAATGGCATGGGCAGACCTAACAAGGCGTCATCTACATGACTCCAAAGAGAATCTTTTAATTCCCCCAAGCAGACCACAAGCGTATATACGCATATACACCGATGGGATCAGTAAATCCGATAGGACCGGTGAAGATGCGCTGTGTCACATGCACCTCGATTGCCAGCAAATCCCAACCATCTATTGCGCCGGATACCCCATTTGCGATCTCATGCTATCGCCAAACATGATCATATCCCAGTTATCTCTTCTTCCATGCCGAGCTCACCCCCCCCCCCCCCCCCCCCCCCCTAAAAAAAAACCTGAAAAAAAAACTGAAAAAAAAAAACCTGTTCGAGGTTCAAGGTTGCAATAACAATTGAAGGCTGCGATTACAAAGAACTTGAAACGCAGCAACAAAACAACCCATGTATGCTGCAATCATCGCATTATTGACTACGCTAATCTGAATCAGAACTTGTTCGTTTACTTTTCGGTATGCCTGTGGATAGTATTGACGTCTTCACAGCTGTATATGGAGGGAACAGCATCAAAAGAACCCAAAAAGGCCCGAATATGCAAGAGACAAGGATGTCGACGTCAAAGATAAGTAGATACAGAATAGATATATAAACAAGTAATAATACTGAAAATAGATATTCAGATTAGAGCATTCAAACAATATTATTAAATACTTTAGCTTGTTATACTTAGCCGGCGGAATCAACTTCCTGTTTCTTCCTTTCCAGATCCACTTGTATAAATGGCGAAGAAAACTCCACGATTTGAGTCGTTTACTGGGACTCTGTCCTCATCTTTATGGCATACTGTGCTCCGCGAGCTTGATACAACAGTTTGATTGTTAAACTCTAATGCAACTGGGTTTCTGTTCATTTTCATGGGTGGACTCCTATCTAGGGTCGTCAAAGCGCCCCTACAGCTGGCCGAAACGGTCCCGTTACTCATGGAGGCAGCCATGCTGGGGCTTCTTTGCAACTACATCTTTGACATTGCCAACCAAACGTCGTCTCCAGACGAAGACGACATAAATAAGCCAGATCGTCCTATTCCTGCTGGTCCAATGACCATTGAACAAGCCAAGATCCGCTAGGTGTTAATGTGGGTATTGGGGCCTGTCACTCTGTATCGTCTGTTTGGCGTCTGGCCAACGATGCATTTTTTGCATTGGGAACTCTTGATAACAGCATGCTATGTATGGCCCAAGTGGTTTGGCTGGTTCATGCGCAGCTACTTTGGTTCCTTCTCATACTGCATCCTGGGGCAGCTCTTGAACTCGGCTCTGGCGAGGGATGTGGAAGCTTGGAACATCAGTTTCACCATCACATCTTTGCCTGGTTCATGGGCACAATGTATATCCAAGAATTTCACGACCTCGAGGGCGACCGAAAAAGCGAAAGAAGAACTCCCCATGTTGCTTTCTGACCGAGGCATACAATTTCTTCGAGCAGGCACCTCCCTCTTTGTTCCCGCCTTTGGCACACGCCTTTGCTATATTGGATATACCGTAGTGGGCAAGAATATCAGGATTTTGCCACTGTGCATTCTGCAACAATTATCATCTAGTTTTCTCGCTTATAGGATCTACGCAGCTGACGGGCCCGCAATGGATAAAAAGACGTATCGCGTCTATTATTACGGCACGGTATTGGCGATTCTGTTATGTTTGTGTCTAATAGAGAAACAGTTGGTCTGATGGGCGATGGTTATTACGCTATAGATACATGAATCTACCGTCGTATTAACAATGCCTTGATGCTTCTCACTGTTCCGTACTGATTGATAAACTCGTAGCTATCCAAGCCACTTTTACACGATCCTTCAGCTTTGACCGCAACAAAAGATCCTACCATGCATGTAGCCGTCATTTCATTTCCGACTCGGGAAACGACGAATCCTTTTGAATACGAATCCCATTATTTTACTAAGATAAAGCGAAGATGGCGCCTTTACAGAATCCTTCCGTCAATATCGGCTACTGGCATCACATTGAATAGCTACCTAGGCTGGGTGTGCGCAAACAACATGAAACCTTGTATTGTGCGGCTGAATTTGTTCCATTCATCTCATTGATGGATGGTGATTGACCAAAGCTTTACCTGGGCAAACACAAAGGGCGCCCGCATACAAATACGATGCCATCACTCGGCCTTACCGATGTCTGAGCGAAATTGAGAAGACGGAAACTAATACGGAGACTAACAATACGGATACATACTTGCAAACAATTCAACACGACGCCTAGCTAGTAGGATCGGCCAATGCGGATATGTGTGTACGTGATGTAAACATTTCAATGGACTTGAAAGGCATAAGCTATCTGCTTTGTATAAGAAGTACAGTGAAGCCGAGTTTTGGATTCAAAAACTTTGTCCAAGATTCACCCTACACAAACATCCTGCCCACTGCTATCTGTATACTTCACATCCCTCACAATGAGACTTCACTGGGTGCTATCCCTGTTGCCTGCTGTCTACAGCATCTTTGCTGGGCCACCCAGACCCAACACCGCTAAGAATCTCGTCGAAACTTTTGACCCTTATCCTGCGAACTACACGAAATCCAAACTTCTCATCGGCAGAAACTCCACTGGTGACACCTGCAAACCAGAGCAAACGTCGCGATATCTCAACTCTGTCACCGAAAGTACGTCCCGACTTGTGGTCCAGTGGCGTCTTTTCCTGGTCTTACGCTGATATTTGCACAGAGTTTGCCGTCAATGGCACTGGAATCCCAGAAGTCGATTTCGACGTAGGCGAGTCATACGCGGGCCTTTTGCCAATCAGCAACAAGACCGATGAAAAAGACAACATGTTCTTCTGGTTCTTCCCAACTGTCAATGAAGAGCACAAGGATGATAAGGAAATCGTCATCTGGCTCACCGGCGGTGTATGTTCGACCCAAAGTATCTCCCACCCCTGATTCCTATTTGCTGACCGAGCCCAAACAAACAGCCCGGCTGCTCGTCTCTCATTGCCTTGCTCCAAGAAAACGGCCCCTTTTCCTGGCAACCTGGAAACTTGAAGCCGATGCGCAACCCTTGGAGCTGGCACCTTCTCACCAACGTCGTCTGGATCGATCAACCCATCGGCACGGGCTTTTCCGAGGGCGAACCCAGCATCACCAATGAAGACGAACTGGCTGTCCAATTCATGGGTTTCTGGCGCAACTTTGTCGACGTTTTTGGTTTGCATGGCTGGCGTGTCTACATCGCCGCGGAGTCGTATGGCGGCTTCTACGGTCCATACATCTCGAGCCACTTCATTGATGCCAACGACACGGATCATTACAATCTGGCAGGCCTGATAATTTATGACGGAGCTACAACTGTCGAAACTGTCCAATACTACCTCCCGATTCTGCCCTACATCTCTCGCCACGCATCTGAGTTTGCTCTTGATGACAATACGTTGTTTCTTGCCCGCCAAATCTCCGACGAGTGTGGTTTCACCGAATTTTATGACAAGTATCTTACGTTTCCTCCATCAGGCACGCAGCCTATCATTGATCCTGTAACGGGCATGCTGCCCAACGTCACGTCCATCACAGCTGTGACTTGTAACGAAACGTTGGCGCAGACCGTCCAGAACGGGATTCTCATGACAAACCCCTGTTTCAACCAATACAATATCCTCGACCATTGTCCTACGGTCTATAGCCCTATCTTCGATGACCCCTATTTCAACCGTACCGACGTCAAAAAGGCCATACATGTTCCCGCTTTAGCCCCTTGGGACTGGTGCCGTGAACAAAAAGAGGTCTTCAAATTTAACGATAGCTCTCTGCCATCAGGCCAGAAGCAACTCCCACGAGTCATTGAAACAACCCAAAATGTTATCTTCGCCCATGGAGATGCTGACTGGGTCATTCCCATGGACGGTGTCCTCTTGGGCATCCAAAACATGACATGGGGCGGGAAGATGGGCTTTCAGTGCAAGCCAAAAGATCCCTTTTATGTTCCCCTTTACGGTTTCGACCCCTTTGGCAATCAGACCGTGTATTACGCTAGTGACATGCCAGCCGGGACGGGTGTTATGGGGACAGTGCATGAGGAGCGAGGATTCACTTTTGTCGTGAGTAAGTTGGCAGGACATCAAGGGCCGGGATATGCTCCGGCTGCCTCGATCCGACATTTGGAGAAGCTGCTGGGGAGGGTCGACAGCATGAGCCGCACGGAGCCGTTTACGTTGCCGGAGCTGAGGAACATTACGCAGCTTGAGGAGCCTCTCGGGATGGGGACTGTGCACATCCCGGAAGGCAGGGGGTCGACGAAGCCGTTGGAGGGTTAGATTAGCAGAGGGAGATGATTGGGGAGAGGGACTGGAGCTGTATGAGTTGGAGGGTTAGAATAGATGATGGAGATGTTTGGGGAGCCGGAATTGTTGGAGTTGGAGGGTTGGCTTAGAAGATGGTGATGAATGGGGGGGCGGAGCTGTTAGAGTTGGAGGATTAGTTTAGATGATGGAGGTGATCAGGGGACTGGCGCTGTTGGAGTTGAAGAATAGATGTTGAGAGCATGGGTTGAAGGCCTCAGGCACGGCACAACATGGCACGGCATGGCAGGGTATATCAAACAGTAGATAGACTTTTAGAATAGAACCTTTAGAATAGACTCGCAGACTAGAATTGCACTGCGCCGCAGAAGCACACAGCGTCATCTTATCATGAAGCTCAATGCAGCCTCGCCGCATGTACACCAGTTGTCGTCCCTTTGTGAAAAACACCCTCAACAAGTGCTTCAGCACCACATTCCCTCCCCTATACTCCTTCAACTGCTCCTTTCTGAAGATCTTTTTTCTTCTTACACTGTAATTCGCCAGCTCCTCCACGGACTTAAACACCTTGACCTTCTTCCCCTCGTTCTCATCCCCGCCTTTCCTGCCCCAGTCTATCAAGTCGACAATGTTGACGTGCGTAGTCCGAAGAATCTAATCATCCAAATGCTTCCCATCAGCCTCCATCAAAAAGAGTCAAGAGAAATAGAGGAAAACACATACCTTTTTACACTCTGGAATCTCATCCGGCGGATCAACCTCCCCCACAGCCTTACAAAGCGTCCTCCAAGCCGTCAAATCCTTCTCATCCCCAAACCACATCTCAACCTCCCTCACAAGCGCCCCCTGATACCTCCCCCACGCATCATTCTCCTCCTCACTCCTCCTCCCATCAGGCGGAAGACCCTTCCAGCCCTGGAACCTCCTAAGCTTCTTCCACGAGGCTTCTGGCGACAAATGAGGATCGTATATGAATCCCGTAAACGAAGTGAAGAATCCATCTAGCGGCGTCTCTCGCACTTCTACCTTCCCTTTGCCCTTCCCTTTGGTATCTTTCTTCTTCGGTTCATCGCTGTTCTGGCTTGAACTGTGCTTGTGCTTCCCCCACATATGGCTCTTCAAAGCCCTCTTCGTCAAAAAGTCCTCCCACTGCCCATCCTCTAAACACGTCATGCACACGAAATGCTTCTCAGACGAAAGCACATGCATCGTCAACCCTTCCCGCGACCCAAACTCCGCCTCACAGCGCACACACTTCCAGGCATCTTCTTCTTCTTCCGTTGTCGCCGTTGGGTCTGGGTCTAAGTCGTGCGCTTTGCTGTCTCGTAGATGCATCGACAGCGCGGCGTCGTTTTTGAATACTCGATTGCAGGGCGAACAGAAAGCCATTGTATGGTAACTTTTTTTTAAAAAAAAGCCATCAACTAATCTAGAAAGAAAAAGAAGACAGAGAAAAAAAGGAGCAGAGAGAGTAAAAACTTCGAGATTATCTTTTCACGCTGGGAGGCCCATCACTTTTCTCCTCACCTTCTCCTCACCTGCGCCCAGCCATAATGCAGCCAAAAAGCACCTGACAGCTCACCTTCCCCTCAGATGTATAGAAAAGGGTGCTGAGAGATGTATTGATTGGGCGACTTACTACTTACTCCTCATAGGACTCGTGTAACCGCTCCAGGCAGCATATATTAATTCTTGTTGGTCGAGCCTTGCCATGGGGTAATATGTATATACCAACGGCTGCCCATCATTTCAGACGGACCAATCGTTTCAAGACAGACACATCATCATCTATGCAAATACAGCCACAGTTACATCACTTGGGACGGCAAAGGGGACACACAAATTCTGCAAAGCGCTGCTTCATTCATCAAACCAAAGGCGACTATGCCAAACTACATACTCATCGCTCCCAGCACGTTGGCCAGCTCGCTGGATCCCCATAGTAGGGAAACGCTGCCAGACAAACAGCACCGTTGACAGCCTTTAGCTCTCAGACTCACAAGCATAAATACAAATAGACAAGGAAGAAGAAATGCCATCACGCCGGGCTGGATGGATCGCCCATGCTGCCACTACCACCGCTACCGCCACTGCCTGTGCTCCGTCTGCTGTCGTGCATGCCGAACCGCTTCGTGTACATGGGGCGTCGTGAAATCCCCATGCCGACGGGAGAACGAGGCTCCTCGTCGCTCGGCTGGGTGAAACCGCTGACGTCGCTGAGCATACTAGAGCTGCGGCCTCGCGATTTGGCGCCGCGGAGCTCGAAGGAGGTCATGGGCGGAGATTGCCAGGCTGCCAAGCCGGGAGGACCAAGAGACAGAGACGTGGAGGAGTGGTTCTCGCCATTTACACCTCCCCAGTAGTTGACACTGGCAGGGAAATGCGCGGGAGCAGCAGGGTTGGGGTTCCAAGGAGTTTGCGGCTGCTGCTGCGGCGGTAACTGCTGTTGCTGTGGCTGGGGCGAATGGAAGGGAACGTGGACGGCCGATTCGAGTGAGGCCATGTCAACAGGCAAGCCGTTGGCCTGGCTCATGTAGCTTCTAACTGTCTGCAACTCGTTCTGGAGGCTGCGGAGATGCTCGGCCTTCATATTGTTGTTGGCATAGCTCTGCCCGAGCTGATCGTTAAACGACTTGTCCGAGTTGACAATCTGCTCCTGCCAGCCTGCACGTTCACGCTTTCGGCGCTCCACCTCGTTGAGACCCCGGTTGTTTGCATCGGTGATGTTGGCGAGCTCGTTTTCAACCTTGGCAATGCGAGTGGCAATCTTGTTGCGCTTGGTGTTGAGGTTGCCCTTCTCGTTGTCCTTGGACTGGACCTCGCTCTCTAGCGTTGCCTTGTACTCGCGGAAACTCTTTTGCGCTGCATCATAGAGCTTCTTCTCACCCGAGTAGGATCGCTCCATCTTCTTCTTGTTCTCGGCTAGCTCTGGCGAACCGTCAAACTTCTTGAGCTGTTCGGCTTGGGTTTCCGTATCGCGTTCGGCCTGTGCTTTCTGGGTCTCTTGCTGGCGGATCTTTTGTCTATACTTGTCATCGCTGTGGCCGGCTGAGGCTAGTTGGTTGTCCGTAAGCTCGTTTTCCTTCTTGAGAGCGTTGATTCTCGATTTCCATTCTTTCCGCCACGTCTTGAGGCGATTCTTCTCGTCGTTGAGTCTGACTTCTGCGGCTGCAATGGAGATGCTTAAAGTAGTGGCGGGGGAATCGGGCTGTAGGGACTGCTGAGAGCCGGATACGGCGACTGGTACGTTGCTATTCTCTCGGGCGGGTTCCTTGATGGTCCGAATGCTTGTGGAGAAGACAACCTTGTCAGTCCTGATATCCACAAACTCACAGACGTATTTGGACGATGGGCGGAGGCCATAAATGTCTCCCGTCCAACGGGTACCCCCTCGACCGCCGTCGTCTGCTTCGACAACAGGAAAGATACGTGTGGGTTGCCAGAATGCATTGTTCACTTTGACGTAAAAGGGTTTGGACGTATCGACACCGGCCGGCCGCGTGATTGCGTGTCCGTTGGCGGTGGTGGGGAGTGGCGGTTCGTCGTCTAGATCCGGAAAGTGGCTCGTGTTAAAGCATACTTCGTCGCTGCCGATGTATGAGATCCATATCTGCTTGGGTTGTGTGTTGAAAGGCGCGTTTCCGAGGTTGTGAATGTCCGTCGTGTTGACGCCGAGCGATTTCGAGGGCACGTGGGACGACTCGTATTCCTTCATGACAACAATCTTTGTGCTGGCCAGGGCAGCCCATAGCGGCTGCTGTAGCCTGACTTGCGTGCTTTGCTTTCTTCTTTTCTTGTTGGTGGAGGCGGGGGCGGCCAGTTGAGGGGGGCACCCGGTCTCCGTGTCGGGGGTGTTAAAGCCAGTATCGTGGGCAATCTCGCCGTTGATGGAAATGGTTGCTACGGGTTTCCCTGCCTCAGGATCATGCTGGCCGGACGCTGCGTTGGCCTTTTCCCTCCTCAAGTACCACTCACGAATATATCTTACGAGCCCCTGTGTGAGGATGTGAATGGCCAGTCCGCTCCGGACCCACGCAAACGCACTTCTCTTATCGTGCATGACGGAGGTCGATTCGAACGTGCTGCTCAGGGCAGAAGGCACCTGCCAGTCCTCGGGAATATGCCTAGCAAGACGGGACCAGTGGGTTCTCGTACTGCGGATAACATGGTTGATGACGATCCAGATGAAACAGGTGGTGAGGCCTCGGGAGCCGCCGTTCCTATACGTAGTGCCGCCACCGAGGGTGATGGCGATGATGGGTTTGGCGAGATCCAAGATGGCATCCTGGACCGGCTGCCACAGAAACAGCCAGACGAGGAGGAAAAAGAAGTCCATGCAGACAACGGTGACGAGGGAGGGCATGGTGGAGTGGCCATCGAAGATTTCGGCAAAGTTGAGGTTGATGCCCGAGCTGGTGGTAACGGGGGGAACAAAGGTCAGACAGGTAAAGATGCCGTAGATGATGGAGAGGGAAAGCGTCGGGAGCTGCATGAGGATGATGAGGATGGCGAGCGTGTCCTGCATAGGGAGCGTCTTGAGGACGGTGGCCACCATGTCGATGGGTCCGGAATCGCGGTGGACGTCTGCGTTCTTGAGGGCGTTGACGTCGATCTGGCGATGGCCGCCGTCGACATTGGCAGCAGAACCGGAGCCTATATGAGAGGTGCACGACTCGGACGTGGACGTCTCAGAGTAGTTGCCGACGGAAGCCCTGCGAGCATCGGTGGAGCGGTCGTGGAAGTCGATGGCGGCCTTGGAGACGCCGTTGGGCAGCACAAACTGCGGCCCTGCGTGGCCCGCGCCATGGTCGGCCGGTCTCGCAGGGCCCTCGGGAGGATTGAGGCTCTTCCTGCCAGTAACTCGCTTTGCCGGGGCTACGAGCCCATTCTCCTTGGTGTCGCGATGAGCGGCTCCTGACTGTCGCTTGCTCGATCCCGATGCGCGAGGCATGCGCGGCTTGCTTTCTCTCCCCCCACTGACTGCCGAGCAACCCTGAAGACCTGTTTCAAGGCCAGGGCCAGCAGCAGCGGGAAGGGGATTGTTTGCTTTCCTCTGGCTTCAGTCTACGCGGGCTGGTCTGTCGGCGGGCTGGAGTCGGATTGCGGGAAGGATTGTTGCCCTTGTTTTTTTGGTGGTGGGGGAGAAAGGTGAGTTGAAGTTGGTGTGCTGATAATTGCAGGATGTCGTCGTCATTCGAAGGCCGCTGGCGTGTGTCTGCGGCTGGACAAGAGAGGGAACAAGGCACTTTGCACGGTCTAAACAATCAAACGTGCCGTCGGTGGGCGCTGGTCGAGAAGCCGTCGTCGTTGCGAGGAATTCGAGGTGAAGGAGTGAGATTTTGACCCCCCAAGACAGAAGCTGCTGGAAGTGGTGGTAGAAGCGGAAAAAAAAAAAAAAGAAAAGCAGCACAGCGACTGTACCCACGAACCGGGGAATATTAGAGCGTGGTAGAGGGGGCAAGCCGCCGAGTTGCAGGGCTTGCAGCGCCAGAGCTCTAGGGCCTTTGGGCGGGCTTCCAGGGCACAGGAGGCGCTAGGGCGGGCCCTGGATCTACCGTTCTACAGCGCGCTAAGGGGGCATGTGGGGATTCTCACAAGCCAGCGGATGTACAGGTAGGTACTGTACAAGTTCCTGTACTCGTACTTTACTTCCAGTCGGCACGAGGCACATGCAAGCGCAAGCAACTGGACGGGCATTTTGCGGGTTGCATCCCCTGTCTCCAAGGTACTACTAGGTATTCTCCCAGCTGGACCAGAGAGCGCGAGGAGATAGGCCATCGATGCAATGGAACGAAGCGGTGGGTTTGCTCATGGCTTTTCCGGCTGACGCAATCCTCCAGAGCCGTTGGAGAGCAATCATGTCTTGGATCAATTTTAGCATTTGATTCGATCGAAGACATCTGATGGGCTGGGCTCGGCTACTAAGGCACGGTACTTTGACGGCACGGAGATATTAGGAGGTACTGCCAGCGACGACTTGTAGCGTCCGACTGCTAGGGCCGGCGAAAGGGTACAAGTGCAGCACGTTTGAGGTACAATGGAGTCAGCAACGTGTATGTACCTATCGTACTGTGCTCCGGTCGTTGGCGGCGCCGCCTTTGTTTCTGACACATGACAGAGCCACGACATTCGAGGAGTACCTGAGGTAGATAACAAGCATAATGCATAATCCACTCTGGGCGAGGAGCAGCGTGTGAGCACAGTACAGCAAGTGGTAGAATGCCAGACCAGCATACACGTACCTTGACGATTCACAATCGCTGCAAGCGCGGCAACTAAAGTAGACAGGGGGAGAAAGTCGATAGGCCTCTAGTGTCAGGTATCCCTTGCAGCTCTCCGGGACGCCGAGTGACCTCCCCCAGCCGGTATGAACTCGAGCCTACGTCCGAGCATTCAATTGTCAAGTACTGTACTCGTACCTACGAGTACAAGCCGAAATAGCAGCGTCCCGAGGCCGAACGGTGCAAACAGCCGTGGGTTTTCTTTCAGCGCCCAAGGAGCAAAGCAGCTCCAGCGGTCGTCGCCCCCCCGGAGCCGCCGGATCAGCGGGCCACTGGGCAAACGACGCAGCAACTGATCCTTCTGGCAAAGCCCACTCACCATGTTAGCGCACAGCTGAATCTGATGTTTGGCTCATAGGCCACGTCGGGACTTGGATTGAGGCTGTCGGCTGTTCTTGGCCGGAAAAACTCTCGATAGGCTGGCGCGGTGGCTAGGGCAGGTTAAGCTTTTGCCATGCGGTACGTACTACGGAAAAGGAGGGCCAGCGGCAAGGGATCTGACGTCGCTGCCAGCCCCTTCCGAGGGGGGGGGGGACCCCAGTCGCCATGTTGTTGGTGCTGTACTTGCAAAATGTAAAAAAGTGTAAGTGAAATAAAGCAGCGTCAATAAGATCGTCAAATGCGTACAGCAGTAGAGTCGTACTGTAGCATAGGCTAAACCAGCAGCAATTGAGAGATATAAAAAAAGTCCCTGGCCATAAGCCGCAATTCGCTCATCTCGTGCTGCTGCCATCCAGGAAGACCAATCACCATTGGCACAAGGAAAACACCGATGGGCACGCGCTCCGTGTTTCGAAAGGACGCTTTCGTACATGTACTTGGTACATCATCCCGCTTGCACGTGCAAGCGTTGTCCAAGGGGACCCCCGCTTCCAGATGTGATGTTTCTTTGCAAGCCAAATTCAATTAAAAAAAAAAGGGAAAAAAAGAGAAGAAATCAGCTGTCAAGTCATTCTCATGCTACCACTAATGACGCACAAGCTTCTTCTTCTTCTTCTTCTTCACTCTCCGTCTTCAATCATAGGCGCTAACAGTTGAAAAATCTCTGGCCCGATGGAGCCTCCAATTTCCCTGCGCAGACTCTTTCTTTTCTTCACGCTCTCCTGTACAGCGATCACAGAAAGTGGGGGGCTCTCATCGGAAACACACCGACACGGTCCTTGTACTGTTTGCTGCTAATCGCTAGCAATGCTACTCCGTGCAAGCTGCATCCCTGACTGAACTGCCGCTGCACATACGTACAGACGATGCCTCAAACCCATCCCACTAAAGGGGGTTGGAATCAGCGTGACATTGAAAAAGCGGCAGACAGCAGGCGAGTCACTGCATGAGTGCTGACTCTGGCTCCCATGCAACTTGCACTTGGCCTGTTCTGACCGCTCCTTGGCTTTGACCACTGCATCAGCATCAATCGCATCGCATCACGGCCGCTAACGTAATCGTGACCCAAGGGTCAAATCTCCGATCCAGCCTCTCAGCCGCCCGGAACGCTAAATCACCAAGCCAGCTGACGGCAATCCTTCTAGTCTTGGGCGAGGTTGTTTGTGTGGGGGGGAGGCAGAAGACGGAGCAAGATGGGGAGGGCGGGGAGAGGCAGATGGACAGGCAAACAGAGAGACAGACAACCTCACCAGCTCTCCCCCTCGAGTCGGCTACTCGCTTACTTATAGTAGTGACCAATTCCCTCTGACAACAACAACTCGTACCGTAATACGGAACGCCTCTTTTGACATGCCGCAAACGAAGGATGCCTTGCCTTGCCTTGCCTTGCCTTGCCTTGCCTTGCCTTGCCTTGCCTTGCCTTGCCTTGCCTTGCCCTATCAATGCAATGCTAAACAATGCTCAGAGCAGGGTTGAAAGTCGGCTAGCTGCCCCTCCTCGGGTCACGATACCCCGCGATACCCTCGCTCTCGTTGCCTCCGAGTGATCGTCGTCGACCTAGCCCATCCTCTCAGACGCGGACGTGTGGCTTGCGACCAGCGTGACCTCCTGGCTTTATCGTGGGCTCTGGATGGTGTCATTTGCATTGAGCCGGCAAGACGACGGCATTAAGCGGCTGCGGCTCCGATCTTTGGGACGTTTAATTCCTTTCTACCACAGCTTTTATTCCCGCGACATTCGCCCTACCTGCCGCTGCTAGCTATCAGAATCCAGTACTACGGAGTATACTACTTAACAATTATATTACTGATTCATTCAGATATTTGACGTCTATCAAGTAACACCCCGACTACCGACCTAATCTATCCCCTCCGTATCGGCACGGGGCATCGTTTGGGGCGGCGCTCACAACCAACACCACTTCCTATCCCGCCATCTCCAGGGCAAGGGCGCGGTTGCGTTCGGCAGTTCTGGGTGATCCCAGAACCTTGGAATGGCGTGTTTGGGACTGCTACCTTGTGAGGTAGTACAGAGTACTTGGCGTCTTTCTTCCTCTGCCTATCGTCCAACCAATGGCCTCTTGAGGACAATCCCCCATGCCGCAAGATGAGGGGTTCCATCAAACACACGCGGCTTTGGTGTCTAAATCTGTGCCCGGTGAAAAGGCGCGGCAATTGGGTGAGCGGGGGAGATTTGACAGCCCAGGTCTTATCTGCCGGTATGCGGTGTTTACACCCACTTTGCCTTGCTTCCTTTGTGAAGCCATCAGTACACTACATCCTACATACAACCACTAAGTCTTCTTCTCCCCCACCCTTAGTATTCACACCCTACAGGCATCTAAATTGTTAGCTTGGTACCTCTTTTCTATATACGTTTGGCAATTCGGTGATGATCAGTACCAAGCTTACAATTTAGATGCCTCCGGGTTGTACAGCGCGAATTCTCGTTGCAGGGATTCATAACTCGTACTAGTAAACGTCCATCGTACATGCTATTCTGCCTTTTTCTTTAATTATACAAGCGCTTAAGCCGCAGTCTTTGGTTGGGTATTCTTCTCTCCCCTCCTCTTCTTCTCCTTCTTCTCCTTGTTATTCTTCTTCTCCAGCTCCTCTGCTTTAGTAGCCCAGACGCTGCGTTCCACATCCCACAGCGGCTGCATCACCTTGCTCACGACGTCGTCAAAGATGGCGCCCTGAGCCTCGTCACTAGCTCTCCGCCGCTGCTTGAGCTTTCCGTGGCCCCAGTAAGGCGTCACGCTCATGTCCTTGCTGTCCTTGTCCTCGCTGTATTTTAGCATGATGTAATCTGCCCTTGCTCCGCCGACGTAGTTGCCTGAGCCGACGGTGAAGAAGCGTGTCTCGCCGATGGTGAAGCCGCTGACACGGTTTACACCGATGGTGGTGAAGGACTCAATGGGGACTCGGCGTAGTCCATCAACCGTTTTCTGTCATCATCTGCGTGAGCTGTACTAGTACTGTAGCTAAACAAGAGAAGCTGAGGTAAGACATCATACGTTAAGAATTCCTCTTGGTGGAGGTGATGCCGGGACCATGACTTGTGTTTCTCGAAGATCAATGTCCTTTGCAGTCTTGAGCTCCGGCACTTTTTCCTTGAGTGTTTCTTCAAACCGTGTCGTCGCAAGCCGTAGCAAAGCCGTAGGCTTGATAATCCCCGTCTACAACTCTTCATCAGCCTCGTCCTCCCCATCATCACCACCTCTCATCAATCAACGCAAATCACTCACCCTCTTCTCATCCAAAGCCTTATACACATGCCCCTCCTCCACACCCTCCTCCCTCCTCCTCACAACCTCGCCCTCCCACGCGTCCAGCCTCGTCACCAACCCCCCCTGCCCCCCCAACGCAACAACCTCCCTCAGCACATCTCCTATCCGGCCAACTTCCCTCACCGAGCACCCCGCAAACACCAGCACGCCTAGGTCATGGTACAAATGTATCGCGCTTTGCTGCAGTGCCTGGGCTGAGACGCTGCTTGCAGGGCCTCCGATGGGGACTTCGGCCAGGCGACGGGGGCGGAGGGCGAAGCGGGTGAGCGTGGGGAAGACTTGCAGTGCTGGAGGGAGGCGCGGCATCGTCTTTTTTTTTAGGGGGGGGAGAATGTGTGATGGGGAGAGGAGGTGTAATTATATAAGGAGATGATTCAATTGTGCGAATTGGTGGAGGATTTTTGAAGAGAGAGAGGGATGGGATGAGAGAGTTGTGAATATCGGATGATGATGAACTGCAGGCTCGCAACGACGAAAAAGGTGGCGTTTGGTCAGCCTTGCATGGAGATGAGCTGTGATAGGCTGGAAAGCGGCAAGACTTGGGATTTTAGCTCCGTTGAGAAAGTGGCGGGGCGGTGATGACATTGTTTCTTTTTGAGCTGGAGCTTGAAGCTTGACCTATTTGTCTTTATTGTGTTTAGTTGCAGCATGAATCTGATTTTGAGATGAGAGCCATGATGCGTCCTAATGCTGAGCTGAAGAGGCAGGTCATTGCCATATATAAAGGTGAGCTATATCCTTGTCCGCGACGGCAATTGCATGGTGTATTTCCCGTCAAATTTACCGAGGGTATTCTCCATCTCTCCATGGAATCCTACAACAAACACACCGCGTCGCATCTTCAATTTCACACAAATTCACAAGTAAAGATGATAAACTAAATGACATCTGTTAGAATTATTATATCTTGGCCGTGAATATCCCCTCGGATACGGCTACTTCCGACCTCGTCTGCACAAGGCCTTCATGTCTCGTGCCGCCGAGCGAGACGAAGACAAGATTCGCGCGGGCATCAAGCAAGCTGAATACGTAAAGAAAGGTACGTTTACTAATTACGCATTACCATGATTTATGAAACGGAGAAATATTAACAAAGGCATTTTCTGTAGAAATTGAAGCTTTGTAAGACTCTCCTTAACCCCATCGTGACGAAGGATAAGTAGATCCAATATATTATCAATTATATACCACCGCAACTACACCACCAAACAGAATGCCAATCTACAGCACCGCTGCATCCATTCACAAAGAATCCAAAACTAAAAAAACCATATACATGCCAACCTCAACTCTTTTAATTGCTAATCCAATCTCCGATGGGGGTATATAATAGGTACTACTTGAAACGATATCGAGCCTTGAGAAAACGATATGACAGCGATGCGTGAGTTGAAACAAAGAACAGATGCAGAGATAACTATATGAGATATAAGGCAGGCATCGCTTTTTGTTGGTTCAAACGGGAATATTGTTGTAAGAATAGAGTAAAGACGCTGCAGGGACGTATATAATATAAAACAAGAGAATCCCCCCTCCGTAAAACTCGCAACCATAGATGCACATCCAAATGGAGAATCAGAATTGATCCAAAAGATCTCCTTTTTTTCACCGCCAAAAACAACAAATGAGAAAAAAAAAGGAGGATGCAAAAAAGAGAACATAAGTCAGAAAATCTGTTCAAACAAACACTTTGGTGACCTTGGTTCATTCTTTCACGCAGCCACCTTCTTCTTCTTCGCATACCAAGCCCCAAATTCAAGACACTCTCCCAGAGACGTGCCGCTCTCGTCCATCAAATCGTTCATCATCTTGGTCAGCCACATGTCCAACTCGTCCTGGCTCTTCCCGCTGACGTCTCGCAAGATGGGCTCGAGAGCTTGCATCTCCTGCACCTGAGTAAGCAAGGCCGTCTGACGCAGCGCAATCTGCCCCGCAGTCAGCGTCTTCTTGTCCGACTTTGGTGCCGACGCCTCCTTGCCCTTGGACTCGGGCTTGCTATCGGTGGTGATGACACCGCCGATGCCCTCCTTCTCCCAGCGGAATTCGCTCAGGGGAAGGGCTATTCTTCGGGAACGCACGTCGCCCAAAGTTTCGTACTCCTGCAGCAGGGTTGGGCCAATGACGGTGCAGGGAAGAGGGTTGATGTCGAGCTTCTCCAGCGCTTTCGTCAACCACGAGTTGTATTCGGCAATGTAGTTGTTTGAAGGGACTGAGAGGGGAGTTTGCGGGTTAATGACATAGGCGCCGAGACTGGCGGCGGCGGCCTGCTCCTCTGCATCCTCTGCCGAAACAGTGGAGGTGGGAACATGGGGTCGCAGGCTTCGAATGACGTGGTCCGACTCCCAAATCTCAAACGTTCCACCCGGTCTGACCATGCGAACGCACTCCTCGATGAAGGGCTGCATCATCTTGTTGGTCACGGCATAGCTCACGTCCTTGACCATGACCAGGTCGTACTCCTCAGAAGGGGTCGGCCAGGGCATCTGGCGCAAGTCGTGCTGGACAAATTTCCACTGCATGTCGGGGCTGGGCTTCATGGCGTCGTCCGAGGTGCTGGAGCTGTTGTCGGGGGCCAGCGGCGCAATGTCGATGCCGGTGAAGGACAGGCCACCGTGGCCGCGGCTCTTGAAGTAATGGTGGCACATGTTGCTCCAGAAGCCCGACCCGCAGCCAATCTCCAGGACGCGCTGAGGAGGCTTCTTGATCAGGTCCGGCGACAGCACGGGGGCGCCAATGACCTGGATCAGCAGCATCGTTCGCAGGACCTGCCTGTGCAACTCGGTGAGATCCGAGGGCAAGGGGTAGACGAGCGTGTGGTCATTGAGAAAAGTGCGGCCATTGCGCTGGACAAAGGGCCGCGAGGCAGGCAGGCCATCGGTGGCCGAGGGGTCGGTCGAGAGGATCGTGCGCGACGAGGCGGGCGTGTGGCCGCTGGCGGACGAGACAGACTCGGCGCGGCTGGTGGGAAAGCCCGTCATTTGTTTGTTGTCCTGTTCTGGCGGCGACTGGGCGTTTGCATTTCTACCGGCGGCATCGACGACAGTGGAAGCGCTGCCGCTGAGCCTGGCGCGATGCAGGCGGGAGAAGGTCCTGGAGGCCCTGCTGCCGGTAGAGCTGGACTGAGTCGGGGTCGGGGGAGGAGGATGAGTATGAGGATGGGGGAGAGGAGGAGGAGAGAAAGGGTTGGAGCTTGTCGAGGCTGGAGCAGAGGCAGAGGCAGAGGCAGAGGCAGAAGCAGAAGCAGAAGCTGCTGAGCCGGTGGCGCTGGTGCTTGTGCTCTTCTTGGTGTTGGCGCTGTCTGGCCCCACGGAGGCGCTGGCGGCGGGGCCGAGGGCGCTGGAGCTGGAGCTGGACAGTTGCGAGTGGCTGCTGGAGCTGCGCGAGTGTCGCGCTGGGACAGAGTGCAGAGCGTCCGACGTCGAATTGGGGCGCCGGGCGTGCTGTTTTTCTCGTCGTGCGGCCCTGGCAAAGTTGCTGTCGAGGGGCAGCGCGCCGAGAGTGCTGGAGTAGAGGAAGACGGCGCTGTAGTCGGACATGGTGGGCGTCGTGGGTGGGCCCCAGCCCCGGGACCTGGAGGGCTCCAGCGTGTCGCGTATGGGGGTGTACGAGTAGCAGGCGTCGATTAATTGAATGAGTGAGCTGGGGGGTCAAGAGACGAGGGCACACAGTGTACTCCGTAGCGAGCACCAGACTGAGGTTGGTTGTGAGCAGTCAGTATCGTACTGTACGGTGCTCAATGGCCGTGCCGCCCCGTTCAATGCCCACACGACCTCGATGCCCTGGCAGTTCCGCAATTGTTTCCCCCTGTCTTGCTGCAGTCCAAAGGGGTTTCGCCCGCTGTGGCGCCGGCCAGGGGCAAGCAAAACTCGAGAGAACGCTGCCGTGTTTGCTGCTTGGCAAAAGGCCGCACAAAGTCCCGGACAAGTCGAGCGTCAGGGTTCGGCGCGTGCCCCCCGATTCGAGGCCGTGTTTCGAGTCGCCTGTCTCAACTTGAATTCAGTTTTTTATTGCCCGGACTGCCACTTCCATGCACGCAGGCTCCGCAAGCGGCCTTGCCGGGCTCCGACACCGGCCAATCAGCGCCGGCGCGTTGCTTGTCAAGAGGGCTCACCAACGCAGGCGATTCCCTCTAGGGACGCTGAGCCGGTCTTCTAGAACGATTCTGAGACCGCGGGACAAGGGGCTGACGGTTCCGGCGCACAAGCGGAAATGCTGCTCTCTGCAGGTTTTGCGCCGGTAAGCGCCCGGTAAACAAAACGGGCCAAGTCGACAGGAAGCGAACAAGAGCGTTTATTTTGTCGTGTTAGTGTGTGCTGTCTTTGCAATGCCCCCCAATCCGTCGGACTGCAGATTGGTCCCTGTCTTTGAAACAAGCCGGTGCGGACACTGTCGCGCTCTGTGTTGTGTTGTGTTGTGTTGTGTTGTGCTGTGTTGTGTTGAGTATGGGATTCGCGGTGCGCGAGTTATTATTACCTGGAGGCTCTTTTTGTCTGTGCAGAACGACGCGATCCCAAGGTGGATGTGGACGCAGACGTGCGCAAAAAGCCTGGATTTGGCAGCTGCCCGTCAGTACAATACTGTAACGCTCTCGTGCAAGTCCCTGGTGTTTGTCTCTGCTGTGGCTGTGAAGGTGTCGTCGTTGCTCCCTTGTATTTTATTTGGTCTTCCGATTTGCCGCTCTTTGTCCGGGTTCAATGCTCCCTGCCGTTCGCTTGTGTTCGAAATTCCCCGGATTCAGTGGCGTGGTGCTAGTAACAGTACGAGGATGCCCTCGTGCTATCGCTCCAAGCAGTGCAAGCGCTCGTATGTATTCGTACAGTAGAAACAAGTCCTAGAGAAGCAAGCAATGAAGCGAGGTGACGTATCATCCGACAACGGCTGGCGGTTGAAGAATGGTGCCAAAACCAGATGGCACAGGGTAAAGTGCGTGTGTTTCAACGTTTCAACTGCTGCACGTCGTCGGCGCCGTGTCAGATTGCCGTTGTTTTCAGCAACGTTTGATCACACACTCCGTCACAGACAACCAACAGCCAGCATGGACCCCTAGCAGCGCACCGCGTCGGATTGGCAGCCAAACCGCCTGGACACGGCGAAAGCGAAGCGAAGAGGGCAAGACGAGGTGCCAACCGCGCACCGTGGTGTGTGCCTTTGATGCAACGGTGCAGCGGCCTTGGACGTGACGAGGCCCGTGATGATCGTATTGTTGTCGCTTTTGTTCGGCCCGTGCGATTTCGAGTCGACTTGGGGATGCCGTTTGCTTTAAGCGTCCGCAGCGATTCCGCTACAGCACAAGCAAGGCTGCGGCGCGGGAATTTCTTGGCTCTGACCGACGTCTGTGTGGAGACTCGATTCGTATCTGTGCCATTAGCGAGCCTGCTGCATCTGCTTGATCGACGGCGGTCTTCATGCACTTGGGTCAGCGGGGCAGGTGATTTCCATTCAAGGTGAAGACTGCATGTATGCAAAAAGTGACGGGATACAAATAGGGAAGAAGAAGATGGGATGGGATAGAGGATAGAGGATAGAGGTAGGGGAGAGGTTGGTTGGCTGGCTGGTGGAGGTAGAAGAAGAGGCGGGCTCTGGCTCCAGCCCAGCACGCAACGACGCCGAGGTCAATCAGACGTCACACCGGTCTTTGGTGGCTTGGAGCTCCCTCTCACTATCAAATTGGAAGCACAAGCACAAGCACGGCATGAGAACAAATCAAAAAGTTCCCCCCGTTACCGCATTGAAATCAATGCAATCTAGCCAAGGCCGGCCCTTCTTATCTCGGCATTTCTTGGGTCTTGCTTCAGCCCATCAGCCAGCCCCGTCCTGTTCCCGCCACCTTATGCATCTTCCTGGAGCTATATCGATTGCCCAATTTCGCAATCTCACCAAGGTGTGTCTGGACCCTGCTTCAAGTTCTGCCTCTTGCTTCAGCTCCAGCTTGCTTCAGCGTTGCATTTGCCATTCTCTCTTTTCCTTTCCTGCTCCGTCGTCTGCTAGCTTTTGCTGCTAGTACCTACAGCTAGCTACACTACAACTGCTACTGTAGTCCTGCTGCTAGCCCTTCGATTAGCTGCCAATTGCGTCCAGTGCCATTTCTGTTCCATGCGACCGCAGCAACCCGCCCCGGGATGTGTGGAGCAGCCCTGCGTTTTCCCCGCGTTCATCGAGTCTGTGCTTGTGCTCTCGCTGTCTTTGTCTTTTCGTCTCGCCCGATGGCTCGCAGCATCTTTGCGGTAACGGATTCCATGTTCTCTAATTTGGGGGCCCGTGCAGCAGGCGGCTTCGCTCCTTTGGTTGGCTGCAGCTCTAGTTCAGTTCATCAGAAACTCTTGGCTCTTCCTGGCAGGATCCGCCGTCATCCAGGCGGCTGATTCCAAGCCTCGAGCTGGGCCAATGGCTGGCCAGCAAAGACGGGAACCGATGGAGCTCCAAGCACACGAGCATGCCGTCAGCTGTCGATATAATTTCCTCGCAAGTTGATTTCAGATTAGACCATCTTGGACGTGTTGAACGTGACAGGTACTACTATGCTAGTACCACTATATCAACAGCCCCTCCTCGCTGCTCTCTGCTGGATCAAGAGGTGATGGGGAGAAGAGGCAAACCAAGACGCGTATTGCCCAAATCCCTGAACTCACATTATTACCGTGCATCAGCAGCTCACCGAGCAAGTGGCCTCGTGACATCTTGGAGCATTTCCCACCGTCGTCGATGAGACCCTCCATGCCCCATCTAACCAACCACAGCGAGCCGCCTGCTATCAGCTGCTTTGACATGTCCATGTCTATGTCCATGTCCATATCCATGTCTTTCGGTTGCGATCCTCTCTATCCGACCCGATCAACTCCATCTATCGTGTTCGGACATGTTCCAGGAAAAGGCAGGCCGTTGCGAATGTGTTGCCGATGATCACATGTGCATGCCGGCAAGACACATTACGGGACTATGCTCCGGCTTGTCTCTCCGATCAAGAGCCAACTCGCTACGGCCGCCACCGACTATTCGCGTGCTTGAAACTTCTGATAGCAGTGCCTTCACATTGCTTTACATAAAAGTTTCCTTTTGCCAAAGGGACGTGCCCAGGACGCGAGTAGCGAAAAGGAATAAAGTGCTAATCTCGACAAACAAGTCTCGGCACCGACGCCGAATACGGAATAAGGCCCGTGCCAGGTATCCTCATGCCGTCGAGGCTTTCTTGACTGCAGAATCCCATGTGAAATGGGATTTATGCGGTCAAGATTTTGACTAGCATTTGGTTAAAGTTCCGTGAGTCTTGCACTGGCTGCAACGTTCGTGCAAGAGAAAACAAATTGCGCACTTGGGCGATAAGCTGGCGACGACAAAGGACGTTTGTATCTGGTGCTTGTAACTCTATCAAGCTCTTCCAATAGAGGACGGCTTAAATTGAGTTCTAAAAAAATGCATGACGTAGATTGCGATTTTAATATTAATCAACATCTTGAACTGTAATCATAGACGAATCTAGTGTAAGGTGTAAAGCTCTCTATGCTCCTACCTACTTTATGGTTGAGTATTGGATGTCAGATATCGCGTCCATGGGTACGGCCGTAGCGTGTCCCCGGCTATCGCTCCAGAAGTAGCTCCGGTTTGGTGATCTCGATGTGAGATTGTCCGGTACCTAAGTAATTAAGTGCACCCACATCCTGCAAACTACTAATGTGTGCAAGTATCTACCGTATTTCAAAGATGCTTTGGTCACACTTTTAGATCTGGCCGATGCCTAAACGTACACACAGGCAAGCACACATGGTCTAGGCAGTTTGTATTCCACAGCTAAAGATTGACAAAGCTTCCCATTGTAGAGGAAAAGAACTACGTGGCCTCTTGAACCAAATCACTCTGCACTTCACTTTAATTAACAAACGTGGCTTGCAATGACTATCAAGTTGATTCAAAGCCCACCAGATCTTCAATCTGGGATGTAGTTGTTATCGCACCTAAAAACGCCATAGATAAGATCACGTGACTTTTGCTCTCACTGATTCGGTTCATGCGGAGCAACAGCCGCACGTGATTTGCCTTTCCAGCTTCTCGACGCAGTTTGTCATCGCCAAAGGCACATCGTCAACTCCAAAGCGGTCCGGATTTTCCAACTCTCGATATCGACAGCCACTATTCTTCCGCACAGGTATTAGTTGCATCTTATCTAGTGGTAACATCTCAGTATTGCGCTCGCTCGTTTATTTTTTTTTTTTTTTTTTTCATATTTGTGAGTCGCCCTGGGGGACGTGGCCCCTCCATTTTGCAGTGGGACCCTCACCCAATTCCCGCTTTCGTTCGCGTGTCCTGACTTTCAAAGACATTGGCTGACATCTCCCTGTGCAGTCGCCTTTCGGCTCGCGGCAAACCGTTTGCACTTGTTATATCCAAAACCTCAAGATTTTTTTTTTCTCGCCCGCCCCCTCCTGTCTCGCCGTTTTCTCAACTCTTCTTGTTCCGATCAGAGCTTTACGCCACCCCCCGAACCCCGCGGTTTGCTACTCCTCACCTCGGCCAGCTTACGGCGTAGCCTCGCCCCGGGGATTCAGACGAGCTCAGCTATCCATGGACAATTGAGGTCGGATCCGGCTTCACATCCGCTCGACTGCACCGGATCATCACAGTTGCATAAGCTAGGGCTCCCGTCTCGCCGAACCCATGCGCAAACGCGATATCCGTCCTGCGTCCCTCGCTTCGAACAGCGCGTCTAGCGGAAAGATTTCTTCCACCCCCTCCCCGACCCGGGCTCTGCTCCAATTACTCTTCAACACGTACTAGACAACAAATGACATCTGATCCCGACTGGCTTGCCACGACAGACTCGCCAACCCCCTTCCTCGACCGATATCCCTATAGTCCAGCCTAGGCCACTCACAGAACCGCCCATCGGCGCGGTCCTGGAACGCCGCGGCTTCAGAGCCGACCTCTAAAACATCAAACACAATCTCTGCGGCATGTACTCACAAAGCCACCAGCAGGGACATAATGCCCGGCTGAATGGGGCGGGGCGGGGAATGCCCAATATGCTGTATAATTTCCAGCAGCATGCGCAGCATCAGCACCCCTCCCAGCCCCAGCATCACCAAGGGCTACAGCACGACCATATCCTCCCCAGCGCCAATGGGCTGGGCCATCACTCATCCTTCGCTTCCGGTATCCTCTCAAGCTCGGCCTCATTCAACTCTGCCGGCCTCTCAAACGGGCACGCGACCAATGCTAGGGCAGGGCAGGCTCCGCAGAATGAAATGTGGCAAGAACAGTTGCGACTTCACAAAGAGGCAGAGAGGGCGCATGCTGCCATGACTGAACAGCAGCAGCCGCACTATTATGCCAGACTCAAAGCGTCGGAAAACAGGGGCATTGGTGGCCCTCCTCCCTCCAACGGTAAGACCCAAGCGGACAGCGAGAACGATCCGGCAGAATTGAGAAGGCCGTTGAATGTGGAGAAGGGGACGACTCGCCAAGATTGGCACAATATGGACATGAGCGGCCAGGGACTAAGAAATCTCGCCTCGGAGCTCTTCCGGTACCATTTCCTAAACGAACTCTACATCGCCTCCAACAAGCTCACTCGTCTCCCCAACGCAATTGGAGAGCTTCGCCAACTCCGACACCTAGATGCCTCCTTCAACCAGATCAGCGAACTCCCCCCGGAATTGGGCATGTGTACGTACCTGAAGCAGCTGCTCCTTTTCAATAACAACCTCCAAGAGTTGCCCTTTGAGCTTGGCTCTCTTCATCAGCTGGAAATGCTCGGCATTGAAGGCAATCCATTAGAACCCAGCATAAAGCAGGAAATAATTGAAAAGGGCACAAAGAGCCTGATTAATGCTTTGATGGAAGGAGCTCCAAGTATGTCGCTGTCAATCGACCTTTTTTGTTATACTCATTGCTAACCTCCCCTCTTCCCAGTTCCTCTCCCCCCTAGCCCGCGAAAAGAAATCATCATTCAGGAGGACGTGCCCGAGTCTCTAGAACGAATCCGAGTCTTTTCCTGGAATATTCTCTGCGACAAATATGCAACAACACAAACGTATGGTTACACGCCCACCGGGGCTTTGAGCTGGGAATATCGCAAGAACTGCATCCTGGAAGAGCTGCGGATACGAGATGCTGACTTCCTGGCTTTGCAAGAGGTCTCCACCGATGCGTTCAAAGAAGACCTCAGCCCCGAACTGGCGCAGATGGACTACAAGGGTGTGCATTGGCCCAAGTCCAGAGCCAAGACAATGTCTGAAAAGGATGCCCAAACTGTTGATGGTTGCGCCGTGTTCTACAAGCAGAGCAAGTTTATCCTGCTCGACAAGCAGTTGATTGAATTTGCTACAATTGCCATCAACCGACCCGACATGAAAAACCAGCATGACGTCTTTAACCGCGTGATGCCAAAGGACAACATTGCTGTTATTTGCTTCTTTGAGTCCCGACTGACTGGTGCCCGCATCATCTTGGTCAACGCACATCTAACGTGGGACTCGGCACTGGCAGACGTCAAGCTGATCCAGACGGGTATTCTGATGGAGCATGTGACCAAGTTGGCAGAGAAGTACGCAAGATGGCCTGCTGTCAAAGACAAGAAGATGATTACATTACCGAGAGGCGAGGACAGTGACGAGCCGCCGCCACCGCCGCAAGCTGAACCAGGCCCCAGCCAAGAATACCGATCCAACACTGACATTCCACTCATCGTCTGTGGTGACTTCAACTCAACGAAAGATTCATCGGTGTGGGAACTCATGTGCATGGGTCGCGTGCCGCCAGACCATACGGAGCTGACTAGCTTCCACTATGGAAGCTTCACCCGCGACGGTATCGAACATCCTTTCAGCTTGCGAGACTCCTATGCACCCATTCAGAACACACCGGACGAGCTGCCCTTTACCAACTACACACCCGGGTTCGCAGACGTTATCGACTACATCTGGTATTCGGCCAACACCTTGGAAGTTGTCGAGCTGTTGGGCCCTCCCGACCCGACATATATGAAGCGGATCCCAGCTTTCCCCAACTGGCACTTCCCAGCCGATCATATCCAGATCATGTCTGAATTTGTCATCAAGAACCGGAAAGACAAGAAACAAGTGTCGGAATAATTTCCTCCCTTTCCCTCTCCTCTTATTTTCGTCCTCTTTTTGGTTGGCTTGGTGGGTGGTGTCGCGTGGATAGAAGGATACAAAGGGTAGGACGAAACCGCTAGTGATTGAACGAATGGAAACCTCTTATGCCTCAAATCTGGATGTAGTTTTGGGTTTTGTAAATGGAGTCTACGGAATCATGTTGTCCACCTCTATCTATCTCTCTCTCTTCCCCTCGTTTTTCTTTTTTAATTTTGTTGTTTCTCGTGCGGAGTCACAGCGTGGCTCTCGGCCTAGCGGAGGAGGGGATACGGCAAGAAAGTAGGCGACTGTAACAATGTATGTGTAACAGGGGATTTTTGGTGGAAGGGGGGGGGGGGGGACAGCGGCTCTGTATAGGATTGGTAGGAGTTGATGCGCTTTTTTGCACTATTTTATTTATTGGCTTGGCCAGTGTACTATGTGAATTCGTTTTGCTTTAGGCTAGGTACTTCTTGTCGAGTGAAAAAATGAGTTTTGAGTTGTTAGTTTAGGGTAAGATGTGTGAAGTGGTGCGGGTGTTGACATCTGATCTGTGAGAATCCGATGTTGAGAGGTGTCAATTGTCGGTGAAGGCTGGAATCGATGCAAATTCCCGTGAACATGAATGAGTTGTCTATGCCACGCTGTTTTTCTGGGGTTTCACATCATCTTGTGAAGGCGGCGAGTTGCGTGAATGGCGGGAAGTTTGAGGTTGATATCCGCTTAGTTGGTGAGAGTGAGCCTCATTCACTGTTTGTGGTGAGCATTTGTAGGGAAAGAGATTGCTGTCTTGAAAAGTATAAAGACCGTTCGTTTCCTCTGGATTTTCTACTCTTCTATCATTCCTTTTGTTTCCGATATAGAGATGCGGACCTTTATTGACCGACCCGCCATTACAGTGCCGATGTGTAAGTGCTCTGATATCATTTGACTTGGTCGCGAACTCATTCAAATAGCATGGCGGACCTAGTATTACAGAATTCCTGCGTTGGAATTGCAAACTCAACTCGAATTTGCGTTGCGAAATGGGAGCTTTAGCAATCGAATCCAGGGACTGGAGAGTCTTTTCAAACTGATGAGGAACCGAGCCCCAGATACTGTAAAATACGAAGAGCTTTATCAATGGCTATGTATGAATGTCATCATCCTCCCCCCTCATCCTGGTGACTCTAGACATCTCCCTCCCTGATTGCTTGACTATAAATGATGATGGTTGGAGGGGTGATATTGACCTCCTCTTCGCATAGTATGCCAAGTAAGCGCCCGCCGGCTCGACAAGACAGTTCTCCGGTCACCAACGGCCGATGTTATGCTTGGGAAGAATGAGTCCAAGCATCCCACCCTACGAAGACAACAGGACAACAGGACAACAGGACAACAGAAGAAGGAAAGGGATTACCTGGCGCAGTTCGCCATCCATAATTTTCCACTGAATATGTCATTCAGCATTGGCATTTCAGCCACCAGAAATCTTGCTCTTTGCAGCAAGCAATCCCCAAGTTCATTGCGATGGTTGGACGAACCATCATCCAGAAATGAATATATCTTGCTAGAGTGAAAGTATTTGACTTGGAAGATTTATGTTGCAAGAGAGTGCGTGGCTGACTGTCTTCAATAGTGACAAATACACTTCGATAACGTTCCTCACCTACCTACCAATGAAACAACCTTGAAGTTTCAAATACACTGGATCGCAGAGGAGCGACACCCCATCTTACAAATAGGAACAGATGGGATGTTGAACAAGAATTTCCACGCTCTGGACTTGTTGAGCACACTCCAGACCATAGTCATGGAGATGAGGCCGCCATTCAAAAGCAGGCATCAGCCCTGGTACCAACCATTTTTCAGACCACCGATGAGAGGTCGACCTGGGCGAGCATCCCCTGGAGATACGAAAGCCGAAGGCTCTGGAGTGACAGAAGCTTCAATGAGTTGTTGGTCGGCTCGGAAACCGAAAGACACCACTTTCAAACGGACAGAGAGACGCAGAAACCGAAAGATCCATTTCGGATTCAATGGAGGTAAGCGCACACACGCTCTGAACAGAGGAATAGATGGGACTGACGGAAACACGAAGCACACCGCACATGGCCTATTCAATGCGTGGAAGCCAGCTGCTCGACTGTTCGGGCCCCTCGTCGACTCCTTCCGTCACTGCCAATCTGAAGAGCACACCAACGACGAGCGGCGACGAGAATCAGATGAATGAACCCAAGGCGACGCCGCCGCAATAGAACAAGATTTTCACGGAACAATAGTGACAACAGGGACGTGAAGCGGATAGATTCTCACACTTGGTGCCGCACCAACATTTTACCTTTTCGATTCAAGCATGTCGACCATGTTTCGGATAAACCCAACCTCAGTCAGACTACCAACATCCTTCCCGTACGTTTGATCATATCGAATTACTCAAGCACGAAGTCTTTCTCTAATCTAAATGAGCAGTGAATTATTGTTGGTGCTTAACCTGTACACTGCCAAAGCCAACGACGCATATCATCCAACGCCTTCACAGTAGTCTGACGTATTGAGCAGACACAGAGATGAACTACGTTGGCACGAGTCACCACTCCGCGGAACTACGAGTAGGCATTTGGTCAATCTAGAGCCGAAGAGGATCGTCAAAATACGACAATTGAGAATCACTTTCTGGCAGCTCACGCCATGAACGAAATCTCGCTTAACATCCATGGTGCATACGATAGAACACACAATGAATGAAATCTCACTCGACATCCACGGTGCATACGATAGAACACGCAAGACTGCTCGCCAGAACATAGACCGTTCTTTACACCATGCAGCCCTCGAATACCTGATGCTCAACAACGATGCGCCACGCTACGAGGATCTTGTCGAGCAATTAGGCAGAATCGAAGGTGGCGAGAAGCTAGACTGCGGCTCCCAATCGCTGGTCAAAACGGGAATCAAATCCCTATATGAAGATTTCTTGGAGGATTTCCAATACTTGGTTTACACTGGAAAGAGATTTCATAGTTGCATGTGCATATGCAGCGCTGAAGTCTGCAACTCATTCTGGCCATGAACATCCTGGCGAATCCGCAGGAGAGCACCCGCAATATTTTCCCTCGTCGAAGGCGATTCCGATGAGATCGGAGCCATGGCCGCTTTTACCTCTATCCCCTATTTTGCGGATTCGTACTCATTATTCCACCATGACAATACAATATAACAGGTTCATGGTCTGTATCCGAATCTGACTCATCCTCTTCGGTCGCAACGACTTTGCCTTTGCCCTTGTCAATCTTGATGCTTGCATCTTCATCGGGGACACATTTTTCTCCTTCCTTCTTGGTTTCAACTGTCTCGGCTTTGCGATGTTCATGAATGGGCGCGTGGATATTTGTACATGTCCGAGATGAAGACTGTTTACCGTCGCAATGCGTACTCAGAGCAAATGCATCAGTGGATCACAGGTAATGGTGCCGCTCCTCGGAATGCTATATCACTAGATTCTGGACAACTATCACAAATCCCAGGTGACGATTTTGTCGAGCGAAACTGGCTCTGGCAAATCAACCCAGGTCAGAAGTGGGATCCAGATTGCCTGCACCCAGCCGCGCCGACTGGCTGCAACCGAACTCGCCAGTCAAGTTGCCGACGAGATGGGGGTCGTCCTTGGCGACGAAGTTGGCTACCAGATTGGTGGTGTCAGTATGATCAACAAAAATAAGCAGAAGAAGACTCGGCTCGCCTATATGACCGAAGGCGTTCTCCTTCGCCAGCTGAGCATGGACAGTTAGAGCGACCTAGACCCCTATGAAGCGAGAACAAGAAGAAAGATCAAAATCTCGGCGGCAGACCAGATCATACTTCTGTAGCATATTCGACTCTATTTTCTTCGAGCCATGTGCGACTCCAACTACCCTTCAAGAAATGCATACAACAACAGCTCGACACAACTGGTGTTGCTCAGTATTTTACCTCCACAGCGCCCGACTTCATCACAGTTGACAAGGAAGCCGCAGTTACGCTCAATTTCGCAGGCTACAAGAACCACAAGAGGACGATCGCAAAGATCAGCAACAGCTTCTTCTACGACGATGCTGGCCGCATTAGAGACCTAGCCTGAGATTAAGTCTAAGGCAGAGAAAGTCATTGATATTATCTCAACTACATACTCAACCCGGCGCTTGAGGAGTTGGATGACCTAGCCGGTCCGTGGGGAGTGTTCACATTGAGTTGGATGGGGCGCATCAATCGCCAAGGCGACCATACGTCGGACCAATGCACTGCAACACTTGAACATATGGTGAACGTCCAGTGCGAGTGTACGAGGTGTAGTCAAATAGGCCATAACGCAACTTGTGCAGACCGCGTGTGTCGCAACTGTGAAGTTCAAGGACACAATGCCGATGAGTGTTTGCAACCGCTGCTCTGCTCGCAATGCGGCAACCTTGGCCACGTTTCTTTCCAATGTGAAACAAAGCATATTGCATATTTGCTTTGCCAAACCTGTCAGCAACGAGGACATGTGGCCAACAATTGTGCCTATCTTTCCATAGGTACCGTGTTACGAAAAGATATATAGAAATGGGATTTTGGAAGGAATGGGATTTTGGAAGGAATGGGATTTTGGAAGGAATGGGATTTTGGAAGGGATTGGCACTATTGACGGCGGCATGCAAGTTTTATCACTGAGACGAAGCTGAAGGGCGGATATTCGACATCAACTGGATGGACGTGGAGATTCAGCCAGGAGAGCGAAGGTGTAAATCTTCTATGAGAGAAAGCAACGACAAGGATCGAATCAGTCATGGTATGGACGCTGGGCAGTGGATGGGCTAGAGTGTGGTATCAAGAGTAGAGTACACGTACATATATACAATCTATAATCTACAATATGCCAGGGAGATGGCATAAATATTGATGAGCATGTTTTCATACTGACATTTCCTCCCCTCGTGGTCTTGAGAGCTCTGTCTCCATCTGTCGACTGTTGGCTCTACTAACGGATGGAGGGGGTGATAGTGACTATACCTAGGCTATGATGATTCAGCTCTCTCGATTTCCCTCGAGGAGGTCGTTCGACTCCTTCATGTCATGAATACAGACTTCAGTATGCTTAAGTTCTCTTAACATTTGTTCTTTCCACTGTTTCAGCACTTGGACACTCCCTAATGCTAGCTACTAATGGCGTTACCTTAAAGGCCCGGAGTAACTCTTGGGCGCCTAGAGATGCGTGTTTGTAGCTCCTCCAGTGAATTCTTCCTCTGTTCAACTGGCACTGCTGGGCACCTGCCCATATGCCAACACGCACACGCACATGCGCATCTACGCGTCTCGGCCCTTGGATTGTTCCGCTGCTAATCGCAAGGCCATGGGAGGCCTGCCATGTTTCTTTCTGTTTCTCTTCCTTTTGCTTCCACCGTGTGTTCGTATTTCTATTTCTTCTTCTTTATCCAGCATACCTCTCCTGCAATACTTGTTCAATCCTCGCCGCAAAAGATCCCACAGCCTCTATCTTTTCCACACCTTTGTTTTATTCTTTACAACATCGCATCTTTGTTCACAACCCTCTAATGAATCCCGCCCTGGTGGACATCCTGACGGATTCCGCGTTGCCAAACCCAGCGCCAAAGCTCGAACATGGAGGCAACACGTTCACCCAGCTTTCCAGCGAGCAACAATCCGATGTCTACGAGCAACTCCTGATGAAGCGCCACTCATTAGAAATCCTCAAAGAACAATTTCACATCATTGAGAATGAGAGACTGCCTGACCGAGTTACGAAAATAAAGAGAATAAAGCTAGTCTTTGGGCTGGGGGACTTTGCGGCAGCACCAAAAGGGCAATCTTCGACTGACCCGCGAAAAGCCGTCGCCATCGACTGCGAATGGGGTGAGGCTAAAAGTAATCGACGCGAATTGCTGGCTATTTGTGCTATCGATGCTCTTACGGGCGAAACTTTGATAAAATCTCTTGTTTCGCCGTCACAGCCTATGAAGAAATGGCGTGACAAGGTTCATGGTATCACCCAAGCAAAGATCAATGCCGCATTGAAGAGCAAGCAGTGCCTTCGAGGTTGGAAAGAAGCACGAACGAAGCTATTTGAGCACATTGATGGGCAGACTATTCTCATCGGGAATTCTACTCGCCTCCACTTGGATCTACTGCTTGTTCCATACGACAATTGTTGACTCGGAAATACTCATAACATATGCCGTCTTCAACAAAAAATCCAAGAGACCACGGCCGCAATGGCCAGTGCTCAGGGTTTGCAAAGACTTTCTTGGCATGCCAATCCAACAGAATGCCATCCACGAGAGCGGCACCGAAAGTGTGTATGAGAATGCACTGGTATCTAGAGAGATTGTCTTGCAATGCATTCAACGGCCGAAACATTTAAGAAAATGGGCGAACGAATGGAGAATTGAGTTTTGGCAGCCGCACAACGAAAAGAATGAGGCTAAACAAAAGAAAGAGATGAACAAAGCAAAGAACGATATGAACGAGGCAGAGAAAGAAGAGAAAGCGAAGAGTGGTGATTCGGATGCCAGACCTGGCGTAGAGACAACCGTTGGCCCCATCTCGGATATGAATCAAGCTGCAGGCACATTCACTCAGGGATATGAGGCCGGGTACCTAGCCGGCTTAAAAAAAGGGCTCGAAAACGGCCTCAAACAGGCGAATTCACAAGAGAACAAAACAATGGAGGACATCCTCTGCCAGTCTCCAAATGAAAGCGAACACATTTGTCAGATGTTGATCCAGCATATAGACGGAGAAGAGAGATTTGGCGACCATAGCAGCGTGATCAGCCAGAACGACAGCAACAATGATTATTGGGCACCAGCATAGGAATCTGGAGGCCTCCTTGCCGAACTGATGAAGGATGAGAAGATTAGAGCGATGTCTGAGAGAGCAAATGGCACTGGGAGTCACAAAGCCACGATAGGGGTAGACGACGATGCAATGAGCGATACGACTTTTGAAGAAGCAATTCGGGCGACATGCCCACAGGAAGACGGCAAGAAGAGGAGACGAGAGAGGGATAGCTCGTGTGCAAGTTTGGCTGAGGGCTCTGGATCGTTGAAGAGGATTTCCGGGCATGAATCATCTCAGCCGCGGAATGGAGATGTGCGGCCGTGGGAGAATATTATGGACTGGTAGTTGGACGCATGTTTCTGGTGGATTGTGGGGCATGACAGTGTTCTGTGCCCAATGTTTTCGAGCTTTGGCCTTTTTCTGGTCTTCTAATCTGGTTTGGTGGTATTGATGGAGTAACAACAAAAATGCATCATCTAGATAGATGACATTTGTTGTGATGGCTTTGAGATGGTTCTCTTGTTTCATGTATGCAGAGGTTTATAATTCACGGAGTAAATATGGAGAGATGAATGGATAGAAAATCGATACTGGTCCCGATATTATGCCTGGTGATGGCGATACATCTTTTAAACTAAACATTGAATCAGACACATTTTGCCATATATTGATGATGCCTCTGCTCGGTGAGCGTGTCCCGGATGAAGTGCTCTATTAGATCAAGTGGCTACACAAGTACTCTCCATATATACCAGGTACGATGACCGTTTGCAGTGCTTCCTCTACCTTGCCAGTTGTTCTTGATCAGGCAGACTGAGGCGTTTGCATAATATTTCCAGAGCAAGAACTACCTCTGCCTTGCGCCTGAGCAAACATGAGCTGAGCGTGTTGAGCAGCCTATAAACACCAAACGCCAAACGCCAAGTTTTGAGCCTCAACCTCGATCAAATACACACATCACGCATTCGCTACCGCTCCCTGTGATTCTCGCGCGAACACAGCCAGCATCGATACCGAGTATTACTATCATGGAACTTGCGCCTGTCATTTACAAAAGCAATCCTAAAAACAAGCGATGCCGCCTCTTCCCGATGAACCCGAGCCCTTGCCGACGCCTCCTCGCTCTCCATTGCCATGGGCCGGCAAATACGAGGCCTCCCTCCAATCGATGCCGCCTGAGATTATCATGAGAATCATGGGGTTTACGGAGTCGAGGTTTGAGCTCATCAACCTCGCACTGAGCTCGCCGTATCTTTTCGCCGTGATGAAGATGCACGAGGTTCTGATCCTCAAGGCGATGGCGCGCAATTTACTTGGACCTTCCAACCTGGACATTTGCCTCTTAACCATGGGGGTACTCAAGGTCGCTCAGAGTGGAGAGAAGGTCTGGCAGTGTCTGTATGCTCTCTCACAGCGCCCAACGGTGGACACGATACGCGATGTCAAGACGCTCCGTAACATGGTGGACTTGACGGCGTACATCAACACCATGGTAACAATCTACACGTATCCACAGCAGCCAGATCCTTTTTGGAGACACGCCTTGCGCAAGTACGCCAACCGATGGCCCGACGGCTGCGTCCCTGACGGCACCGTCTCCATCGACCCGTCGACAAGAGAAGAGTTGCAACTGGTGGCTGCGCGCCTCTGGAACGTGCGAGACGCGGCTTTCGGAAATCATCACAGCACGCCACCCAGAATAAACCACTCAAAAGAGCTCATGACGCTGTACCAGCGAGAGATGTTTTGCGCGGAGCTGAAGCTGCGGTGCGACCTGGTGTCAGAGGCGGGATATGACATCCCTGAGTGGATGCACGAAGAGATGCCCGGCGACGGAGTACAGAGCTTCCTCGAGCTGCTCTAGTGCTGCAGCGTGCACGCGATGGCCCAGTGTTGGAACCGTGACGACGGCGAGGTGTGGACAGAGAT
This sequence comes from Trichoderma afroharzianum, assembly GCA_037893235.1. Classification (NCBI taxonomy): domain Eukaryota; kingdom Fungi; phylum Ascomycota; class Sordariomycetes; order Hypocreales; family Hypocreaceae; genus Trichoderma; species Trichoderma afroharzianum. The sequence continues at coordinate 289,475 of JBBLXW010000019.1, read as the reverse complement.
GAATCAGTCGTCTTGGGCCGAGGGCCGAGCTCTGGGAATTCGGTTTTATATTGCCATTGCGATATACATGCCATACTATGCTCATCGGGAAACCGTTGTTGAGCTCTGCCACGCTATACGGAGCCAAATATGGCCTTATTGGCATCCAGAGGAATCCAGAGGGGCCCCAATCGAATGGTTCTTTGAGTTTCAGGAGGCTGCGTGGGAAGGCTTGTGGGAGCACGCTTACGAGTATTGCCGGCAACTGGACAATGGGCTCGTGGATGACATTGGCGGAGGAACGGAATACTTTTGAGACGGTTGTCTTGGTTCTTTAGAACATTTGGAATAGCGATAGAGCGATATTTTGCAAATCGGCTGCTGAAGCAGCGACTAATAATTGATGATCCATGATATTCTTGACCATGAAGCACTAATGCTGTGGCATATCTCTGAGGCCATGATGTTTGACGTTTCTTGTCGTCCCTTTACCTGTAACTAACCCGCATGAATATGAAATGAAAACAAATGAAACGCAATGCAATGCATATCTGCGAACTTAGGATCCCTGTCCTGGCTTGGGATCACTCTTGGCTCTTGGCCTTGGTAATCTGCCACCGTGTGTCTGAATAGGACTCTTGCCGCTGATGCTCTTGTCATCAAAGGTGACATGTTTGCCAACTGCAGGAGGCTTGTCAATTGACACCCGCCTGGGGATACGGCTGATGTAACCAGTTTTGCTTGTAGGAGAAGCAATCTTAGGAAGAGTAGCCAGAGGCACATTCTCAGCATCAACTGTGCTCTTCTTATTTTCCGCTGAAGCACTGCTCTTTGCAGCAGACATGGTCCCAGCAGCCCTAGCAGCAGCAGTAATATTTCCAACTCCGACGCTCTTCATCCTCACCCCCGCCCTGCCCTTCGCCTCCCTCACCACACCGATGCGACATCCGGTTCTACGGCGGCATGTCGACTGGCAGACGAACTTGAGGCCCGGCCGCCAGGGCACGACGACGATGGAGCCGCGGTACTCGGAGCCGATGGAGCCGACGAGGCGGTCGGACGCGGACTCGTAAAAGGTGACTGCGCTGGGGGAGGAGGCGTCGATTTGGATGGCGAGGGCGAGGGTGTCGGGGGGAGGTTTGACGGGTTGGTTGGGGGGGTAGATGGACCATTCTGGGGGGAGGCATTTCTTGCGAGTCTTGGAGGGGATGATTGTTAGTTTGGATTGTTAGAGGGAGGGAGGGGAATTGATGGGAGGATGGGGGATGTAATACTTCTTTTTGGCATTTGAGGAGGAGGTTTTCTGTGGATGTTGATGTTGCTGGTTTGGGGGGCGGCATCGTGAGGTTTTGGATATGGAGGATTTGGGTATGAAAATGGATGTTGTGTTATTCAGTTGAACAACGATGAACAGACGGAGAGAGCGTTGCGTTGGATTGTGCTGGTGTTGATGTTGGAAGTATAAGGTGTGAGATGGTGAGTTGGGTATCAATTATACGTGTGCCTAATTATGGTTCAATATCCTCCCGTGCAGCAATTAATTGAGTGTCACGTTATGAATGAGTACATGTACGGAGTATATTGGCTGTGCATGATAGCTGCACGAGCATGTATGATGCGTTGTCAGTAATGCGGGCATCGAGTTTGTGTAAGTAGCTGCATATGAGCGACTTATAGCTACCTACCTAGGTATTGTGCATCCCCCCATTTCCCCATTTCCTAGGTTGTCCAGTAATACAGGCTCAGGTATATGTGCGTGTTCAATGGTCAGATTCTACTGCCATGTGATACCGGCAATTCATGTGAAAGCCGAAATACCAACTATATCGTGATTTTGCAAAGGGAATCCGGTTGTTGACGTGGCACCTTAACGCTGCGTCGCAACCCACCGACTCGCCTTACATTTATACTCACTTGCCTTCCGGGGAGCCCCAAGTGGCACGACGTGAGTGGCCCGATTCGGATGCGTGGACATCGTATGTAGTTGTTTCATTGGCTGCGTATATTTACCCACTGGAAGCGCGGAGGCGGTTGGGCGATCCTTGATAATGAATAGGTATGGATAGACAGGTTGGTGTACGCGCGGTTGAATGGTACGGGCAGATGACCACAGACTCCAATTGCGTGGAAAGTCGATTATGGATGGACCGATTCTCCAGCACATCAGCAACTACGTAGAGTTCAAGTACTGGAGCAGGATGCAAGGATGGAATGGAAGCCGTGTATTTACTACAACAAGGAGAGGCACTTACCTCATTTATCAGGTAGTTAGTACTCGGTCTCTTAACTAGTACCTATATTTGCTACTATTACTGCTTAGCTCTAGTACCTGCTACTATAGATATATTCCTCTAACATCTGCTATTATCGTTGTTTTCTTATGGAATATGTGCATGGTATGGCAATTCGAAGCACTTCCACTTGCTCATGAGGCTGTGGAAGTGTACTCACCATAATCTACAACATATCTTTTTGAGTAGTTCCTCGCATCCTGATTATACACAGGCTCGAAATTCCACAAACCGATACGACGAAGAATTTCTTCATCCACCCCTACTATATCGGCAAGGTATGTGACTGTGTCCTCTCGGCGTTGAATTTCCTCTTGATTCCTAAAATATCCTTGACTGGGATGCCTACTCCTGCGGAGGACTCTGATGGCACGTTTCACCCCGACACGCTCAATCATGTCCTTGAGGATTTCTTTTTGTCCGTAGAACGCTGCCGCGGTGAGTGCACTCCTTGTCCAAAGATGGCAGTAGAATTTGCTCCTGCTTTAAGCAACAATTGCTGTACTTTTCTGCGATTTTCTTCATTTGAGTTTGATCTTGTTGCCACCGATGCTTCAAATGCACTGCCATAGTCCCCCCCTTTTAGTGGCAAGTTTGGGTCTGCGCCCTTTTTGAGCAGCATATCGACAATATCTGGGTCCCCGTTCCTTGCTGCCGATACAAGAGCACTCCCATACCTGCCATTGTGTACAGCAGCATTCACGTTGGCTCCGGCCTCGAGCAGAATTTCAACCGAATCGACTTTGCCTTCAGACACTGCTGCGATTAGGATGTTGCCATCATCGTAGCCATTGTCATTCTCCCTCTCTAGGTATACGAAGTTTTGATCCACCATCCATTGTAGCATTCCGGGCCGTAATCCGGCTGCATACTGTGCAGCCGTTGCATTTGCATATCTTGATTTATATCTCGACATGCCACGTGGTGCGTGATTAACACTTGCTTCTGTATTCGACATGAGAAATTCCAACATCTCGAAGTTATTCTCTTCAATTGCAGTTTTCAGCGCTCCAGCGTGTCTGTTCGCATCTGGATGCCTGGCGTTGATCAATTCGACTAAATGCTTGCATATTGGCTTGCAGTCGCTCTGCACTGCGAGTGCAAGTGAGTTATAGCCCTCTTCGTTATTTCGAAGGGCCATCTCCATGTTAATTGTGCCGCCTCGCCACCAGTCGCGTAAGGTGTAGTAGAACCCATACCGACACATGGCAAATAAAGCCATATTGGACGGTCTGAACCTTTCTCCCATGAATCCACTCTCGGCCCATTTTCTATAGTTGCCGCTGCTTTTGCCTGGCGACACAAGAAAGCGCTCCAGGGCCACTGTGAGATTCGTATCGGCCCTTTTCTTCTTCGTCGTTTCCCGCCATTGTTCATATCGCTGAACGTGCTTACCCCAGTACAAGTGAGCGTAATCTGCAAAATTGCTCTTTTCTCTCCTTTCTGGCTGGGGGCTTTCAAGGACGCCTAGGCAAACCTTTGAAGCAAACACATCGCACTTCCAACTAGTCCAGACTTCTGACAAGAAGTATTCAGCCACAGAAGCATGTGGTAACGTCCACACTTTGGTTGCTTGGTCGAGAGTTAGCAGGTCCTGGCAAAGCGATAGAATTCGTTCCTGCGTCTGCGGTTCCTTTTGCACTACTGTAGATCCTACGGTATCGTATCGAATGGCTTCTAAAAGGATATGTGATTCGAGTGGTTGAAAGGAACATAGCACCCACTTAATTGCACGCTCAGCTAAAGCGACATCGTGCCTATTAAGTCTCTTAATGGCTTTCCAGAGTTTATCGTACGCTTCCATCAGATTGGGGGGCAATCTAAGGGCCCAGTCATGGACTGCATCATCTGAAGTACAGTCTTGAAGACTGTTCACCTGCAAATACACCCATCGAAACCTGTATCCATCTTGAATGTCAGCTCCAAGACTCCAATGCAACAATAATTGACTCCTTATCTCTTACATCCCGCAGCTCCGTGTTGTAAACACATGCTTGATGTCGTTTTGGATGCTTTCACTTCGCATGGCGAAGGTTCTGGTACGATAGAGTCTCTGTTCCAGAAATCTTTCGATATCTTTTTGCTGATTGCTGGCATCCACAGTAATGATACACGTAGGATCAAATAACTCCAAGTATTTGCGATCTGGTCGAGTAGAGATAAAAGTCTTGACGGGTTTCCTAGATGTTTCCATCAAGTCAATAAGAGTAGTGCATAAATTATGTGTTGCGATATCGGATTGGTCTAAGGCATCGAGAATAATGGTCGTCTTTGAATATAGGTTTAAAGATTCCAAAATTAAGTCTTTGCAGTCCCCGTACCCTAATTCTCTGCCTTCTCTCTTTGCTGTCTCGCATTTTTGTACGAGAATTTTTGGAATGAGGGTGGGTTTACCAAAGGCCCGGCTGGCTAGCTGACGAACAAAGCTTCTTAAAACGACGACTGGTTTTTGCATTGATGGTCCGGATCGGTTGCAGTAGAAAAAAGCAAATCCTTCATCATGCTGCGATGTATTCAATGTCTGCTTGACGTAGTCAACCACTTTGGAAGTGAGAAACGTTTTACCAGTACCAACTAGGTGATTTGAGATTAAGTTAGATTAGCTGTGTTTATTCGCGACAAAGGATTGCTTCAAAGAGAGAACTTACCAGTCCCCGTGAGGCATAACACAGCCGAAGATGATGGTATTTCTTGCCAAGCCCGAAAATCCTTGTTGGCCAACAGCCAATTCCCAGTATCTTCTATTCTTGCTTCTACAACAGCAGCATGACTTCTTCCGAATCTCTCTTTGCTTATGAAATCCATCAAGTCTCCTAGCTCCCTTTGTTCCAACTTTGCCAGGAGTCTGGTTACTGTACTGTCTATCCGTGGAAGTGGCGAGGATAATTGAGTCAATTGTTGCTTTAGGTCCTCTATTCCGTCAATTGCCTGGTTAGATGATATGAAGGACCGCGAGGCCTCACACGCTTGGGCCTCTGTGATAAGCTGTTTTTCTTTCTCAAACAACTCTTTCACCTTTCCAATAGCGCCGTCAGGCCTTAATATTGATATCAATATCTGGTTGGCAATTCCTTCGCCAAGCAAGGTTTCTGAAGTTGCTAACAACTCCAGTGCAGACTTATATGCACTTAAGAGTGCGTCACATAACAACTTAATAGCTGTATCGTCTACATTGCCGACTTTGTATAAAGCTTCGTAAATCTGCCCTCTGCGTACAATACGTACGAACAGTTGTGCCGTTCCGATAAGAGCAACCTTCTGCTCGATTTGTCGGACTGGGATCTATAAGTGATAAACTTTTAGATGTAGTAGATGTAGTAGATGTAGTAGATGTAGTAGATGTAGTAGATGTAGTAGATGTAGTAGATGTAGTAGATGTAGTAGATGTGGTAGATGTGGTAGATGTGGTAGATGTGGTAGATGTGGTAGATGTGGTAGATGTGGTAGATGTAGCTAATAGTATTAATATTTATCGGCATAATTGGTCTCTTCTATTTATGCTGTTTGGAATTGATAATAATGTGAAAAATATATATACTTACTCTCAGGATCGCTTTTGCAATAGCCCATGGCATACTAGCTTGTGGAGGTGCGAATGTCATGGCAGCGTTACCAACCATGGTAATAAAGGCAACAGCATCAGCAACGTATTCTCGAACGATAATTTTCTGGTTTCCAATTTTGACCTTGAGTGGTTCGTCATTTTGTTCAGAGAGCTTGTTGCTCTTAATAAGCCTAATGAGTTCCTGGATTTGATCACCTGGCTGTGTAAGATCTGTGGAGTCTAGCCGATGCGCCTGAATCCATTTCCGAGTTTCTTCATTAGCCTCAAGAAAGGCTTGACTCCAAAGATCTGGAGGCGATGGAGTTGCTATAGATGGCACTTGAGACTCAGAAGACTGTGGATGAGAGGGTGGTGATAGCGATTGATCGTCTGAAAGCTGTGGTGGTTGGGTGTTTTGTGTTGTAAGTTGAGGAGTTGTAGAAGGAATTGTAGAAGGAATTGTAGAAGGAATTGTAGAAGGAATTGTAGAAGGAATTGTAGAAGGAATTGTAGAAGGAATTGTAGAAGGAATTGTAGAAGGAATTGTAGAAGGAATTGTAGAAGGAATTGTAGAAGGAATTGTTGAAGGAATTGTAGAAGGAATTGTAGAAGGAATTGTTGAAGGAATTGTTGAAGGAATTGTTGAAGGAACCGTGGACCGAGTTGAGCACCGTTCGGATTGGGGTGGTGGTGTAAGATTTGCCCTTCTAGATCGTTTCTTCCTCCGAAAACAGCACATATTTCTCAACCTAGAGATTATGCGTCTGAAGCAATTGCTTATAACTCCAACTATATTCCTCACTGTTGGCTAAGTGGATGGCTGAAACAGTCGCAAAAGATGGGAAAGCCATCAATAATGACTAGAGGTAGTATGCGCATGAGTAAGAATGCAATTTCCCAACTGCCAATCTTTACATTCAGGTCTGCAATCTAGATAAAATGCGTGTGGATCAACGAGCCTCAAAGCGCTCTCTGGTCTGAGGAGCGGAGTTACTAACGATTGTTCTTGAAGCAATCAAAAGACTTGAAAGCAAGACGGTGCCAACTACATTCCCACCGTTTTAGCCGCCCAAGTACGTGGCAGTCAACGAGAAGTCGGATTCAGGTAGCCCCCCATCGGCAGCGGAATTGCCGCAGGTCGAAATACAGGGTATATGGTCGGGCAGCCTCGTCTCTTGGCAGCGGAGAAAAAGATACCTAGACCCAATCTTCTTATACACTACCTGAGATGTCAAGTGTTTTTCTTCTTCTTTCTAAAGATCACATAGATTATTTAATCAGGCGAAAAAACGCTATAAATAATCAATCGAATGGTGCGCCCTTCTGTTATAATAACTGGTTTCTGTAGCTCAAAATCGTCATTCTGCTATTCAACATTCATTCTAGGATGCGGGTGCAGACTTGCAGACTCCTAAATATACGCGAATGTACTAATACGCATTCGTGCAATCAGTAACCTTGCATTCTACATCTCAGCTCGCCACCTGTAATCCCTGTCCGGAGTAATCATTGGATGACTCTGCAGATAGGTCGGGTTTCTGGTGTTCTGTCGCAGGTGGCTGTTGGGGGTTGGAAGATTGGGCAGCAGCATATCGATACCTAATATTGATTTATCATTGCGAATGTGAAAATATTTTGGTCAGCAGGAAGAAATGTTACGTATTGCTTTGTATAGAAAATTGCATTGCGACTGCGCCATTGCATACTCATTGTTGTCTAAAGATAAATTTATTATTATATAACCTTAAGAATTAAGTGAAACTAACTGAAATATATAAAACTGGGAAAGTGACAGTTTCATATAAACCTGGGTCCAGGGGCAGTTTCTATTTCATATGAAACAGGATAAAACGACACGCGTGGCTGTCCATCACTGCGCGGCCACACAATGATCAACTACAGGGAATAGCACATCCTGGAAGCGATAGAAGATCGGGTTTGCACACCATAGACTGAATACTTTCTGATTTTCGTTCTTAATTTAAATCCTAGCAAGTCTTGTCTAAAGATGAAAGTAGGGGTGAATTTGCTGAGATGGAAGAACTTTCAAAGAGGCCATTGAGATGCCGAACCTTCTGCTGGTGAAGCTCCACCCGACTCCCCCCACGGACAACTCCGAAGCGCATGTTATCCAGCAAGTTGCTCGCAGCTTTAGAGTCTGTAAGTACGCAAGTCAGAAGTTTGAATCGGAAAGAGAGCTAATCAGAATACAATTCCCGATTCATCCGAAATACGAAGGAATTGCGCCTTGAACTAGGTTTACTTACGTCTATAGACGCCGCCGTGAAAGCTAGCCGTGGCATCCTTGCCCACGTATGCTTCAATCAGGGCTCGACCACCTGGGTGGCTATCAACAAAAGGCTTAACGTCATATATAACTCCTGCGACGCAGACTAAATATTTAGAGCCGCCGTGATTAATACAGAGAGCTTCATATTCGGACCAGGAGTAAATCGGGAGAACATCGAGGGGTGTGCCCCAATTAATTTGACGCTTCAGCTTCTCCATCTGTTTCCATTTCTGCTGAAAAATAGCTTTGTTGACCTCATTGGATTCAAATTCTTGAAGATGGCATGCAAATCCCAACCAAGCCGACTAAAGGTTGTCAGTGACAAGTTGTAAAACAAGAAGCCTATGTGTATACTATGATGAGAGTGGGACTTGCCAGTGAAATAAACCATTTGGTAGGGTCATAATCGAACCACCTAATCCCGTTTCGGTAGTCGGCGGGAAATTCGTGATGGAAGTTGTGATAACCCTCCCCAAAAGTAATAAGAGCAGTAAATATATGATCGCGCGGCGAGTTAGTGTCTGCGTATGGTTGGTCACCGAGCCAATGTGCCAAGGAATTAACACAATTAGTTGCTTGCTGGAATAGAAATACACGAATGATACCAGCGTAGAGCAGACCACCTAAGCCATCATTCCAACCAAATTTAGCAATGAGAAACGGAATGGCATAGCTGTTGAAGAGGCAGAGGAGGGGGAAATTTCTATGCTGCCACATCACAACCTTCTCGTTTAATAAATCAGAAATTTCAACATGCCCTTTAAGGTCAGCATCTGGCTTGAAGATAAGCCACCCCATATGAGACCACCAAATGCCCTTGTTAACATTATATGGGTCCTTTGGTGTATCCACGTAGCGATGGTGCGCACGATGGTTTTGGCACCAGTTCAATATTGAGCCTTGAACACTGCTTGCACCCGCAAGTGCCAGAAAAACCCTCAAGGATGGAGAAGCAGTGAAAGATCGGTGAGACCAGAGACGGTGATAGCCTATTATAACGAGGGACAATTAAACTTGCCCTGCAATGCTCATAGGAACTCTGTGAAGAAGTGGATTCGGTAAACATACCTGCAGTGATACCAATGCCAGATGTAATGTACAGTACTATTGCCAAGATCAGGGTCTGAGAAGAAAGAGGTTGGTGATAACTCAAAATGAAGCCAAAAAGTGGTAATATAATACAGAAAGTGACATTATTAAACTGTAAGTTGGAAAGAAAGCTTCGGATACTATGTGAGCTCCGTTTGCACACTCTACCAAGCCAGCTAAGGAGCCTTGGCTTGACCTCCATTGCCAAAAAATATTTTGCTTAGGTTAAATTGCTGGGAAAAAAAAATCTGGTTAGATAAACTTTCGATTGAAGAGTCTTGAAATATCTATCCTTAAAGAAAGAAGTTCATTATTTTAGTCCATATAAGACCTGATTTATAGCGAAGACTTGTGTTAGCTTTATAAGCTTAATTTAAGCTACGTGTTCTTGTTCTTTAGTTATTTAGATGAGAGTTTGAATTAAAAAAAAAGTGAGACCTAGGCTGAATGTAGACATATCACGGCGATACCAACTGCCATACTGCGATAAAGTCACACTTGTGACATTTTTCAACATTATTCTGTTATGTTCGGTGATACTTCTTAATCCTGGTTTCTTTGACTGGGCAATATCCAACAGGCTCTGCCATCTTCCTAGTTTAGCAAACTCTTACCAGGTCATGGCTATCTCATCGGTCCTTCTTTTTCGACTCGGGAATATAGGCTAGCCCACTTGCTGGTTGGTCTACTAGGTAGTAGTCTCCAGTCATACACCGCTCTTCCCTATCCTTGCCATGCTGCATGGCAAGTTGCTGCATGGCAAGGTTCAGGGACGCGCAACGTCGAAAAGGGAGAAGGTTGAACGTAGTACCGTATAAGTTTATAACCTCGCAACATTCGCCTGTGGACCGTTCCTAATGATAGCAATTGCTAACGTAAGGAAGCTAGCCTCTTTCTTCTCTGAGCAAAAACAGGGTTTAATACTGGGGAGACCCACAGGCGAATGTTACGGGGTTTATACGGCCCTCAACCATCCTAAAGAACGGCACTTACGCTGGAAAGTGCCGAAGGAAATGCTTATTCTGGACTGGGGTGTACTGTAGCGGTACATAGTACCTTTCTTTGGCCTGCTCCTTCGCCAAGGGCAGCTTGTAATAACTATTATATACACGCTTTGTCATTCTTCGGATTGCCGCTGGTAAGAAGTGAATGCTTTGTTTCTTATTTCGCAAATCTTCCCTTTGGGTCAGCTCCTGCGCCGGACGTATGTTCCGCTAGGCATGATAACCGGGGAGTTACTTGCGAATTTCGAAAGGCCCGCCCATACCAGCTTGTGATTTCCCCGAATTCCGGAGTACAAAGACTCCAGCAGGGCGGTTCGCTCGGTACAGAACGACTACCCGCGATGTAACAGATATCAATATTATAAGCGGATCTAGCTAATTCCTAAAGAAGCACTAAATAAATACGAATAGGCGAATCCCGACTTACTTCTAACAGCCTTAAAACAGTGCCTACAGTTATAGGTGTTTCTCGCTTTTATCGTGCACCTTGAACAGGCCCGAGGTAATGACGAATTCCACATGTGCAGAAAGTAACAGAAATATTTACAAGTGAGATTCCTGAACTGCAATAAGGAGGAAGTAAGATTGGGCCTGGCCAAGAGTAGTCAGGGGGGTAATTGGAATGGTCTGTGGCTGGCTGGCAGCTCTTGACCTACATATCCCATTCCTCGTAAAACTGGCCCAGGGTTTGCGTACCGGTGACTAGTGAATTGTTTTTAAATATATATAAGCTTAGGGTTTATCCCGTAGCAGTTCCAATATCTGATCACACTTTCGTTCATCTCTCCATAATCTAGTACCCCTAACAAGCAAGTCTTAATATCAGAGGTCCAAATTTTTTTTCAATACGTATACTCATTATGGCGACAAAACGTCCGAACACATTGTCTTTAATGAGCGACAACGTATACATTGCTACCTCGGACTTTATCTCAAATTGGGCACGCGGGTTCATCCTCGCTGCTCTTCAACGCATTGGCCTTGGTGAAATCATCATTGAAGATATTGTAACAAATGATACATTGCGATTTGGTCAGCCTGGCAAGCTATCAGCCACGATTGTTGTCAGCAGCAACGCCATGTGGTGGAGAGTACTCAGTCGTGGCTCTCTGGTAAGTCACTCACCCATGACATCCGCATTCTTCTGAACTACTTGCCTCATACCTCTTATAGGGATTTTCTGAGGCCTATATGCTAGGTGAGGTAGACTGCAATGATATGACGACATTTCTGGAGGTAAATTTTCCAACACAGGTAATTGTTTTCCTCAAGACAGAGAGAAATTAACTCTTGGTTCTAGATTATGATCTACAACCGAAATAATACAGCCGATATGAAGAGCCCCCTGTCATCTCTGACTTCGGCCATGGTTGGATGGGCTCGATCGTCAAACAAACCGTTGAAATCTCTGGCAAACGTACAAGCACATTACGATCTCTCAAACGACATATTTGCTGCCTTTCTGTCGCCAGACATGACGTACTCATGCCCAAAGTGGTTACCCGTTGGTGATCCGGAAAGTAAAACTGATAACCTAAGTAAAGCACAGACACGTAAGCTGCAGGAGATTATCCAGCAAGCTAGAATCAAGAAAACAGATCATGTCCTAGAAATCGGTACAGGATGGGGCAGCTTTGCCATTGAGGCTGTGCAATCCACTGGATGCCGTGTAACAAGTCTGACCTTGTCGATTGAACAGAAACGAGAAGCCGAGGCAAGGATAGCTGCTGCTGGATTTGAACTGAACATCTCGGTTCTGTTGAAAGACTATCGCGAGTTGTCAGGGCAGGGACTGCAGTTTGACAAGGTCGTCTCCATTGAGATGCTGGAGCATGTGGGGAAAGCCCATCTCCCTCAATATTTTGGTATAGTGAACGAGATGCTGAAGAAAGATGGCGGCATCGCCGTCTTCCAGTCTAGTACAATGCCAGAAACGGTAAGTACAGTCGAAGGATCTTTCTACGAAATAATAAAAAGACTAATCGGCATCCAGCGTTATGAGTCTTATGGTATAGGCAATGAGTAAGTGAACCCTTGCCCTAGAATATGGTTATGATCAGCACTAATGGACGTTAGTTTCATTCGACAATACGTAAGTGCATAGGCTTTATTTTACTGCAGGTGGCCATTACTAACTACTAGTTCGCTATTATTTGCAGATCTTCCCTGGCGCGCATCTCCCCACAGTGACTAAAATAGTGGAAGCGGCACACCAGGGAACAAGCGGCTCCCTAATACCCGAACGCCTGATTAACTTGGGCGGGCATTATAGCCGGTGTCTTCGGAATTGGCGGGATAATTTCACCGGCAATTTTGAATCTCGAATAGTGCCGGCTCTTAAAGAGCGAAACAGGGGCATTACTAGATCGGACATTGACTTGTTCAGGAAAAAGTGGATGGTGAGCGCTCTATGAACCCTAGACCCATTGCAGTTTTTCTTGGGGATTCATGTTTCTCAAGCAGGGGAAGAATTTACGGCCGATTCCATCCCTACGTACATGCTGACCCGTGTTATATGCAGTTCTACTTAAATTTTTGCGAAGCAGGTTTTAAAACAAAGACACTAGGTGTTACCATGATAACCTTTATAAGAGAGGGCTCCGTTGAAACATTAGAGGACCTCGTGCAGTAGGTCGACCCATTGTATCTAAATATCAGAAATCAGAAATCAGAAGTGTATATCAGGGTTTGTGACGAACTGGTGCCTATAGGTTAGTATAGGTTAGCTGTTTCCAAGGGACAACCCTTAGAGTGGTTCTAGGGTTTATGTTGGCGGAGCGATCAGGTCGGTAACGGGCAATCTTGTCACCAGCTAATACTAATAATACGAAGAAGAGTAGATGTCTGGGTTCTAATCTGATTGTATTGTAAACGCTGTGGCGTGATAACAACTAGCTATCTAAGTATTCTAATGAGTGATATGAAGTGAATTATATACCCAGTTGGCTGGGCTGGATTGATGGTTCCTGCATCAATCTGTTCCTGGATTGCTAAATGATTTATTAATCCTTTGTTGGATTGAGAAGTTATGCTTGATCCTCTCCTAATTGGTTAAAGGATTAAAGTTAATCCGGCCCGGGCTAACCTATTGGCCCTCATTATCGCAACCTTAAGAGCCGGGTCGTGACAATGTCTCATATGGAAGACGTCTCTCACTCAGCTAGAAGCGTCCAAGAAATATACAGGAATTAGCCAGCATCTTACCATTGTAGTTCAATTCTCAGCGTATCTAAGCATCATAAATATATTTTCAATGTTTTTAAGGTTCTCTTTACTATGAAAGAAAGTCCGAGCAGTTGGCCGAATTGCAGACCATTTTACGAGATAAATCGACAACTCTACTAGGGCGTATGGATGAAAATTACATCTATTCAAATCTCCCCTTACAGGCAGAATTCAAGAATGCGACTATCTAGCGATTATTTCAAGTTCTATCTAGACGTAACCATTAGTAGTCAACCACTCTTCCAACTTTTCGTGATCCCGCTGCAAATATCTTGCTCTGCCCCTGATTTTATCCTTGGATACCTCCAACGCGTGGGCAAAGGCAGTAGTGTCTTTATCTTTAAAGAACATCTCAATATCTGTCAATGTTGATGCATTAGTCAGTGTTTGAAGCACTGCCCCAACTATGCGGTCCAAAAGACTAGAATTCTTTCCAATCTTCGCCTCAACGCTAGACCAATGGGTTTTCATCCAATTCCATTGCAAGAGGCGAGTTGCAGGATTGTCGGCGAGAGATGTCGCTAGAAATTGCATATCGCCGGGAGGCACGACTTTTGCCCTGGTAGAATTTGAAGGCGCTTCGAAAAGCATAGGCAATACTTCTGATTCGACCAGTTTCAAGTCTTCTGTGTAGCCGAGCGCTGTGAGACATATTTCTTTTCCGTCAATAGTGGTCGTATTTTTCCATTCCTCGACGATGAAGGGAACAGCATCCACAGGATTTGATCCCACAGCAATTCGGAAGACGATAGCCCGAAGGTTTGCAGGAATAGGATCAGAGAGGGGATTAGTTCTGTAAGCAGCGAACCGGCGATTTGCTTCTGTTGAGATACTATGTAGATGTCAGACGCAAAATTGGGTAAGAAGATATAAAATTGAGGACTCACGTTGGATGCCCCTTTGCGCCAGCTGCAAGAAGCAATTGACTTCGCATCAATGTTGTATTATAATCTTCACCTGGTCGAGTATCCCATCCACATAGGGCGAGGTTCTTTTCAATTAGCTGAAGGATGAATTTATCCAATCCTTTTCTGATGGCATCGTCATGATAAAATATAGAGCGAACAACATGGACGGAGTCCAAGGCCTGTTTAATCACTCGGTAGTGCGTCTCGTTTCCAAATGCTTTCAATAGATCCAACATCGCTGCTGTGTCGCTAAGACCTGCAAATGCCATGTCCGCAGCTGAGCTGACTATAAAGATCTTGTCCTCGGTGCTCAGCCTATTTAGCTGAGAAGCTATGATGGATAGGCGCTCGGGAGGATAATTAACTTTATAAAATCCAATCACATTGGCATTAATGATATAAAATTCCTTGTTGATGTTGTAAGTATCTTGTCTTTGAGCTAGAGTTATGCTTGATATGTTTTGTTTGTCAGAGGCAGATTTGAGAGAAAGTGGAAGCCACCAGATGGTTGTATCATCTTCGGGTTTCACATCACCTGTTGAGAGAAATCTGGTTTGCCTCACAGTGATTTGGTTCCCGTTCTCTTCTATAGATGCAACAGGGAAGCCCATATTTTGAATCCACGGCTGCACAAAATCTCTCACTTCCACCTTGGAAACTTCAGACAGTGCGTCCCATAAGTTGTCTGTGACTGCATTGTCATATTCATGTCGCCTAAGATATAGTGACACACCATCAAGGAACGTATTTAAGCCGATATGATTCGCAAGCATACGAATAACAGATGCGCCCTTGCGATAACTGATGAGATCGAAAAGCTGAGATACAGCTGAAACATTTCCAACCTGCACCTGAATTGGATGCGAGGCACGAATAGAATCTGCTTCGAATGCTGATTGCATCCCTTCATTGACGAATCGGGTCCAAAACTCCCAGTCTGGATGAACATGAGCAACGGCCAGCCAACCTGCCCAAGTAGCAAATCCTTCGTTAAGCCACAGATCATCCCACCAGTCCATGGTAACTAAGTTGCCGAACCACTGGTGAGCGAGTTCGTGAGCCACAATATACGCAATACGATCTCGGAACCTCTCTTCGGAGGTTTGCTCATCAAACAAGATTGCACTGACGCGATATGTCACGAGACCCCAGTTTTCCATGGCACCGCTAGAGAACTCGTGTACTGCTAAGATGTCTGACTTGGGAAGAGGATAATCAACGCCGAAGATCTCGCTGAAATAGTCGATGAACTTGGTCGCATGTTGCAAAGCCCATTGAGTTTGGTGCTTTAATCCCCGAGTTGTGTAAACCCGAACAGGCAGCGGGCGTCCAGAGTATAAGCGATCTGTGAATGCTTCGGCGTATTCGAAATCTCCAACTGCCCATGCTAGTAGATAAGTACTCATGATCGGAGAGCGCTCGAAAGTAACAAGCACCCGGTTTTGTTTGTCGACCACAGGGTTGATTTTCTTGACAGGCACATTGCTTAGCGCAACTTGATCTTCGGGTATTTCAATAGCCAGATCAAAAGTGGACTTTAGATTTGGCTCATCAAAGCAGGGCAGAGCCATTCGTGCATACCCAGGCTCAAAGAAGGTGCTGAGCATATAGTGAGAGGCATCAGAGGCGAGTGTGGAAGCAGCGGCAGGAGTAGCAGCAGGTGTGTATCTTGACCGATAGAAGCCCGTCATATCATGACGAATTTTACCAGTATAGCTCAACGATAATTTTGATGGTGTGGCAATAGGTGCTTCTTCCTTGAAAATTATCGTTGCTTGTTGTGTATGATCATCTTGTGTGATCGATACGGCTTCAGAGATTGTAGAGTCGTAAGACAGTGTTGCTTGGTTTATTTCGAGATCCAAGGCATTTAGTACCACCTTGGTTGTAGGTAAAATGAATTCGCCGCTGACTCTGTCCTTTTATTAGCCTTCGAATGTTTGCTTTAACCTGTGAATCAAAGACTGCAACTAGGTTGTCTTCTGCTTGACGCTGAGACTGGAAGCCTTACTCTACAAATCCAGTATAAGTCCATGTGTTGTAGTCCAGATTGGTAAGAACGAGAGAATAGTGAGAAGGCCTCAGAGAGACAGGCAAAATATCTCGATTAGCCATGACTTAGGGTTTGAGAAATGAAGATGATGATGGCGAAAACGTCCGGCAGTACTATTTTTGCTGCAAACTTGGTAAATGGCAGTTTCAGTAGTCAAACACACTGGGAAAACCAACCGTCTGAATTGAGAAAAAAAAATCCTCTCTCTTGATTTATATCTAAAGAGTCATTGCCTAGTAACTACATTTACTGTATGGTCTATACTCGCAATTCGTAGATCCATCATTGATTTCCCATATAAGTAACTCCAAGTTCGAGCCGAAGCCGAAGCCGAAGCCGGAGTCGAAACTCGTATCAAAATCTTCATCTTGTAGAACATGTAAAATGTCGTACCCCCGACTTGCGCCCTCTTACTACTATCATTTACGCCCTCTTAATACACATGCGCATATTTGAGCAAAATTCTGCTTCATAACTGGTCAGTTGAAGATGAAAAGATGTCATGATACACGAGGCCATCAAGGTTCCGTGATGACTCGAACTTTGTCATGTTTACTTTCGGCTTGACCGCGGATCAGACTTGGTGAATTCACACGAACCTATTGCTTTGATACTATAAATCGTGAATCATAAATGTCGTGATAATAAAAGCAAGCACGGCAAAATTGCCGCAGAGAAATTATGATGCTATTCCTAGTGAAAGATGAAATATTTAAGACCGCCGCAACCGATGCTCATTTCTGGGCGCTCATCACAGTAACTAAATCAACCTTGTACAATGTTGTCTCAACGAATCTCTCGAACATCTGCCGATCTGGATGCACCTTGGAGACATACTCCTCGGTTCCAGAAGTATGACCCAGTAACGAACACGGATGGAGTCATTTCTTTTGCAACTGCGGAAAATGCAAGTCTTCCGTCTAACAATGCCTGCACAAAGCTAATATTCGCCTTAGGCTCTTGTTACCAAGGAGCTCGAACAATTTGCGAATTCCGGTGTAAGGAAAAACAAAAGTCTTCGATGAGGTCCCATCGCCATTTGTACTAATATAATATAGAATATACACATCCCAGGAGCTGCTTTCATGTATGGATACAGTACCGCGGGTGGACAGCGTTTCCCCAAAGCTCTAGCAAGACACCTTAATGAGTACTTTCATCCATATAAGCCGCTGACCGGAGATGATATCTTGGCGACTGGAACAGCAACAGCGCTTCATGAAATTCTCGCTTTCAGCTTCGGCGATCCTGGTGATGGCATTCTCGTCAGTCGACCATGTTATGGGCGGTTTGAGCTAGACTTTGGCAACAAAGCAGAGATGCCTGTGGTCTGGGCTAATTCCAACGCGGAAAACTCCTTCAAGCCAGAGGTTGTAACGTATCTTGAGGAGAAATTGCTTCAATCAAATGCAGCAGGAACTAAAATCAAGGCCCTCCTTATTGTTAATCCACATAACCCTCTTGGTATATCCATCCAACATCTGGTAGAAATGACGAATGCTTACACTATAATAGGACGGTGTTATCCAAGAGAAACCCTCGTTGCTTTAATGGCGTTTTGTCAGAAGCACCGCATAAACTTCATCAGCGACGAGGTTTATGCTTCCACTGAATTTGACTCAGGAGAGCCCGACACTCATCCCTTTACATCCGTGCTTTCAATTGATCCCACAGATATTATCGATCAAGATCTTGTTCACGTTGAATACGGTATGGCCAAGGATTTTGGTTCCGCTGGCCTACGTGTGGGCGCACTGATTACCCGCAACGCTGCCCTTCAGAAGGGCTTTCAAAGCATTATTCGCTTCCACAGTCCCTCTGGCATGTCGGTCACCGTGGCAAGCGCTATGCTTGAAGATAGAGAGTGGTGCAAAAAGTTTCTAGAAACGGCACAGAGCCGTATTTCTGAGGCTTTCAGACTAGTCACGACTGAACTGTCCAAAATCGGTGTTAAGTATCTGCGTGGCACGAATGCTGGTCTCTTCCTTTGGATTGACTTGTCTTCCTATCTTCCACCGGAGAGCTCTGGCCTGTCTAAATCTGAACGAGAGTTTTCTCTGGCTCAGAAATTGCTTGATGGCGGAGTTTTTCTTCATCCTGGTGAGGAGCATGCTCTTGAGGCTGGCTGGTTTAGGCTGGTCTATACACATGACCCTCGCATGGTACGTCAAGGGATTAAACGGTATGTTATCTAACTATCTCATCAATGCAGAGCTGCTCTGACTGATAAAGGATCCATTCTGTTCTTCATAAACTCTCATGGTAATCTTGGAGCTAGCGTCTGGTCAACTCTAAAATTACTTGCTGGAGAACTCAACGTTGTTGTGGCCATGAGTATCGTAATATTGGCGATTGTATCATTTCTCACTAGCTCCTTTTTGTTATAAACGCTTCTATCGTTTAGTTCTAGTATAGTATAGCTGTTGGTATGAGGCAAGATGACGGGGCGCTTGAAGTAACTCAACACCATCAATAATAACTATTACATGCAGTCTTCAAGCCATCCTGAGTAGACTTTGCTTTCGTCATCTTCTTAATTAAGAGGGCTCAATCAATGTCTTTCCTGTGAGTGCACAGAGTTTTGGATTTGAGATGGGAATGGCATACTTATTTGTATATCCAGGTTAGTCCTGGCAACCGACTATTAGGAGGTGATTTTGTATAAATGATTCGGCGTGTGCCAAAATCGGCAACGATTACGAAACAAATATTGTTCAGCAGGATATTTCATCATGGAAGTGATTAGGAATCATGTCACTGTGCCTACATAAGCCCTTGATATAAGTCGCCTTCAAAGCTAACTCCGGATTGCGAAAGGGGCTCCAAGCGGTCGCTTATTTCCGATCTTAGATCTCTATGATGCGTTTTGTTTAAACATGGAGACTAATATATTTTCAACTAGTATGATGAGAAAATCGGAATGGGGTAGGGTGGATTTGGAATCCTAGCTTAATATCATTCGCAAAGGAAGCAGTCTTGCTGGCAAACATGATCAATACTATGTAACGTTGTTCGTACATAAATACACTCCCAAAGAGAGAGTATTTCAAAATCTATTACCAAGTGTTCATTCACACCTAGTATGAGAACTTTTCACCCACGAGCTCCTCACTCTTTGCCCAGAGCTTCTCTCCCTCGCTCCAGCTCGTGTACCAAATCTTGGCATTGTCGTAAATCTGACAATCGCTCAGATACACACCCCTGCCCTCCCATTCTCCATCCTCGCCCTTGAGCTCTGGGCCGGTCTTTGCAAGATCGGCATCGCTTGCAATGGGCCTCTTTGCCGGCAGCGTCAAAGCAGGGTCCACGGCAGCTACCAACGATGTGCTGGCGCCTTCGCCTTGATCTTTGAAGACCATGCCCTTCTTTTTGAACGATTCAATTCTCGCATTGTACTCCTCTGCGGGGACCTCTCGTCCAAGCTCCGTAATGATTGACCCGGGGTGCACAGCGAAACTCAGAATACCGTACTTTTCGTACAGACGCTCGTTGATACCCAAGCTGAACAGAACGTTGGCAGCCTTGGACTGTCCGTATGCACCCATAGAGACATAGTTGTCAGCCTTGACAGTTTCCACATCAACAGGCCATAGGCGAGTAAGTCCGAAGTAATCAGGTTGCTCAGATAGAGGCAATGATCCATTTGTCTTTTCCCAGTTGATGTCACTCCAACGAATGGGGCTGTAGTTGGCGCCCATGGAAGAAACATTGACGACACGAGTAGCCCCCTTTACGGCACCCGGCTTCTGAGCGGCCGCAATCAGCTTGGGGATAATCAAGCTCGTAAAGAGAAAGTGTCCAACATGGTTGGTCGCAAAATGTCGCTCTATGCCGTCCTCGTTGAGCTGCCGATTGGGCACGTTCATGATACCCGCATTGTTGACCAGGATGTCAATGGCTGGCACATCAGTCCATCCGTTTAGCGTGGAAGCGGCCGCTCTGGCACCCTTTTGCGAGTTTAGATCGAGCTCAAGCACGCGATACTTTGTCTTTGGATACTTCTCGGCTAGGACATCGGCGCATTCCTGCAGCTTGGCGGGGGTTCGACCCGCTAAGATGATGAGTTGGGCGTTTTGGGATGCAAATGCTTCGGCGGTAGCGAAGCCGAGACCCTTGAGATTGACGCCCGTGATCACAATAGTCTTTCCTGAGATGGCAGATGGAAAGGCTGCTGCAACGGTTAGGGCCGTTGTGTGGGCTCCAAACTCCGGATGTGTTGCTGCGGAAGGCATTTTATTCGTATTGACTTCGGTTTTTTTTTCTTTCACTCTCTGTTTTTTCGAGGACTAAGATCCAAGTATACAATTCTATTTTCCAAACCAAAAATTGCAAAAAACAAACAAGACACCGTATGCTTTATGTTGGGGAGTACCGTCTTCTTCGTTATGAGAAAACGGTCTAATGCCGATAAGTCCATATCCCACGGCCCCACATCCGGCCGACGATGCTAGCTCCCACGGGCCGGTGGCCGTTTCTGCTCTCTCCTATCAAATCTTGCCTTTGAACTGAATCCAGATCGTCATAGACCACTAAACGGTAATTCCGTGAACCCCGTAGCTAGAATTTGCGCTCCAAACTGTACCAGATTCGGTATGGTGAAAGATTCGCCAGAACTTAGAAGCATACTCCTGGCGAGGAAGATATATCAAGAGGCCAGAGTACTCAATGTTGATGAGATTTTGATTTCTCTTGGTTTAGTCTCTGAAAGATATATCATATAAGAGTCTCATAAAATTCGTGTGACTGAGTATCTCTCTCTATTCACTGGCAACCGGTTACCCAACATCATTCAGAACCACAAACTCCGCCATGTCTATCATCGCACCATACGCCAAAGAGCACCGGGATACGAACGGCCCCGGAGATGCGCGCCCGACCGCCCTCAAGATCGTGCGTGACCAATCGTTAGACGGAAAGCTCGGCGGCAAGGTCATCCTCGTCACAGGGGGCACTTCTGGCATTGGATTTCAGACTGTGCGAGCGCTGCATGCAACTGGAGCGGACATTTACTTTACCGGCCGTGACACTAAAAAGGGTAAAGAGGCGGAAGCAGAGCTGCGGAGCGACGGCAAAGCGGGGAAGCTGGAGTATGTGGAAATGTGTTTGGATTCTCTCCGGAGTATACGGGCTTTTGCCGCTGATTTCCTCAAGCGGACGGAAAGGAAGCTTAATATTTTAATTTGCAATGCTGGTGAGTTGTGAGCCTTGTTGCACGTGGATATTTCTCTCGACTTTAGCCTTTGATATAATTCGCATTTCTCTTATCCAACTAACCTTGTTTATGTAAGGTATTCGCGGGTATCCCAAGGGAAAGACTGAAGATGGGTTTGAGCTGCACTTTGGAACCAACCACTTGGGGCATTTTGCCCTCTTTCAAGCTCTCAAAGATGCCTTAATCGCATCAAGCACGCCATCATTTCATTCACGAGTTGTATGCCTATCAGCGTCGGGACACCGACAATCAGGCATCCGATTCGATGACATCAACTTCGACCGTGAAGAAGAGTATCAACCTCTACTCGGATACGCGCAATCCAAGACAGCCAACATCTACATGGCTCTAGAAATTGAGAGACGCTATGGTGCCAGCGGACTGCATGGTCTAGCCGCTCATCCGGGAGGTATCAGCGGAACGAGACTCAACCGCATGACGCCAGAATCGCAACTCAACGCCCAAGTTGTCGATCCGGTAATCTCAAGAAGGATGAAGAATGCGGAACAAGGCGCGGCAACGACTGTATGGGCGGCTATTTCTCACAATTTTGACGAGGAGGGGGGCTTTTTCCTGGAAGATTGCCAGCAGAGCGAGCTATGGAATGGCGACATGACGGTTTTGGCGCCTGGACATGCGGCGCACATTCACGATGAGGAGAGCGCTTCGAAGTTGTGGGATGTGAGCTTGGAGATGATTGGGCTGGATAAGTCTAACTAATGATGTATTTACATGTAAACAAGTCGAGATCTAAGAGCTTGGGTTTAATCATCTAGATAAGTACTCCGTAGGATATATAAGGAATATGTCATGAAGAGTTGCGGTGCAGATGTGGACCCCATTCCATATTGCTCCGGTCTATTTCGGAGATAAACCTGCAGTCTCACTTTGGAAGAACGATTCAACAGTGTCTAGTTCATACATGACAGGTGGAGTAGCGGGATTACAGTTATACAGCCAGAAGCAAAAGTATATTGAACTACCAGTTTGCTTTACTATCTATTCCCGATGACTGCCGTCGTAGCTCTAGATAGTTTTGTTAGTAACCTCGCCAAGGTAGTGAGGAGGGTACTCGCTGCTGAACAGCGGCAGACGTGCAAAGATCTCTTCACCATGAGCAGCAAATGCATCGGCAAATTGCCCAGCGTTGCCAAAGTACAAGTATGTAACAACACTGTATGGGGCATCTAGCCCCGAAGTGGTGATAGTGTATCCCTTCATGCCAAAGGGCTTCCAGAGAGAGTAGATCCATGGCATCTGCTGCTGGCTGTAGTAGTCCATGTTAAAGGTCGAGTCGTAGGTTGCGTTGTGAATCTGGGGGTAGACAACCATGGAGAACCAGTCGCCGACATTGCCAATGGCATAAGAGGTGTCTTGGGCCTCGGCAGGCTGCGAGAAGACTGAAGCAGTGGTGAAGAGACTAGATGTTTCGTTTACTTATTAGCTATTGTGATAAAAATGGGGGTTTGGCTGTCCTGGACATCTCTTTGGGTTTGGACGTACAGAGAGGCCAAAGTCCGGAAATGCATTGTGGCTCTTTGGTTGAAATATTGATAAAAGTTGAATACTCGAGCTCTTTGCCGAAGGAACTATGCAATTTAAAATGATGTACCAAAGAGATGATCGATTGTTCTGCTGGTAAATCCTGTGATGATTTAGGTTCTTGAATTTACAGCGACATCAATAATGCTTTTATATCCGTTTCTTCTTCCTTGTTCCGACTATTCTCATATTCACATTCATAATCATGCTATGTACACGCAATCTGCAACTCCATATTGTCGATGATCATTCATCTTGGCTGCCTCTCAAACATCCAAATAGGAAGCTCTACAATTCATCTTGCAAACATCATGACGCCCCCCTTCAACATGCATCTCGAAATCCAGTGACAATACGGATTGTCTTACAGCGCATACACTTTCAATGTTACATTCGCAAAGATTGCTTTGAGAACAAGTCAGACTTGGATCCAATTCCTCCAATTGACCCCCCAAACACGGTTAAAGACGCTGTCGTACATCGGCGTTAAACCGCCTCATCCAATCACATCTCCTCTACACTCAGCCTTCCCTTTGGGCATCAACTCTATCTGACCACCTTCTCTACCTTTATCGCCGTACTTTATTTTAATTCTTCTTGTCATGATCTCATCATTGGACGCCCTCTCCCAGGTTAAGATTTAGTTTGTCCTGCCGCACCCCCTTGTCTTTGTCACTCGGACTTGCTGACTGGACAGAATCGGCTTTAAAGTCAAGCTTATCGCCTAGCTTCGCCCAGCTTCGCCCATCGACAGCTGCAGTCACCGAAAGCTACACCAAGCTGCGAAAAGGCTGTTTCTTTCAATCGGAGAAGTTGATGTTTTGTATGTAGGCGATAATGTGAAGCGACTCCAGCCGAATCGGATATGGAGAGACTATTGTGGCCGCGATGGAGTCAGTTCAATGTGTATATTAGGAGGCTATTCGCTGTTCAATTGCTCAATTCTAATCAAACAGACAACAACCACAACAACCACACAACCTCTGCTCTACTACACCCGCCAAGCCAGTAGTATCATTACAATTTAATCCTTGTTTAAGATCCCAAAATAGATTATAATTCCACACACACACCTTCACAAAATGTCGACCCCATCTGAACAGACCCTAATCGTCACCGGAGCGAATGGCTTCGTCGCCCTTCACATCATCAAGCAAGCCCTAGATCGCGGGTACAACGTTCGAGGAACCGTCCGATCCGTCAGTTCAGCAGGAAAAGTCCGTTCCATATTCTCCGACTACGGTGACAAGTTCACCGTCGCCATTGTCCCCGAATTGAACAAGAAAGAACTCTTCGAGCCTGCCTTTGTTGGTACTCCTAGGCCTGTCACGGGTGTCATCAATGTTGCTGCTCCCTTCTCCCTGAAAATCGAGGACCCTGTTACTCAATTGCTGGATCCGGCTGTTGAGTGTGCCATTAGCATGCTTGAAGCAACTCGTCAATATGGATCTGACGTCCGTCGCGTCGTTAACACTTCGTCTTTTGCCTGCATCCTCGATCTTAGCCAGGGATACCGTCCTGGATACACATACTCCGAGAAGGACTGGAACCCAATGACACATGCCGAGGCCGCCAAAGCCGACAACGCCACCGCATACTGCGCTTCCAAAGCTCTCGCTGAGAAAGCCATGTGGAACTGGGTTGAGACTGAGAAGCCCTCGTTCTCATTGACTTCTATCAACCCCCCTTGGATCTTTGGTCCTCACCTGAGCCCCATCACTGATCTTCACCATCTCAATGAGTCTTCGGAGGCACTGTGGCGTCTCGCTGGCGCAAAGGAGGTCCCTCCAGTTGACTTCGCTGGCTTTGCTGATGTCCGCCTCGTTGCCACTGCCCATCTTAATGCCTTTGAACGCCCTGAGGCTGCCGGCGAGCGCTTCATCTGCGGCCAGCACTTTGACTACCAGAGTGCGGTAGATACCTTGCGTGAAACCCTCCCAGAGCTGCAAAGTCGTCTGCCAGTGGGAACACCTGGCGCGGGCAAGACGCAGGCCGTCTACCAGCTTGACGGAAGCAAGGCAGAGCGTGTTCTGGGAATCGAGTACATTCCCTTGGAGGTCACCATGAAGGATTCTTTTGCACAGTTTTTGCAAGCAGAGGCGTAAAGGATGGGTTGATCATAGATACATAATTAAACGGAAAAGTGCTGGGTTTGACGGAGGAATCGGCTCCTTCTTATATCGTTAATACAGAATATTGAATATGTTGATGTTTATGTGTAACAATGGAGCAGAGTCATCTATCACCTACTAATCTATCCGAGGGAGATGTATATACTCTAGTACAAAACATTACAAACGTGACGAAGCTTCGAAATTACCTTCTAATGCAGCAAAATATCGTATCCATCACTGGTGATGCGCACCTCTTCCATGCCGAACCCATACTTGCGTCGTATGAGTTCAAAGATGATCAGCCCGGCACTTGTGCTCGGTACCTGCCGAATGGTATTCCACCAGAATCCTCGATATAGCCACTTGCCCAGCTTCAGGCCTTCTGCTGATGCCTCAGCTTTGCACACTGCTAACGTCTCCTGGTATGCATGGTAGTATGCCCGAAGCATCCTGAACCTTCGCTGAGGTTTGTCGGGATTGGCAGCCCGAGATGCACGTAGGCGAGCGGCTTTGTCGTCCAAATCTTCTAGATGGTCCCAGTGCTTGACTTGGAAATGAGTGAGAGGATGGAGAAGAAGCTGCTGGGCGAAGGAGGCGCTGATGCCCGCACCAAGTAGAAACATGGGCTCTATTGCGTAATGTGGTCGAATGAGCTGAAGACCACCCTCTTCTTTGGGTCGATCGGTGGGACGCTTGGTCGTGAGAAGATCTACGATATCTTCTTCCAGGCCCCCGTAGTACCATGCTACAAAGCGGTAGTATGATTGTGCCTTGATATACTCGAATGTGCTGAAAAAGATTGCGCACCCCACGCTGTCTTTTAAGAATGAAACCCCCCATCCCGCAAAGATGCCTCGAAGCCCGATTTCTCTGAGTTTTTCGGCACTAAACGTCCACATGCTTCGTGGCCGGCCGCTGCCGTCGTTGGGCATCATATCACGGTGATCATACCGTGCCTGCAGTGCGTCCAATGGTGCCGCGAGAACACTCTGCAGTCCACCTGCGAGAAATCCAGCCATGAATGTAGCCTGGGGAGGCGGTGGAGGGTAGACTCTCTTGGTGGCCTTGGAGCTCTCTTCGTGCAGACGGCCGAGGATCTGCAGATATCCCGTATACAGCACGGCGTTGACGCCAATGTTGGCAATCAGCGGCGGCATGATTTGGTGCGGCACGATGCCCCAGCCCTCATGCCGGATCGCCGACGTCAAAACACCGGGAGTCGTGCTTCGCATCCATAGCCATGTCTGTCGAAGTGCCGCAACCAGCCTCGATGGCGACGCATCTTCCGCAACAGCCTGCATCAGCTTCTTCGTCTGCCGCTGGTGAATCGTCCGGGCATACGCTAGATAGTCGACTCGGGTGCGGAAGAAGGACTTGGCCGGGGCACGGAAGTAAAACGCAACGACCTGCGCACTGAGAGCCCGCACTCCGGCCGCCGAAGCTGCTGTTGCGGCATTGTTTCGAGGATGGCGATCGGGCAGCTCAACTCCAGGCGGGAGGACGGGGAGGACGCCGGTGGTTGAGTCGGGGAGAGGGGCCAGGATGGGAGCTTCAGAGCGGCCGGAGATCATGGCTCTTGCGGCTCGTTCGGCTCATCGTGGGAGAGTTTCGGTCGGGTTTTAAGAGACATGCAGCGAGGGCATGAGAGAGCTTGTAAGAGAGAAGCCGGAGTTGGGCTTGGGGGATCGGAAAGTCTGCAGGCTATCGTCGGATCTCGCTGACTAATCTTCACAGTTATCATATAAATCTCGATACAAAGAGCACACAGTCTCTCACTACAACTATGATGGAGTTATTTTCAAGATGACATTCAGATTAAATTATTCCACCATTTTTGTCCATTAAAATTTCCTTCTGAAATCACTCAATCATTGTCTGAGGTCGGATAACATCTTCCTCTAACTTTGTCCACCGGCTCTTATACACTCGGCCATTCTTTAGCACTGCAAGAATGTTCTTCTCTGGCTCATCTAAAATCGTTATGTCCTCCAGCGGATTGGCATTTAGTACCAAGACATCCGCGGCAAAGCCGTCTTTAATCTGACCTAAGAAATTCTCCTGTTTCAACATCCTCGCCGCATTGACAGTGGCCCCCTGGAGGATCTTTGCGGCACTCAACGCCTGTGCCCGGATGCCGAATTCCTTGCTCTGCTCCACCCATAGAGGCCCCAGTAGATCAGATCCATGGCAAATGGTAACTCCGGCTTCGTCTGCTAGGCGTAGAGATTGCAGACCTTGCTCCAGCACTTGAAGATTCTTTTCGCGGTTTGATGGTGGCAAAAATCCTGCATATTTGTCGGAGCCCATTGCATGGTAGGTGACAAGCGTAGGAGTAAACCACACGTTATTCTTCGCCATGTACTCGGCCGTCTCTTTATCAATGAGATTGCCATGCTCGATTCCTTTGACGCCATTGTCCACAGCATGCCTGATTGATCGAGGAGTGTAAGCATGAGCAGTCACGTACGTGTTGTACGTCTCTGCGACCTCGGTAATCGCCCTAATCTCAGCAGCGGTAAACTGGATATGTTCCAGTCGATCGTTCGGCGAAGCAACGCCTCCACTGGTCATAATCTTGATGAAATCTGCTCCCTGGCGAATCTGCTCTCGAGTAGCTAGTATGGCAGCGGGCACACCATCAACAACAGTGGAAAGACAATTCGTGGTGCCGCAACACGCTTCGTGGGCGGATCTGGAATCTCCATGACCACCCGTCTGAGAGATGGCCTTGTTTGCAATAAAAAGTCGGGGCCCAGGAAATACATCGTCTGCTATTGCCTCCTTCAGGGCCAGCGATGCACCCCCAGTATCTCTTAATGTAGTGAAGCCTCGGTACAGCACCTGCGCCGCCATATAAGGTTGACGAAAGTGAGACACGGCCATGTCGGGATGAACAATGCTCGCCGTAAGACCTTCTTCCCCTGGCACAGAGGATATATGGGCGTGGCAGTCGATCAGTCCGGGACTAAGATATTTGCCCTCCAAATCCACGTCAATAGTGTCGCTAGGATACCATTCAGTGTGTTCAGCAGATTTATCGTCAATTAATTTGATTAGGCCTCCTGATAGTTTTACAACGCGGTTGGGAAGGATTTCTCCTTTTGCTGTATCAACGACATTTGCGTTCCTGAAGATGTATGTCCTCTGGGGAGGGAGTTTCCATGGCTTGATGAGATCCGGCTCCGGCCCTGTCCCCAAGACGCCGGGACCTGGAGCAATTGGTTTCTCACCAATGACGGGAATCCTGCGTTGCGTCATTTTGACATGAGAGTATCACTATTGAGAAGATTGAGAATGAAGAAAAAAAATGATCTAGGCGTTGCCCAGTACGTGTCTTAATGAGGCGGGAAAGCACATGAGGTGAGGGGCAAACTGATTCGCAGGGGTTTGACAAACGCGGGGATCATCCCAAATTCTTCCAACATGGAAGAAAGACAATCTACATGCGTTTAAGTGAGTTGCTACATGTCACCAGCACTGCTGCAATTTCTATATAAATTGTCATGACGACACGCACGACAGACAGTTTGTAGCTACATTACTTGAGGCTTCTAATATGATGCTTGAATAAGCATGGAAAGAATCCTCATATTCGCTCATCTACAAAAGAAACGAACAATCAAGCGATTTGTTGCAGAAAACATTCCCGAATACTTCTAAGAAATGAAGACCTTTTTTTAGATGTTCAATCTTCTTTTTGTAAGGACTCTTCCTATCCAACTTGAAATGTTGAAATGTTATTGAAGCAATTCAACAATAAAACAGCAAAAAAACATGCCCCCACTCAGATTTGAACTAAGGACCTTTGCATTACGAGTGCAACGCTCTACCCCTGAGCTATAAGGGCCGTTTGCTTATCGATAAGGACCGTAATTTTTAACTTATATATGGACACGCTTTGATGCCAAACACCAAAGATGTGAAGGCGTCCCTATTTACTACCAACAAAAGGGTTGCCATCAGATGAACGGGATATTATGGCATGTTAATGCTGTTAATCATAGATTGACGAGGGCTATAGAGTCATTACCTTTTTATGAAGTAAATATAGTATAGAAGAGACATATTTAGAGAATCGGTGTAAGACAGCATCTACTACACAAACTCATATACAATCTAATTCCAACAAGATATTCTCTTCAATTATCACGTCAATCGCCAGCAATTTCGCTGTCAGGGCAATGGTTTGTTTGTGATTGTTGTGATAGCTAACCTGGCCCTTGTTAGGGTATCAAAGCGTCAACAAAGAAACGAGAGAGAAAACAAAAGGAACCGTGAGTATAGAATCGTATGAGATGCAAAGTGAGTGTAATACAAGAAACAGTATATAACTGCATTTCAGAACCTGTCATAACTAGCATTTACTACATGTCGCCTCACTAGTCTCACACTTTTGTCTATTTACTTAGCTGCATATGTGATCGGACCTGTCTGCCAGTATCATCCCCCAACCTCATCCTCCAACCATAATGCCCGAATACTACCACGGGTATAATCCGCCTTCATCCCTTGGTCGATCCAGTCATCATACATGCCAGCACTGACATGTACTCCCTAGCGAATAGCTGACTGTGGTCTTGTTGTGCCAAGATCATGCCAAGACTGGATTATCGCTTTTTTATTCTCTTTGGAAACTATTATCCCACAATCTGTAGGACAACGCGGGCAGGAAATAAATACCCACTGGCCAGGTATTTTTATAGCATGATCAAGCCCATCCTCAAGATCAGTTATAACTCGAGGAGGGGTGATCCAGCTCCGTGTCTGGATTGTAGCGCTGACTTTTCTCTTCTCTGCACGACTGTAATTAAGTCCACCTCGCAGACACCAGTGTGGGCAAATTGTTATATTTCTTTCTCGGAAAAGTGTCCAACGAGTTATTGTCTGCGACCACATCTTATTATATTTGTCTTCATGGCCGCCAGCTTTCCATTCTTGACGAAAAATAAACCAGTTATTGATAATCCTAGCATCTGCCGTGTAATGTGTAGGACCCATGAATTTCGATATCGATCGGAACGGTCTCATCATCATTTTCAGATGTTTTTGTTCCATATTACCCAGCCGTGCTAGCTTTAGGGCAAATTGGACATGAAGATAGTCGATGAAACAGCCATCCAGATATAGTGGGCTGGGCAGTTTGAAACCGCAGGGAAGACAATTATCTCCTATAGTCTTCAGAGTATTGCAATTGGCAAGGTGTAGCTTGCAACATTTCTGACACGCCCAGTAATTTGTGGATTGGTGTGCAACTCCTTCCCAAAATGCAAACCTATCCTCTCGGGAAAGCTTAGACGCTTCTTGCTTCCAGTCACGGAACATGATTCGCCGTAATGCTGTACATGTTTGTGAAAGAAATAGTTTATCGGACAAGCCTAGGTTGTTGGCGATAAGATATATGATCTCTAGTGGAACCTGGAGCATGGTGGCGTGACTGTTGACTTCAAGAGAGAGGTTTTCCGTAACGGGCACAGAAGTGGCAGGGTTTTGCATCTTGAATCTGTCAAGTAGGCGGCTTGGAAATCGAAGACACTTCATAAAATGTTTGAAATCGGAGTTTAATGTTTGGAAAGAGAGTGATTGTGGGATTAGTGATTATGGAAGAAGATGTTGAGACTGAAGCTTTGGCAATGAATGTTGAGAGAGACTGCAGAAGAAATTCCAGAGAAGAGATTCAGACCGGGGACCAGCAGCCTTTATAACGTCCGGGAAAACAACACTAAATCATTACGCCTCACATCGTTGCCGGGTGACGGTTGACTTTATGTTTATAGTTGTAAGGGGCTTCTATGTTGGTTCGGTGGGAATAGCCGTGGCGGAACGGTATCAAGCAGTTGCTGTGTAAAGTTCAATATAAGTAAATAGTAACAGTGCGGACGCAAATCATAATTCAAACCAAATGTCTGAATTGGTCTAAAGTAAATTCTGGTCCTGGTACTCCTGTTCCCACTTGATAACAGTATATGTGGTGGGCTCACTTAAATCGCGCTGGGAACATGATCGAAATCTATCGTAGATTCGATGTTACCGGGACCTATACATCACACTGGAGTGTTCTCATGGAATACCATTCCGGAGATAACAGGGATGGAAAGACGAATGAGAGATTGGCGCCCACAAATTAGCCATTCACAGAAGTGTAGAGATGCAGGGTGAAGGAGCGGTTATTAGTTTGGCCATTGGGCTATGACTCACCGTTTCAACATAAACTCCATAGAGTCCCACGACTTCATCCTTACACCAGCCACCCGATTTGAGTTGCGATAACAAATTCCTACACACAAACCATCATGTACGACAAAACCATAATCCTGATCGGCCCAGAAGGTTCTGGCAAGTCTACCATTGGCAAAATCTTAGCCAAAACTCTGTCGAAAGAGTTGTATACCCTTGACCGACACCGCGATGAACTCTACGCACCATATGGCTACGACAAGGACCTTGCCGCGAAGATATACGAAGAAAAGGGTCTTTGGGCATTTTATCAACACTGGAAAACCTTTGAATACAAGACCGTCTCACACATCTTGCAGAATGCGAGTCAAGAGGGGGATCAGTTTTATGGCAAGATTCTCGACTTCGGAGCCGGACACTCAGTCTTTGAGGATCCGCAACAGCTCGAAAATATTGAGGCGTTGATTAAGCCTTATGAAAATGTCGTCTTGGTAATGCCGTGCGAGGACGTCGATGAGGTGGTGAAGATTACAGAAGCACGGAGGGGCCATGAGCTTGGCCTCAATAAGCATTTTATGGAACATCCAAGCAATAAGAAGCTTGCAAAGCATATTATTTATACAAAGGACACCACAGCTGAGGAATGTGCTGAAAGAGCGCTTCGGATTATCAGAAGAGAGGATGCAACAAGTTTACCGACTCCCACAACTACGGATGCTAGCCCCGGAAACATTGCTTAGAGGACTGGGACGACCAAGCCCATAGAACGGTTACAAGGTCAATGAGATTTCGAAATAAATTAGTTTAGCTAAAATATAATAACACTCCAGATTATCTCTCACATCTGAGGACTCTTTGTCCAGCACCTCTGGAGCGTACTATGAAACACTCAAGCTGTGGCTTCGGGTTTCTTCGGTTCGCGAAGCATACACGTGTGTGTATAAGTTTCCCCATCGCTACTTCCAGGCAGGTCCACGGTAATCTCTTCCATCACTTGAAATCCAAATTTCTTGTACAATGGCACAGCCATTGGTGAGCCAGTCACCCAGCAAGCAAGGCCTTCTTGGTCGGCCAGCTCTGTGACCCAGGCCATCAGCAAGCTCCCGGCACCACGTCGCTGTGCCTTGGGATGTGTACCAATGAGCTTCAAAACTGGAGAAAAAGCGTCTTAGTTTCGCTTTCCAGAAAACACTCACTTAGTGAAAGATGACCAAGGACATACTAATGGCAGGCCGATTACCCAAATCTCGAAATTGGGCCCTCGCAGCTCTGCTACTAAATCCAGACCCCTCGGGAGCGGCAGTTGGCGCTTCTGGTGGCGGTGCACGATTTCTGACTATATCTTCCGGGGCGTCTATTGCCATTAGTAAAATGCATATGGAACTTAAAACAAGGTAGGGCACAAACCGGCTGGAGTAAATCGATCGGGATCAATATTGGTGTTCTGAAACCCAATCTTGACCCAACCAACCAACTCTCCCGTGTCGGTGTCGACGACCTTTTTATAGGCATTGAAAGCTTCGCAATAGTTTTTCGGCCAGCGGCGAATAAGGCCTGCTACTCGCTCATCATATGTTTGGTCTGCGAAGGAGGCTCTCGAGTACGGGTCAGTATTGAACGAGGTGGCATACGTGTTAGCGTATGCCTTGGCATCTTCAAATTTCATGTCCTCGAGCTGAAGTGGCATTTCGTTGCTTTATTGCTGATAGCAGACGCTTCTTGAACTTATTCTGCGATGACGCTGCGTAGGATTTTAGTCTTAAACCGGTTTTGGGACGTTTTGTTGTACTCAAAGGAACATACATCCAGATGATGAGATATTTCTGACTTCCTAGATGCTATCAAAGACTGCTTATACTAGCTAACAGTGATTTTATGATGCCTACCGAGAATGCAGAGTAGTAGTTCTCCGCTTCCAATGAGAGGGGGAAATGTGACCACCCAACGGTTTAATGTAACTAATAGCACATGCAGCGTGCTCCCCTCATGCTATTCCGTGCTCGGATCGGCTTGCCGCTATGTCTTACTCAGTCATCGGCTAAGTGTCTTCTTCCCGCATCACAGGCAGATGCTAACGTTGTTGGTTTCCGGTGCTGCTGCGTCTAAGTGCCATGATCGATGAACAAAGCGCATGCACATTTTAGTCGTAAAATTGAAGAAGGGAATTGAAACTAATGAGTCATTATGCATACGTTAAGTTAGAGAGAATATGGGAGTATATGGTTCATGTTGTTTTGGCACATGTATCTAATGATCTCTATCTGATGCTCTTTATTAAACCATTCCACCCATAGCATCAAATTTCGCTCTTTACAGCTATCGCATCTCGAAGTGACCACTAATAATGAGAAGTCAGGTACAGCTCTGACTGTTCCGATACTCATATGAATTCACTTCAGATGGAGTAGCTTTCTTACAGCCTCATACGGTGGAGGCACTGAAATATCGTATTACATGCATTTGACGCCATGAAGAGACTCTAGATGAACCAGCTACATATGTAGCCATCACACGTTTTCCAACTTAATCGTGACCCCATTTATCCTTTCCTGTGACTGGGGGTCCATGCGGTGGTATTGGGAACTCGTGTTCATAATCCAGTATTGTCTCTGCAAGCCCTGGCGCAGGTTTCCAACTGGGATTTGGTGTCTGTCTTGGTACACCTCCATTATCGTGCTCCTCCACCCATTCCAGTAATTTAGTAAAATTTCGACACTTGTGCATGGTATTAAAGTCGGGATGCGGAGTGTGGTGAGTGAGGACCCAGTTGGACGTGACGGGCGTAACATCACTCTCACACATTATGACTTGGCGGAGATAATCGATGCAGTGGTCTAGAGCAAGACCCATAAAGAAGAGGGTTATTAGCATGAATTAATAGTTAACAAAAGCAAGCTAGACTCACCGACGTGATTGAAGAACAGTTTATTCGTTACTTCGAACTCAATTGGCAGGTTTTCGGGCCTTGAATAATAATCTGCATAGATGACTTTTCGGATAAAGTTCTACTCAACGGGTCAGCCAATGCCCAATGCCAACAGATCCAGAGAATTTAATACCAGGCAGTGGAGCTGATGAAAAACCTCAATCTCGACCATAATTCCACCACCTTGTTCTTTGGGATAAGGTATGCCTGAATTTGTTTTATTCAACTCTGCGCGATGCTTTTCAGGCATTGAGAGCGGATGGACTTGTGATGTAAAGTAAGCACAAAATACGGAATTAGAAGTGATGATAAGGTTTGATGTTTACTTTTACCAACGCGAGTCCAAGCTTCGTCAAGTTCTGGTCGGGGGTGCCCTTTGTACACATTTTCGGCGTCAAGCTCCGCCTCAAACTGATAATCATAATATTCCACTGCCTCAAGCAACGGCGCTATGATTGGGTCAGCTTGGTCAAACTTGACGACAAACTATGAACAACTTACAATAGCTTGAATTCATGCGGACGCACTCCAACTCAGTGCATCCTGGTTTCATCACGTACCCTAAGGCCGCACCTACCAGTACACTGCATATAATCTGTAGACTGACTATAGCCCATCTCCATACTGTTGCCGAACTAGGTTTCCATTTCCTTGATCGCTGAGATGTATTGTCTTCTCCAATCCATGTCGAGGTGGAATCAAGCTCGTCTTCAAGCCTATCGTAATAGCCCAGAAGCTTTTTGTTTTCGGCTTCAAGGCTTGGGCGCCCCTTCTCTGTACTCGACGCTGACCCAAGATCCATTTTGAGAATGCAAACTAGTCTAAACGTAAGGTCAATAGTAGACTTTATGGATGCGAAATCTGAAATATGTAAGGTATTCCGGAGTTTGGTAGTGTCTGCACGTAGGTAGGCTGGCCTTTTGATTCGAGGCCGCGAGACCAGGTGCGAGTCCGATGATGTAGCTCTAGACTCGGAATTGAGAGACATGGCGGCCGAAGTGCAGCAACTATCCGAACCGAGACACATACATACATCTCGGACCGCTTTCAAACATGCGAGAATCAAGACGTCATGGAGATCGGAAACTATGTGTACCAAACGTTCAACTACGAGGCTCGGATTTGAGAGCTGAGAGCCGCTCATTGCGTAGCGGTAGGAGAATCGCGGTGACTCGGCCAACGGGACTGTGCTGCACCCCCCGGAGAAGTCATAGTCAATAGTTACAGGTGTAAACTCTTCTTCGGGTAAATAATCGCGAATAATCGGATTTAGCACAATGATTTGCCTCTCAGAGTGCAAGTATTACAACTACGGTGGCAAGCGAAAGGACGGTGTATTTGGTGACTGTAATTGCACTGGTTCTATAATTCATCACTAAACTTCGTAATGCAAGACTTTAAACATAATTCAAAATCTTGGTAACGCATACTTTTGTACATGGCGATAACTAGAACAGCAGGCACTTTAGGCATGGCTAAGACTATGAACCGGTAATGTCCATAAAGAGAAAAGAAATGGCAAAGGAACCATGGCCTCATGAGGTGTACTAGTAATATAGCCAGTAGAGTTTAACGCTTAATCAATACATTGAGGCATGAGATATTGACCTGTCAATCAATAGAACAGCTCCTAAGGACACGGAAAAGGTAATAAACTTCACGTATATTGCCTATGGGAGAGCTAATGAGGGCGAATTGAACTATCCTCACATGTCCTACATACGGCACCGTATTGGTCATTATCAACCCCCCTGCTCGCCAGTTCAAAGCCTGAACAATGCCCTATTGATACTTTCGGCTTCCAGCGTCAATATGAGGTAGATATCATCGAATTCACACTAGTCATAGTGTTGCTTGTCAGGGACAACAGTATCTTTAGTACGTTTATCGTAGTGTTGCTTGTCTGGGACTACAGTGTCCTCAGTTCGCTTGTCGTAGTGCTGCTTATCGGGAACGACTATATCCTTATTGCGCTTGTCATAATGTTGTTTATCAGGGACGACAGTGTCCTCCGTACGTCTGTCATAATGCTGCTTGTCAGGCACAACAGTATCCTTGTTACGTCTGTCATAGTGCTGTTTGTCAGGAACCACGGTATCCTTGTTGCGCTTATCATAATGCTGTTTATCAGGAACAACGGTGTCTTCGTGGCGTTTATCGTAATGCTGTTTATCTGGAACAACTGTATCCTCATGACGCTTATCGTAATGTTGCTTATCAGGAACAACGGTATCCTCAGAGCGAGAAACAAGATTCAAGCTATATGCCGCAGATCAGCGTTTGATGATATGTAGATGATATGTTTTGCCTACGGTTGTGCCACTGGAAGCGCAAGCGCCATGGCAGTGGAGGCCAAAGCGGCCATGGCAAAGGCTTTAGTGTACCGCATAATGCTAACACGTTATCAAATTTTATTTAAAAACTCTGTTCAAAGATATTGGCTAGGATGCGATGCTATCGTTGTTGAGTTGCAAGAATGCTGTTCAAGCAACGCGAGAGACGACTTCTTATATAGCCTTAGAGCGCCGAATCTCTCAGTCACATCTCAATACGACAGCCGTGAAGAAATGAAACAAAATCAGAATATTGCATCATTTTCACAGCGAATTGACGGCTAACAGCCCCGATGCGAAGCATTTCGACGTACTGACACAGCTTCTATCGGGCCCAGACAATGTCAGTACCGTCCTTTCGTCGCAAATAGGCCTGGATATTTCAGAATCGTAGCTGAGAAGTAACGTCAAAACAAAACTCAACGGACGTTCCGAGACAAGCTTGACATCAATGGAGTTCAACATAACGAGATGTGGAAAACGACGTCAGTGGTGGAAGTCACTTACGGGAATAGGAAATGTCGCAGAATGTCGCTCTTAGAAATCCGACGGACCGAAGTGCAGATCCATCTAATCTGTAAAAAGGGCGGACCGAGCTGCTCATCTTTCGATGATGAACTTTCTTGGCGTAGATCATCGGCAAGTGCCAGTGTTGTAAGCCTTGACCAGTGGTAATTCATCACCGAGGTTTGCGACGGCAAGAAGATCTATTAGGTAGATGGTAAACTACTCCATCTCAGTTTTGTTTCACTGGCTGTGACCGCCACCGTAAGCATCCTCACTTGGAGAAGATTACCATTGGATCTTCACATAGCCAAATAAAGCAGAGAAGTCGGATGCCATAATTCGCGAGTGTAGTTCAGCAGCTGAGCAGCAAAGCAACCATCAAAGACAGTAAGACTTTCAAGAGACGTGGAGCAGGTATTGCACGTAATCAGGATATTGACTGCTTGCAACGTTTAATACACGATGGCTGTGAAATTGACAGTTATCTACATCATCGCTCATATGCTCATGTTAGAGGCTATGGGCGCTGCAATCTATGGCTCGTCGAGTAACAAATCAACCCAGCGCGGTAGAGTCTCAATGGCCAAACGTGAGATACCCAGCTCTCACAGACTACATGAGCGACAAAACTTCCACTGGGAAAGCCAATGGGAAAAACAAACCAGAGTTCCAGCCCATGGTGTGCTTCCCATGCGTATTGGTCTCGTGCAGAGTAACATTGACGAGGGAGAGCGTCGTTTACAAAAGATGTAAGCAAACGTTAAGCCCTCCAATGAGTGTTCCCTTTGTAATGCAAGTTTTAGATCGAACCCCAGGTCACCAGATTATGGAAAACACATGTCGCCAGAGGAAATAATCGAAATGTTCGCCCCGTCTGAGACTGCTTTCGGTGCTGTAAAGGACTGGCTCGTTAGCGCTGGGTTTGCTGATGAGGCCATCTCACTTTCGGCCAACAAGCAATGGATCCAATTTGATTCAACAGCTGAAGACGCTGAAAACCTTCTGTTTGCAGATTTGTTTGAGTACCAGCACCTTGCGTCAGGCAGCAAGACTGTCGCTGTCGAGGAGTACTATGTTCCCCTCCATCTTCGAGAGCACATAGACTACATCACTCCTGGTATCAAGCTTCAAGCACATCCTAGTAAGCTGAAAAAATTGATGAAGTGCCAAATTCAGGAGCTACAAGAGAAGCCTATGAGCAGATCCGCGCATAAAAATGCGCTGTACACAAATGATGAAGACGGTATAGGTAGCGGCAATAGCAGTATGGCACCAATACCTTTTGTTTCGGGTTCTTGCAATACAGATCTCACCATTACTTGTATCAGAGCTCAATACGACATTCCCAATAATACAGTTGCCATACCTGGGAATGAGCTTGGTATTTTTGGCGGTCTGGATGAGCATTACAGCAAAGCTGATCTCGACACATTCTTTTCCACGCTTCACCCACACATACCAAACGGCACCTACCCACAGGAAAGACTGATTGATGGCGCTACTGGCTCCGTTGAAGACGTTCAAGGATACAACCAGTCTGTTGCGGGTGTCGAAGCAGATATGGACATTGAGGCTGCCTGGCCGTTGATTTGGCCACAAGGCGTTGTTCTGTTCCAAACAGATGATCAATTCTATGAAGTCAGTCAAAAGGCTCCAGACACACCATACCATGGCTTTTGGAACACTTTCTTTGATGCACTTGATGGGTCATACTGTACGTACTCAGAATACAATCAGACTGGTGACTGTACTAGGCCAGAATGCCTTGATCCTTTGTACCCCAATCCTAATCCCGATGGATATAAGGGTCAGCTACAATGTGGTGTATACCGTCCTACGAATGTCATATCCATCTCTTATAGCGGTGGTGAGGCGGATCTACCTGCATCGTACTTGAGGCGACAGTGCAATGAGATTATGAAGCTCGCCTTACAAGGTGTAACCGTGGTTGAGTCATCTGGAGACTATGGCGTGGCTTCTTACCCAGAGAACCATTTCACGAATAATGGATGTGCTGGAACTGATGGAAAAGTCTTTTATCCTTCCGCCGATATAAGCTGTCCTTACGTTCTAGCTGTCGGCTCCACGCAGCTCGAGAAGTCTAGGGACAACAATACCACATACTATGAGTCGTCTACCTCGTACAGCGGCGGTGGATTCTCTAACTATTTCGACGCACCCGAATGGCAAACGGATGCCATCTCCTCGTATTTCGATCAAGTCACTTTAAACTTTACTAGTTACGAAAATCCCGGCGTCAACTTCAGCGATGTTGGCGATGGTGTCTACAGGGCTGGTGGCCGCGGTTACCCTGACGTATCGGCTGTTGGAGAAAGATTGGTGGCTTTCAAGAGAGGCCGATGGGGTCATGTCGGCGGCACATCTCTCTCAGCCCCCATATGGGCAGCTATAATCACGTTGATAAACGAGCGCCGTCTCGCTGCCAACAAAAGTACGGTTGGCTTCATCCACCCTGTCTTGGTATGGTTATCCCATCTCTCAGTAGTGATATTTATAGGCTAATCAATCTTAGTATGCCCATCCCGAAGTCTTTGTTGATATCACGGAGGGCTCTAATCCAGGTTGTAATACAACTGGGTTTCCAGCAGTCAAAGGATGGGACCCTGTCAGTGGTCTTGGGTGGGATTCTCCCTTCAACTTTGCTTGGGCGTTGATTCACTTGAAGCTAACTTCAGTAGAACACCAAAGTTCCCGAAATTAGTTGACTTATTCCTCAGCTTATGAGAACCGGCTGATAAAGAGGAGGTATGACTGTAGAAGAAACGATACTATGTAGTATCAACAACAACGGAAGTGGTAGAGCAGTAATAATGCTTAATATTCATTCCTCCTATATCATTATACTACCAGCCAAAGCTCTCGTTATGGAACCAAACATCTCTGTCTCTCTCGACCCAGTGTGTCACTACCCGTCTCACAGCAGCAGCCATTTCATCAGGGCCACATACGACAACTCCAACACGTCTGCCATGACCTTGCTGAAAAAAAGCGTTGACAATCTGCCTTATATTTGGCCGCTGGAAGCTTTCCACAGGTACACTACTATCGTTCACTTTACTCTCCTTGTCAAGACTGCTCATTTCAACATCACTTATGCTTGAACATTCGCATGCCGAATTATCTGTTGATTCAAATCCACTCCTTGTGCAAAAGAGGCGCAACCCACTCTCTTTCAAAATGCCGCTGTCTGCCTGGGTGGTGCACCATGCCGCTTCGTTGATGTTGCGGGTTGCCCAAATCGTCTGAACCCGTAACGATGGGTTCTCTGTCCTGATATGCTTGAGCAGCGGCAGAATAAAGGTTGCACCGACGCCTCCGGCAAATAGCAGCACTCCATCGAATTCAGATCCGGAGAAGCTGGGGAAACTAGTATAATCTCCGTATGGACCGTCAAAGCTGAGAGCAACATTAATGTCTCTTAATAATGGGTCCGAAAAGCTCGACAGAGTCTTCGTGGTCGGCCCTCTCATTTGACGCACAACGAGCATAAACTCCCCTGCCTCTTCATCAATAGCTGCCACCGTGAATGGATTGAATATAAATTCAGAGCCAAGATAGGATAACAGCAGAGGGGCTTTCTTAGATTTCGACATAGGAGGAATGCTCAGGTAGATATGCGACCCAGGGCGAGATGCCAGGCTCTTCATCATGTTATCTGAGCTTTTTACTTTGACCTTGACAAGATCGGTGCCGATGATGCCTTCTACAGCACAGAAGCTCGTTACCCTGGTATATCGGCGGATACCAAGATCAACAATAGCCACTGCTAAAGCTTCAGCCATGTAGATCCTCCCATGAGGAACATGGAACCAGACAATAAAAGGAAGAGCCAGGGCGACTGTAATATGGATGATAAAGAATACTCGATACGATAGCCGACGTATCAGTTTCAACGAGGTAGTGTTGAGTAATGTCATGCAAAACAACCCACTCATGCCCAGGGCTGGAACAACGCGAAGAAAAGCTGCTGGCAATCCCCCGACTTGAAAGTAGTAGTTGAGATATAAAACCCCGTGAAGTGTAATGAATAAGTATGTTATACGGCCCAGAGTTCGATGCCATCGGTTCAAATGTTCATGCGATGTGCGTAAAATGAGCGCAACTGGATTGAACCATTTTAGTGATAGCAGGTAGAGTATGGGTAGTTGAGATATGCCAACAATGCCAAATCGTCGAGCCAGATGATGATAGTCTAAGAAGATTTTTTAGCAGATATTCTTCAATCCACAATTGCGCCGACTATCCTTACCTGTTCCTGTGTCCTTTGTGCAGAGAAATAGCAACCAAGCCGCCCAGACACCACCAAATATTAACTGATCTCTTTGACACAAGGTCAAGCCGGCAAATTCGACATTGTCGCTAAGCCACCAAGAAAAACGGCGCCATAGAGCCAAAGGCGAGCTTGCGACAGACGCTTCATAAAACGCAACGGCAGATGACGTTGCCTCAGCATCGTAAGGTGCTTGTTTCTCGGTCAATTTACCTAGCCTCCATCGTACAAGTCTCACTAAGAGCAAACCAATGATAGGTACAAGGGGTGATAATTGTGCGTATAGACCGTACTGATCGTTCAAAATACGGCGTTTGTGTCTATCAGCCTCAGAGAGAGTAACGAATTGATAGGGCCAATCCATCGCCTTGCTGTAGTCATACAGCCGTTCTTTGCTAGCTGGCAGTGAGAGGTAGACCGAAGAGGTTTCCATTTCAGAAATGGTCACTAAGTCGACTG
Organism: Trichoderma afroharzianum; assembly: GCA_037893235.1. Lineage (NCBI taxonomy): Eukaryota > Fungi > Ascomycota > Sordariomycetes > Hypocreales > Hypocreaceae > Trichoderma > Trichoderma afroharzianum. The sequence continues at coordinate 247,534 of JBBLXW010000019.1, read as the reverse complement.
GTTGGGATAGAAAAAAAACAGTTAGCCATTTGGCAGCTAAAAGTTGGTGCTTTGCTTCACTTCTCGCTTTGTGAGACACGTTGGTTCCCGGTCCGAGGAAGTGTACAACTACATTCGTGCATCTATACAGTCGGCTGGCCAGAAGTTGTTAAATTATTCATCGCAGCTTAATTTATCATTACCTGATACAATATGAGACAGAGGGCGCAAAAGTAACATGCATCCCGAATATTTCTCGGAGCAGTGAGGTTGAGAATTGGCTCCGGTCCGAGTCCGAGCACATCACACCAAGTCGGTCCGAAGTGAAACAACAAGTCATCATTGTGCAGCAAATGACGGCATAATATCAAGTTGACGAATTTGATTTAACAGGAAGAGTAAAATCTAAAAATTGCTTATGCCTTTGTTCCATGAGGATATGTGAGCCTGCTGTCCTAGTATTATGCTCTCGTAAGTACACGAGTACATCTTCCCTTAGCTATGAATCATCCAGTCTAATCTCGAATTGAGATATAATTGTCACTCATAGAGAAATCTCAATATGTGGCCTCTTAAAGTCAAGACAGCGTACGAACGCGTTCAAGGAAGCGACGTTTCTTCAGCTTCAAACTCATTCACTGATGGCGATGCTGAGAAATTAGACGGGCTTCATCCGTCCAATTCTCACCCTCGCAGCAAGTTCCAATACTTCTACGACGCACTCCGTACATCAATCGGTTTATTTTGCCTCTGGATAGTTCTAGTGACCGCATGGAGAACCACCTTTCACTCAGCTCCTCGTGCTATCAGATACGAGAAACAAACACTGGAGTGCGGAAACACCACAGAAGAAGCAGAGGCGCGCGGCTGTGCCTTTGACTTGCTTTCACACAACTGGGTAGCAAAGCAATGCATGGATTCCTTGACAGAATCAGAGTATCGCGAATACGTCAGCAGCCATGATCGCAAAATGGGACCCTATCCCTACTTTCTCGACCCCGACGGCAAGAATCGCGTCGTTGGCGAACGCGCCTTTGCACTTCTTGCCAACGGCCCAACTCTCGCGGACCAGCACGTCTATACTACTCGAGAAGAACACCTGGCACATTGCAAATATCTTCTTCGGCGTACTCATCGAGCTGCCGAGGGTAAAGTGCAGCTCAATGAAGAGAATAAGCAGTTTTGGCATGCAGCACACTGTTTGGAAGAGCTTAGCAATCCAAATAAAAAGCCAATGGACGAGTTGAATGAGGGGTTTTATGTTGGATTTGCACCTTGTACCATTGACGTACCAGTCTAAGAAGATTGACTTCTATCTATCCGAGGGTGTAGTAAAGGCTAGATGAGGCAGCAAATATTTACGTTGAAGAGTGGAGAATTCATCAAGTTCATTTCTGATCGATCTATAACCACTCTTCATTTTGCTACTAATGATTGTCGTGATTCTCTTTTGCCAACTGGTGCACAATTCTCACAATTTCTGTAACTTCTTCTTGGGGACCGTCGATATCGCCAATCGCCATACGTCCAAAGAACCCAACCGCCATGGAAAGGTAAGAAGTATCTTTACTATTGTTACCATCGCAAATTATACTGGCCGCCAGTTTACAAGAAGCGACGCGAATTAGCTGGTAAAATGACCTGGAAACTTGTTAGTCACTTTCCACATTAGAATACGTGGGAGTACCAAACATACAGATCCAAACGAACGTCTGCCACGGTGAACTGATAACTAGCCTCAAGGAGCTTTTTCACCGCTGAAGTTTGCTGCTGATCTCCATGTGATGGCCACAAATTGAGATCAGTAACGGCTAGAGACTCTGTTGGTGTCTGCTTTGCATATACTGCAAGTAGAATCTCATAGTACAGACAGAAAATGTGGAGCTTTACTCTTCGCTCTTGAGATCTCATCATGCTCAGTCCAACTATTTGACCATCAACTAATTGAAGATCCGATGGCAATCGCTGCATCCATTTACGGAGCCGCTCTTCAAGGGCAGAGATGTAGCTCGAACCTTGGGTTTGCAGTGATCTTTGGCCATAGAATTCCTGTAAGATGAACGCGCAGAGACTCGCATGGTGGCACCATATTGACAACCAATCAACTGATGCCAAATGCCCTTCTAGCTTTGGCGGTTCATGATCGATAAAGTCATGATTAAGAAGCTGCGTGTTTGTCAGTGCTGAAACTTCTTAACAGGGTAGGATCGATGAGTGACTGCAGACTGACAGGAAAAGTCTCTGTTCGAAGACAAAAGCGCTGCTCCATGGCATATAAAAACCAAAAGGCCTTCTTCACCCTTCTCCTGTCATCTGGTGTAGCACACAATGCATTTATTGAGCTGCTTCTGTTTAAGCGCATTATTTGTGAATACTGAATGCCGTTAAATAGGAGACTGCGGGTTTCTCTCGATTCAATGAGTAGCCCAAAGTAAATCTATGGCAGACATGAGTTTAGTATATGAGCTAGCCACTCGTTAAGTATTAGAAATACTATACCATTGCGACAAGAGCCTTCATTCCATTATTAGTGTTCTATCTAGTGAAATAATTTGACAGGGAAACGTCCAATCTTACCTCTAAACTGTGAACAGAGAAGATCCCATTCGACAGCTGATCTTTAAGCTTCAAAGCCTCATTAAAATGAAGGAGAGGATTGTGTTGGAGTTCTGGTAGTCTTTCACATCGGCCTTCGCAGTATAGAAAATGGGTTCCAAGGGCAAGCACCATATGGATAAGGGCTTTTGTGGGCATCGAGCACGGTAACTGACCCAAAGCATCGTGAACGGCGCTTTCCAGTGATGTCCGATCTAGGAATACAGAGACACTAGAGCTATTGTTGGCAACACAATCTTTAATTAGATAATTTTTGTTGGTAGGCATCTTACCCTAGTTGATCACTTAAACACACTGTGTTTGACATGTTGGCCACAAACTCATTTCCAACAGGTGAGAATAAGGGAGTGACTGGTGGTACGTACCATCGATACAATCAAAAACGAACGTTCGGTGGGTGGTGAGGTTGTCGACATTCACCTCTAGGCTACCAAAGATTTCGGGAGGATAGATTGTGACATTGTGCGTCATCACTTTCTCCAATGTATGAAGAAGATAGTCGTTTTTACCGAGGCGCTGTCGATGGCAATATTGCTCAATGCTATCCAGTATCGAGTCCTTTATCAAACTGTTCTGTCTAGTTTTGACTCGGTATTCGTTCATTTCCGACATGCGCTGGTCTCCAGGAGATGCAGTTACCGAATGACCCTGTTTGGAACTTGTATATGAGCTTGAGAAAGGTTGTGTGGATGGCATCTTTGAATCCACAAACAATTGTTCATTAAAGGAAAATTGTCCCTTTGTATCGAACAGGTTATGGCAAGCAGGTATGATGGTGTCGCCCGTACCACTAGAAGGAATCGCATTCAAGTCGAGGAACTCAGTTGACTCTAGATGACTGGTGGAGTAAGGAACAACACATGGTGTAAAAATATCTCCAAGATATTCTGGTTCGAGAAACGATAGGCCACTTTCGCTAAATGGAGTATTGTCGAACGGCGATTCAATCTGCGGTGAGATTGGCGTCTCGGGCAACGCCTCATGGCAATCAATGGACAATCGTGACTGATGTGTTGGTACATATTTACAGTCGAAGCCAAGCCTCTATATTAGGGTTGTTAGTTTTATATCGAAAACACGGCTAGATCGGAGACCAAGACCTCGCATTCACTACACATCCTTTTTCCATCACCTGCATTCAGGTTAGAACGATCACCAGGCTATCCAATCGCCGGTTGGGTAGACATACATCGAACTTTGCGAGCTCTACAACGATTGCAGGCCCCTCGCCGTCTTGTAATTCGCCGTGGCTCCCTTAGTTTGCCTTTGCTAGAATCGGCCACAACCATCTTCAGATTTATATTTGAGGGATAAATCTGGATGAAAGAAGCACTAAAATACACACCCCCATACTATACTTAACCGGAGTACGGATGACACGTATTTACAATAGTTATATGCTATATCTTGGTACTCCACTCATCATTCATTTGCCATCGGCGATTGCCGCCGTGGTGAAATCACATATGATCCTACAAAGGTCACAGATATTTGTAGCATTGATATCTATTGAACCGTGAGGCAATTGCACAGTTGAAATGACGTATCTAGAGCCTAGGAGACTTTCTTATAGGCCAGAAGATGCATGCTTACATGGTCTGAGCCATGTCTCGTTGTGGCAGAATTCGGTCTGAGAAAACTGGAGTCTCCCTATTTGATCTATCACCAAATTTTGAAACCTTTGACTTCATTTAAGCACCAGCCTGGTAGGACTGCCTGTTTGCTAATCTCACTGAACCAGGGACCCCACTGGTTGAGACTCAAGTAAGAAAGAGTCACGCGTTCATGAGAAAAGATGAGAATTTGGAGAAAATAGCACTATTAACTATAGAGTATACATTCTACTCGAACCCTAAATCGTAAAATAACAGTCCATATTAACAGTAGAGGTTGACCGACTATAGATGTACATAGTCTACCTGGACAGTGCAAGACGTATCCCATAGGGGGCATGGCGCCATATAATATTTGGTTCTTGTTTGAGACACTCGCTCAATTAGGCACGGTAGCCAGCCACAACTTTCGGCAATACGTCGTTTGTCTCTTCTAAGCCACCTATACAAAGTTTTTCCTCCCCGTCAATCTGCCCATTCATTCTCTACAGTGTTCGTTATCTATGAAATAATTCTTCTATTGAAGCAGGTGGCAGATCTTTACGTCCAATGGCGTCCACGTTGGGGAGAGGTCCGAGACACGGTAAAGGATCGTCGAAAACAAAGCCAATAGCTCAACGACTGGAAATGCCGAGTACCGTGGCTAATGCAGATTACATCACATCACATCACATCGCCAATGGTACATCTTGTATATTTATGCTGGTGCTCGTCTTTGAAGATGAAAACCACTTATACAGAAAAATTAAATTGCATAATTTCAAGCGATATATCTCAAGGGATAAGAGATTTCGGCGTGGGCAGGTACATTCGGTTAGACCACTTATAGGTGGGCCACCAGATATATATCATCCGACAGTTCGAGAGAGTCGAATGAGAAATATAATGGTTTAAATGCTATACGATCAACAAACACGTCGCCTCTGAGACAACTTCTGGCAGATAGGTACATCCACTTTCCCGATAGGGTATGAGAAATTGGCGTTGGGTGACATAACAAATGCTACAAAATTGCCAACTCTGGATGTGAAGAAAGGAATGTCATAGGATTTGAGAAAGAGGGAGCCGGTGCATGGAATAATTTCCCGACCATCGTCACCAAGGGTATCTGTGACTACGCAGAAAACCACAAGGCTGAAGAATGGCAGAGATATGCTTCTGTAGCTGCTATTGCGTGTATGAAAGCTATCACAAGCCAATAGAATGCTGTAGATTAGCCTCACAATGTTCAATCTAGGCTAGGTTAGTCTAGGCTTTTGACTCATTGGTCGAATCAAACTGACTCGGGGCAGTTAGACGTATAGCTAGAGCATCTTCAAAGCTTTCGAACTCAAAACTATGAAGATTATAAGATCTTCCACCCTCGTCCCGCTCTAGTAAGGCCTTTCCAGGGCGGAGACGAGCATCAAGATGGCGCAGCAGCAGCGATGTACAATATTACACCAACTATTCTGCGGGCACCATGGGTTTCTCAAATATTCCAACAAATGAATCGCCGTGAGCGGTCAAGTTGCCCTTTCTCAACCGCTATGGAATATACTCACTACGATTGCTTCACAGTTAAGTATTGGTGCCGTTATATGTGAGCTTGATAGAATTGATGAGTGAAAGAACTTTGACACATTGATGATTATCAGGGAATTGTAAAAGTCTCAAAGTAGAAGCAGAGATAAACCGCAATTTGGATCCGTATTAAAGTTCCTGGTTACTTGCTGGTCACGTACCGCGATGAGCCAGCAGCTCCATGGCCCGGTCGAGAACTGTCCTCAGATTCTATTAGGCAACAAGGATGCGAGAGAGGAAAAGTAGGTCAGCATTTTTATGAGATATTGCATCAATAGTTTGGTGATACGTTACAATCAAATTCGCATTTAGAAGTTGTATGGGATATCCTTAACCGCTAGCGAGATTGGTGCGGTCCTAGTAATTAGAGTCACTTAGACATATCCTAAGAGACTCAAAGAGCCATAATAGTAGCTATTTCATTATTTTTGGCATTTGGTATCCCATATTTAGCATAAACAAACATTCACATAAGTTGCACAAAGGATTGTGCTGTCTCCATCCTGTGTTACAGACTCACCCCAAAACGCCGTAATCCTGAGGTTGCAGCCTTACCATGGTCCTAGGATAGACAATACTTAAACGGTGCTATCTGATATATGGCTAGGGTTTGCTTTCTGTGAACTTTGAGGGGAGGCATCATTTACAATAGCTATTGAGGCCATTGCCAATGCAATCCAGAGTCATACATTTTTATCTACATAGATGTGCCTGAAATCATGATTTCTCTTGTAGATACAATGAGTCCATACTAGTATAATGCTTAATACTATGTATGGACCTCTGCCGGTGCATAAGAACTGGTAATGCAGTGTGCTTTTTATGAAGGTATATAACTACTACCGTAACATAATATATGCAATGCCTCTGCATAGAATCGCGGGATCGTTGTATAACAAGGCATTGTTCGCTAGGGTGGTGGCGCTCTGTCTAGACTCCTAGCGGATGGAGTATGCGATCATTGTATCATCTAGGACAGCAAATAGGACCTTTTTATGTACTTCTTTCGTCTCATACCAAGTAAAACTGTCTTAACATGTGATTATTCAGGCGCAGCTAGGCGGAGACTTGTCCCGCGCATGCAGCACGAAAGTCGTACTGTAGAACATCATAGGACGGTCTAGACCATCAGCACTGCCTCTTTTTCATAACACATAACCTATATCTTACCAAGTTGTGAAATCCTGTTGTGAGGCTAGACTAAGAAATAGCTGCAAGGGGGCTGAAAGAGTCGTTTACCTTCGTATCACGCTGTGAGACAAACATCAGCCGCAGAGAGGGGTATTCAGCTCTCATAATATATCCAAGTTGCGATTATTCATTGCCAAGGCATCATCTAGTAATCCAACCGTCCGTTGTTAACTATAAAGACTCAACCCTAGCCAAAATGTTTCACCACCCAGCTGAAAATCTACAATCGCATACACATATTAGCATAGAGCCAAGGCAAAATGGTGAACATCGACACAAGCAGAATCTACGTCCTTAAGAACAGCTTTACAGCTGCAGCCAAAATACTTGCCCTAACAGGAAATGGCAACTCCCTCTCCATGGTAGATGCAACCAATGTTACTTCCAATAGTCTCTGGTTCCTTACTCCAACGAATTCAGCTGGCTACTATCGCCTACACACCCTCACCGATGGCGTGAAGCAGTCACTTGATGTCATTAATGACAATGGAGTGAATAGCGTTAACCTTCATTTTGCCAGTACTGGAGAATACAGCGGCCAATACTGGAGATTCGACCAGTGGAACACGAATCCTGCCTATCCGTACAGGCTGAGCAACAGCTTCACGGGGACAGGCCAACACCTAGACGTGTATTCTGACACTTATCAAGCTCATCTGGCTGGCGGCGATTACTCCGGGCAGCATTGGGCTCTGGTTTCTGCGAACACTGTCCTCGTGACCCAGTCTTGATGACAGCGCAGGTTAGGGACTTGTCGCTGTAAGATCTTTGCCCTTGATTACGATGACTATTAATACTGATTCAAGTTACAGATCCCATCATATCTGAGAGTACATTCAACCTACTTATTTCTAGATCTCTGTTGAACTTCTTTTGGTATCAAAAATAGAAATATCAGTGCCAGAATTTTTATAGCAAATACTTGAATGGAATGATTTATTCACAGAGCGACCTAATCCTAAACGTAGTGAATGGCTCGATAAAAGGCTATGCCCCGTCCCTCCTGTATCAATTCAACCAGAATTCAAGTCCCACTCATAAAAGAACTTATATAAAAGAACTTGTAGCGAAATAAAAAACGTTGCCCTTACACAAGGAACTCGCATGGCGTCACCTACTCAAACCTTGAGGCCTTCCTCCGTAATCTTCTTTATCAATCGCCTCTCTACTTCAACCAGGTACCTTGCTATAGCTACATCCTTGAACTCTGGCATAGGAGCGTTGAACGCGGGGACAACCCTCGTCCCTTCAGCCGTCGCCTCAAATATCGTCCCATCACCATATTGAGGATCCTCCAGCAGTTCCAACATGGCTTCGGCAATATACTCAGGGCTAGCTGCCAAGTCTTGCCTCAACGCGTTTCTTCTTTCTAGATCGTCGGTTAAAAGTGGTGTCTAAATGTCAAATGCAGTCAGCCTCCATTATTCTGGGGTTTATATTCGCATGCCTACATTTACAGCGCCCGGCGCAATTGCCGCCGTTCGAATGCCAGCCGTTTCTCGTAAAGAGCCGAGACTTCGGACAAAGCCGTGAACGCCATGTTTACTAGCATGATACATAGGCGTCCCGAGGCCGTATAGATATCCAGCCATGCTGCCGACTACGAGAAGCGAGCCCGGAATTCGCCGTGAGGTCCAATGTGCAATGGCGAGTTGGCTAAGCCGTATCGGGTGTATCAAATTGATGTCAAGCACAGCATAATGTCCCGGATCGCCATTCGCATCATCTGTTGATGGGCTATCTGGATTTGTCACCGACTTTGGCGGCTCCCAGAAGGAACTCCATTTAGGATCAAAGACTCCAGCTCCTGGCACGACTATGTCGACCTGTGGGAAAGCTGCCTCGGCTGTACGGGCCAGTTCTGTGAGCTGTGGCCAAGATCTCACATCTGTCTTCTTGAATAGTGCAGCCGGTCTGGAAGCAGACGGCGGCTTCGATGGCTCGTGTGGGTATTGCTTCAGAAGTTCCTGAGCTTCTGGTCGAAGACCCAAGTCACCGATCAAGACGGAACACCCGCGAGAGAGGAGTTTCTTTGCAAATGCAAGATTGATCCCTGTAGAGCAGTTAGCTTACTTACATGTAGGTAACTTCGCTCAATTACAAGACGTCGTACCTGAGCCACCACCGGTGATAATGGCATGTTTTCCTAGCACGGACAGCGTCATATTTTCACCTCGATATACGATATTCTAGGCTATACTGTTGGTACTGGCTGGTGCCTTCGATTCCCCGCATGCGATTGATAGCCATTTTATAGACCACCTACAGTTGACGTCTTTTGAGACCATTCCAAGGTTGTGTTACATGGCATATGCACGTGCTAGGTATCGCCCTGCAAATGGACATTCTGGGAGCAATACAACATTGAATCCAATAGTAGATTCCAAATTCTGATGGTATACGCGGGGATCGGTGCAATATTTGCGGAGTTATCATATACTTATCTCCGTAAACTGTCTTTGTCCTACCATTCTCGCAGTCTTCAAGGTCCCGCTTACCGAAATCTATGACGCTCTCAAGAGGAGATGAAAGAGGCTCTGAGTCAGCATCATCTAGCATAAACTGTATTTTGTAGAAACATCCTGTAAATGGAATATGTTATATTCCATTTTAGGTTGTGGAGAGACAGCGCGGTAAAGTGAGGCTACTCCTACTAAAAAATTACTCTAATTACGAGATGAATACTTGCTAATCTATCCTAAAGATCATGCGCCTTTATTCATCAAGCTGTGTACTAGGACTAGATTTTACCTTTTTGTGTTTATTACCGTATACTACAAGGTGAACGAGTATGGGTAACGCCTAAGAATAGACTTTCGGCCGAACATGCCCCCTCACAGGCCCCGATCAGATTCCAAGGCCTACGTCAATAAAGCTGCTGTAAACTTTTATTATCAAGATTAAGATCTTACACATCATTTATCCTGTAACGTCGCCGGGATGAATGCTCCCCCAGGCCCGAATGGCTTAAGGATGTTCGATGTTGTATCTTCCGAGAAGATCTGATCCATCGCCTCAGCCAAAGACACAGGCGGATTCTCAAGTTCCACTCCTTACCAGAGGAGCCAACTGGCCTCTCGATTTTCTCACAACACATGACTTCGGTTCCCGTACAACATACCGGGATTCTGCGCGAGGAGAATATTGCCTTGAGGCAAATTCTGGGTTATCGCCTTGGAACCCTCACCTCTTCGCCATACAGACTGCCCTCCATTAGCCAGTGTCTACCAGGCACTTGTATAAAGGATCTTTTACTCGTCGGCGTTGATGTCGATACAGGGGGCGGCTATGAAGCTATTTCGGAAGAGCAGAGCTTCCACATTGGCATATCCATTTTCGATACACGAAGCCTCACAAAGCAACCCCAAGATCTCGGCGACGCCGTCCAGTCGTATCAATTTATCAACAATAACTCAAAGCCGTGCAGATGGGCTACCAAGTCCTTTCTTTTTGGAGAATCAAAGCTGATCGAACTTGCTGATCTTCCAGCAAGTTTCTTCTCGCTTACGCAAGGACGCGATTATGTTTTGGTAGCGCACGGAATAGATATGGACATCAAGTTCTTTAATAACCTGAACTCGGAAATTGCAAACGGCGCTTGCTACATATTAGATACGGTCAAGGCTGCTCAGTACCCTCTACAACTTTACTATCGGTATAGTCTAGAGAGCCTTCTGGACGAATTCGACATCCGCTACGCGAAGCTCCACGTCGCTGGGAATGATGCTCATTTTGCGCTCAAAGCACTGCTAATGATTGCTGTTCGCGATGGCCAAATGGCATCCGCACCTGAGACTACTACGCCTATACACGAGGACCTATTCCGTATCCTTGACGCAATTGCACATGCCCCAGTCGCCATTCCAATCTGGACTGAGATACCACCGACGGCTTCACACACACCTCAGACCAAGCCTAAATTAGGCATATTTGCAAAGCGTCGACTGCGAGCAGCAGCCAAGGCCGCCAGGAAAGCATCCCAGGAGTTGCCTTATTACACCGATGAATTGAACGGACAGGGAGATGATGGTGGTGAACATCAGGACAAGACAGCTGGAGGGCTCCCACCATGACTTATTTTCCTATGACTCGCGACAAGCCTAACAGACGGATGAATGTACCCATTTGGTCTACACAACGGCAGACCGAGACCGATATGAGGCCATCACGGGCATGCCAGCGTATTTAGCCACCAAGGGAGCTACGGTTGCTTTTACACGATCAGTGGCTACGGACTTTGCTCTACCCGACAATCGCTACAACTCAGATCTCCCAGGATATAGACATCATGTCATATTGCAGTCATATCACATCCAGCCAGGCTTGATTCCTTCTCACAGTCTACATAACGCTGTAGCCGTCTCATGAAAAGGACAAAGTGACGATGAATCAATACTATCCAACGTGAATTGTGTTTTGTTAAAGCATCCTGTATATCAAATATGTTCTATTCTAGACATGATATCCATATCTCATCCATTGCGCCATGTAATTCGCCAATTTTATCATCACTCGCAAGCCAAAATCCCCGCAGTTTCCACATAATCATGCTGCTTCATCCCGTCCATCGAGCCACTTGCTCATATACGGACCATCCAGCCAGTAGCCAAGCTTCTTGTAATAGCTTCTCACACCCACCCCCGAAATGACGCTAATCTTGTCACTTCCATGCTCCTCCCTGGCTATCCTCTCAGCCTCCTCCATCAGCAGGGTGCCAAAGCCTTGATGCTGGAACTTGCGTGGATCACGCGCGTGAATGGGTACAGCAGTGCCATAAACGTGAAGCTCACGGATCATGCTGGTTGGCTGGCCTGTAAGCTCCTCTCGGAAGGTATACTTTTCAGTGCATTTGCGGAGTCGCAGGAGTGCGACAAGGATATCTTGCTTAGGATCTTCATAGGCGAGGAACGTCTCCCACCCACCGTTGGCAACGTAGTCTCTGCGTACCAGCTCAATCTGGTTTGGCCTAATCTTGTGCTTGACCTCGTTGACTCCGACTTCTCTTGTTCTCACGTCTCGGCACGTTGTGCCGAAATCCTTCATTCGGGCCAAGGCCAACTCTCGCAGGTTTCCGTTTTCGACACCAGATGTGACCAATGGCATAGGGATATCTCGCTGAACACGGTAGATGCGTGTCCAAGGTGGAATAAGGGCCATAATTCTCGCCACCAGATCAATGAGTTGGTTGGGGGTATAGTTTTGGTATCTTCCTGTTCGCCACAGCTCATATAGACCTGTTCCTCGAATGACAAGTGTGGGGTAAATTTTCAGACCATCTGTTCTGAAGGCAGGGTTTTCAAAATACTCTCTGAACTGATCAATGTCACGCTCCATTCCCACGTTGGGTAGATCTGGCATCATATGGCTGACCACCTTGTAGCCAGCATCTTTGGCCAGGCAGAACGTCTCTGCCACCGCCGCTACGGTGTGCCCCCGGTTGGTATCTCGTGCGACATCTTCATATAGAGACTGTACTCCAATCTCCAATCTCGTGCAGCCATATCTCAGCATATCTGAAAGGTGGGGTTGCAAACAGTAGTCTGGCCGTGTCTCGATGGTGATGCCGACACATTTGATGTTGCTCATCTCGCCGGCCTCGATGGCCTCGTCGACCTTGGAAGTCTGGTATCCACTGAGTGCATTGTGCAACTGGGCGATGAAATCCTCTCGGTATGACTCGGGCAAGGACATGAAAGTTCCTCCCATAATAATGTACTCCACCTTGTCGACAGAGTGTCCCAGACTCTTGAGCTGGTCGACTCGGCCTCGGGCCTGCTCAAATGGGTCGTATCGTGCGCGGATGGCTCGCATTGAAGTCGGCTCGTATCCGGTGTATGACTGTGTGCTGTACTCGAAATCTGAATCGGGTCCTCCAGGGCAGTAGACGCAGATATTGCCAGTGTATGCGATGTGCGGGCATCGGTGCGGTTTACACATGACGGCGACGACGGCAATACCAGATGATGTTCCTATTTTCCACTTAGTCTTTTGGCTCAATCATCATTTCAATGCATGTGATTGTTCTTACGGATGGGCTTTGCGATGAGTCTCGGGAGGATGTATTTCTTGTAATGTTCGGGGATTGCAGCAATGATGGCCGTCAGCGGCGGGATATTGGCCAGCTTGTGCTTCTTTGCCAGCTTCGCCCGCAGCGCGTTGAGGTTGATGTCTCGTCCCGGCCGGCCATTCTTGGTGGCCTCGTGGTCTTCGATCAAGGCGTTGGCAAGATCTGCGCAGCACCGCAGGAAGCGCTCGCTCTCTGGCGCAAGCTCGACGCCCTTTTTCTGCGACGTGGCGATCGCCGTCATCGTGGTCGTGGCCATTGTGTCGAATCTCGTATGCGCCGTTTGCTCGCGCTTGTATAGACGATAAAGACAGCCTCGGAAGAGTGTGGATTATAGGCTGGAGTCGATTTTGATGCCCCTCGTTGATGTTTTGATAAGAACTTTTGGCAGACTATCGCATCGGTGGGGCCGTTTTGATTTCCAGCCAAAAATTAGCCTGTTCCGTTAGCGTTACGGAGCGAATGCCATAGCTCACAGTAACAAACGGAAAATGCGCAGCAAATGGAGCACCGTAATGCCCCTCACCGTAACCAATTTTTTTTTTCTCCTCGGTGGCAGAAAATACTTGCACCGCTCGGAAAAAGCCAACTGCCGGGCGCCCGGCAGCACCCGAAATTCAGAGCTGCCAGAGCCAGTAATTTGCTGGCTGGACCGACGATATTCCCTTTCTGCAAGCTTGCAGCTCAAAACTCAATTCGCTCTCCCTCTTCGCAGCGTTGCAACTCGCGGCGCTTCTCTAGATTTCTTTTTTCCTCCCTTCTTTGGAACCCTCTCCTCTCTCTCTCCTTTTTCCCCTCTTCCACAGCCATGCAGGCCATCCCCAGAACCGCCGCGCGCTCGGCGCTGCGCAACGCTGCCCGCCGTAACTACAGCTCGGCCAGCTCTCCGTACTCCAAGACGATCGAGAACCTGCGCATCAACAGCGAGACCAAGGTCATCTTCCAGGGCTTCACCGGAAAGCAGGGAACGTACGTCTCTTTTGAACACTGGCTGCCTTGCAGGAGAGCCATCCCGCGTGGGGGGTGCCAATGACATGCTGACTTGGAGATATGCGCAGTTTCCACGCCTCGCAAGCCATTGAGTACGGTACGATAAAGCCTCGATATGTTGCTGCGCAACAAACACTGAGCTGCGAATACTCACACCGCTCTCGCCTCTAGGTACCAAGGTTGTTGGTGGAACAAACCCCAAGAAGGCTGGCCAGACACATCTCGACCTGCCCGTCTTCAAGAACGTCTCCGACGCCGTCAAGGAGACGGGAGCAACCGCTACTGCGCTCTTCGTCCCGTATGCGACCCGAACTCTCCCCTGAATTCCAAGATGCAATGGCATAAACTGACCTGCGCAGCCCTCCTCTGGCCGCCGCCGGTATCGAAGAGGCTCTCGAGGCCGAGATCCCCCTTGCCGTCTGCATCACCGAGGGAATTCCTCAACATGGTCAGCCCCACCATAGATATCACGAAAAAGTTTCCCCCCTTCGATAGCTAACCCTTGCCCCTGGTTCCCCGAATATCAGACATGGTCCGCATCACCCAGATGCTCAAGACCCAGTCCAAGACCCGCCTCGTCGGTCCCAACTGCCCCGGCATCATCGCCCCTGGCCAGTGCAAGATCGGCATCATGCCCGGCTTCATCCACAAGCGCGGCCGCATCGGCATCGTCTCCCGCTCCGGCACCCTGACCTACGAGGCCGTCAACCAGACCACCCAGGCCGGCCTCGGCCAGTCCCTCGTCGTCGGCATCGGCGGCGACCCCTTCAGCGGCACAAACTTCATCGACTGCCTCAAGGTCTTCATCGAGGACGAGGAGACCGACGGCATCATCATGATTGGCGAGATCGGTGGTTCCGCCGAGGAGGACGCCGCCGAGTTCCTCAAGCAGGCCAACACCATCAACGGCGGCAAGCCCGTCGTCAGCTTCATCGCCGGCATCTCCGCCCCCCCGGGCCGCCGTATGGGCCACGCTGGTGCCATCGTCTCCGGCGGCAAGGGCGGTGCCGACTCCAAGATTGCCGCGCTCGAGAAGGCCGGTGTCATTGTCGAGCGCTCCCCCGCTGGTCTGGGCAAGGCTCTGTACAACGAGTTTGTCCGCCGCGACCTGCTGTAAATCAAGTCTCGTTCTTGTATGTTTGTTTTTTAAAAGGAAACAAGAGTGGA
Organism: Trichoderma afroharzianum; assembly: GCA_037893235.1. NCBI lineage: Eukaryota > Fungi > Ascomycota > Sordariomycetes > Hypocreales > Hypocreaceae > Trichoderma > Trichoderma afroharzianum. Next base: position 232,351 of record JBBLXW010000019.1, on the reverse strand, counting down.
CTTGGTGAACTTTGCATCATTTAATTCAGATAAACTAAATTTATAAAAAAAAAAAAAATCTTCACATGGAGGGAGTGGTGGCTATTCCAAAATGGCTGGCTGGTGATGGCTTTCTGGAGCATGTGGATAGGAAGGAAACGGAAGAACATGTCCTTGTCAGGGCGACGGGCTGACTTCTTTGTTTGTTTTCGCTTAATTCTGTTGTTTCGTAGGTTACGTGATAGATTCGGTGTCATAGGAGGGCAATGTGCCTTTTCGTTTTTCTTGGTCTACCTATGAACACACATAGGCGTGTTTCTCCCTGTGACTCTTTACAGAAAATAAAAAAAAAGACAAAACGCTATATTGAGTGTAATATGCTACCTAATTCCGACCTTGATAACTCCAGAGTCGCTGTATACCTGATAGCATGCGCTCCCGGGGCACCAGTGATGCCCTAAACACCCGTCTCTCCTGAACTTCTAAATGACTATTCAGGTGTCCAGCTAGTCACCACGATTCAATAAGTGACTCGGCTCTCGTAAGCAACTGTCCCGTCCATCCCGAGTCTACAAATTTCAGGAACAGGACATTGGAGCACAACTGAGCCAAAGGACAGAGCCCCAGGGGAAGAAACAGAAACCCAAGCAAAAAGAGATTCAACCCTCAGTCCATGTAAATAAACTCCAATTCATTTCGCCACTCGATGTTGGGAAGGGGGCAGGTTGGTAGCTCCTAAACTTCCCTTATGCTTCCTAAGGCTGCTCACCAAGAAGTCGAGTTGTTACGTCCGACATGCGAGACGGAGGTAGGTTTTCATGGAATTTGTCGATGCGGAAAAACTCGAGAGTCGCCACCACGTTATCGAGGTCAAATCCCATTGCCGTAAACTGTTCGACCAAGACTGGCTTGTATCCATGGTATCTGCGCCTCGTTGTTAGCCTTCTGTCCTTCGTTTTAGAGCATCCATAAGCATCATAGCATACCGGCTCGCATCGACAGCAGTTGTTGGTCTGGCCAGGCTTCTGAATATAGTTACGTCGAGGTTTCGCTGCCGCGGCGCACCGGCGTGCCTGACTGCCCACTCGTGAGCCATCTGGACAAACGAGTCGGGACTGTCGAGCAGCATCCGTGCAACTTCGCCGTCCTGTGGATCTGAGGGGTTTGGGTTTTCGAGAAGCATTCGGACGGAGAGGAGAGCCGTCTTGATCGTTTGGACAGGCGACCAGTTCTTGTTGAGGGTGTCGAGGCAAATGACGCCCTAGAAGCAAGCAAAATCGTGAGTAAAGATAGCAGTCCAGTAAATCCGGCAAATGGGGGACGCATACCGTCTGACTGCTGACATTAGGATGCCAGATCCTGGTCTCAAACTTCATCTTGGGTGGCTTGAAGGGGTAGTCGGTGGGAAGCTGAATGTGAATCACGAATTTGCCACCAGCGTACGGCGTATTTCCAGGGCCAAAGAACCAGCCCTTGAGAGCGGTCAGCGAGCCCTCTTGTTCTAGGGCAGCATGAATGCCGGAAGTGTCCTTGTCCTCGGTCAGATCCTGCAGCTCCTTCATTATACGGCGATCTCTGCTAGACATGATGCCGAAACTTGACGTAGCCGAAGCTATGTGGGCGTAAGAGGGGTTGTGTGTGTTGTAGAGCGAAAGTATGGGTCCAAAGGATACTGGCGATGGCGGAGCGAGCGTTGGAGCACCCTGGCGATAATTTGTCGCTTGTCGAGGTTTGGTGAAGAGAGTCGAAGGCCGACGATGGCAGAGGGTGGTCGAAGAGGCTTTGGGGTTTAGGCTGGATGGGCAGAGAAGTCGCCTATCGGCGTGTGCCAGGAGCAATCGATTAAGGAGGGGCGCTGCGGCTATCGACGTCAGGCCAGGCAGTTTTAGCGCTTCAGCTACCGGGTCCGGGTCCCTAGGACGGGCTTTGCAGGTGCAACCTGGAACCTGGAACTCAATATTCGCTGTGAGTGGCACTTGAAGCGCTGGAACATTCCGAGCAAAACCACCCACTGCAGTCCGAGTGTCACGCAACGGCACCTATGCTCTTGATTTGGTCAGGCAGAGGGCATGAAGTAAGGCAAGGCATTGAGGTCCATATTTAGCCCAAGTGCGTGCAGGGAACCGAATCCTTGTGCCGCATCACCAAAGAGCAGCCGACAGCCAACCGGTCACTTGTGCTCCGGAGAGCGAGGTGGGTAAGGGCTGGAGGCAGCGATACCGGTACCCATATGGAGGCGGTATTGGTGAAAGGCTGTGCTCGTGAACAAACTCGAGTGGCTTTTCTGGGCTGTGAATCAGGCACGAATGGCTCCGTATATGCGGGGTGTTTTGTTGGAAGATTCCAGAGATGCCAGGTCGCAGTGAGTGGGAGGTCAATTTGATTGGTAGCAGTAGCATGGGCGAGTCATCTTTTTCCATCAATTTGAAACAAACATGTATGGAGTATGTCAGTAACTCGCAACATCATCAATCCAGGCATGATGCAGTCGTTACAATCAGGTCTGGCTTGTGGATAAACGGCAGCCAAGCTTGCTTGCTTGCTTGCTTGCTTGCTTATGTGATCCTAGACGTACCATTCATCCATGCATCTTGCATTCATTCAGATGCATCATTAATACTGTACGAACAAGCTTCAATGGATTGAACCTAATCCGCTTGAGGGTTAGCATCAAGAATGACGAGACTATCGAAACAGAAGCTTAATGGAAGAAGCTGACAATTCCCAGCGTGCAGCTCTCTGCTGTCAATCACGTGATGCGTCGCAGCTGGAGGCACGTGACCCGCCTGGAGCTGTCGTGTCTCTCTGGCGCCTAGCCCAAAGGCACGGGTGCTTGTGCAGCATCAAGCCTAGCGAGTGCCGCCGACTCGCCTCTCCGTCATCATCATCAATTCAGCCTTTTCTCCAGCTTTGCCCGATTCTTGGACGAGTACTACTTGGAGAGAGAGGAAACGTTAAACAAGGTTTTCAAATAGCAGCCTTCCAGAGCTTGACCGGTCAAGATGGTGAGCTGCAATGCGTCTTTGTTGATCTTGCTATGGTGCCGCTATGCTGACATTTACTTCTCCAGGGTCAAGGCCAGTCTGGTATGGGTGGTGAGGGGGGACGGAATGAAAAGGACAAGAAGGTACCGCCATTTCCTCTCCCTGCTGTCGATATAGAGCAGCTCAACTAAAACGTTCGTTGCAGAAGGACAAGCCCAAGTACGAGCCCCCGCCGAGGCCAACAACCCGAGTCGGCCGCAAGAAGAGAAAGGCTGGCGGCACCAGCGCTGCTGCCAAGCTCCCTGCTGTCTATCCCACGAGCCGATGCAAGCTTCGACTGCTTCGAATGCAGAGAATCCACGACCATCTGCTCCTCGAAGAGGAATACGTCGAGAATCAAGAGCGACTGCGCAAGGCCAAGGCCGCCAAGGAGGGTCAGACTGCCGGCCCCGACGTTGATGTCGATAGGTTAGCCGACGAGCGGGGCCGTGTTGACGACATGCGAGGAAGCCCAATGAGCGTCGGCACATTGGAGGAGCTGATTGACGACGACCATGCCATCGTGAGCAGCACTACGGGTCCTGAATACTACGTTAGCATCATGAGCTTTGTCGACAAGGATCTCCTCGAGCCTGGCGCCAGCGTTCTGCTGCATCACAAGAGCGTCAGCATTGTTGGAGTCTTGACCGATGACACAGATCCCATTGTCAGCGTCATGAAGCTCGACAAGGCGCCAACGGAATCCTACGCTGATATCGGTGGTTTGGAGCAGCAGATTCAAGAGGTTCGAGAGTCAGTGGAGCTGCCACTGCTTCACCCCGAGCTATACGAGGAGATGGGCATCAAGCCCCCCAAGGGTGTCATCCTATACGGTGCTCCCGGTACCGGAAAGACCCTTTTGGCAAAGGCAGTTGCCAACCAGACATCCGCCACGTTCTTGCGTATTGTGGGCAGTGAGCTGATTCAGAAGTATCTGGGAGATGGCCCTCGGTTGGTGCGACAGCTGTTCCAGGTTTGTCCACCTCTCCCTTGCACCAACTTTCCAATTGCCATTTGATGCTCACACAGAGAAAAATAGGTTGCTGGTGAAAATGCACCCTCCATTGTTTTCATTGATGAAATCGATGCCATTGGTACGAAGCGATACGATTCCACGTCAGGAGGAGAGCGTGAAGTTCAGCGAACCATGCTAGAGCTTCTCAACCAGCTTGACGGCTTCGACGACCGCGGCGACGTCAAGGTCATCATGGCAACCAACAAGATCGATACGCTCGACCCTGCGCTTATCCGACCCGGCCGAATCGATCGAAAGATTCTGTTTGAGAACCCCGACCAGAACACAAAACGCAAGATCTTTACCCTACACACCTCCAAGATGAACCTGAACGACGATGTGGATCTTGATGAATTCATCTCCCAGAAGGATGACCTGTCTGGTGCCGATATCAAGGCCATCTGCTCAGAAGCTGGCATGATGGCTCTACGAGAGCGACGCATGCGGGTGCAGATGGCGGATTTCCGATCTGCTCGAGAGCGGGTGTTGCGCACCAAGCAGGAGGGCGAGCCGGAGGGTCTGTATCTGTAATTTGTGGCATCCGTGTGCAGCATTAGGTAGTGAGTGGGTGGTTCTTGAGGAAGCTGGGGATGGCTGTGACCCGAATCTTTTATAGAAGCATAGGAAATTGCCGGGCCACGGGGCAAAGTATTCAGCCACTAGTTGATTGCGAGCTGTAAATCGAGATGGAGAGCGAAAGTAATGATGCAGTCAAGCGTGTCTACCTATGAACGAGTCCCAGCCGTCTATCTGCCTTGTATGCTGTGTTAACATGTACAGATTACAACCTGATGAGAGATAGCTGCCTACCTAGGTATGCACCAATCCATGTTTGGGTCCCTATCAATGATATGCTATGCCATGCCCAACCTCTGGTTTATACCCAACCCTTCCTTGGTTTTATAAAGTCCTTTGTGCTTAACTCTTTTTCCATGTCCCAAATAAACTTCCATCACACACATTCAATGGATACCCTGTATAATAACGATAAAGGTAGAAATTTAGTACCCATTCTACTCTTCAGACACATCTGACACCATTGCAGCATCCAGATGCTCATTCCGCTTAATTTCCCCCTTCATCCATCTCATTAATCTCTGGTCTACGTACCAAACGCTTGCACGTGGTGACATCAGCCAATACCAGCGCACACGTCACCTCACCCCCTTCTTCCAGCTCATTTCGTCTTATCTAAGATGCCTATATGTACTTACCTATACGGAGTACAAGCCAGAACCAAAACACAAAACAAAACAAACAAACACACACAAATACACATACTGAGTGCACATCTCGCCCTTTCTCTTTTTCCCCTCTGCATAGTCTTCATCATCATCACCATCCTCGTCCTTTCTTTCCTACATCTCCACCTCCGCATTTGGTCTCCTGCAGCCGCAACCGCAGCCACTCGCTAGTCGCCCCCACCATCCCGCAAGCGATCCCATTCCATCATTGATCTCATTCACATCGTCTCATCTCATCTCACCTCATCTCTGAGCTCGCAATTCATATCCCACCACTACCAACAGCAACAGCTTTAAGGAACATACACAAGATATTACTGCTCCATCTCGATTTGCTGCAAAAACAATGTGCGCCGCAATAGACCCGACACAAAGCGATGACGACGCAAATGCAGGAACAAAGAGTCGTTCGACAGCGATGCTATCCACTGCATACTCCTATGTTCAGGGCTCTTTCAACTCGTTGATTCCGGCGTCTTCTCGTCAACGCGCATACGACGCAGCATCATCATTTGCCTCCAATCAACCCATACTTTTCGTACGTGCACCTCCAAGGAAACAAAAAAGAGGGAGAGAGAGAGAGAGTTGGGCGTCCTTTGACTAACACATGCATGTGCATATTCAACAGTCCTTTACAGTTTTCCAAGTCCTCTTTGCGCTTCTCCCCCTTCTGCTATTCTTCTCTTTTGCTTTGTCAACTATTCTCCTGGCCCTCTCTGCTGCCTTTGCCTTTGCGTTTTTCTGGATCGGCATTGCGTGCCTCTTCTTGATCCCGACTCTATTCATTACGGCATCTCTCGCAGTACTATGCTGGGGAACGTCGGTTGGGAGCTTTGTTGTTGCTAGAAAGCTGTATCACTATGCGCCAGCAGCGATTCACTATGAAAAGAATGATACTAAGTCACCGACAAGCGAGGATACGCTGGTTGTGCCCGAGGTTGTGGTGACGAATGGTGTGGAAGTCAAGAAGGAGGATCAGTTTGACGACGTCAAGAGCTTGGAGTGATGGACTGGGGGGAATGATTAGTGTTGTGGTTTTTGACAGGCAAAATAATATTATTCTTGCGTAGGTAGTACTTGGCACAGATTGGATGTGCTCTTTGATATCCAGATGTTATTACTATAGCAGGAAAAGGTGTTGGTTAAGAGATGTGACAATCCAGCATCCCACGTTCCAATCTTAACATTGACGTTGGCAGATATAACAGGAATATGGAAGGAATGTAGCGATAATGGTAAAGATTAAGAAGCAAGCTCTATGAGAGTAGCATCGATAGCAATGGATTTGAGTATAAGTGACTGTTGCTTCTACATATTACTCATGTATAGCAACCCCCATCACATGAATCACCAAACTAGTTTACTAAAGATCAACGCATAACTATTTGACATGTGATTATACAGACCGCTCGAGAAAACTGCAGCAGCATGGCCGGTGACGGTGATCGGCAGGAGAAGACATCCATTAAGTAGCCAAGTAGCCTTACCCTGGGATGAAGAGTTGTCAAGCACGGCGAATGACAAAAAGGGTATTCCGCTTATCAGACCCTGGAATAACGGCAGCATTCATTCCACCGCTTTCAATAACCATAAGAAGAAAACTCGAGGTTTTTATATCCATCCAATGATTAATCAACGTGATCTTGTCCCCAGCCAATGCGGTTGCTATGCCATTCCCGGTAATATCCACGCCCAGATGCATCTTGCAGCACCGCCATCGCTATGCTTGTCTAGGCCTAGTCGAGAGATTGGGCCAAAAAGGGCTATATTGTTTTACACGAGTTGATATTCAGGAACGTCAACATGCGGGTCGTAGATTCACCGCAACAAACCAACGCCGTATTAAATAATGCCTCGTTACCGCCAAGACGGAAGAAGCAGACATGATAAGAGCAGATCGCGTCCTCAGCGAGTTAGACAACTGGAGATGGCACACGGTTCAGCATCTCCAGAATGACGTCGCGAGCTGCAGATATGGATCCTCGAGCTCGGAATTGCCCCTTTGAAAGCGGGCGGTATTAATTGCATCCATACAGTACGGGATGCTGACAGCAGCGGTACCTGCTCGTGCACACAGTCGGGCACTTGACCAAGGTACCGATATTAACCCCGCCATGTACCCCGCCAATCCCGCCATACCTTAGGGACCTTTTTCTTTAGCCAGGACCCCTCCAAAAGGTTCGGGTTGGGATTCTGATTCTGCCTATTTCGCATCCTCAACCTCACAGATATCGCCAGTTATCACGGCCATTGATCCAGTCAAAATGGAGTTTGATACCAAGACACGTACGGGAAAACTCCATATGATGCTCTCGTTATTACGATCAATTCATGGCTAACTCGCGATGCAGCAAAGTCGGTCACCAACGACCCCACGTCCTTTGCGAGCGACTCGGTTCGCATGCGATGGCCTATCATTCTCGTGAGCGATCCCTCGACTCGACAGCTTTCCACCGAAGCGGTTTTATTTGTATCTAACAGCTATCTTCATTCGATAGACTGGTGCTGTGGATGACGTCTACAAGACCATTTCTGCCACGGACGACGCCGAGAAGCAGGCCGAGGGCAAGAAGATTATCGAGCAGCTGGGCGCCCTCAAGTATGAGATGCTGCACGACCGACAGATGACGTACGCACCCAAGTCTCCGGCTTTGACAAGAAGAAGATCCAAATACTAATAGCTATATCTTATAGGCCTCTAGTCGAGGACGGATTCCCAGAGGAGACGGCCGCCTACAACAAGGAGCTCGAGCAGCTGGGTAACCCAACCTGGTTCCAAGTCCCCTGGCTGTTTTCCGAATGCTACATGTACCGGTATGTCGCAAATTTAGAAAGATAACTTTTGATAAGCTCTATCATACTAAACTACTACACAGACGCATCAACACGCTCTTCACCACGACTCAGCACTGGAAATCCTACGACCTCTTTGCCCGTCAGAAGATTGACAGCTTCCGAACCTCTCGCAATGCCGTTGCAGAGCTTGCCGCCAGATATGAAGACATCGTTACAAAGATTCGCGCTGATAAGAACATCACTCATGACTCCGAGGCCGAAAAGATCCTCTTCATGGAAATGTGCGAGGTCTGCCTCTGGGGTAACGCGACTGATTTGTCGCTACTCACCACCATGACCTACGAGGATATCCAGAGGCTACAAGGCAGCGAGGCTAGAAAGGCCGCCGAAAAGAATATCCTTGTCAACAAACTTCCCCAAGCTTATGATCTGCTCAACAAGGCTCGGGCCGAAGGCAAGAAGGAGCGTCGCGTGGACTTTGTTCTTGATAATTCTGGCTTCGAGCTCTACGTCGATCTGGTGCTGGCTGGGTACCTTCTCAACACCGGTCTTGCTACTCACATTGTGCTTCGCCCCAAGTCAATTCCCTGGTTTGTCTCCGATGTTATGCCTGCGGACTTTGCCGCCCTCCTGAGCGCTCTCGCCAACCCCAGGAAATTCTTCGAAGCTCCGACGGAAGAAGAGACGGTTGCGGAGAAGACCCCCGCGCCTCTGTCAGAGAAGGAGGCCCAGAGTCTGTCATTCGTCTTCCAGGATTGGGCGACCCAGCATGGTGAGGGCCAGCTGGCTATCCGGCCCAACAGGTACTGGACTGCTGGTGGCTCTTTCTGGCGACTTCCCCACGAAGCTCCTGAGCTGTACGAAGATCTGAAGCAGGCTGAGCTTGTCATCTTCAAGGGTGATTTGAACTACCGAAAGCTGACTGGTGATGTAAGTAACTTCATTATGACAATATCCATAAATTCCATGAACTAACGCTTTCTAGGCTTGCTGGGACCCTACCACTCCTTTCACAGAGGCTCTCGGCTCCATGGGCGCTGGCTCAGGTGTCAACGTCATGTCTCTACGAACCTGCAAAGCCGACGTCGTTGTTGATCTTCCCGCTGGAAAAGATGAAGAGCTGAGAGCTCTTGAGGGTGGAGGCGGTGACTCTGGCGCCAGAAAATGGGCATGGAGCGGCAAGTGGGCGGTTGTGAGCTTGTCTGAGGGCAAATAAAATGAAAATGATACTATAGCGATATGTTTGTCAAAGAATCTGTTTATATGAAAACCAAGAAAAGATGGACTCATAGATGTATAGAGATTATAGAGCCCAAAACGAGGAAAAATTATAGATTCAGTACTCCCTGTGTCTTCAAATAAGATAAAAGTTGGTGAAAGTATGATACTGATGAGAAGCATTTACTAACATATTCAACTAGCTACCTATACAAAGAAACGGACAAAATACCCCTTTTCAGATAACTACGGGCTACAACAACCCTCAAATCCACCAAAAGAACAACCATCATCATTCCGTTTGCTCACCATTCCCCTACTACTCTTCTATTCACCCCTTCTCAGCATCATCGCTCTTTGTAACCCGAGGTTTACCAAATTCTTCGGCCCCTGAATCCATAAGACGGCGGGAGCTCATACGACGGAACATCATAAGACGGGGGCCCATACGAAGGCGGAACAGGGTATCCAGTCGACGAAATCGACGCAGTCGAAGATGTTGCGCTGCTTGAGGATGCTTTGGTCGTGGTTGTTGTGTGGAAAGTGGTGGAAGTGGCTGAGGGCTGGGTGACGGCGTCGGCGTCGGCGGTGGATGCGTATGAGATGGTTGAAGTTGGGGTGCTCGAATTTGAAGATGAAGTGGAATAAGAAGATGAAAAATAAGACGTGGTGGATATTTCGCTGGATGAGACGGAATAGTGTGAGGTGCTTGATGCTTTGGAAGTGGTTTCCGCTGCGGCCGAAGAGTCAACGGAATTGCTTGAGGGGGGAAGGATGTGTGAAGTGGTGCTGGTGCTGAGAGATGTGGAGTGGGAAGAATATCCTGTTCCGGTGGGTGTTGTTGTTGTTGTTGTTGCGTTGGGTAGAGTGTAGATGTGAGATGGGCCTGTGGAGGATTCGGTGCAGGATGTGTATGTGGAAGAGTGGGAGGTGTGGGTGGTTGTGGCGGGTGAAGCTGATGAGTCGGTGGATCCTACGGAAGACGATGAGGAAGAAGAAGAAGAAGAGGAGGAGGAGGAGGAGGAGGAGGAGGAGGAGGAGGAGGAAGAGGTAGAGGAGGATAACAAGGTTCCAGACGGTGTTGTTGCGTAGCTGGTTGGGATAGTTGAGGTAGACGGTTGACTGGTAGAACCTGTGGTTGTTTCCGAGGATGATTTAGAGGTGGAGGCGGAAGAAGAACTAGCTGTAGTCTCTGTTGACGATGCGGTAGAAGATGCACTTCCTGAAGTCGTGGATGTTTTGGAGGATATTATACCAGTGCTTGTAGAGGAGGTCTCAGACGTTGATGCGGTTGATGAAACAGTAGAAGATTGACCACTGGAATTAGAGGATGTTCCCGAAGACGATTGGCCGGTGGTAGTAGAGGTAGATGTGGACTTGGTCTCCGTGGAGGAAATGGTAGAAGACTTCCCGGTAGATTCAGTTGAGGTTGCAGTGGAGGATACAGTAGATGACTTCCCGGTAGACTCAGACACAGTAGAGTATATGGTTGGCGTGGAAGACTCAGTCGTAGACTTGGTAGTGTCTGATGGTGTGTGACTATAGCTTTCAGAGTGTGAGTTTCCTGGAACGGTCACAGTCTGCGTGATAGTCGACTTGAATGTCGATAGAGTCGTCCTGTCAGAAGCTGTCGCTGTTGTGCTCTCAGATTTGGTCACTGTGGAACTTCCAGACGTCGTCGCCGTTGTGCTTTCGAATCCCGATGAAGGCGTCTCACGAGCCTGCGTTGTAGAGGGAAATCTGAAAGTAGTCTCTCGGCTGGACGTTGAAGTTGAAAGCGAGGTGGAGTGCAGAGAAGAGGACGACGTGGATGGGGAAATTGAAGTGCTAGAGACAACAGACGAATCTGTGCTTCCTCTTGCAGTGAGGGATCCGCAGTTGTATCCTTGAGAGCAGTTTGACGTGGTGGTTCCAGGGAGTTGGCTTGAGTCGGTGGTGGTGGTGGTAGAAGCTCCGGTAGTGGTGGAAGACGAAGTGCTGCTCTTCACAGTTCCCGTTGTGATTGTACCAGTAGTTGAGGTGGTGCTGTAGGTGCTTGAAACCACCGATGGTATGGAGTACGTAGATTGAGAAGAGCTTGATCCAGACGAAACAGAGCCAGTAGTAGATGTAGCGGTGGAAGTAGACTTGGACACCGTCTCGGTCTCCGTTGTAGACGAAGTAGACAAAGTCAAGGACGTAGTCGAAGTGCAGCTTGTCACCGTTGAATAGCATGACGAGGCACATGCCGTGACGGTCTCCGTCTTGGTCGTTGTGACAGTAACGGTTTGATCCGTTGCAGCAACAAGACTGGTTCTGGCATCAGGTCAGAGTAAGGCTTATTTCCATCTTCCATGTAATCCAGTTCAAGCTTACCCAATGCCCATGAGGGCCAAGAGGATAGTTTTATTCACCATGGTGAAAGGCGTTGCAGCGAGAGAATATTGTAACGAGAGTAGTATAGCGAGTGACTATTAACGAAGGACTGTTCTGGTCTGCGTTGTTGCTGTGTGAGGCAGAGTCTTGGTCATAGATCCCCCTGAGAGCTACCATCTTTTATATCTGTTAGGAAATGCCTTGAATCATGAAAAGGCCTCCAATCTCACCCAGGATGAGACACAAAGGTCCTCCCGGTTCGAGTCCGTATTGTATTGCGGCTGTATGCTCCCGTATCCCGACGGATTCATACCGTACGCTCATTTCCGCTACGCGTTGCTCGAAATGATCCGCCAATGTTAATCATCATAGAATGATGTACTCTACGTCTGAGAACGTATCGTATGTCGAGTTACAGTCAGATTGTCTGTTCAACATCACTAGAACCGTTGGTTGGAGATCATAGCTGCCGAGAATCCGAAGCTATTGTTTCAATCAGGGACATGCTGATTAGTCGTACAGAATGCCACGAGCCGTCTAGCTACACAAGGTGAGAGACACTTTCAGCTGCCGTGGACCGCAGACTCTATCGTTACATCCCCCTATAGATGGTATCTCGATTCTTACTTTGACACATAACTTTTTGGTTGTGACAATAATAAGAGTCTCATAAGCTATAAGATCGGTGAGATGAATGAATTGCGATTCCACTACTCTGTTGGGGAAGCTTGACGAAAGATATGCGTGTTTCCCCTCATTGCTCGTGTTAAGATCTGGGTACCTGCATGAATGCCGTGAATCGACCCTGAAAGTCCGATCAGATACTACCCCGAGTCGTTAGCCGAGTCAAGGTCAAATGGGGAATGGTTACCTATGTATGGAGTAACTCAAGGTTGTCTGGTCCTGGGCAATAATAAATAGGAAGATGGATTGATCTATAATTGATGTGTGCTAATAAGGAAATCTGCCTTTTCTTGTCGATTACCATCGACTTAGCCTATCATCTTGTGCACGGTTCGGTCGTCGTATTGAGGCTGCACAAGGTATCTCTTCACCAACACTATATCATCCCTCATTGTTACGGCGTTGCTTGTTTCAGCATCGCCAGCTGGCATGGGTAAACACAACGGTAAAGGTCTCAGACACGTGGGCAGTTCCCAGGTGGCGCAGTATATCGTCACTATCCAAAGTCGTATTTAACAAAAGGCATTACGCCAAGCTACCATCGCATGGCCATATCGCATGGCCATGGTGGTCCCTGTCCGACACGGTTTGATGCTATGGTAACACACCAGCTGAAGAAGCAATCTAACATGTATGCTCCTATTGAGGAGATTCGTCTGATTACGCGATATTCCAAGCTCATCACGTATAGAAGAAGAGGCGTACTTCAAGATAACCATATTTGTGCGTTAGTAGTACATCACAACATCATGTACACTGGGTCACACAGTTGAGATGGTAAAAGGGGGATACGGTCTATGCTGGTCACACAAGGAAAGCAAAAGGAATGGCACAATTTCTTTCATAATCTTCAAGATTCCTACAAGGAGCCTACCTCTTATTTGCATCATAGCTCAAAGGACTCGGTTACACCATCCTACAAGGCAGCTTTGAGAATCTTGAATGCGTCTTCACGGTCTCCCTTGAAACGCTCTTCAGCGGTTGCCCAGTTGATGACCTTCCAGATGTTCTCCACATATGCAGCTTTGCCGTTGAGGTACTAAACAATACGAATTAGCCAACCGTGGTGCAATGAGCAGACCTTTGCGAAATGAAGCTCACCTGCAGGTAGTATGCATGTTCCCACATGTCGATACCCAAGATCGGGACCTCTCCGCCAACGACGGGATCCTGGTCCTTTGTAGTCACAATTCGCAAGGTATTGCCGTCTTTGACCAACCAGCCCCAGCCACTTCCTTGGAGGCCAAGCAGGGCCTTTCCCATCGCCTCCTTGAAACCATCCAAGCTGCCCCAAGTCTTGTCTATTTCAGCAGTCAAGGTAGGGGCGCTGGCGGGATCCGCGTCGGCGGATGAGGATGGCGACAGGTTCTTCCAGAATAGAGAGTGGTTGATGTGCCCGCCACCGTTGAACTTGATGGCAGCCTGCAGGGCAATCTGTGAAGGGACGTCGTTGGCTGTGATGGCAGTAGCATATGTCTTGAGGGCATTGTTCAGGTTGGTAACGTAGGCCTGGTGATGCTTGCTGTGGTGAAGCTCCATGATCTTCTCGGAGATGCTCGGCTCAAGGGCCTTGGGCATGGTTAGCAGGACGTAGCAGCACCTTGATGGACCAGCAACCTATGTAGGCGGGCTCACATTGTAGGCGTATGGCAATGCCGGCAGTGAAAAGGTGCCAATCGACATTGTGGGTTCGAATGAGTCGGTAAGAGGTTCTTGAATTTTGACGCTGGCAAATTCAGGCTTCGAGGGGTCTGGATAGGAAGAGTAACAGCCAAGAGGCAGCAAAGAGAGAGCTGTCAGGAGGATAACCCGAGACGCCATTTTTTGTCTATTTCTATTTAACACGGCCTGAGAGGGGGTCAGCAAGGCGTGATCAACAATACCGCGTGCGAATTACTAATGCAGCAAGCATCACGAATAGAATCCAGTCGTCATCAATGTACTCGCAAGTCCTTCTCCATCAAGGTTCTCGTTCAGCTCACTGGAGATTCGGGAGCATTTCCGCTCAAACTTGCTCACTTACGGTTACCGTATGGGGAAAGGAGGCGAGAAATGCGGCGCCATGATTGGGCCACTCGGCACCGTTTCAAGTAGCTTACATTGAATGGCTCTGTATTATTCTCCTCAGCCACCGTTTGCGTCGCAAAGGGATGAGATGAGATGAGCCGCCATGAAACAAGCTCGCGTGCGGCTTTTGTCATGTGGCATGAACAAGGCCATTGAAAGATTTGCAGAGCGGTTCTCTTTGTATATAAAGGCCCGGCACTGTTTGGTTCTGGAACAGAGGCGAACCCATCAACCCTTTCTCACCAACTCTTTATTATAAAAAAAAAAAACACACCCAACCAACATCACACCTAATAAGTCATCATGTGCGGCCCAGAATTCACCAACAAGCCTCGTGGAGGCGCACTTGCTGCCCTCAGTTCACCAGATAATGACGGCCGGCTAAGAACCATTTGCGGCGATCTTGCTTTTCACACCCCAGGCCGTCCAGAGAGCAACGAGGCAACGCACGCGAGACTCACGCCAGACACTGCCTACGACGCAAGAACGCTGTCAAATCTCCATGTCGTTATTCAGTACGTGCTTGCTCACTTGAGGCCCCGACGACTTCGATGCAGCTAACTTTTGCCACACAGTTCCAGCGGTGACTTGACGAGGAGAGTGGAAGATTGCGGCACGTTTCAACAGTTTCAATTTCCCACGACGGCGGAATCATTCGACAAGGCTTTTATTGAACTGCCGCTCGATAAACCGCTCTCACTTGAGGTCGGCAACGATGGAATCATCGGTCGCCGAGTATCGCTGTACTCCCGCTCGGTTCCCAACCACGTAGTAGCCGAGGGTATCGTGGGATTCAATTTCCTCAGCACGGCTCAGCCATCTCTCTAGGCCATGCATCGAGACGAATGATGCATTATCGAATATGTCAGAGACATCAAGGTTCTGATGGAGACGCCGGCTAAGACACTTGGTGCAGGGCTGGCACTTGCACCTTGATGGACAGCCAGTGTGGAAACAGGGTAATGACCCGGACCGTTTAATATTGTACGCCCTTGAAAAAGAAGTGTCCAAAAAACAGAGGAAATTGAAAGCAGGTTCCTCACCTACTATAGAAAGGATGTATAGATGGCGATGGGTTTTGAGTTTTGACAGGAGTCTGGAGTAAAGGCACGGGTGTAGATGCCGGGACCCCGCAACGTGGCTTCACAATCACGTTAGAACTGTGGATTTTGACAAGCGGGATTCGGTAGCATAGTCATGGAGCACTAACAATCAATTGAGAATACAGGATCGGGGTTAAAGGTTTTCTCCGGTTGGATGAAGTTGTCAATACATATGAAGTCTTTGCAACATCGAGATGAGACGGACAATGGCGTTTACGCGCTTTAATCAGCAAAGGATCACGACTCCGAGTGCCGAGCCGGAGCATTTCAAGTCCGAAGTCCTCATGAGAGAAACAGTACCTGGACCTGGAGCTAGCCTCAGCTTGCAACTTGACAGGATGTAAGCATCAGCAATATTCATCTTCATTCTCGTCAGCATCACACCATGAGATTTCCTCTCATCAGATAGACTATGATTGCTTCGAATAAACGTGCATTTGGCCCACGAAGAAACGAAACGACAACAGCCGGGGCTTGTGTCGCCCTACAATGAATGACACAAGTCTCATCGGCGGAGTTAGGAGTCAAATATCCGAAGCCGCCTTACGTGATCATCAAAGGAATCGAGCTGCATTCGAGATCTCAGACTACAGTACAGACAAGCCTTTAGACCTTCACATATTGGTTTTTAGATATTCAAACGCATCATGTCAACTCCAGCTAAACCTCAAAACGTGTGTCGGGGATGCAGATCAAGAAAGAAGCGATGCGATGTGAGACTCACAAACAACAACCAACCGCCGCCTTACTAATACACAATATCAGGGCAGCCGACCGTCTTGCTCATCTTGTTCCACCAGGGGTGAGATCTGTTACTATGAGAGAAGCAACAGACACAATGTCCGCCATGGACAAGTTTTGAGTCGTGCAAATGGAAACACACATCGTAATTCCGGCCTTCCAATTTGGAATTCCTGGCCGATGGACGAGATCGACGCGTTGCTCGGGCTTGAATCCAATGAGGTTGCGCCGCCGCTACAAGATTCGTTTGAGTGGATATTGTCAAATAATGAGTCTCTGGCAATTGACGTGAATACTCCTGGTCCAGAAAGACAAAATCATATTGTAGCTCAAAATACCAATCTACCAACACCGCCAGCATCGGACCCGAAGCTACCGGAGTTACCAGAGCTGCCAGACATATTGCAGTTAGTTGAGCTGTTCTTTGAAAAGTTCTACCGTTACTTTCCTATACTTCATAGGGAGGCCATACTATCCGCCCTCAAATCACACGGGGCCGAGGGCATTCCGCCAGTTTTGCTTTATGCTATCATTGCTGTTTCAGCAAATTCCCATCCCAACCAAAGGTTTCGGAAGTTACAACAGATCTGGTATGAGGAAGCAAAGTGTCGAGTCTCAAGAGAGATACGAGAACCGGACCACGTGCTTCAAACCATGCAAGCCGCCGTCCTAGTAGTCTATCTCGGGCTGGCATATGTCGACTATTCAACCTCGATAGTGATGTTAGGCGAAGCTTGGAGGAAAACTGTTGCCATTGGCTTTGGCGACAGTTTGCGAAACATGATTGTCAAGACCCTAGGAACTCAAGAAAAGGCAAAGTGGATAGAGAAGGAAGAGATGATAAGAATTTCGTGGATTCTTTTCATCATGGATCGCGGAATGTGCTTTCCGATTGGATTGATGCATGCAATTGATGATCGGCGGATGAAGATTGAGTTGCCAATATCGGAACGCGACTTTCAGTCCGACCAGGTGCCCGCGCCTCGATGCCCGAATCGTTTCACCTATAATATGGACAATCTGATTGCAGCATTGAGAGACAGGAGCTCACGAGGCTCGGCAACCCAACTGCAATATCTCATTCTGGGATACGCAATGCTAGGACGCATCAGCGAAGCGCTCGACCCTGCCACTGACGACGACGAAGATGGGCGCAAAGAGCGAATAGATAACCTCTGCACGCAACTCGCCAAGATTCGACTGATGCTTCCTCGCTCTGCCACAGAGCTCTCCATGGCCAATTACGACGAGTTTATAGAAGTGATATGGCTCAACGTCATCTTGAATGCATGCACAATTCTTTTGCATCACCGGCCCCTTCAAGAAGGAGAATCCCTTGACGATGCGGGAACAGAGCTGGCTAAGAATTGGCCGCTTTGTGTCGCTGCTGCACGGAACACGATATCCGTTCTTCGGGACGCCTCTCGCGTATCCGTCGACTTTGTGAACAACGCTCATTTTCCGTGTCTGTTGTTCACTAGTTGCAGGATCCTTATGACAGAATACTTCTGCCCTTCGAGGTACGAAGAAAAAGCCAAATTGGCGGATGGTGTTAGTTCAGCCCCAGCTCGTGATCCAAAATTACGTGAGGACCTGGAGGTTGTTACCATGACGTTTTTCAGGATGAGAGAAGTGTGGCAAGGTCTGGGTCAGAAGTTTAGCAAAGGAATGCACTTTTATCTGCACCAAGGGGAAGATTTCGCGCGCAAGACAAAGGCGGGCGGTGCGCGGAGTCTGCTAGGGGTATGCGACAGCTGGACCGTAATCCCAGACGACTATGAGCTTACTATTCCAACTTGAAGAACGAACATGGTTTTGTTAAAAGATTTCATGTTTTGGGGGAGTCTATTGCATATCTATGGCTTTAATGAGATTTCGGCATTACCCACCTTTTCACATACAACCTCCATATCAAAGCTTAATTCAGTACGAGCTGAGTCTTGGTATCTCCAACAAGACGACCTCCAGTAGTCTCAATAATCGCCCCCGTGGCAAAAGAATCCTTCATCAAATAGACGTAAGCCTCCGCTACTTCTTGAGGCGAAGCAATCGTGCCCGTGAGGGTCTCCTTCCTGAAGCTGTCTAGCACCGCTTCCCTGTGCTCTTTTGGGATCATGTCGAGCAGTTCCGTTTCAACGCCGCCGAGCATCACACAGTTGCATCTCACAGGCCGCAGATCGACTGCAAGACCACGAGAAAGACCTTCAGTGGCGCCTCCAGCGGCAGCAATGATGGACCAGTTGGGCAGCGGGCGCCAGGTGTTTGTTCCGCCGGTCAGGGTGAATGAGCTTTTCACTCCCTGGTTGATGTACTTGTTCAAGTACTTTGCAATAATAATGGCGCCAGTGTTACGAACTTGAGAGGTGGCGTGAATCTTCTCGACAGTCACGTCGCTAAGACCGGCGGTGTTTAGAGCATCGCCAGCTGTGTGGATGACATGGTCGAGCTTCCCATCCTTGGTCGCGAATTCCAAGAGCTGGACGACCTGTTCTTCAATAGTAGCAGGGTTTCCGAGATCGCACGTCTTGGCAGATAGCAGCTTATCCGCATCTCCGAGGTTGGCTGCTTTGATGTGCTCCTTGAGGCGAGAGACGGCGTTGTCCAGCTTGGACTGGTTGGAGCTGCTGATGATGACCTGGGCTCCGTGTTCGAGAGCTGCTTCGGCAACACAGAAGCCTACGCCAGAAGAGCCGCCGAGGACGAGGACTCGGTGGCCTTGGAGCTTGTTGACGTATTTGAGAACGGCCATGGTGATAGTAAAGGGATGCTAAAGGTTGACTGTGAGAGTATTGTATTGTATGCAAGATTAGATTTGTTGTTTCAAGTAGTATCTCCATCTTGGCTGGATCAACTCTTCTATATATACTTACAAGCCCTCATAGTAGCTATCCGCGTTATATCCAATGTCCTTCATATCTCCGTCTTGGTGGAGCGTGTCGGCGCTTTGTCTTAGCGGCGGCGACTGACCGCTAGCGTCGCCGCTCTGATCGAGATCCGCTCGATTGGATGCTGACCAGCTGGAGGATTAGAAATAGAAGACGATGTGGTATGAATAAGGCTATGTGGGTGGCCGATTCAGTTGTATTAGAGGCAAAGGGTTGTATAAGTTGAAAAGATAATGATCAAAGGTAAACAAATCTCCGAGCTAGCGAAGCTGGTTCTCTTTTAAAGAGTTATTCGCCGCCCATGCATAGAAACAGCTTACAGTGATATACTCCGTCCGGAGTATGCTCATGGCATATCACAAGGTGAGAGACCATGAGTCCAGTCTCTGCTCATTCCTCTACGATTTGAGAGATAGCCCTCAACAACAGAGAGCAAGAGTTGCTCGTTTGACAAACTTCTCACTCCCATTGTTTAGACGCTTGTTGATCAACTGTACTATGGATGACGGGAAGAGCTCAGCTGAATGTTACACCCACGAAGAGGGGCCCCCCGCAACCGTACACACCCTTGCATTACCATTGTCAATGTACGAGTACGCGTACCGATCTAGTACCTGTCCGGGTGGCTATGTTTCGAACATGACAAGGCTCGATGGTGTTACCTGAAAATTGAGGCGAGGCTGCGCAACCTTGGAAGCCTTTTTAATCCCCAACAGTTGACCAGCGCTTAAACTTCAAATGTTGACAACTCCCCAACTTTCCTAACCATGAACGGCCTGTAGCAGGGGTCACAGTAACTCTGCCATCCTCCCTTGAATAGTGCTGACCAATCCCATCCTCAGCCTGATGCGGAGGCCTCACAGATCATTGAATCTCAGCAGTGCCGACAACGTCTGGTCTGCAATATTCCCATATCTTACCGGTCAAAGCACATACGCAGGAGCGTCTACCGCTCTGACTGCTGAGGGAGTTGGCAATCCGAGCCTTAGCCTTGATGGTGCATGCACATGAAATTGCCTCGCTTTTTGGGCCCCAGGCGGGAGATTACGCGCAAGGCGCCCTGTGGACTCGTTGAGCGGCATAGAGAAGACATAAGAACACCTCATCTACCAGTTGGCACAACCAGGTCGCCAAGCTGAGGCTTCGAATGTCCAGCTATAAAGCCACAGACTATACGGTAGGATGGATTTGCGCCCTCCCTCTGGAACGCGCCGCGGCAGAGGCGATGCTAGACTGCAAACATGGAGGTTCAAATAGCAGCCAGTACACCCTCGGCAGTATCGGTGACCATAACGTTGTTATTGCCTGTCTACCAGCGGGTTTGACCGGCACCAATGCTGCTGCCACCGTCGCAGCCAAGTTGATGTTGCAGTTTACGTCTATTCGATTTGGTCTTTTGGTAGGCATTGGAGGAGGAGTTCCGAGCAGAGAATCTGACATACGTCTCGGAGATGTAGTAGTCAGTCAACCACGTAACGGGTATGGTGGAGTGGTCCAGTATGACTTTGGTAAGACTCGTCCTGGAGAGTTCGAAACCACTGGCTTTCTCAATACACCTCCAATTGTGCTGTTGGATGCACTCTCAAAGATACAAGCGGATCATCTATCTGGAAATAGCAAGTTCTCGCAATACTTGCAAAGGATTACTCACCAGCTTGGGGTCATGCCCGATGACCCCAGGACCGACACGTTGTTTGAGTCGAGCTATGAGCACGTGGAAGGGCCAACATGCGAGAATTGCGACGACAAGCAACTGGTATACAGAAAACCTCGGAACCAAGACACTGTGATTCATTACGGCACAGTAGCCTCTGGAAACCAGGTGATAAGAGACGGCATTACCAGAGATAGACTAAGCTCGAAGCTCGGAGGGATCTTTTGTTTTGAGATGGAAGCAGCTGGACTTATGAACAGTTTCCCTTGTCTGGTTATACGAGGCATTTGCGACTATGCAGATTCACATAAGAACAAGGCCTGGCAACCTTACGCTGCGTCAGCCGCAGCTTCTTATGCTAGAGAAGTGTTGGCGGCTGTTAATTCAGACCGACCATCAATGGCTCACATAGTCGACGATACTACAAAGACTGTATGATTGGATTATTCTCACGATGGGAGAAAAATTTTGAGACTGACTTCACTCCTCGTTCATAGGAAATGCTTCGAGCTGAGATTGATTCCAATATTGATACCGTGGATTTGAATTGGTTTCTCTCCATTTTGCCAGCAATAGATCAAGGAGAATATGATTTCGATCATCCACCACCAGACTGGGAGAAGCCAGAATATCATTGGATTTTCAGAAATGCGGATTATAAAGAATGGGACACCGGCGACTCTTCTCGAATCCTGTGGCTAACTGGGCCGCCCGAATGTAACATCCGCAAAGCGACGGCCTTCATCTTACGTCGAGAGATGAAGAAGTGTTCAAAAACACAGCGGCTCGTGTTGCACTTCTTCTGCTCCGCGGCCTCAGTAAAAGGATCATCTATTGCAATATTCATCAGAGCTCTTGCCCATCAAATTGTCTCCACATCACCACAAACCAGGCAGATGCCCACCATTCGCAAATTTCTAAGGAGCATTTTGAGTAATACTTTCAAAAGAATGTCTCCGAATCTCATGCAGCGGTTCTCACTAAGGGACTCGAATTCCAACATAAAGAACTTGCTCGAGTCTCCAGATGACAGCTTATGGGCAGCTCTATGGGCCATCATGCCAACAGAACAGAGTCCGGAATTATCGATTGTCATCGATGGGATTGAACATATCCGTGACCGGAGAGGAAAATTCGTTCGGAGAATCCGCGAATTTGTCGAGGATCTACAACGAACGTCTAAGGCGAAGATTCTACTCACTAGTGGGCTGGAATCTGATACTGCGCAAATATTCAATGGGTTGCCTCATATCGAATATGATAAGGAAAGAAAAGGTTTGATTGCAAATATTGTGTCCTTGCGCCGCTGAATCTACTCTAATATCAAACTATAGAATGTCTTTCCAGCCTTTGCTTCGTCAACACACGCTTTAGCAAAATTGTAAAGGCATCTGAGGGCACCTTTGAGTGGCTTTGGGAACACGCACAATACAATGCATGGTCAAAACCAAGCGCCTCCCGTGTGTTGCTAATCCAAGGAAAACCTGGGAGTGGGAAAAGTACTCTTACACGATATTTCAACGAACACATACTTGAACGAGAACCAGCCGCAGATTCAGCCATCATAGCCAGATTCTTTTACAGCTATAGGGAGGATATTCTTCAAAGAAGCCATTACAACATGCTACGGTCCATCATCCATGATATCTTATATCAGGATGAAGCCTTCTTTTATCATATTCAGCCAGAGTATCGTCTCCAGCCCCGTAGTGAGACTGGTGTCAATTGGGAATATGAGTCGTTGAAACGTATTCTCATATCCTTACGCAACCACTCCTTGCAGCGGCCACTCTATCTAATTATTGATGCAGTGGATGAATCTGAATACGAGGATAGACGCAATATTCTCAAACTTTTGTTTCAACTTTGTGCGGAAATGAAACATGGCGTCGTGAAAGTATTCATAACGAGCCGGCCAGTGGAACAGCTCGACGTCCGCCAGAAGAGTGTCAATAACATAATACAGCTACACGAAGAGACCGTGTCCGACATTTCCCGCTTCGCGCGCTCTATGCTAGACGACCTGCACATCTCTCGTCTCCTTGCTAAAGCTACGGACTTCATTATCAAGAACGCACACGGGGTATTCCTATGGGTGAAACTCGTTGGAGATCAATTGAAAGCTTCTATAGAGGTTGGTGATTCTGAAGACGTCATTTTTCAATGTCTCGAACATCTTCCAACAGAATTGGACGATTTCTACAAACTCATGTTTAAGAGCTTGAGCGAGAACAAACCGTATATTCCAGAATCCAAAACAATGTTTCAAATTGTTCTCTGGGCAGTGAGACCTCTGACGGTAAACGAGTTACTACACGCCTTGGCAGTGTCGCGTGTTGTCGATATCGAATCTGACCTTTCCGATGATGTCTTTGACGGACGAATCCCAACTAAGACACGCATCACTCACTGCGGAGGAAATTTTCTGGAAGTCAAGCAGCCTTATGGTGCCTCCTTAGCAAATGCCCGTCCCAGCACTTCGTACCGTCGAACCAACACGTCTATGGGGAATGAGATTGTTCAGGCTATGCATCAAACCGTGCGCGACTTCTTCCTCAGCTCCAGCGGACTCGTGGCAAACTCAGAGTTGCGAATGAGCGATGACGACGATGCTCATATTTTCATGTCCAAGATATGTATTCGTTATCTCATGCTCTGCGTTGCCTGCACTACTTTGGCAAAGACACTACCTACTCCCGAATCGTGGACTTTGGAGCACTTTTATGAATACGCCAGATATTTGCAAAAAAGACCGTTTGCAAAATATGCCTTGTCTTTCCTTAAGCATCATATGAATCACTGTTATCAAGACGCAAGCGTTTCGTGTCTTGCCATTCGGCTTACAAACAGCCTGACCAGCGAACCATCGTCTTACTTGTTAGACAGCTGGGTACTATCGAATATGGGGACAAGGGTCCAAGGTTCACATGCCAATGAGCACGAAAGAAAAGCAATGGAATTCAGGTCTCAAGCCTTACACGCTGCAGTTTGGAATGACTTTCCTGTGGCCGTCGAGATCTTGTTGGCTGCTGGGACCAACATCAACTCGAGGTGCGAGAAAGAGCGCACATTTCTCTCATTGGCAGCCGAAAGAGGGCATGAAGCCGTGGTAGATTTACTACTGGCACACCATGGCATTGAGGCTGATACAAAAGATATCGATGGGCGGACACCGCTCTCGTGGGCTGCAGAAAAGGGCCACAATACTATTGCTGAGATGCTGCTGGCCCGCAATGATGTTGCGCCTGACTCAAAAGATATGGATGAGCGGACACCGTTATCGTGGGCTGCCGAACAAGGACATGGATCTGTGGTACAAACGTTGCTTGCTTGCAATGACGTTGACGCTGATTCTGTAGATAAATCGCAACGGACACCGCTCTCGAGGGCGGCCAAAAAGGGACACAAGATCATTGCCGAGATGTTAATTCACCATAATGTTGTTGCTACTTTGAGAGATGACCACGGACGGACACCGTTATGGCGGGCTGCAGAACAAGGGCACGAAGAAATAGTAGAGCTGTTGCTTGCCTTGAACAACGGCGAAGCCGATGAAAGCGATAGATATGGGCGAACACCACTGTCGCGAGCAGCTGGGCAAGGGCGCGATACTATCGTGAAACTCTTGCTCAACCGCGGCATTGCTGAAGCAGACTCGAAAGATCAATACAACCGGACACCTTTATCGTGGGCAGCTCGGCAAGGGCATGATAGCATAGTGAAATTGCTACTTGAACGCCACGACGTCGAGCCCGACTCGAAAGACTTTGACGGCAGGACGCCGTTGTCATGGGCGGCGTGGCATGGGCAACACAACGTAGTCAGACTACTTCTTGACCATAAGAATGGCGTTCAAGTAATGTCAGAAAAGGAAAGTAAACGAAAACTGTTGCTATCGAAGTTTGAACGGTATTACAGAGGCGCCAAGAAGCACTTAGTTGGCCGCAAAGGCGTCGAAGCCGATTCTCGAGACGATTATGGCCAAACACCACTATCCCGAGCTGCCGAGCAAGGACATGAAGCCGTGGTAAAGATGTTGCTTGATCGCAAAGACGTCGAAATCAATTCAAGAGACACGAAAGGATGGACACCTTTATCCTGGGCGGCTGATCAAGGGCACCATGACGTGGTAAAGCTATTGCTCGCTTATAAAAAGATTGAAGTCGACTCTAGGGATATATCTAGACGAACCCCTTTGTCTCGAGCGGCTGAACAAGGGCACCGGCACGTGATGGAGTTATTGCTTTCCCGCAATGAGGTTGACGTTAACTCGAGGGACGAGGATGGATGGACACCACTATTCTGGGCAGCTAGGCATGGGCATAAGGCTGTGGTGAAGCTTCTTCTTACACATAAGGGTGTGAAGACTGATATAAAAGATGTATCTGGGCGGACGCCGTTATCATTGGCTACCCGAAATGGACATGAGGAGGTGAAATATTTGCTTGGTGCAACTCCTATCATTTCATGAAAGCGATATGTAGAAACAGGGCATAGTAATATTATATAAAATTTCTATTTACTTCGTTACCCCTTTGCCCTTATTGCCTATTCTTATTCAGCCCTTAGTAATGACGCTTCTCTGACATCCAGACTTTCATACCAGTACTTACAGGTATTGTCGGTAATTAAATCTGGAAATCGGCAGTGCGGTTAATGATGTTGACTCTATCTCTTTCATATCCCAGTAACTGTCAGCCCAATAACCCGGATTGGTTACCATTTATTCAGGAATAGACTAAAGACAGCAACTTTCGACGAAACTAGCTCAGCCGTTTCTGCTTTACTCGTATTTTCCAATCTTACGTATGGCCAGCCCGTGTTGTCAGATGGTTAGTTCAGCAATTCACCAACAACCTGATACGAATCATCCTGCTCCTTCTTGCCCAAAGGATCGTTTGTCGAATTGCAAAACAGACTAGGCGTTAATGCTTACAGAGCGCTAAGAGAGCTTGACAAAGTGGCGCGCAGCGGTTAACATGCCAGCGACAAGCTATTGCGAATCCTTCGACAAGAACTTGCTTATGAGTGAGCGATGGAATGCGTTTTCCCCAATTCGCCATGCGGGGTGCCAATGATGAGAGCAGAATCGTATTTATAGATGCATTAAGAACCAACAGCTTTAACACTCTTTCCTTCGTTGGTTCAATGCTTGGTCATATACTATCCTGCTCTCGGCAGAATCCCAAGACGCGAACTTCAGTCCCTCGTGTGCGATAAGTGTCAAGCCCCCCCTAAGCGCTAATCACGGGTGAATGAAATTAAGTTCAAAGCCCTCCTCAAGCTATCAGCTGATGACATCCAAGGAGAAGCCTTCATATATAATTAGACGATAGGAATGCAATACAGCACAATCCATTGACACATTGTTTCACTCATCTCTAACAGGATTGCTCTTGTGACATATATCCGAAACAGCGATATCATGAGCGTCAAGGCGAAATCCTTCAGCGAAAAGATCATTCCTCTTTCGGCAAAAGACCAATGGCGACCCATTAACAACATCCGTTCATTGGTCTTCATCGTTGTCCGCGATATTCTCGATGGAGAACTCATGAGAGCGTCTCTGAATAAGCTAATCAGGAACCATATACCTATCCTCGGAGCACGAATCAAACCCAGCGGAGTCGATGGCTTACTTCAATATCATCTAATTACTCCCTTCCCTGATAACCACGAAATATTCGGCTGGACCACCAGCAATGTTGCTTCAACGCTCGAAGAAGCCAATCTCGTGCCGGAACATAACCCACAAAGAGGCATCACCATCTTACAAGATGTGACTGTCATGGAACGGCGCTGGATACCATCCGACTGGCCCGTCAGACGCGACCAAGACAAGCCAGACACACCTCTCCTGCTCGTCCATCTCACATATTACAAGAATGCCACGATTATTTCTCTCAACTTACTACACTGTGTAAGCGACCAGATGGGTTTTGGCAGCCTCATCACTTCCTGGATAGATGTCATGAAGGGCAAAGAACCCCAGCCTTTTATCGAACTGCCCGAAGACGGTCTCGACGGCAACAAAGACATTACCTTTAAAGAACTTCACAAAAAATACGCATATCGGTTGAGAACCAAGAGAGAACGAGCGGAAGTACTGATGGGAATTGTCCCAGAGCTGGTTGCTCGCCCAAAAGAGACGAGATGCACTATTTTCATACCTGTGGGCATCGTCAATGGGTTACGGGACAAGTGGAGGAAAGAATTAAAGGCAAAATACGGCTCTGATGCAGCGAATATTACAAATGGAGATGTTCTTGTCGGGATTGTAGCCAAGGTACGTGATGCCCAATCTCATAATGGAATACCCGGATGCTAATGCTGTCTTTTATTATCTAGTTCGCCAACATGCACCGTAAAAAGCCCAAGAAGCAAGTCGTCACCGGTCCAGTAAACCGTGAGTCTTCTAGATCTTTATATCACATATATAAATATCATATCAACTAACAGCAAATCTCTCCCAGTCCGCGGCTACCATCCTCTCCTCCCCAAAAACACCCCCTACCTCCACAATGCCCTCATCTTCGCCGTCAGCCACACAGCAATCAGCCGTTCCAAACCCCCAACATCCGAAATCGCCCACGGGCAACGCCTCGCCGTGCTCGACACCCTCAAGCCCGAAAACATGGAGCGCGGCCTAGCAGTTACGCGCGAGCTCCGTCGAAGGAACATCCCGATGCACATCTGCGAGCCGTGGGAGTTTAGTTACGGGCCGACGAATTGGTGTAACGCGTGGCATGGCATCGAGTTTTCTGCGGCTAGTGCTACCAAGACGGAGGAAAGGAAAGACAGTGCGGTTACTGAAAGGAAAGACAGTGATGATGCGAAGGCGATGGATGGAGGTGATTCAGCGCCTATTATTTTGGGACATTCGTCGGAACGGAACCATCCTAATCGACGTAAGTGGTGTATCTCCTTGATTTAAATGGTTCATTATTTCTAACTTGATTTGTGCATTTAGTGAGTGCTTTTATCATGTCAAAGGCCGAAGGAGGATATTGGGTCGACTTTGCGGCGCCGAAGAAGGGTATGAGGGCTGTAAGGGCGCTTTTAGAGCGAGACCCTAACCTAGAGACGATATGATGTCGTTTGTGCGTTTTTGTTTTACCTAGATCGCCTTGATATAATACCCAGATCACTTTAGTTGAAAAAGTGTTTCAAAGTGGACAGCAATCGGAGGTCAGAAAAAGCGAGACCGCAAAGTGAATAAGTGCATACATTCAGCAATCTAGGCACCTAATCAACTTACTGAGGAGTGTTTTTGTAGGGATATGATAATTCTGCTAATACCTAACTTTAATATATAAATAAAGTAGTATTTACTAGATAAATAGAGATATAGTAATAATTAGTAAAAGAGAGATATATGTAGTAGCGGTTACTAAAGAAATGTAGATATAGTAGCATTTATTACCCTCGACACCTCGACACCTTTCATCGGGCAGTCATGGACCAACCTTGAGCGACGCTGCAAGACATCTGACCACGAACTGGGTAAAAACCTCAACGCCGTTTTCTCGTCAGAATCCGTCAAGGGTTCATTCTTCTTGTCTACCCTCCCGGAAAGCATGGGCACTATCGTCGACAATCTGTCAACACGCAACATCAACAAGTTTGTTGACATTGAGCCAAAAATGCTCGATATTGCCTTCCGACACAGCCAGCCTGCTGATGAGAAGGCATACTACACTAAAACAGGTAGGGAAATGTAGAAACCGTAGCTACTCTTTTTGTAGGCGTATGGTTTAACTCAAAGGTGTTTAAAATCTTCTCGGTCTTGGTTTTTCTGCCCTCTGCTTGGACGGTTAGGAGATGCTTCATATAGATGGATGTTCCTTTGCACGTTTCATATACAACAAGAGTACAGACATCATATACCTAGGTAGTTACCTGCGCATCAATCCATACGACAGGTAGTTGCTTGGAGAAGCACACTCTATTCTGCAAAGGACTTGCTAGACATTCTTACTCATAAGGCACGGTGCAAGTAAAAGGAAGATATTGGATGAATCTGATGCTTCTGATATATAGCAAGGGATATCAAGTAATAACTAATCCATACGGCCGTGACCGCAACCGCTCTCTGAATAAAACCACCGTCAGAGAAGAAAAAAGAATACCAATATTGCAACCCTGACTCCGGCTAAATGCATTTCGATAAGAACCAAACCAATGCTCCAATGCTTGAAACAGATAAAGGGAGAAAACATATGTCAACGCCTAGAAACCATGCATGCTCTGCTGTCGCTTCTCTCTCTACCAGCCATCTCCAAACGTCATCATCTGCGAACACTCCTCCAGCCTATCAAGGCCCTTCTTGATGGTCCTCGTCATGGCATCTATCCTCTCAAACGCAAACATGTCAAAGTGGTGACCGTCCACATCAAACACGTCGCAGAACATCTCGTCATCGTAATCGCCCCAGCCGAGCAACTCGTCTTCTCGGTTCAAGTCCAGCCCAACCATGCGGCCATCCTTTGTCGGCACGTATTCTTTTGCGCGCAGCAACACCACTCGCGGCCGTCGGTTGTAGAGTCTGCCAGACCACTCGGGAAGACGCCATTGTCGGACCATGCGCACAGCCTCCGCCATGCATCGCCTGGAATGGATCTGGTTCTGTGTCAGGCCCTCTCGATCTTTCGCAGCTTCATCCGACGACGTGTCTTCTTCGCTAGAGGACTCGTCGTCGACCTTGAGGCCACGAATCTTGATTTTGGGCATTTCGACGTCGGGGAAACGCTTGACGGGAGGTCCGGATGTGGGCACGAGAGGGACGTAGCCTGCAGACCTTGATTTGCCCGGGTAGATGCTGTCGATCATGAGGATGCCCGACACTCGCACGACATCATCGTCTGCCAGCTGCCGCGCAACTTCCATGCTCAGCAGGCCACCCAAGCTCCAGCCACCGAGCATGATGCTGATTGTGCCGTCGTGATTCCTTCGCCTGGCGGGAAACTCGTCTTCCTGCACGGTCTGTCGGATCCATTTTGCATAGGTGCGGCCCATCTCGGGAATGCCGCCCTCGAAGACCTCGCCGGTGTAAAAGTAGGGGTTGTGGACGCCATAGACGTAGCGGCCGAGAATCTCCAGGCAGTGATAGGCAAAAGTGGTGCCGCCGCCATCGTGGATGAGGAAAACGGGCGTGTTGTATGAGGGCTGATCTGGCCGAGCCCAGTCTTCCGGCTGGATCAGCTCTGGGTTGGGACCGCGCATTGTTGGTGGATGGCTATCGATAAGCCTGAGCTGAGCTGGTCGTTTTGTTGAGACGCGCCAAGGAGGACAAGAACAGAGACAGTGACTGAGAGATCGGCGACAGATTGAAGGTTAAAGGAAGAGATGCCAGAGAGGACAGCAGAGACAGAAATAGTAATGCAAAAGTCAAAATCACAATAAACAAGCTCGAGTGACTGCAAACGGCCCAAGTTCCGGTTTTCCCCAGGGTCCAGCAATTAGCCTCGCTTATCAGTGGATCTCAAGCCGGGCGTTGTTGGGGTGAAGCCGCAGTTGTGCAGGCGAGGCTAAAATCTCAACGGTTTTGCTGTGCTGCTTCACAAAGCTCTCCGTAACCAAACAAACACCTGACCTGTTTGCGGTGGAAGAGAAAAATGCAGCTTTAAGGCAGATAAAATCACCCGAAGCCGAATGAATAAGAAAAAAAAATATCTCTCATTCGGCGATTTTTAATCACACAAGACAAGTGAAAAATGAAACGGCCCCCCGTAAGCCGGCGAATTTTAACGGGCCAAGGGAGCCGGTCTAGACGAAGTCTATACCTCCGTAGACGAGCCTCGATAGGATTTTTGTTGGGTCCACCGAAGAACTCCGAGACGTCACCCTGACCAATGTAAATGCTAGTAACAGCAGTGGCTCTTGATCTATTTGCGGGGGATCAAGGATGTATGCCAGATGGATGAGAGGAGAGGAGAACAAGTACGGAGTATATAGAAAAAGGGAATGCAAACGGAAAGCTGGCGTTTGTCGAGGGCCTTTTAAGCTCGCGGCTGGCTTGAGGAGGCCTTTTGCGCATCTCTGATCTGACAAGCAGCAATGCGGAGCAAATACTACTCACTGCTGAGCATCCAGGGATCTGGCTGACGGGACGCAATGGTTATGCTTCAACTGCCTGGCCTGGTAGGGATTCTCTCGATTGTGCCATGTGAGCCGCCTTGTGTCAATTCAATGCCCCCCCCCCCCCCCCCCCCCGAGATGCGTCGTGTAGATGGAATCGTGTGTCGTCTTCGGAGTCCGAACTCAAAGAAACTCCCAGAAGAATGGCTGAATCCTGAGAGAACAATTGGCGGTCGCAACTATAATCCCCCGGACTCACACACTCACACATGCCCAGACTCTGGCACCAACCAAGATTGCGCGATTGACAACTCATCTCCTGCATATGTGTGTCCCGTCTCCTCCTCCATTTCTGCATCTCTGCATCTCTGCCCGCACAAACAAGGTATTGCCACTGGTATGCGATTCACCCAACAAAAAAAACCGAGCTTCGGCCATGTGGGCCCCATGATCTCCGCCGCGATTTCACACCCGCTTTTGAATTCCAGTTTGTTTTCTCATTACTCCGTACCTTGGTAGATTACACAAGGCGGCGGTTCGCCAAAGCGCACTCCGCGACTCCGGGCCAAAGAAATTGGACGGGCTGAGACAGACACATTCCGTCATGGCGTACAGATGATCACTGTAATCGCACATCTTGCTTATCTCGCCCGGGTTCCTGTACGACGCTGACCTCTCGAAGTTAGGCAAGCTAGGATGGAACGAGAATAGTTGCAGGGGAGCCAAAGTCTCCATCCTTCCGAGGTCAGCTAGTGTCCAGGGCCGGCGTCTCCGGGGCCCAGGCGGCGCTCTGAGTGGTCAGTTTGGTTCGGGATTGCTGCTTTCGATTATGATTCATTCGCGTGGGCGTCCAAAAATCGCCGTCGCATGCGTGCAAGGAATATTCCATCAAGCAGTCTAGTCTCCGTAAAAGTGGAAGCAGCAGTCACGTACATACGACAGTAACATGAACTTGCGGGTACTGCCCTATCCGTTGCTCGTGCCGCACACGTGGAGGGACATCTTCTTCATCCCAGAGTCCTGCCTGCTGCTCCCTCTCTTTCATGTGGCGATTGATATCCATGCTTCGATGCGACTCATCCTCGTAACAGACCCATACAGATACACAAGGTCCAGGTTCGCCCAGCTGCCGTGCTGATAACATGCCTGGCTTCGCCCATGTCATCTCACTGCCGTCGTGGAGAGCTGCCTGCATCCGGTGCCGCCAGATAGCCCTGTAGCCTCCACAGTAAGAGATGCAGCTTCATCACGCTCATACTCGGCCATTGCTTCAGCACGAATACTTCTCCCTCTCGAAACAATGGGGCCGAATCTCTTAGCCGCTGTACCTCCCGCTCGCCGAGTAGCCAATGTAGATTATGCACAACCATCTTCCTTCCATATTGAGCTTCCCCGATATCCAGTGTTGCATACTGACCTGCTGCATCTTTCTTCGCAGGCAGCCAGAGAACACAGCCCCGCAATCTGACGCCTTTGACATCCTTCCAATTCGCACAGGGTTCGATGAATTTGTGTTTGGGTTCGTGTAACCGATTGCCTCGAGTAGCTAGCGCATCCGTTGCCTGTTGACGCATCATCTGCAGGAGCACATCGCCCATATCTTCCCTCCAGACAGCAGTCTTACTGTCCGGGGCAATAGCCATGCCGCTTCGGGCCGCCAGTAGCATTGCGAGGTATTTCTTGTTTGGCCCACCAACCATGTCAACAAGCAGCTTACGGTTCAGCATGTAACTTGTTATGGGTGCTCTCCGCAGTCGGCGGACATGCTCCTCCGGGGTTTGTGCATTATCGTTTCGACCTACAACAGGAGTCGACATGGGCTCCGCTGCCGAGGCCTCTCCATCGTGTCCGTTGCTGATGCTGGCTTGTGTTTCGTCCAATCTCTTTGTGGGCTGGACATGCTCGAAAGATAACGGGCCGGGAGCCCACCAGGGCGTGCCAGTCGTCGGGTGTTTTATAAGCTCAAAGTCCTGTAGGAAGTAGCGTGGTAAGCTCGTGTTACTGCTTGGGCATCTTCGGATTGGTGTAGCGAGAGCTTGTGCTACTGTCTATTAGCTTCTTTCTCCTCTCATCAAACGAACAGACTTGCCATACCAAATGGATTGTTTGCGAGCTTCCGTCGAAACCTGCCAAGTGGCGGACCAGGAGCAGCCTTTTCCGTCCTTCTCCTAGCCTTCATCCATGCTGGATCAAATATCGGCGAGATGGGAAGATCCCCAGCCGCCGTCGAGATGATCTTGGCCTCGGGGTCAACCTTTAATGACTCGCCGTCCGCGTTGTGTCCAAGGCCAGCTTCGACTTTCCGTAACAGGGCCTCTCTCGTCAAGGAGTCTTTATCGTAGGAGTGCCATCGTTGAGCCTGGCGAGGCTTCAGTGTCCCAAAGCTACTTGGGCGGAGTACCGTGCATCGTTTCATCGCCTGTCGACTGAATTCCAAAGAATCATGTCGCTTGTGTGTAGTGCAGCTTGTGCATGCGATTAATTTTTGAGTGACCCGCGATAACGATAAGCTCGGCTGAGATAAGATGCTTATGTGGGGAACAAGCTATAGCATCATGACATACTTCGGACCTTGGGAGCTGATCCCTTCACCGTTCACCAGCTTCTCTCTGTCGCGCATCAGTCCTCTTTCGAAATGTTACGATCACGATTGCTACCAAGCCTGAGGGCGCTCCCCGTTCGCCATGCAAGATCGTTTGGCTTCTCCAGCACCGCCAGCCCCGCCAGCACCTCCCCGTCAATGAACATCCCCATGCCGTATATCGAAGAGACTTCAGTAAGCGGCGGCATCAGTGCTGTTGCCGTGAACATGGGCTAAAAAGGGAACAGGCAACTGGCAGAAAAACATGTACGCTCACTTCTGGACCGCTGCTGAGGTGATCAATGTACTTACAGGTCCAAGGGGACATCTTTTCAAAGCTCTTACAGGTAAGCCCATGTCCGCATTCACGAGTATTGTGCCTACAGCTTCTGACCAACTCAGCAACGAATAATATGTTTAAACGGCGAAATCGACGATTACATGTCAGCTTCCATAGTAGCACAGCTTCTTTGGTTGGAATCAGACGCCCCCGAAAAGCCGATTACGATGTACATCAACTCACCAGGCGGCTCCGTCACATCAGGTGCGCTCCCACCCTTTTCCGTGATACGGCTACAATGATTCACAACAGTATTAGGCATGGCGATATACGATACGATGACTTATATCAAATCTCCCGTCGCGACCGTATGTATCGGAGGCGCCGCGTCCATGGCAGCTATCCTTCTCGCTGGTGGCGAGGCAGGCAAGCGTTGCGCCCTTCCACATAGCTCCATCATGATCCATCAGCCATTGGGCGGCACTCGAGGGCAGGCATCGGACATTTTGATCTACGCGAATCAGATACAAAAGATACGAGAGCAGTCTAACCAGATTATGCGATACCACTTGAACAAGGCAAAGGGATTTGACAAGTATAGCCTGGACGAGATTAACGATCTCATGGAGAGAGACAAATACCTAAGTGTGAACGAAGCACTGGAGCTAGGAGTCATTGACGAGGTATTCACAACGAGAAAGGAAAAGGATACCGAGCCAAAGAAGGAGGAAGAGGAGGAGAGAAAGTACTAATCACACAGGTTTCAGTTGTGTCTTTCTTAGTACTAATTGCTGGCAAAGGATATGAGCGCAGCAGTGCTAAATCCGAAGAAGTGCAAGCATATTTGTGCCTTGTAGTCTCAATTAGCTGAACAGTGTCAAGCTGTTGGAATATCGAGGATGTTGTCTGGGCTGCAGTCGGTATGTATAGAGATTCCGATAGGTGATCCGGCACTCATTGTAAGATATGTACTAAGCAATGGATAATCATGCATTGACAGACCAAATCATGACAGAAATGGAAGCCATCTCTCCGGTAGACTGCTTGTGAAGTCTGAGTCAAAAAATTATGGATTTGAAATGATAAACACTCTGCTGTGCCAATACATGCTCTTCTCACCAAGATATCCAGTGTTGCCGATATCGGCTCGTCGCAAGTTGAGCATCTCCACTGGCAGCTTTGGTTCAAGTGGGACAGCTTCATTCGGTGTCCGAGGAACTTGAATCCCCCTGGTTCGAAATCCTGCTTCAAGAAATGCAATAGTTGAACATTACTGCTAAAACTCAGTATGTAAGGCAATTTCGTATCTACTGCGTAAAGCAGCCAACAAGATTGATATGACTAAAGTCGATTCTCATATCATGTCAGACAAGCTGCAGCCATGCAAGGAATCTGGACATCTTGCTTCTAGCAGGGGGCTCCAGTCGCTATAAGCCCGCCCCAGCCAATCAGGCGCCTCCAATTAGCTGCTCTCTCGCAGCTTTCAGCGGCAGTGCGGGGCAACAATTTTTCCCAATTGCGATCCATCAAACTTAGTGGGAGCTTCTCTGCAGCAGCTCGCGGGATCACAGGGAAGATCACAGGGACAAAGCCCAGAGAATCACGTCAGCCATTGTGGTCCGGCTATCTGCGATATCGACAGCTGAAGAGTCATCGGGCAGCACTTGGACTTGTTTCGACTTCTCACGGCACTGAAGCTTGAAGATTGGCGGCGAGTTGCTGGATTGATTGATTGATTGATCGATTGACAGGTACGTCAGTGTGGGCTTAGGCCAGCTGCCCAAGTTGCCAAGGCATCCGCGATCTGCGGTCCAAGATATTTTTTTCCTTCTCTTTCTACAGCGTTGATCCGGAGAGACATCATCCATTGCTTCCCGATAGTTCGCCAGAGCCATCTTGGTGCAATTGCTTCTTTTTTTTTTCTTGCTCGCTTCTGTCCGGAATGCGACGTGGCTCATTCGTCTAGCCGAGATCTAATTCTTGCTCCGATAATAGGATCCAGCCTTCCACCAGCCCATCGTCACGATGCTCTCGCGATCGCTGCTCAAGACCCCGTCAAGGGCGTTCAACGCTCTGTCAAGAGCCGGCACTCTTTCCACAAGAAATCAGGCGTAAGTGAAGACATACAACAGACTCAATGCGCATCAAGCTGATAACCATTCCTGCAGTCGCCTGCTGTCAACTTCATCAGCCCGATATGCGGACGAGAAGCTCAACAAGGTGTCCGCGAACATCACGCAGCCCAAGTCCCAGGGCGCTTCCCAGGCTATGCTTTACGCTACTGGCCTCACAGATGCCGACTTGAACAAGGCGCAGGTCGGCATCTCCTCCGTCTGGTACGAGGGAAACCCTTGCAACATGCACCTGATGGATCTGTCTGGGCTTGTCAGAGAGTCTGTGGCCAAGGCTGGTCTTGTTCCCTACAGGTTCAACACCATTGGTGTCAGTGACGGTATCTCCATGGGTACCACTGGTATGCGATACTCGCTGCAGAGCAGAGAAATCATTGCCGACAGTATCGAGACTGTCATGAACGGACAGTGGTACGATGCCAACGTCAGCTTGCCCGGGTGTGACAAGAACATGCCCGGTGTCGTTATTGCCATGGGCCGTGTCAACCGACCTAGCATCATGGTCTACGGTGGTACCATTCAGCCCGGGTGCACAAAGGCTGGCGAATCCATTGATATTGTCTCGGCATTCCAAGCATACGGTCAGTACATCTCTGGAGAAATCACCGAAGATCAGCGATACGACATTATCCGTCACGCGTGCCCCGGAAGCGGTGCCTGCGGTGGCATGTACACTGCCAACACCATGGCGACGGCCATCGAAACCATGGGTCTGACCCTACCGGGCAGCAGCAGCAGCCCTGCCGAGGACCCGAGAAAGAAGGCCGAATGCGAGAGTGTCGGTGCTGCCATCCGGAACCTTTTGAAGGAGGACATCCGCCCACGCGACATCCTCACCCGACAGGCCTTTGAGAACGCCATGATTGTCACTACCATTCTTGGTGGAAGCACCAACGCAGTGCTTCACTTGATTGCCATTGCTGACTCCGTCGGAGTCAAGCTGACTATTGACGACTTCCAGGCCGTCTCTGACCGCATCCCCTTCCTTGCTGATCTGAAGCCATCTGGCAAGTACGTCATGGCTGATATGCACAAGATTGGTGGCACCCCCGGCCTGCTCAAGTATCTCCTCAAGGAGGGCCTCATTGACGGCTCTGGCGTCACCGTGACTGGAAAGACCATGAAGGAGAACGTTGAGAGCGCTCCTGATTTCCCTGCCGACCAGGACATCATTCGACCTTTCAGCAACCCCATCAAGCCCACCGGCCATATCCAGATTCTGCGCGGTTCTTTGGCTCCCGGTGGCTGTGTTGGCAAGATTACTGGCAAGGAGGGTCTGCGATTCGTTGGCAAGGCTCGTTGCTACGATGCCGAGTCTGACTTCATTGCCAGCCTGGAGCGCGGTGAGATCAAGAAGGGCGAGAAGACCGTCGTCATTATCCGCTATGATGGCCCCAAGGGTGGTCCCGGTATGCCCGAGATGTTGAAGCCTTCCTCAGCCATCATGGGTGCTGGATTGGGCAAGGACGTTGCTTTGTTGACTGATGGTCGTTTCTCTGGTGGCTCCCATGGCTTCATCATCGGACACATTGTTCCCGAAGCCATGGAGGGTGGCCCCATTGCCCTCGTCAAGGATGGCGACGAGATCACCATTGATGCCGACAAGCGAATCATTGACTTGGAGATTTCAGAGGCGGAGATGGAGAAGCGAAGAAAGGAGTGGAAGCCTCCTGTACCCAGATACACCAAGGGAACGCTGTCCAAGTACGCCAAGCTGGTTAGCGATGCCAGCACTGGCTGTGTCACTGATGGTCCTGTTGCTTAAATTGGGCGACCTATAAAAGAGAACAAAAGGAGAAAAAAGGAGGGTTGCGTTCAGTATGATGCTGGGCTATTTTGTATATGCATGAGGAGTTTTGCTTGAATATCCGGATGGATTGGCTTGAGAGGGTTGAAAATATTTACTTTTACATATTTGATCATGTGGAATGAAAGTTTCATCAAGTGGTGACACCTGTGCACTTGAAGAATAATTTATAGGCGTAGTATCTTGGCAAACGAAAACCCCGGTTCTTGCTATTCTGCATCCTACAACGCATTCGAAGCTACAATGTACAATACCTCAATAACCTACAAACACCAGCCAAACAGATCAGAGCCCTAAATCACGCCTATTTTCCAGTCCACGCCCGAACAAATGCAGCCTTGTCCTTCATTGTCAAGCCCACTCTCTTGACTCTGCTCAGCCTCGCCAGCGCCTCGCCTATCCAATCCAGCAGCTTCTGTTCTTCGCTGTTGATGCTAGCACCTGCTCCACCTCTAAAAGTCAAATCGCTAGGAATGTTGCCGCCGGACTTTGCGGCAGCCTTGTTCGTTTGCCCCTCGGCGATGCGCACACGGATGCACGTCGTTGGTCGAGAAAGCAGCGTCCACAGGAAACGAAGCCATTGTCCGGGAATGGGCGTCGTAATTTCGGAGGGGGTGTAACGGATGCTGACGGGGAAGATGTGCACGTCCGGGGGCGTTTGAAGAATGCTGGGGCTGAAGGGCAAGATGGCCTTGCCGTTGGTGGTGCCGCATTCGGGGAACACGGCGATGACACGGTTTGGATACTGCTTGACCAGCTCTTTCAGGTCCACGAGCTGGGCACTCGGTGCGGGTTGCGTGGTGACTGGCGCAAGCGCCTTCATCACAGCTTGCAGCAATCCTATCCTCCTGACCTTGCGCTCGCCCGGATATGAAATGGTAAAGACCGGGTCGAATATAGCCGCCAGATAGATGGCATCGACGGGGCTGGTGAAGTTGGCGGCTATGATTGATCCCGGATGGGGGACTCTTTCGCGGGGCTGCTCGGACAAGGTGCCGCGCTTGACGCCGTCGAGCTGGAGGTCAATCCACCAGATGCCTGGAATGGCCATGAGGCCCCATAATGCGATTTTGCGGACGAAGACGGGGAGCGGCAGCGGGTGGAAGACGATGAAGTAGCCGAGGGCGTAGGTGAGGAATATGGGGAGGCGGACGAGGAAGAGGAGGGTGTGGGTGAGCGTCGAGATGGCGGAGCTGGGGGTTGAGACGGGGAGGAAGGGCGCGATGCCGGTTGCTTTGTTGCGTATAAGTCAGTTTTCCTGTAGAGGATGGGGAGAAGAGATGTTTTACCTCTGTCGCGAAACTGGCTGTACTTCTCCATCTTGAGCACAGCTGAAAGTTGTTGTTTCTGTTCCTGTACCTCCACCTGCTACGTGGAAATCTGCTTGTTCTAATATCGAAATTCGAGTAGACAACGTGGCGCTATCGAGACATTGAAGACAGCCAAGCCGAAGAGGATGGAGCCCTTCTCTCCCCTCTTCACTTAACAAAGAAAGATAAAGCCCGTGAGAATGGTCAAGGAGGGGGAAACTGAGAAGAAGATAGTGTGGAGTATCTACTTTAGCAGTAGAGATGCGGTTTTGTGTGGGAACATGGAGAAAGCTATGGGAATAAAGGTCTCCATAACTTTGGGGACGAACGTTTGGAAAGGTTGGAGGTGGGATTACATCAGCAGCGCTGCTTTTAGAGCTTGATGGTGGTGGGGTTGTTTCGCGTGTACTACTAGGCATGTCGCGGGATGGAAGAGAGAGACATGTACATGTGGAATAAGCTCATGGAACGATGGATCTGGTTTTGTTATTAAGATGGTATATATGGAAATGCATCTTTGGTAAATCAATACGACTTCTTTGGTGTTGTGATTGACGACGGCGCGCGTACAGAAGCACTGAATTTAGTACCAAGTAGAAGTGGTCCCAGGATCTTGACCAAGTACCAAGTGCTAGTCCATCACCACATAGGACACAATCTTATTCTGGTGATGTATCATCATGGTCAATAACAATTATATAGACACCCTAATTGAATATTCCCAACAACGTTGCAATATAGGCATTATAAATCGAAAGAAGCGTTATCAACTGGCATGTGAAAGTCGTGTGTCGCTTCAAAGCGGCAGCAACACTAAGCCTCTTATGGACATTCTCAACTTCCATCGAGCCCGGTACATGGTACAGGCAACTCTACGCTCGGCGAGATAGAGACGTCATTGCAGTTGGCATGTGAAATCAGCGGATATAAGACGGATGATGAGCTGTCATTCGGGGTAAAGGAGGAGCTATATACGGCCAATTGACTTCTACTTCACGTTATGGTGCTAAAAATGTCAGATACAATGCATGGTGGTGTAGGTACAGGTAAGAGGTAGTACATCAGTGGCATTACAGTGTGCCCTTCCAACCACCCTTGGGCTCAAGCCCTAGGATGTGATGATCGCCTCCTACGGCCGCGACTAACGTGAACTACTGTTGCATTCTTCCGTCTTAGCACCGTGGTTGAATTGCCCGGATTATCCGTAGAATATACAGCATTAGCGTCACAAGAAGCACCATGTGTAAGTGACTGCGCCTCAAATCCCCCAACAGCAAGCCACAGCACAACACCTCAGCCACTGTTACCCGGCCGACGCACCTGCAGCAGTAAATAACCTGGCCCGTGCTCTCAACAACTGCTCCACACCGATAACACAAATCAAGCATCAAGCCATTCCGTCCAAATCATCTTGCGTCAACAACCGAGCCAGGGGACGACCGCACTGCCGAACCCTTCAACCGCACTTGTACGCTCCTATCCTCCATCATCGTTTGAATATCTTCACCCGCCCTGCAGCGATATCTAATCGCCGGAGCGCTTGCTCCACCGTTTCGACGCGATCCTCGACCTTCTGTTTCTTTGTTGATATTTTTTCCCTTATTGTTACAATGGACGCTACCGAGAATCAGGTTCGCTCTCTCGCACAACCATGGATCGCCAATGTATAGCAGAGAGTCAAAGGCTGACTGCAATGCTCCCACAGGCTGCGCGACCCTCCAAGATCAGTCGCTTGCCAGCTCCGACAGCGCACGCCGGGGGACTGACCGAGTGGAGCGAGTCACAGCAGAATGCTCGAAGTCAATCGTCAATCCCCGCGCCGAGGGGCCTCAAGCGCGAGATTCCGCCGTCCGGTACGAAAGAAGCGATATATACTCGCCATATATTCTCGATATGCTAACCCTTGCCAGCACCCCAATCCGAGGCCAAGCGCAGACCCCTCGCTGAGCGTGCACTCGACTATCCATCAAAGACTCCCATAAGTGCGCTTCCACGATCCACCATCAAAGGCCAATCTCTAGCCAACATCTCACAAGTAGGGATCTCCTGGACGCTCGGAAGTAAGCGCCCCAGTGGCTCGATGGCTGACATTTAATGATAGCTCAAACTACCACGACCGGCATCTACAATCCCTTCAGCCAGCAACAGCTTCGCAAGGAGCTTCGGTCCAGGTCGAAATGGCGCCGCAGAAAAATCATTAGTTCCCAGACCAAACACACCAGCCAACCATGCGAGATCGAAAAGTCAAGTAGGGCGGCCACGGACGGCACAGGGGTTTCGAGAAGAGGAAGAGAAAGATGCGACGGACACTAAGGGTATGATCCTCACCCAGCAACTCACGACCACTGCTTTCAACACACTTTCCCACCACAAAATCAGAAATACAAAATCCTCTTCATCCTTGTCCTCTTCCAGAGATAGCTCTCTGAACACGAGATTCAACGGCCTTTGTCTCGACGACAATACTTCCCTTCACAACACAAGTCAAGTGACAACCTCGCCTCCAGACACTGCACTTGCTTTAAGTAACGTCACTGTCCACCGCCCCGGCAATGAGAAGAGAAGCAGCAAGCAGCCACCGTCCGCTTTGGTAGCCGTGCAGGGAACATAGGGAGGTCCTTCTACGACACCAACTGGTAAACCAGTCAAACGACCGGCGGAGAAACCTCAAGGATGCACAGCTCATTTCAAACCCAATTCTCCTTCCAAATCCCCCATCAAGTCACCCATGCGCTATAAGAGTTTCTTAACTAAGGATTCTAACCTCACTGGATTTGTAGCCTTTGATGCTGAAGAACATGTCCGCATGACGGAGTTGCACTTTCAAGAACTAAAGAAGACCGTAACGGACGCCATGGTACATACAACACAACAGGAGAAAACATACATGGCCAATGCCCTTGATTTGGTCAATAAGAAAGGTGAGAACAGAATCAGCTCTAACTAGATTGTGGTGGAGCTAACATTGTTTACCCCAGCCTCTGAGTTGGAGGGCTACAAGGCAAAATTAGAAAGCGACAAGTCGAAATTAGAGAGCACGGCTGAGTTCCTAACGAAACGAGGTAAAGAGAAAATGAGCTCTCGTCGAGTTGCTTGAAACTAACATGTATGCCTCTAGTCTCGGAGTTGGAGAACGACAAGTCAAGATTGGAAGACAAGACTGAAGCCCTGAAATCAGATCTCGACGCCTCTAAGGAAGAAAGTCGGAAATTCCAGCACGATATCGAAAAACTTGAATGGGAACACTCTCGACAAATTGATGACCTTACCAGAAAGCATAAGGCCGAAATAGACGATATCGCGCGGCAACACCACACAGCAATAGACGATCTGAGCCGAGAACTCGAACGACTAAAAACGCACGAAGCACACGAGCATCAACAACAGATTGAGGCATTGAATCGACGACATCAGCAAGAACTACGCGATGAGCAGCAGAAACGAGAACAGGAGCTTCAGAATTTACGGAGCAAAATGGGAAATGAGCAACAGGAAGCGGAGATTGCTCTGCAGAAAAAAGATCGAGAGGTGCGGGATATGCGCTCTGAGGCAGAAGGTGTACGATCAGATCTCCAGCGCGAGAAGGCGCTTACAAGCAGTTTGCAAACGAGCATCTCCGAGCTTTCGGCCTCCAACACGA
The DNA here is from genome assembly GCA_037893235.1 of Trichoderma afroharzianum. Taxonomy (NCBI): domain Eukaryota; kingdom Fungi; phylum Ascomycota; class Sordariomycetes; order Hypocreales; family Hypocreaceae; genus Trichoderma; species Trichoderma afroharzianum. The sequence goes on along the minus strand of JBBLXW010000019.1, from coordinate 189,760 downwards.
CACTAGAAGCGAAAATCAACTCTCTCCGGTCCCAAGTCGAGTTTCTCGAATCCGACACCAAGGCACAATCCGATGCGTTTGCTGCCATGGAAGACAGGCTTCAAGATGCTCTGAAATATGCCGAGGAAGCACGACAGAAGCTCATGAAGGAGGAAACCGAGCGCCGCGTGCTCTTTAACAAGTACCAGGAGCTCAAGGGCAATATTCGCGTCATGTGTCGAGTTCGACCGCCTCTTGGACACAGCGAGGGCCAGGTAGCGCAGCTCTCTTATCCCGACGACAAGACTTCAGCCGAGATTCTGGTGGCCGGGCCTGAAGAGAAGTCTAGTCTTGGAGTTGTCCAGAGGAAGAGCTATCCGTTCGAGTTTGATCGAGTGTTTACGCCTGAAGTACAAAACAATGAGATCTTTGACGAAATATCCCAGATGGTACAGAGTGCTCTAGACGGCTACAACGTGTGTATCTTCTGCTACGGTCAAACTGGATCAGGAAAGACGTATACCATGTCATCTCCCGATGGCATGATTCCACGAGCTACACACATGATATATGACACAGTAACCCAGCTCAAGGAGAAGTCGTGGGACTATACTTTGGAGGGTTCCTTTGTCGAAGTTTACAATGAAGAACTAAACGACTTGCTAACACCCAATGAACGCACTGCGGAGGGACGATTGACGAGGAAACTGGAGATCCGACACGACGAAATCAGGAAGCAGACCACCATCATGGGCTGCAAGTCTGTTCGACTAAACTCGGCCGATACCGTAGAGCTGATGCTGGAAGAGGCACAGAAGAATCGGTCGGTAGCGGCCACAAAGGCCAACGAGCGATCCTCTCGGTCTCACAGCATTTTCATCCTGAAGCTCATTGGCGAAAACTCTGCAACGGGCGAACGATGCGAGGGTACCCTCAACTTGGTTGACCTGGCCGGATCAGAACGCCTCAAGCATTCGCAAGTCGAGGGCGACAGGATGAAGGAGACGCAGAATATCAACAAGAGCCTGAGTTGCCTGGGAGACGTGATTGAAGCGTTGGGCAGGGGATCAGGCCATATCCCGTATCGAAACTCCAAGCTCACACACCTACTGCAGTACAGCCTGGGTGGAAACAGTAAAACACTCATGTTCGTCATGGTATCGCCATTGGAGACTCATCTGAAGGAGACTCTGACGAGCTTGAGATTTGCTACAAAGGTGAGGAACATTCCGTGATGACGATAAATGTAGACTGACTTGGCTAACCATGGAATAGGTCCACAATACGCACATTGGCACAGCGAAAGCAACCAAGAAGATCAAAGGAGATTTATGAGAGTGGAGAATCGCGTAGGTGAGGGAAATTGGTTTCATACAGCGAGGGAAGGTTATGGTGTTTTGGCCTTGACTTGTGGAGTTTTGCATCTATTCCATGGTTTGGTGGGCGTGATTTCAACGGCTTATGACGGCTTGTGACGAACTGATATCCTCTGGAAGAGTAGATATGTATTAAGGGCATTGGAGTTTTACGGAAAAAGATGGTTGATGAAAATGTGCGTCACTTTATATAAGCTCTTGCTTGACGTTCAAATGTCGGAATTGTATGAAGCCCTCGAGAGGCGTCAGTGTCTTCCTCAGCATACCATACCGCCATGTCCATTTGGAGATTGATCAGTAACAATTGTCGAGTCGAGGGGCGGCCTCTATGATGCAATCCCGCATTGTTATTGGAGAAAAGGTGGAAGCTTGACGTGACAATTGCGTGTGGATGTGAGAAAGTCGGTGTTGTGATGTCATTCAAGCGCCGTGGGTGGAATTGATATTTAAAGTTGCACAAGTCGAGGATGGCTGTTCAGGGAGTCTGCTCTACAGCTTAAAGCCTAACATTTACAGAGAGTATCCGATTACTTGAAGCATACGTCCTTCTACAGAGAGTGTTCGATTACTTGAAGCATACGTCCTTCTACAGAGAGCATCTGATTATCTGAAAAAAATGCCTACTCTTCGAGAACGCAAGAATCCCAGTTCGGGAACCAAGGTGCGTCTCATTTATCATAGCAGCTATCAATTGGCATGTTAGTGTTAACAATTGGGATCAAGGTCCACCCGGGCAAAAATGACCCAGTTCATCGTGAAGCAGCCGGACTCGTTGCACCGGAGTCACTCGCCGCGGAATCAGTCGAGCACGGCGGCGAATTCGCACAGAACCGCAATGCTCAACAAGAAGGCGTTAAAAGTTCAGACTTGAAAACTCAGTCTGGTCGCGAAGGCGGTATTAGCAGTGGTGGTAAATCTGAAGGTGTTAGTGGTGGGAAATCCGTGGGTGAAGCGCCGGGCTACGTGGCAGATCAATACATCAAGGATACAAAGGGCCCTCATGGGAAGAACATCAAAGAAGGTGTTGATGAAGGGCAAACTGGAGAGAAAAATGACGGGCTTCAGAGGGCGTTGAGGTCGGAGCCGGGGAGTGAGGACGATCCGAGTAGGTTGGCGGAAGCGCAGATGTTTCAGAAGGGGAGTTTGGGGGCGAGGGGGGCTGGGCCGAGACAGAGCCATTTGGAGGGGGAGACTATTTATGATAAGTTGGATAGCGAGGCTTCATCGTGAGATGGGCTTTTGATATGCCTCTCTGTATTGTACATGTAGTATCAAATTGGAAGCTTGGTATAAGGAGAGAGTACCCGTTCGTTACGTGATGCATCTGCTGCGCCCTTGTTGACTTGCGTATGTTGTCACCGCCCCTAATTCAACTGCCAATATTACAATAGTACATATGTATAAAATAGATTTCGTCTTTGTACAAATAATAATATGGAGCCTTGCATACAGCTCTGTTTTTTAACTTGCTGCCTGCTCCGCGGGTTTCGTGTTAGTTCCCGCCACTTCTGACATGGCATTACCAGAGGCCAAAAAATGAAACGGGCGGCTAGGCACCAGCATTTCCAACGCTTGCCGAGCCTTCCATATTCCATATACAAGACATGCTTTGTCTTCTTCTAGGCGGTATATCAGGTAGTAGTGGGAAATAAAATACGCCTTGTTCGCTCCGAGCATCACTGTTTTATGCAGCGCTTCTGGTGATGATGACCAACATTTTGTAAGAAAGTGAATGGGGTACAGATATGAAGGGTAATTGGGCTGATGTGTGTGTAATGTCTAGATGGCTTCGTCATTTATTCGATCGATTTCATTCCAGAATATTCACTTTTCGGGAGAATCACCATCCTGAAGACAGGTCTTTTTACGGCAAGACATACGAAGACATGCCCGTTATACCGGAGGAGAAGTCATCGCTTCGACCGCCACGACCATCAGACGTTGATTCAGGGAAGCAGAGCAGGGCAACAGGTTCAAAGCAAGAAGAAGAGGCCGGAAGAGATGCACCCAGGAATATGAATGTGCCGTCTGAGCAGGATGTGGAAGCTGAAGAGATGGAGCATCAGCGATATGGAGAGGCGCAACCGCAGCTTGTGCCGACGGACATGATTGAGACGATGATTTCAGCGCAGGGGCGGAAGAAGGAGAGCCTCAACGATGGATGAGATGCGACACAGAAACAGGGAAGATTTTGCACTCCGGCGACACCGAGATTGAATTACGGGAGGCAACAAGCGACAGTTGATGCTATGGAGGATATGTTTGGAAGAATTAATACCAAGAATACTTGTTTAATGTTGATACTTTTGTCAAATTTCCACATTTGGCAGCATGAGTGTAGGGTAGGTGAAGGCAAGGGAAGCGAAGTGTTGGAAAAGTCAGATGCGGTGACGACCCACTAAGGCGAGGGTGACGTCAAGCTGCTTCAAGGTTTTTTTCTAGCATGTGCCAAGGCGAGACTGTACAGTTTGGCAGCAGATTGACTGTAGAATAGACGTTGAGTTTGGGTTCAACAATGGAGAAAAAATACTTCCAATTATGTGGATAACACCGTATGTTCTAGGTATCACAGCGTGACAAGCAATTGGCATCAGGTCTCAGGTACGGACTCACCGTAATCTAATCGCTGTGTTGGCTCTTACATGTGTGTACGAGTACTCCGTAGTTTATGCCTTAGCTTGATGCCTGACTGTGGCTCCCCCCCCTTATCTGCCTCGACGCCAAAATTTTGATACCGGGCCCCACCATTCAAAAAAAAAAAAAAATTCACCCCGCCCATTCGAAGAATTCCAAGGCAGATCAGCCCAGTCGGATTATTCCAGCCCGTAATCCATCACTCGGATTTTCTTCTTCTTCTCTTGCATTCTTCGAAAAAAAGAAAAAGTAGTATTCGGCTGTTGTTGAATATTACGCCTGGGAAAAAATTGGGACTTGCTTTGTTTCTTTATTTCCTTTTCCTTCTTTTTTCTTTTTCTCTCACGACAATACTTCACCCCCACCATCTCTCTTTTCTCTTTTCCTCTCATAAACAACATCTCTAGACCGTCACAATGCCTCCCTCAAGTTCCAAGGAAAAGAGACTCGCGAAGAAGGCCGAGAAGGCCGCCGCTTCAGGCAAGAAGGGAGCCAAGGGCAAGACTGAGCCCGAGCTCGACGTCCATGGAAATCCCATCACGGACTCGGATGGCCCCGCCACCACTGATGACAAGCTGGACGAGGTGAAGCGTCTGGCCGATCAGATGGACCAGCACGGCATTTCCGACCGAGTCACCACCGGTGTGCTGTCGTCCACCCAGCAGAGCAAGGACGTCAAGATCACCAGTACCTCTCTCGTGTTCCACGGCCGAGTCCTCATCACCGATTCTACTCTCGAGCTGTCCTTTGGCCGCCGATATGGTCTCCTCGGTGAGAACGGCTGCGGAAAGTCCACTCTGCTCAAGGCCATCGCCGCTCGCGAATACCCCATCCCCGACCACGTCGACATTTACCTTCTGAACGAGGGTGCTCCCCCCAGCGAGCTTGGTGCCCTGGAATGGGTTGTCAAGGAGGCTGAGAACGAAATGGAGCGTCTCGACAAGCTGGCCGAGAAGATGCTCGAGGACGAGGGCCCTGAGAGCCCTGTCCTGATTGACCTCTACGACGTATGTTGCCCGATATTTCCCACCAAATCGTCATCAAATCGAGTACTAACATTTTCTGGCAGCACATGGACAAGATGGACCCCTCCACATTCGCCACCCGTGCTTCCCTGATTCTGACCGGTCTGGGTTTCAACAAGAAGACCATCCACAAGAAGACCAAGGACATGTCTGGTGGTTGGAGAATGCGTGTTGCCCTGGCCAAGGCTCTGTTCGTCAAGCCTTCGCTGCTCCTGCTCGACGACCCCACTGCTCACTTGGATCTCGAGGCCTGTGTGTGGCTGGAAGAGTACCTCAAGAAGTGGGAGCGAACGCTGGTCTTGGTTTCTCACTCCATGGATTTCCTCAACGGTGTGTGCACCAACATGATTGACATGCGCGAAAAGGCCCTGCAGTACTATGGTGGTAACTACGACTCCTACGCCAAGACTCGCGAGGAGAACGAGACGAACCAGATGAAGGCCTACACCAAGCAGCAGGAAGAAATTGCCCACATCAAGAAGTTCATTGCCAGTGCCGGTACCTATGCCAACTTGGTCCGACAGGCCAAGTCCCGCCAGAAGATTCTGGACAAGATGGAGGCCGATGGCTTCATCCAGCCCGTCGTTGCCGACAGGGTCTTCACCTTCCGTTTCGCCGACGTCGAGAAGCTGCCCCCTCCCGTCCTGTCCTTTGACAACGTCACCTTCTCCTACTCTGGCAACCCCGAGGATGACCTGTACCGCAACATTGACCTCGGTTTCGACATGGACTCCCGAACTGCCCTGGTCGGCCCCAACGGTGTTGGCAAGTCAACGCTGCTGCGTCTGATGACTGGCAAGCTCTCACCGACTGGCGGATCCGTCACCCGTCACACTCACTTGAAACTTGGTCTGTACTCTCAGCACAGTGCTGAGCAGCTCGACCTGACCAAGTCTGCCCTGGACTTTGTCCGTGACAAGTACAAGGAGAAGTCTCAGGACTACCAGTACTGGCGTCAGCAGCTCGGCCGCTACGGTCTCACCGGTGACTCCCAGACCGCCCTGATGGGTACGCTGTCCGAGGGTCAGAAGAGCCGTATCGTCTTCGCCCTGCTGGCCATTGACGGCCCCAACATGCTGCTGCTTGACGAGCCTACCAACGGTCTTGATATCCCCACCATTGACAGTCTGGCTGATGCCATCAACGCCTTTAGCGGCGGTGTGATTGTTGTGTCCCACGACTTCAGGTAAGATTTAATCATTTAGTCTACTACTATTATTATTGTTGTTTTTAGCTGATGCTAACAAACTTTTTTTCTCTACAGATTGCTGGACAAGATTGCCAAGCAGATCTTGGTGTGCGAGAACCAGACCATCCGATCATGGGACGGCACCATTGGCGAGTACAAGAACTACCTTCGCAAGAAGATGATCACGGCCGGTGCTGTGTAAACGGAGCGAATGCATGAGACGCAAAAATTTAAAAGTGCATATTGAAATGGCAATTGAAATTCTTATAGAACGGATGATGAATGACAGGGAATTGGACGGCGGCTACATGGGATAGGATGTCCACACGCGGCAAAAAATGGCCATCAGGGAAGATGGCGCGTTAAAGAAGAAAAGCACAAGCCGCGCAGAGAGTGCGCATGAGCACGGCCGCGATACCCTAGAGATGCGGGATGCATGCATTCATGATCGATGTTTTTTTTGTTTTCAATTATTTACGGGATAGACTTGGTAGTATCATTTGAGATTTCTTCTTGGGGTTAGTTACTACTAGGTTTGAATGATATGGGAGGGCATTAGACAGAATGAAATGAAGCCAGGATCTTGTCAATACTTGATGGGTTTGGATATAGGTATCTGTTCTGCAACATTATCTGTAGGTATTTAGTGGAATCACAAGATGTTGATTCCATCGGCGGGTGACTCATGCCGGCGAGGGAATAAGATGCATCAAATTATGTGAAAATACTAATTTTTGGCGGAGTAAACGCCCTCTAAGTGACACGGGGGATCCGTTATGTCGAGATTCCTTGGTGGCTGGCTGGGTTAAAAAAAATCCCTATCTCTATTTTTATTCTAGTGCTAATTTACGTTGGAGAAACGAAAGAAAAAAAAAATCTACAATTCACCTTTTGAAACAAAAACACAGCTTGAAGTTGGCGATGGCCTCGATTACGATACGGCCCGCATCTCCGGCCGATGCCCCCGCCATCGCCGCCGTGCACTACCGCGCGCAGGAGAAATACCACGGCTTCTACGGGGCGTTTTTCGTGCACAGCCCGCGCGACATATTGATTCAGGCGACGGCGAGAGCGGCGAAGAAGCCGGAGAATGTGTATTTGGTTGCTGTGGATGAGGATGAGTCGAACAAACTAGTTGGGTTTGTGCGATATGTTGTGGAGGAAGAGAAGAAGAAAGAACAAGAAGCTGCTGTTGTGAGTGAGGGTGAGGGTGAGGTTGATGCTGGGCCGTCGCTTTTTGGCGTCAAGGAGCATTTGAAGGGGTTGTGGGAGGAGTTTAATGAGAAGCAGGTTGCGATGGATGGGTGTTATGAGAAGGCTGCTGATGGGAAGAGACATATCTGTAAGATATTTTCTTCTTCTTTTTTTTTGGATGGATACAAACTGACGATGTGGTTAAGATGTAAATCACTTGATGATTGATCCCGATTACCAACGCAAAGGCATAGGAGGAAAATTACTCGGCGCCGTATTGGAGAGGAGTGATAAGGAGAAGGTGCCGACGTTTTTGATGTCGTCTGCGGAGTCGCGCGGGTTATATGGCAAGATGGGGTTCGAGATTCTGGGGACGTGGAGGGTTGATAATGGGGATTGGGCTGGGAGGGTTGTGGATGTGGAGAAGGGATTGGGGATTGTTGGGAGGGAAGGGCTGGAGGAGGAGTTTCGGGGAGTTGGGGAGGTTGAGGATGTCATGGTGAGGAGGGTGAGGTGAGTGATGGCGATGCTTTGAGGTTGGTGTTGATGTTGGGCAGTACGCGGTTTATAGGTTAACACTCTGTATAAATTTATATGAAGCCTTATACGGCGTGGTATTAAAAGAAGTAATCTGTGTAAAAGGTGTTGTGAATAACCTTTGCGGCTCGCTTGATGGAGACCGGGTATGGGTATCTGCATCAAGGGTCTACTCTAGTGCTGAGATGCAGATGGAGATGATCAACTTTAACTGTGCCGGATGATTTACATTAGTGTTGATAGTCATTAATCTGGGTTACCTAGTAGTACCTATGATACCAACTGCTATCTTATATGTCCCTTGTGCAATAGTCTAGATGTCTAGATGCTCATGGAATCGGTTTCCATGGACACAAGGCATCACTCATTGCTGCCCAACCTGATCAACTGATATTTAACCTGTGCTACCCTACATCCAACGGGCCCTAAATGACGGTCCGTTTTTTAGCGCACGTGCTGGTGCCCCAAACCCCAGCCAAGGTCCCTTCTGCAAGTATCAGGTACCGCGCCGCACGCCTCGAATACGCGCAAAGCACAGGTCCGGGCTACCCCACCGCTTTCACCGCCTGGGATTCGCCGGGCATCATCACAAGCACTCCAACGTCCTTGTCTGTCCCTTGTCCGCCCAGTCCTGTCCTGTCCTGTCCTGTGCTGTGCTGTGCTGTCGCCAATCCACCTTTGAACCTCCCCGCCTCCCGCCTCTGCCCGGACCCCCGCGCCTCAGACGAGCTGCGAGTGCGAGGCATTTGCATTTGCTCCCATCTTTGCAGTCGACACAGCGTCGAGCCAGACATGACTCGGCCAGAGCCATGGATTTCGTGAGCAGCCCATCGTGATAACAAGGGGGAGAGATGATCCCCTCAGGACGCTGAGCCTGAGCGGGAAGAAAGCAGAAAAAAGAGAACGTGCGTGGGATGATCCGAGTCTAACGCATCCTTGTCTGTGCAGTGGTCGCGCTTGTTAAGCCCCCTCTCCTCCGGGAGCTCTCGTCAGGACCAGGCAAAGGACCCTGCCAAGCGTCTTCATCGCTTCGAGAAGGAATATGCCGGCTTGTTGGTGAGTTTGTCCTCCCTTTTTTGCTCCTGTCTGGTGCTTTACAGTCTGTCGTGGGCCATCTTGCGCTGTCGTGTGTGCTAACAGCAACAATCTTGCCCTCCCCTTAGTCCATCTGGCGCAAATCTACGAACCTGTCCCAGGACATCGACGCCGCCGAAACCGTCGAGATCAGGCTTCAAGAGCTGACCAATATTCTCAGCGACGAGAGCCGACGCCCGCTGCCGCATCCATGTATCCAGTATGCCTCGATCAAGCAGATATACGTACCCATCGGCAAGATTGCCACCTCGTCCTACAATGAGTGGATCATAAAGGAGGCTGTTCTCTTCTTTGCAACGCTCATCGAGAGCGAGGAGGAGGCTTTTGTTGAAAACCACACCTTTTCCGCCAGCCTGACAAACCTGTTGGTGCGCATTACAGGAGTCAACAGCGCTCGTCTCGGGCTGGATACCGAGTCACGCGTCGTGGAGCTGGCTTTCAACATCACCACCAAGATCCGCCTGGACCCCGAGATTCTCCCTGCTTGGTTTAAGACGCAACAGGATGTCAACCGTCCGAGTGACAGGGCAGCTAGTGTCCGGGACAAGTTCGCTGGCCGAACTAAGAGGGCTGACTTTCCACTCTTTTACATCTTGATGGACTACATCCACCACGAGGGCAAGGTCGGCGACTTTGCGCGCACAGGTCTTTTATACATCATCGAGGCCGCGTCGAGCTCCGAGTCCCTGGAGCAATGGATTGTCGAGAGTGATCTGTCTACTCTCATGGCTACTGGTTTGGGAGCCTTGTACAGTCAGCTAAGTCGGAAACTCGTCATTGACCACCTGCCGAACAACCTGCCGCCTATCCTCGCCCTCTCCGACTATCAACACCCTACATCCAACTACGAAATTGTGAGCTCTTGCTCTAGCGAGTTTCAATCCCACCTCGAGACCTTTTTGTCCCACCTCTTGTTTTGGCAGGACGTCTTGAATCATTGCAAGTCAGTCGAAGTCAAGTCGACTCTGCTGGAGCACTTTCAGGTTATTTTCTTACAGCAGCTTTTGTAAGTCTCAATGCTCCTCCTGATGTTTGCGCAATGCGTAGGTTTGTGCGCTAATGACCAACCATTCTAGATACCCATCATTGCTTGAGTCGTCCGATATAGACGGAGGCTCGTCTGTGGCAGTTTTGACCTACCTCCGCCGCATCATTGAATCCCTGGATCACCCCGACATGATCAACCTCATTCTTCATTACCTTTTAGCCTTGCCCGAAACTGTTCCCTCGCAGGGCCCTCCCTCAGGGACCGCCATAAGCGCTGCTCGCCAGCGGAAATCCATGGATCTCGCTACCATGATGGCGGAAAAGCCCGATACAACCGCGACTCCTCTCCTTTTCAACCTGGTGGATCTTATTCTTGCCTGTCTCCGATCGCGCAACCAGCAGACCATTTACGTGACTCTCCAGCTGGTATCCGCAATTGTCAAAAGGCACCATCGATATGCAGTCCTCACCCTCCTCCGAACCGACATGTTCCCCAAAAACAATATCAATCGAACTGTGGGTGCTCACGAGCAAGAAATCGAGTACTTGATGGCCCTGGCAGAGAGCGTTGGCGGCCGAGACGACTTTAACGAGACGTACGAGAGCATCTTGAAAGACACCATGGCTCGGCTGGAGAGTCACCCGTGCTCTCTTAGACTTGTCGCCCCTAGGCTGTCACAGCACAATCACAAACTGCCTACCATTCCAGACAGTCTTCCAGGCGCACCCAAAGACGTGCGGGAGCACACCCTTCGCCATGACGATCTTTTACTCAACTCTATCCTTGACTTGATGGAAAACTTTTTCATGAATCCGGTGGAGACGAATCTGTCAGTCACTGATACTATCGTGGACATGGCGATATGTGGCTACATGAGCATCGAAGGGTGGCTGGCTCGGAGCCCCGGCAGCTACGTCTATGTTGAGGACGAGCGGCAGTCAAAGTCTGACGAAAAGAAGGAAACCAAATCACAACAGGATGCAGAGGGCGATGAAGAGACGCAAACGGAAACGGGGGCAGATGCCGAGACGGAGATTGGTGATCGGTCGCTGGCTGACGAGCTCAACTCGCAAGATGATGCTTACTCGGTTGGCGGCTTCTCTACATTCTCAGACGACACAGAGGCAGATCGTCTGGACTCGATGGAAAAGTGCAGGCGGCGGCCCAAGTGGACTCAGGACTCTCTTCCTAGAATCCTCATCGTGCTCAAGCGTCTCTGCGACCAAGTCGAGGCGTTCAAGCAAACGGTGCCCCGATTTGACGAGCTTCTCCAGCAGCGCCGGGAAGCCTTCCAGACTGCGGATTCAATTCTGGACAACCCCCCACCTCCTCCTGTTCTGAGGACCCCGCCGCCACGACCTAGCTCCAGCCTTGACGAAGTTATCCGGTCTGTATCTCCATCGCGTCCAACCGGACTCGAGGGTTTCGCCCAGCGGCTGCTTTCTGAACTTGGAACGCCTAGCCGCTCTGTAACCCCTAGAGGACGCAAGAATAGCACTCGAACATCCGGTGCTTCCACACCCTTTAACGTGTCGGACCTGCTCTCTCCCAGCCCTATGCCAAACACCTCCAAGCCGCTGCCTGACCCCAACAGGATTGCTCTTAGCCGGAGCCTATCTCCTCCAAGTGCTCAGAGCGAAACTGGTGGGCACCAACACCGAATCAGTCGGCAAGGCTCGGTCCAGCCGGCAGATTTTGCAGCCGTGGACCAAAGCATCCTCGCCCGGATGGTAACTCTGCCAGGCGATCATGTCAAGCCGATACAGCTAGACTTGGAAGGAAAGCCGACTCCCGAAGTTCCCGAGTCTTTATTCTCGGGAGACGAGTTGTCTAGCTTGGACGGATATGATAGCAGTGCAGACCGCAGCGAGGTCGCCACTGAGCCAACCCTGGTGACTGAAACGACTGATAACGCCGAGCCAACCAGCCCGACGGGTGAGAATATGGTGTCGGTATCGCATGTTATTACCAATGTGCTCATCTACCAAGGGTTCCTTCTGGAGCTGGCTAGTTTGATGCAAGTCCGGGCCGGGTTGTTCAACGAGGTGCGCTTTGTTTGATGATGCTGAATAATGAAAATGCCACTTGCTCTATGATAGAATATTTTCCCCTCCTTTGGAGAATAAAAAGAAGTTTCCACGGGAAGTTACTCGGGGCAGCGTGATTGTCCACGGTGCCATGTTGTTTACGTGTGTGTGTGTGTGAGTGGGTTTGTGGGTGTTGTAGTAGTAGGAGCATTGTGCGTACTGTATACCTAAGCTGTGATGCACCGGAAGAAGCATGCATCCTTTTTGAGGGGGTGGGAAACTGAGAGAGTGCTTTTTCAACCTTGCCTTGCTTTTTTTTTTTTTCGTTTGTTCGTTTTCCCCACCCCCCCCCCCCCCCCCCCCCCCCCCAGTCACTTTATGGATGGCATGAGGAAGCGGAGGCGCAATATAGCCGACGGGTTTATTACAGGTGAGTTTACGATATTCCCTTTTTGCGTGTTTGTTATATATGTGTGTACGGAGTACTCTATGTACTATGCAGGAGAGCAGATGTGCCGTATACCGGCTTGGCTTGGTTGTCAAAAGGCCCATGGAAAATGGATTGACAGGCGTTTCTTGTCATGTGTTTTGCTGGTTGCACTGTATGAGTTGATGTGAGTAGATGTGTCGGGATGGCGATGGGAAGGCCTGCATATTGAAGTGCATGGCTGAGTCCGATTAGCGACGGATGGTTCTGTGGTGAGGCTGCGGATGAGCTGTTCCGGTGGACGAGTTTCCGGGGCCGGAAGATGGATGTATTTTGTGAGACGGATGGGAGAGATCCGGGATCCGGAGGTTGAGCTGGAAAGAGCTGGAGCGGTTCCGAGTTACGGGGACCGGGGGGGGGGATTAATTTGTCGATTCTGCTTTTAACGGGGTTGATCTTTTATATAAGCTTATGTGGACGCTTATACTGCATTGTTTCTTCCTTTAACTCTCATGGGAGTTTTGTTTCACCTCAAGTGGACGTACTTTTTGTCTTTCTCCCACTCACTTCGACGGGTTATTCTATCTACTAAACCTTACTTGCATCTTCAGAGGAGAAATGCAATGAGATGACCCAGCGTCTTCTCTTTCCCGGCTTCATGACCGACGGCATGGCTGCCTTTGCCCACAAGATGCTAGAAATGCATGCTCATAGAGATTGCTTTACCCAGGAGAGTTGACAATGGCCTTTGATAAGCGGAATCTACTCAATGTACGACTTCTAAAGCAGTACTACGGCTGAGGTCGAGCTTTGTCGCTGATACTGACTATCGACTGCATCGCGCTACTAAGGGTCCCCCCCCCTCCGCTTGTTATACCGGCTATTTATGATTACCCTCGCGGCAAACATCACGGTCGGCTGGTAAAATAAACCTTTTGGGTGTGAAGGGGCGGGAAAGAGTTTATTTGATGGTTAAATCGTCAAAGCTCGAAAACGGATCGCGTTATGCATAAGCGTTTCGAGGAAGCGATTTGTCCAGCACCATGGTTGCTGACATGAAGCTTGTCCCCGCGCATCACGAATATTCGATACAGTGTACTAGTAGTGAAGCGTCACAAACACCTTCGAGCATCGATCACACTGGCCCCCAAGTTGAAATAAAAAGGGAGCTCTGACGCCAATACGGAGCATAATGCCCTTTATTTTTGAGCTTGGAGTCAGAAGAGGGAGATGATGCTCCGTCTTTTGCCAGTGTGTCTCAGGCCAGTCCATCGCCCTGCTCACAGGCCGCCCAAAGCTCTCGGAACAGCACCCGCCACTACATGGTTGCTTTGCTTCCATCCCTAGGGGGGTAAGGTACCCATGCACACGCATCCCTCCCCTGGCACTGACACTATAAAAAGAGACAAGGAATAAAGAGCCCAAGAAAGAAGGTTGAGGCTAAGACAGATGGACGGACGGTTGAGACATGCGTGGGTGAGACGAGACAAGATGCGCCAAAAAAAAAAAAAAAAGAATTGAGACAAGACAAGACGCTTCGATGTAAGACATTGGAAGGATGACGGATTGCAGGAGGGATCAACTGATTGAATTGATCGGCGAGAGAGGGATTGGAGCGATGCTACTTTGGATGGGTAAGCTTAATTGGGCGGTTGACAGGGCTTAATGTGGCCTGTTTGAGTTGTGTTGTGTGTGTTGTGTTGCTGCGTAAGTACAAGGTGTTATTGTAGGTAACTGTCATCACTGTAACTTGTCGAGACGATGATCAATTTAGTAGGCCATGTCAGCACTGAGACTTGCAACTGGCAGTAAAACCATCATCATCGGTGACTATTGGCATTGAGTGAACCCTGAACTGTTTGTTTAGTTGAGGCTCGCCTGATGGCGCATCGAATACGGGGTTTAGCGTGGGCCGAAACCCTCGTCACGCTCTTCTCACGTGCTGCCGCTGCAGCGCACCTCTAACTGCAACAGGCAGTCGCCGAACCTCTTCGGAATCCATTGCATTGAATCCTTTTCGCCATCGTCAAACCAACCAAAAACTGCCTGTGGCGAATCGGCGAATCCATGCGAGTTTGTCACTCGTTGAGTCGCATCGCAGCGGCTAATTTCTCAGTTTATACTGACTCTACAGTAGACACACAGAGCCAGAGAAAAAGAAATGGGACGCGCCACCTGCTGCACTCCGGAAAATTTGCAATAGAGCCAAGCCTGGCTTTTCCTTCTCGTTCCTGGGCGATATCTAGCCGCTCCATTAGCCGGCAAATCAAACTGGGCTGGCAATTTTACCAGCATCATGGCGCTCTTCAGCTATTGGGCACGTCAGCTTATGGTGCGGCGCAGCAGCCAATCACGGCGGCGCGAGTGGCCTCGTTCAAAGGATTCTAGACGCCGGGCCATGAAGCTGTTTAAGAAGGACTACGAGTACGAGTACCTAGACGAATGCAGGATCCACTGGGCAAGACTGGGGTGGGAGAGAATCCAGAATCCAGAATCCAGAGTCCAGAATCCAGAATCCAGAGAAAAAAGGCCGAGAGGACAAAAGGCTTAAATACAGAGTTATTGTTTTAGCCAAATTGTCGGGTGGCCATCGATATGTATTGCAACGCAACCATCCTATCCAGTTCGGGGAGGAGGCGATCCTACTGTACTCGGACGAGGATTGTCGACGTTGGACCTCGATGGATTTCTCCCAGCTGATTAACAGCCTAAGCAGCTCAGCCCGTGCCCGTATCGTATTTGAGACAAACGTCAAAAAGGCCACAGCCCGGCTCCATCTGTGCCTGTGCTGGCGCAGCGCTAGCACGATGCTCTAAGACAGCTTAATCTCACGTATAGTATTTGTTCCCTACAGGACAAGGAGGAGCTCAAAGGAGTATCCAAGGCCGTCGTATTGGCTCCGTCGTGTCTTCCTAGCTCCAGCCGGGGGGGTGGTTCGCTTTCTTCTTTATGCGGCCGTAATTTCTCTTTCTCTCTTTCACGCTCTTTGTCCTCGTCGTCGTCGTCGTCGTCGTCGTCGTCGTCGTCACCATCGTGAGCGGTTTTCGCTCTTTGTTCTTGTCGTCGCGTGATTGTGAATCACACTTGTGAGAGGGACAAAGAACAGCGACCCCCAACCTTCAGTCCAGCAGCAACATGCTTCTCCACGAAAAGCAAGACTCCTTCTCGCCGCTGAGGCAGATCCTGGGCCATGTCTCTCAGCGCCGCTACCGAAACTACGCCGCCGTCGGCATTGCCCTGGTGCTGCTCTCCATGGTCTGGCTGAGCGGCAGCCTGACGCTTCACTCGAGCAGGCAGAAATTCCACGACGACTACGTTAGCAACCGCGTGCCCGAATGGACCAGCAGGGTCAGCAAGTCCAACGACAGCCACTTGATTCCCGCCAATATCTGGCAGATAGTCTTGCCCAAGACTCAGCCGTTTATGGGTGATGCGAACCACGTTCATATAGATGCCAGACAGCTTGAATTTACCGCTTCTTGGCTAGCCACGAACCCAGACTGGCAATAGTACGTCTATCCAGCGGTCCTATCTTCGATTATATCTACTATTTACTAATCTATCCTGTTTAATCCCTGCAGCACTCTGGTTGGCCAGAAGGGTGGTAACGAGTTTGTCGAGAGCCACTTCAAAACCAACCCCAAGATCATCGAGACCTACCACAACATCAGCAACGTGGGCCAAAAGTCAGACTTCCTGCGATATCTTCTCCTCAGCGTCTACGGCGGCGTCTACACAGACACCGACACCGTCGCCCTCAAGCCCGTCGACGTCTGGATCCCGGAAGCCTTCCGGAACAAAGCCCGTCTTATAGTGGGGATTGAATTCGATCGCCGCGACGGCGGCCCGTGGGCCGACATCCCCCACTGGCTCCAGTTCTGCCAGTGGACCATTGCTGCTGCTCCCGGCCATCCTGTCTTTACCAGAATGGTGAACCGTGTGCTGAATTCCCTCGACGACTTGTCGGCTCTTCACGGGGTGCCCATTAACCAGCTCAAGCCCGAGAGCTTCGAGGTCATGAACTCGACGGGGCCGGCGGCCTGGACCGACATGGTCTTTGAGCAGCTGCAAGTGTACAACCCTCTTCTCAACGATACTCAGGATCTATCCTTTATGGAGGAGCCCACCCTCATCGGCGACATTTTGATCCTGCCCATCGACGGCTTCGGCATGGGTCAGGACCACTCAAAAAGTACCAATGACGGAAGTATTCCCCCGGCGGCCATGATGAGACACATGTTCCAGGGCTCATGGAGAGGAGACTAAATCTGATGGGATGCGTGTTTTTTTTTTTGTATAAATAATGGGATTGTACTCTTTTTTTTTTTTCATGAGGAAGCATTTTTGGCTATGGACATGATATACGTTACAAAGCATCTTTGTGTCGAACGGGCTTTGTTTATGAGTTTTGGCATTTTTTTGGGTTATATGGCCTCTGGGGCGATTTTTGTATTACCTTGGTTTTTTAATGTATATAGTAGGGATATACCAGAATCTGTTATTTTGATGAAAGCTGTGTTTTGATGGTTTGAATTCTTGTGTTTGGATTGGGTGTTGCTTCTGTTGTTGTAGCGGGCTGTGTAAGTTATATGTACGATAGAGACTGAGAAGAGTCTGAGAGAAGGGGAAATATCTTATAGATTTGTATTATTTAGAGTTGCTTATACACTAGACGCCAAGATACGCGCGCCTACTATCACGATCACCAAATGTCTTCCTATTGATGTATATCGGAACTTTATATATATTAGAGTTGGTATTCGGCGATATGCGAAAAATTGGGGTCTACTTTTTATAGTATGTGTTGTTAAACGAGAAACAGGGAGAACAAGTTTTCTGTCCAAGGGTATATTGAGAGAGCTCTTAATCTTGTCAGTCTGAGAGTGGAGTCTCGTAAAACGCTGTTCAACATCCCTGCTATTTCTCTCCTCTGGGGGGGGGGGGGCCCCCCCCCCCCCCCCCCCCCCCCCCTTTTTTTTTGAGTAGGTGCACTTGAATCTTCGATCCGGTTGCTATCTACCGGGAGGAGAGAATAGTAAAGTATACATTTATGATTTGTCTAAAAAGTAATCGTATTTGTGTTTGTTCATTGGTTGTATGAAGCATGTGAGCTGTGAGATCACGACAAAGAGAGGTAATGGTTTTATTATCAACTGCCGAACATAAGTCGATTCACACAAGGAAATAAGTTTCCTTGCCTATACTCATTGTCTTCTGAGCTACAATAGGATATTCGCCAATTCCATTAAATGCTCTTGATACTTTCGCAACATGACAGTCCAAGTAAATATAGAAGTCTCTGTTTGGGGAAAAAAAAATAAGCATCTGTATAGGTACGAATATAGTAACCAAAACTTCCCTTTTGTTCATTCAGTTCTTCAAGGCAGTCATGTAAGAATCCACAAGGCTAGTAAACAAGAGGATAATTACGAGACCCCTCTTAGTTCGTCCAGGCAAAAATATATATATATATAAAGGAAAGCTTTTTGCCCCCCTTTCCTTCAAGAAATTGGGCGAGCAACAAACCCTTCAGTTCCATCTGGCTGCTCTCCTTATTTTTTACAGAGTACTAGTTGTTTTAATCTCTCTGTTAGACTTCCACGTACTCCTCTCTATAGAGGCTCTCCTCTACACAAATGAACTCTCAAGTGAGCATCATGCTGAGCATTGTGCCCGTAGGATGTCGTAAATCCTCGGTGGCCTGCTTTCAGGCAAGCATTTGATAGCACAGATGATAATTCTGAGCTAGGTCACATATGAAGCGTACCAAAACAATATCATACCGCCCATAGCTGTTACGATACTGTGAATAGCAAGATACCTATAGAAATCTCAAATAATCTAAACCTCATAGGCTATCGTGTAAAACTTCCATATCCTTTAACAAAAGCTTCATCGTCCTCATCCAGTAGGACAGTTTCATCGTACATAGCAGCTCCGACTCTGAATATTCAACAACCATCAAATGGCCCCATGATTTCTCTCATGTCCATCATACATCTTTCATATTCATGCTCAGCGGACATACCCCTAAATTCCCAGCCAGACGCTGAAGAACCCAAAATCACGTCATGAAGCACAAAAATCTACCTCGGCTCACACCCCCAAAACCACGGGCCAATACCATCCGAAGCTTACCGAGATAACCATGTCAGACTCATCCATCCATCCTTCATCCAACCCCAAAATATCCTTCTAGACTCACTCCTCCGTCTTTCCTAGCGAAGCCGAGTGAATCGTGTGTGACCTGTCATAACGCCCAAGATAGCCAACTGCCCCCAAATCACTAACCAAAACCAAGACAATCTTGCAATCTCGGGCTTTTCTATGCTCTCTTCATGCTTCAAGAGTGAGCCAAGGGGCCATTCTCGGTGAATCTGCAAGGATTTGATCTTGTGACTTCTCGATCCCCTGAATTCGTATTTCGCAAGAACCGGACGTACTATTCTTGTAGTTGACTACACTCATACAGCACCGTAAAACTATCATGACCCAGGTATTTGGCCGAGATTACTGGAAATATTGCATTCCGTGGATTCATTTTCAAAAGTTCGACCGTGATACCCACAAGAAGTACTCTTCGCCGGATATCCCCCCGGCACAGGCCTCCGTGACATTCACATCGGCCTATTTACGGGGTCCCAAGCTGCAAGACGCCGTTGTTTTCGTTTCATTCGACAATATTCAGTACTCACCGCCGGGCTATGCATGAATATCGACATCCAGTGAGGCCTCACTTCTGGTCATCTGCCACTGCGCATCTTCCCTTGAGCCGCCGGGCCGAAGCAAGTCGAAACCGCAGCACCGAAAGTCCAGATAACAGACTCCGCTATACGATAACCTCACCGGTGTTCCCCCACGAAGTACATCCCAATGAGTATCTCCCTGTATCCAAACATGGCAGCAATGTTACGAGATAACTGGTAGGCTTCTCGGGCCGACCCCATACACCCGCAATTTTCGATCAATGCAACCGAGAAGCGCCCGAAGGCAGCAAAGATAGATTCAGACGCCGTATTCATCGCTTTTTACCAGCATTCCGACCAGAGACGTCGTGTATCATTCATTCTTCAAGGCAAACATCAAATTCTCCCAACCCCCCACGTAGAGAATTGAGGGCTGAAGCTGGTGTTGGCGAGTGTGGAGCGCCCTCTTGACCGGCGACACGAAATTTGGTACCGAATAAGGCCGTGGTGACGAGCTAGTGCTTGTGAATGTTGCATTGTTGGTAATCTGACATGTGCCTCGCGCAGCCGACTCGGCGTATATTTGCTCGGCGAGATAGCTTGCTGTGGGGAGCTCCAGATTATGCCATATTAATTCCGGCGAGGCTGACGAGATGGGATTGAAAACAACCCGAGATGCAAATCTATCCACGACTGTTGTTTGACATTACAATTGTAAAATTATAGTAGGGCACCCAAGAGCCAAGATATGACATGGATGTCTTCGAGATCGGGGTTTCAAGGCGACGTGCAGCATCACTAGCAGTTGTCAGCTAATGCTTGACCGGGGTCCAAGGCGCTAGCAAGTCAAAACTCCTTCAAGTAAAACGCAGAATTGGGTGAAACTCGGCATCGGCAAGTCTCGGATTAGACAATGGGAATCTACTATTGTTTCCCACGTGTTGTTGTATTTTGTTGCTGCCCCTTTTGCCTCCGGAATGCACTTTAGCATACGCGTACACGTAGACGTACCTGGAGAGAGTACGTGTATAAGTGAGGAGAGGAAGAAACCGAAAAGGCAAAATCATTGCAAATCCACAAATGGCCACATGGCAGCCAAGAGTGGGCTTGAGCTGGAGCATTAGCATTCATGGTGTTAGTCGGGACAGGGCAGGGCCGATTGTGGTGTCAATCCTTCGCCGTCCAGCCGACTTGGCCGTGGAGCCTGTGGCGTTATTCACCGAGAGCAGGGTCTCCTTTTACGTAGAGCACGATCAAAACACCGAGTAGGAGGCCGGGCAAGCTTCAGAACCCGGTGCCGGCCATGAAAGCGCCGTGCCGAAGATCAGCGGCTTTTCGTATCGTGCTTGCGGCGTCACTCTAGCGGTATGAATGGATGGTTGACTGATGCAGCTGCAACCCAAGCTACTCAAGCTACTGTAGGGCATCGCCTGCGCTACTCGATCCGGCCAGGTCAGCCAACGTTCGTGCCGTGGCTTGCCGCTCGCAAAGATTCCCAATCAGGATGGGAACGGGACTGGTGGCTTGGAGTGGCGCCTTATACCTCCGAGACGAAATTACCCGCGTTGCAGCCCTTGTTTCTTGGACATGGAAAACGACGGCATGTGAGACTGAATTTGGGATTGGCGATCCGACAAGATCTGGGAACTGTATTGCTGAGATCTTTGAGGTAACAACGGGCGGGGAAACGAGATGTTCATGCTGCAAGATCTGTCGCCGTCACGAATACTGTGTACAATACCGCAGATGGGTGTTGATGTAAAGAAATCTGTTGGTTCCGTCTAGCGTAGGCATCCCTTCGGTCCCCATGGTACGATACATGTATGCCCAAGCCAACGCTCCATGGTTTCTTGATCAGCGGAGACGGCATGGAGGGAGGGATAGGTCACAAGATGGCCACCAATTGGCCGTGTTTCCAATCACGGGTTGATTTGGCCACGCGGTTTTAAGGCTCGGATGCAAGCTTAAGGGCGCGATACAACGTTGTACGGGACAAGCCTTTTTTTGCATTTTCAAGTCAAGCTCAAGCCGTCTTTCGATGTGAAGCAACAGCAGCTAAGCAGAGCACATGCATTGACACACCAAAGTCGGGGGTTTCGGTGAGCAAACGAGATTTCTTCGGGTTTCCGTCTGTCCGTTGCTGAGTAAACAATTGTTACTCTGCCATTCCCACGGTTATGCTGTCAGCCTCGTGTGGAGAGGCAGACGGAAACAGCCTCGGAAAACCACACTCGTTCCGAGAAGACAGGGAGAAACAGAGACAAAAGCAACAGTGGAGATGTCCCCGTGGAATGGTGATCCGCTCCAATGGAAATGGACCGGGGAGCTAGGATGCGGGTAGCCCTTGCTTTCGTGTCCGTGGAAAGCTTTGGAGCTAAAAAAGCCGCTGCTGTTTGATGATCATTTCAGCAAGAATAATCAGGATTGGGCTGCGGCGGCTGTCGCCCACATGGGTAAACCGACGGCCATTTCATTTCGAGCGTTGGACAGGCATACAAGCACTGTGCATGAAATCGGGACTGCAAGAGGCCCAGCGGCAGGGCCCTGGTACTCGTATGGTTGTATGGCTCGCTAGGGGCGTGTGGTGCAGCTCTCTAAGAATTAAAGCCCGCGGAGGTATAACTCTATAGAGAAACAATAAAGCTGCGAGAGGTCCTATTGGCTGATCGGAAACTTGCTGATGCCCGTGCAGATGGAGGCATTTAGGCGAGGTGAGGCGCGAGGGATTCAGTTTAGAGCCGTCGGCTGGTGACATTTTCACGAATCGACTCCAAAGTTTTTGACAGGTCCGAAGGCTGGCGTTAGGACGACGTCATAAAGTCCGAAGCGCGAATGCAAGCATTGGATTAGTTGAGGTTGGTTGCTTAGCCATATTCGTATCAGGTGATGGATTGGGGTCCAAGAAGACGTGCAGAGAAGCAGTCTCGTTGTTGGCGTTGGTTGTCGACAATCGACGTTGGAACGATACGATTCAGCAGCGCAAAAGGAACATGCCTAGACTTGGGGAAGATGGAGAGCTTGGGCCGCTGCTGGCACCGTGTCGAACCAACTGTATGTGAAGGATCCATGCCATGTGCGAGGTCTCCATCCCTCAGATTGACGGGGTTGCTGCTTACCCATACTGTACAATCTTGTGTTGCATCGGACCATCGCAGTGGAGAAGAAGAGCTGAGTTGGAGTCGAGGGGAAGGCAGGGACTGCTGCTCTGTTCCCCTGATGACTGGCGTGAATAGTCAATCACAAAGACAAGCAAGAGTAAGAAACCAAAACGAGACAAGACACCGGGAGCGGATCGGCAAGCTGGAGCCAGGCCAGACAAGGCCAGGATAGGGCCATGCGGAGCGGAGAGCGGGCGGCGTCGAATCAGCCAACGCGGAGCTGGACTGGGGATGGTGGTGTGACGAAGCAACGGTCGAGAGTCAGAGTGAGAGAGGAGAGGGAGAGTCTGTACGAGTACTCGTACGTGATACGATACAGGATCCGAAGTGGGCACTCGGTCCATGTCCGGCCGAGTACTCGTACTAGGTAACTGGCAAATGAGGCCCAGCGAGAGAGAAGAGACAAGATGCGATGCGATGCGATGCAATGCCTGGTCATGTGCGGGTGCATCTTTTTCGTGCGATACCGTGCGAGGCTGCCACGTGAAACACGGTGGGCAGAGCGTATTCTGCAAGAGCAAAAGCCGATCACTGCCGTTCTGAGTCGGTGATGGACAGCAAAGGTCCAGGTTCGCCGTATTTGCTGCGGGGCTGCCTGGAGGTTGAGTTATTGTGACGAGTAAATCCGAATCTACTGTACAATGGATGGATGCAAGTTGCGGGTTCCTGTTTTTTTTTTCTGGGGTTTCACCAACCACCATGGAAGTGGCCCTACTGTAATTTCACCAACTTTATCAACTGGAGTACCTATAAACAACATTAACCTACACAGCAGAGCTCAGAGCTTACCCACTGCTTCTAGTAATATCGCCTCGCCTTGATTACATGTACGCATTCATCGATAGCTGCTAGCAAGTAATACCGAACGACTGCCGCTCCCTTGTGCATTGCCGTGCCAAAGCCGGCGGAGGATAATTTCGAGCCAGGCGACGTCATTTGGCCAAAGCCGGGGAAGTGGAGAGCCACAGGCGCCTCTTTCAGTGGCGCCGAGGCCTAAAAGCCCTTGAAGCCCTGGCCGGCGAGGCACTGGAGCACTGGGTGTCGGGAGCTAGCACCGACGCGGACAAGGGCGCCTCCGCTAGCATGAACCTCCATCTTTCGACATACGAGGCCGGCGTGTAGCATCTGCTTTCAATGTGACGGTCGTGCTGCTGTGGGCGTGTGTCGTTTGATGTAAATGCTCGATGCAGCTCAGTTTAGTCTAGTACCACTACCCGTAGGGAGGTACTCTGTAGTAGCGGTAAGTAAGAGGAGGAAGGAATGTGAATCGGACTCATCGTGCATCGAGACCAGAGCACCAGGCAAGGGATGAAATGAGTCAAAAGCAGCCCCCAAAAACAATGAGAAGCACCACCACAAAGTCCTACTGGTAAGACTCCATGTTTCTCCAGATGCCATGCCAAGCCATGCACACCACAATAAGATATAGTACTCGTATGCCAATATTGCTACAGTATCAGATGGGCCCTGGAGGCATCCGGCAACTTGCTGCCGACAGCAAATGCAGGCCGTCGCCAAGAGGAGGTCCGGCACCAGCCTCTACATCTACTCGCTGCATCGCCATCTCTTGCCAGCTTCTAGTGGCCATCTAGACGACTCCCATCCAACCATCCTCACCCCCCTCCGGCGGCCAGACTCTCGGCGACATGCAACCCCCTCAGATGACTCGGGAGGACCAACAAGGACAAGAGGCTGCAAGCGCAGCAGCACCAGCCGGTGATCCTCGAGCATGGGGCTTAACTCGGGGCCCGGCTAGCACAGGCAAAGGATTCGATTAGCTTTACATACTGTAGCAAAAGAAGCTTGTGCCTTGGAAGCGGCATGAACAACTAGGGTGCCATATTTTGCATTTACAGTACGTGTAGAAACTCGAGAAACATGCGTGATACGCGTGAGAGCTAGGGGCCCAAGGATGCAAATGGCAAGATTCGGCCGTTTGACGGCGGGTGGTGTTACCGGGCCCTGGGTCGATGGATGTATGTACTAGGTATGGACAAGTACGAGTACCACTTGTACGAGCTGACGAGCGTCCATGGTATCGCACCACGTTTGGCGGAGCTGCTTTGATGCTTTTCTGGTTGTAGTCGAGAGACGAAGCTGCTGTTATTGTTGTACGTAACACAAAGAAGCGAACCTTGTATGCATCAATTGAGTCGTGTCGTATGTACCTGGGAGTGGTACAGCACCAGGATCCCTGAGGCACCAATTGCTACCTACTATTCCCCTCCAGTGTCAGCCATTTACGTGTATTTTTCCTCCAAGGTTCTCTTTCTGATCACCATCCATTGATCTGAATCTCATCCTCGTACTGTATACTCTATCCTGCATGCGCCGTACGCCTTCTGCTTCTGGACTTTTGCATCGTCCTCCCCCCTCCTCGACAACCCACAAAATACATCCTGATCCAATCCCAATCCCCAACATCCATCGCCGCTTTCCCCAGCTCCGATCCCTGGACCTGGAGATACAGACAAACTCGGAGGGGTGGTGGGGGAACAAGTTTTTGGGCTTGGAGCTTCTTGGGGGTCAGGGGTGTCGGTGTCTTTGGTACATGCACGAGTAGGTACAAAGTGCCGGATGGGGCAGTACTCGGAGCGGTACCTCGGGCCATGTACATGCAAGGACAGACACAGACACAGACACAGACACAGACTCCAAGGTACTCGTACTAGTACACACAACTACTAACCACAGCGTCACAGCGTCACAGCGTCTCCTCATCCCGCATGCGACTTACACGCGCTTCCTGGCTTGTACATGTGCCTCTGCGCATCCCGGAAGCGTCAGTACCAGCTACTCGTCCCGCGAGAGCCACTCATGGGCGTGTCGTGTACTAGTACTCGATACCCCGGGATCCTGGCGATCCTAGCAACCTGGAGCCCCGTCCGTGGCTTGCCCCGAGCAACTCTCCTGTCTTGTTGCTTTGCCCATGGGGAGAGTCCCAGGAAAGCCAGGAAAGCTTCCAGCACACTAAAAAAGCTAGAGGCCGGGGTCTGAGAAAAGCATTCAATGGATTGGATTGATGGATCGTCTGTCTCGTTGTGCTCTGCCCACGGACACGGACCACAGACACATACAGCTGCCCGCAGCATTCACTGCCAGCTGCTCGCACAATTCCGGCGTAACGAAAAGCCAGCTACCTACGTATATCTATATATAAGGCCCTTCCCCTTCCTCCTTTCATCCCCCTCTTCTTCTCTCTTTTTTTTTTTTTGCTCCCGTTCTCTGTCACCACGATTCATGGTCAAGGTCCTCTACACAAACCATCAAGAGTGAGCCATGGCTATCGGCAACATCTACGTGATTGCCGGCGTGTCCGTCGTCGGCGGCGCGCTCTTCGGCTTCGACATCTCGTCTGTGTCGGCCCAGCTGGCCGAGCAGTCGTATCTCTGCTACTTCAACCAGGATGAGAACCCCCCAACCACGGCCGATGGCAAATGTGGTGGTCCGCGGTCTCTCGTCCAGGGAGGTATCACCGCCTCCATGGCTGCTGGCTCCTGGCTGGGAGCTCTGATTTCGGGTCCCCTGTCTGATCGACTGGGCCGAAAGTACTCCATCATGGTCGGATGTATCATCTGGTGAGTAAAAAGAACAAAGAGAAAAAAGGGAGAAAAATGTTTCACCTGCTAACCGCCGTCAACCCTAGGGTCATTGGTTCCACTCTCTCCTGTGCCTCCCAAAACATTGGTATGCTCATTGTCGCCCGTATCATCAACGGTATCTCCGTTGGTATCGAATCTGCTCAGGTCCCCGTCTACATTGCCGAAATCTCTCCTCCCTCCAAACGTGGTCGCTTCATTGGTATGCAGCAATGGGCCATCACTTGGGGCATTCTCATCATGTACTACATCTCCTACGGCTGCTCCTTCATTGGCGATGACAACCCCGTCAGCTACAACACCGCTGCCTGGCGTATCCCATGGGGTCTCCAGATGATCCCCGCCTTCTTCCTCTTCTTCATGATGATGCCCCTTCCCGAGTCTCCTCGTTGGCTCGCCCGCAAGGACCGCTGGGAGGACTGCCGAGCCGTCCTTACTCTCGTCCACGGCAAGGGTGACCCTAACCACCCCTTTGTCGCCTACGAACTGCAGGACATCAAGGATATGTGCGAGTTTGAGCGCCAGCATGCCGATGTCACCTACCTCGACCTGTTCAAGCCTCGCATGATCAACCGTACCTTTATTGGTCTTTTCACTCAGATCTGGTCGCAGCTGACTGGCATGAACGTCATGAGTAAGTATCTTTCAGAATGCTACTATAGAGCGATATTGAACTAATTGATTCTCCTCACAGTGTACTACATTGCCAACATCTTCTCCATGGCTGGTTACAGTGGCAACGCCAACCTGCTTGCCTCGTCCATTCAGTACATTATCAACGTTCTCATGACTATTCCTGCCCTACTCTGGGTCGACAAATGGGGTCGCCGTCCCACGCTTCTTATCGGTTCCGTCCTCATGGCCCTGTGGATGTACGCCAACGCCGGTATTCTCGCCACCTACGGTGAAGTCGTTCCCGGCGGTATCGACCACGTTGCTGCCCAGTCGATGCGTGTCACCGGTGCCCCTGCCAAGGGTCTCATCGCCTGCACCTATCTCTTTGTGGCTTCCTTTGCGCCCACCTGGGGTCCCGTCTCCTGGACCTATCCCCCGGAGCTGTTCCCTCTCCGTCTCCGAGGCAAGGGTGTCGCCATGGCCACCTCTGGAAACTGGGCCTTCAACACCGCTCTGGGTCTCTTTACCCCCGTGGCCTTTGCCAACATCAAGTGGAAGTCGTACCTCATCTTCGCCGTCTTCAACACTGTTGCCTTCTTCCACGTCTTCTTCGTCTTCCCCGAAACTGCCGGAAAGACTTTGGAAGAGACCGAGGCCATGTTTGAGGACCCCAACGGCATTCCCTACATGGGAACTCCCGCCTGGAAGACCAAGGTCGCAACCAGCCTCACTGTCCGTGCCGAACAGGGCGACGTCGAGGCCAAGATTGCCCACGACACCGAGAAGCCTCCGATCCATACTCACGAGGAGGAGACTACCCAGTAAATGGGAAATTTAATAACATCTTGACGATGATAATCTTGTGTAGGGCGGTAGGCTTTAGTTGATACCCTGGGGGAAGTGTGGCCTCGTCCCGCAAGCAAACTTATGATGCAAATGTTTAATAGTCGTACTATACCAATACCAATCACATGTTGCATGTACTTTTGATTTTTCATTGATTTGTCCGCATTGATGTATGTGAATTGTGTTTGAGGCTGAAGTGATGGTGAAGTCTGTTTGCTCCAGAGTACAGTGACTAAGCGATAACGACCGTTTCTGAAGTGGCAATCCAGTTAAGTGTGTATGTACTATATAAGCTCAATAGGCTCTGTGGAGAGCATATCTAATAGGTATTAATACATTTTGCAAAAAAAAAAAAATCAATACATATAGTGTTCTTGGGCTTGAAGCTTGCTTAATTCTCTATAGAGTTTATTATTCGAGCTTTTGGGTTTAAGTCGCCTTGTTTTGTTTTTCTTTGACCGTCATATGACCTCTCCTATGGCTTTTGATAGTTTGGGGATCGAATATCTAAGATTTTTGGTCGAGCCAAAACTTGGAATCTGAGTTTAGGTTTTGGCTGCAACGACTGGCTACCTATGAATGGAGAGGTAGAAGAAAGGACCTGAGAAAATAGAAGAGAGTACTTGAGAAAGTAGAAGAGAGTACCTGAGACTGTAGAAGAAAGAGGTAGTAAGGATAAGGTAGTAGAAGAAAGTAGAGACACTAGAAGAAAGGAGTGAGACGCAAAAGAAAGTAAACCTTGGGTAGTAGAAAATTGTACAAAGGGGAAAAATATGGGGAGCATCCAAAGTGCCGTACTACTAACCTATTGCGTCTTCTAATTCGCGAGCGGAATCATAGCTGGATTGTTTCATATGAGACATGCGCTTCTTGGGGGGGGGACGTGTACATGAACTATACGATAAGTGATGTATACTACAAAGTACCTGTAACATTAGTCGAAAACGCTTGATGGGTTTTTATTGAGTGAGAAGAGGTACATGTCATCTAGGTACCCTTATAGGAGATCTAGCATCGATCAACATGGGTCAATAAAACGTCCTTCATCTCAAGGGCTATTCTTTGTCAATATGGAGCTGAGATCGATGCTCACCTAAATCAAGACGCAACGATTCACTTTTGTAGGATACAACCAATCATTTGTGTAAATGCTGTAACGCTCAATTCATTTCTAAGCGGTATACTATCTGTGTCTGTGTGTCTGTCTGTATTCTATTCTAGGAGTCATAAACGCCGTTCCATGCCATGCCATGCCATATAAACATCATGCTTCAAAACCATCATGAAACATCATAGCGCGCATATAAACATATCCCTTCACTCATCAAACCAATCCATCACTCATCAATCATCGTCCACCTACAAGAGCGCCATCATCCCAGCCCACCCATCGTCGAATAATGTCGTCCACCATCCTGACGCCGTCCCGCGTAGCCTCGACTTCGAACCACTCCTTGTGCTCTCGTCCACAGGCCTCGCAAGCACCTAGGTCGGCGCGAAGACCCATTCCGCCGAGCTCAAGATGAATAAGGCGCTCTACCTTTTTGACGTGAGGCGTAGGGTGGGGAGAGGCCGCAGAAAGTGGAGAAGGAGCCCGTCCTCTGGCATGAGACGCAGAAGAGGCATCGTAAGATGAAGGCGTGGATGAGGAAATGTAAGGGTAGAAGCGGAGCAGGGTGATGTCGTGGCCGCACTGGCGAGACCATTGGGCCATGCGGCGCTGGACGTTGGCGGCGCGGCCGATCTTGAGGAGCATCGTCTTTGGCTTTGGGTCCCTGCTGTTCTTGTTTTGGTTTGCAAAGGAAGAAACGACGTCGCTGGGGCTTCTGCTGCGGCTGCCGCCGCTGTGAGGGGGAGGCTGGAGGAGACTTCTTGCGGCATCGACAGGGGCTGGTTCGGCGGCCGATTCGGGCGTCAGCCAGAACATGTAGATGTAGCCGGGTTCGTCGGCGTCAGAGGGCGGCTTGGCGACTTCGGCCATGAGGGTCGTGGTTGTGTGGGCATCGAGAGCGTCTGGGATGAGAGACTTGAGGTGGCCTGCCGTGGGAGCCGAAGAGGTGGTAGGCCGAGAGTGACCTTGCGGACGGGCTGAGGAGGTAGAGGGTCGAGTATGTTGAACAGGCTGAGGCTGCGGTCTAGGCTGAGCAGGTCGGGGAGGCTCATCAAAGTCCTCCTCCGGCACGGTGAAGCAGAAACAAAAGGTGCTCGACTTTGGCTTGGGGGGCCTCTCGTCGCCGTAGCGCTTCTCGGGGTCGTACCGGCCAGGTCGAGCGTTCAAGTCCACCAGCCCCAGCCTGTCGGCGAGGGTATCCAAGCTCGAGCGCTCCTCGGCGATGCCGCCGCCGTAGGGAGACGGCCGCGGGGTCGAATTGGACTTGTGCGTCGAGCGCCCGGCTTGGTCCTTGTGCTGCCAGCAGTACGAGTCCTCGCCGTCGTCGGTGCTGGGCGCCAGTTTCTTTCCGTTCTTGCGCGGCGGGTGGCCTGAAGGAGAGACGGGGCGGCGGCAGGGACGGCCGTTGGAGGTGAAGCCTTTGCAGGTGGCCTCGGGGTTGAGGGAGTCGTTGCGCCCGAGCATGGACTCGGGCGTGGTGCCGGTGAAGGCGGGCATCGTTTGTGGGAGGGAGTTGGAGTCTGGAGTAGTTGGACAGATGAATGAAGGGGCTGAAAGGACTGGAGTCGGGGTCGCGTCTTTGTCTGTTAATGTGACTGTGTCTGTGCCTGTTGTCGTCGAGAAGAGCAGAGAAAGGAGAGGTCTGTGTGTCTCTGTTAAATACGAGGACGAGGCATCAGCTGTCAGTTGATCTCTGCAGAACCAGAACCACAACCAGCATCAGCAGGGCCACGTCGGTTCGTCCAGGTTTTCAAGTCTTTGCTGTCCCTCGCCCACCTCGCCCAGGGCATCAACGCATTTAAGCTACCAGGGGTCCCGTCGTCCAACCGCCCCCGTGTTCTGCACTGATTCATCGCAACCGACTCCAGCGTCCGTTCTAGCGATTGAACCCCCTGGCAAGCGCCGTGCAAACCTTCACCTAGGCCTCTCACCTAGGCCTAGGGGATGCGGCCTGAGCGGAACCTTGTCGTCTGTGGCCATCGTGTGTGGTGTCGTGTGTCGTGGTTCCACAGCAGGTGCACGAGGTGGCTGGGCGGTGGATTCCGGGTGGTCACGGTCACGCTGGAGGGGGGTTTGTGAGTTGGAACTCAAATGTTTGTGAGCTATCAGGCTGCAGGCTGATGATTGCCCTCGTGCTGTTAAGCTGCTAAGATGCAGCGGCATCTGCATCTGCATCTGCAGCCTTGAGTCGATCAATCAGGAGGAGGAATGAGAGGGTCCATCCGTTGGGCTGAGCGCGAGGGCGAGTTTTGCACCGCCATCGTCAGGCATGCAGCACCGCCACAACATGAAGCCCTGCGGCCTCTACCTACAGTTAATATGGTGATTGGTTGGGCGTGGTTCATCGTTGCGACACTCTCACTCTCCTTGCATCAATGATGTCGATTTTCTTTTTATAAAAGAATCAAGTTCTCACCAATTAGACTGAACTGCGAGGCAGCAAACTTTGAACTAAAGGGCATCGCCATGTCTGTTTGTAGAAGTGTTTGTAGTTGCAAGCCGAGGACACTCGCGAGTCGCCATGAACCTCCTTGGTGGTAGAATGCAACTGCACCCACCAGTTCAATCTATAATTTAAGAGGCATTACTTTGACTTGATATTGATCTTCTTACGATAGGGCATTTTGCAAGTGTAAAAAAGTCATCATTGGTCCCTTGTACACATGTGTCACCAGTCTGCAACTGCTTGTAGAGACTACAAACCAAAACAATGAATTCACTCTTGTTGCCTATCGGAAAGACAAAGTTTTCCGTCATTCAATCACAATCGATTTTGCGTAGTACCTGATACTTTTTATAGATAGAAAGTATCCAGGCAGCGGATGGGCCCAATATCCCACTCTAACATACATCCGGGCATGATTGGATGCGGGTGGGTTCAACTACATGGACAAACGAACAAAGAACAAAGATCATCATGTCCCCTTTGTTCGTTTTCCTGCACCTATCCGTCGTCTTATTGCATAGCCCCGACTCCAAGCGCTGTTCAATCGCTCACTAGCCGTGAGAATCCCGGCCTCATACCCATTGAAGTCATAGCAAACATGTTTCGTTAGAAACACCCGAACCGACAAAGACAGTGTTGAACAAAGAAGTTCTTTTTTTGCAGGGTATCTAGCAGAATCGCTGAACAACGTTGGGTGAATGGTTCTTTGACGGCAACGGTGTATTAAAACCCCCACCACGCCTCATCGTTCTACTATGTTTCCTCCAACTCCTCTCTTCAACAAGCAACACTCTTCATCTACTACTGCTTACTGCTTCGTCGATTATAAATACGTACTGGTGCCCTTCCATCTGCCATTGTTTGGCCATCCTTTTCTCTACAGCTGTCTACTGTTTCGCCAGTCAAGACAACCTTCGGGCCTCAACAGACCTCCCGATCAAACACCACATTCTAAACTTTCCAATGGGGGAAAAGACTGGGCTCGCCTCCTTATTATTGGCTCTACTTGTTGGGTATGGCATATACATCACCATCACTGTCTGGGTTGCGGTAAACGGCTTCTTCGCCTCGTGGTTTTGGCGAAGATCCCACGAGTTTGGGAACCAGCATCGAATCGAAGATAGCAAATTCGGCCTCTTTGGCTTTGTGGCTTGCGTCATCAAGGCTACCTCGCCTATATTGTTAACTCTGATCCTGATTCTGATCGTTTTTCTTGGGTTGTGCGCATCTTGTCTTTACTTATTACGACAGGAAATATCCAACAAAAAGAAGGATATCCGGATCTCCAAAGGCCAGGCGATTTGTGTTGCTGTTATACTCGGTATTGTTCTTATCCTTTTGCTTTCCGGCTTTGTGACTGTCAATAGCCTGCTGTTGGCACGTGTGAGCAAGTGGCTTCCTTTTTTTAAAGCCCGAGGGGAAGCTCCAAAATGGAAGGCCTGTATCGCATTGATTGTGCTTTTGTCGCTTGAGCTTGCGCTATTTGGCGTTCTTCTTCTCATTTCGATTGTCCTCCTCGCCATCGGGATATGCACACTGGTGTTTCTGGCGTGCTCCCGCAAGAAGGGTTGGACTTGGAACGAATTCCACGACAGTTTTAAGCATCGTTCAAAGATTGATTTAGAAGCGTGTTTTGGGAAGTTTTTAGGGTTGTTTGGAAAGCACCGGGTGACCGAGGCATTAGCTCCAAGAGAAGAGAACTCATCTACAACGAACGAGATAGACACACAGGGAGTCTGAGAGGGAGACAGGGATTCGCCGAGAAGCTCATGTACAAACCACTAGATATGGGTGGTATGGGTGGTGAGAAAGGCACCTACTGACCTTGGGCACGATGATCTGGATCACTGATTGAGAATTGATATACGTCTCCCAGTATGAAACTACTGGGACATGATGGTGTTAATAGTTCCGTTGGGTATCAAATACATTATTTCGTCTATAACTTAGTAAGTGATGTATAAACTCCTCATAGCTCAGCTAAGTACATGATGTCAACATAGGAATTATACTAACATTTTCGGTTCTCAGTCAACCACCCCTATTGTCCTTTGAAGCAATACTCTCAGCCAATCAAGGTCGGAATAGTCCCGTTAACAAAGGCAAATTTGAACAAAGACTTCCCGAGAACGTATCGGTCACTTCTTCTTTGAAGCTACAGCAAGCATCAATCAACAAAGGCAGATTTTAACAAAGACTTTTAATCATGTCGTGTACTTCATTAACGGCGTCGGATGTGTGCATCTCTGAGAGTAGTAGTGGCATATAAATACCTTTTTTGACTCTTGACCCTTCTCTCTTTATCCAATTCTTCTTCTCTATAATTCACATTGTGCACCTACTACTACTGCTATTGCTTCTTTTACCTCGATTCAACAGTGCCGCGTATTTAGCAAGAATATAAGAATTCTTTTTATATTTACTTTTTATCATTTGTGGCTATTATTCATCTATTCCTTTTATTTGCCGCTTCCCGCTACTTTGCTCGTCAAAGTCGTATTTATACGTCCATTAAATGCCGTCTAACGAGTCATCCGTTGCTCCATGTATGGGAATTTTCATCCATTTTGCATTTATACTCACACTTCTGATCAACTACGGCTTTGCGATCGGAATCGCATTCGTCAATGCGTGGCTACTGCCTACCTACTACGAGTTTGCCAATCAGAATCGATCCGAAGAGAAAATTTACGCCCTTATAATGTTTATTATATTCATCCTCATAATTATCCATAATGGAATATTACTTCGGGTTGACTTGAGGAGGTATTACAAGTTCCAATCTGAGGGTTCCGTGAGCTTGCCGCCCTATAGATTACATCCGGTTGTCGATATTCTCCAGGGGTTGTTTGAGGGTGTATTCTTGCATCAGTTTCTTCAGTGGCATAGGCAATTTGAGGCCAGTGGTGATTCCCGAAGTGCCACGTACTGCACATTAGCCACCGTCCTCCTTGCATCCAATTTTGCATGGATGCTCTTTTACTGGTTATTACCGGCTTATTACGCTCTTCATACTTGCTCTTCATACTATAGAAGGATGAATGTATGAAGCTTCGGCAGACTGTTAAAGGAGGCCGAATTAACATTGGAAAGAATAACAGAGGCCGTTTGGGAGATAACTAGCATGGACAACAAAATCCTAGAGTAAAAGGCTACATGTATGTTGGTATAGTTGGCAAAGATGTCTACAGAGAAAGTGTACAGATAGGAGTAGAATGGACCCAGAGACAGAACGCAGTGTCAATGGCTTGCAAGGCCTAGTACTTTTGTGAGAAGCTCTATTTACGAGCGTTCTTGAACTTTAATAAACAGTCCTGACGAGATCTAGAAGAGACGCCTTGGAAATCGGTATTATGAGTCAAACGACGAGATCGAAGTGAGGCGTACGGAAGAAAACACTAAAGTTCCTCCCCAAGGAGATGTTAGAGGGTAAACATTTCACGTTGCGCACTCAGATGCCCAAAGAAGGCAGTCAAGGTATGAACCAGAAAAGACTTTCCAGGTGACCAAAGAGCTACGAGAACAGGAATGCGGAAAGTCAGTCAAAGAAACCCCAAAAGTCGCTTTGTCTAAAAATTATCAAGGACGCTCAAAAGACACGCCTCATGGCCAATGTTGTATCAATGGTTTCATCATTTGTTAGTTATTGTCTACCACTAGGTATTTCACAAAGAACTCTCCGCGGGCTTGGTGGCCCTCTGTCTGAGGCGTTTGCGGTTCAAGCCCGATGCAACTCCAATCAAGACGGTAATCGTCAGGTTATCTCTCTCCTAAACCCGCCATCAAATCTTCTCGATATACTTCTCAGTCATCTCTGACTCCTGCTCGGCACTCTTTGAGATTGTGATCCAGCGATTTGCTTCGCGACTCGCTCGCATACGCGCTATGCCATCACGTTGGGCAATACCAAGGTCCAAAACCAGCAAAAGAATCTCAACTGCTATGGAAACAAAAACAAAAATACAGATGTTTGCATCTTTAATGTTTCCATCAGCCTCAAAATTTTGACGCCACTGATACAGTGGCAAAATGAGCCTGAGATGAAGTCCCGAAACAAGGATACACCTAGCATTTAGGAAACCAGGATTCGCACAGAGCAGATCCATTTCCGCTTCAACATGTGAAACGACTCGTCCGTACCTACGGCAATACTTGGACCAAAAATACCAACCAAGTCCATTGTAGAGCGCTGTGAGGGGGAAAGCGGCAGAGGCGAGTGCGGCATAGCATTCATCTTCGATTAGGTGCTGACTGTTGAACTGGCGGATAAGTCCCCACAGCCAGATTTCGAAGTAGACATATCCAATGGCGAGGATGATTTTTACTGATAATTTGAGTTGTAACAATGCAGATACAAGGTTTTGTCGACTCGTTCGTTGGTCAACTGCGCCCGCAACTATAGATGGCTTTCATCATGGCATTAGTTCAAAGGGCTAGATTATGATATCAGGTAGAGGGACAAACGCCGTTATAGATAAAGCGGCGGGTAGCAACGAGTGAAAGAGATAGCTCAGCAGGAAGCTGGGGAGAAATACCTTTGATGTGGATTGTTCCATGCTTGCAGAAATAGCACCCAGGGTGGTTCGGGTAACGAAGTAGTAACAGGTGTAGAATGCCAAGTGTTGAGTGTTGAAGATGGAACTTGGATGAAGAAAAGAGTATAAAGACAAGACAGTGAAGTGGTATTTATATTTCACCCTCTGTGCCAAAATTGAGTGACTACATTCCAGTACTACAAACCCAAGAGTCTTTGTTCAAACTTGTTCTTGGATGCCAAGATATTTCTGATCTAAACTTAGAGCACCGCTATGGGAGAACAAAGGACATGTAACTTCTGCAGCAGGCAGCAGCCAGAGCACAAATCATGGAAATATGACTTCTACATCTTCATTGGAGGATGTCGATGGTCATCTGATCACTATACTCGTATCATGTTCTGTACTTTGGAAAGTAGACACCATCGATATGCTTACGCGTTTCTGGGGCACCTCTCACCTACGACGCTAGGTAGGTACTTGGTCTATGGCCTGATGGTAGTTGGAGGATCATCATAGATGATTCCTTTTTACAATATCCCCTCTCATCATCGTTCAGTGGCGTTACATGTGCTCTGTGATACCAATACGCACTCCTGAAGGCAGCAGGCCGATTCCGGCATTCATCCTCTGGCTTACCAACAAAGGTTCTATGCATACAGTTTGGTGTGCCTTCACTTAGATAGCTTGCTAGGTAGTCAGAGTCAAGTATCAACTTGTATAACCGGAACTTGTTTAATAAATCGGGCTCCAATAGATTATTCTCGGCGGGTGCCCTCCTTGCTATCTTGTCTGCTCGCTACTAACGTCCTTCGCTTCCAAATACGTCCCAAAGTCCCCCTCAAGATTGTCTTCGGTTATCCCAAGCGTTTTTCCAACAGTCGTATGCGGGCTTCATTGGCCCTATCGAACCCCCTCTCATTATCCTCCTCTGTCACTCCCTGCCTCATTTAGGATTTCTCTCGGCCATTTTTCTTTTGGAACATTGAAGAGAATGCCTCAAATAAAAGGTGGCTGGTGTTTTGGAGCGTGAACAGAAGTTCAAGTGCTGTAACACCAATGCATGCATAGCAGAAGTTGACATTCATAAATTTATGGCTAGCATTGAGGTGCTCAATCCACGCGAAAAAGCGAATAATGATAAAAATATCAAGGAATATATGAGCTAAACCTGAATACAAATCGTCCAACTTCTTTGCAGCGGACGCTTCTTTTGGAGACTCGCCGAGAAGATCATGTCGGAATTGTGAGTCTGAGCCAAATCTCCAATAGAGGGACTTGCAAAGAAATATAGCAAAGATGACAATGCAATCGACTTGATCCGTAACTCGATTTAGATGGTGAAAGCCGTTGAAAAGGTAGATCATCCAACCGCTGAGCGCCCAGAATGCAAGCGCCACGCCAGCGCTTAGCCCAGTGACGAGTTTGTCAATGAGGACAACGAGAGATTCGTCAAGAGCTGATCCACGGTTATCCATTTTTGAGCGCTGAAAACCGTTGTGAGAGGAATTGCAGCAAGGCACGGAGCCGAGACGGCTAAGACGTGTAGACAAGGTTATGGCCAGCAAAAGTAATGAGCAACAGCGAAGCAAGAGATAGCCGTGGCGGGATCTCTCCTTTTCTGCTCAAGAGAGTCAAGTAGTGGTAAAGAAGTTCAAAGGCAGTCCGTAGCAGGCGTAGAGCGTTGATTGTTAAAGGGAAAGACACGGGCGAGGCGGAGTCGTATTTATGCTTCGTCTTTACCGCCAAGGAAGAGGGTATCTGAGACTATCAGACCCGTTCACGCGCAATAAGACGCAAGTGCTTGCGAATTGAACCGTATCGAGCGTGTTCACGTGTTGTAAGTTGGGAAGGTCTTTGTTCAAATTCTCTTTGTTCAAATTCTCTTTGTGAGCCGCGATGGCCAATTCAAGTTCGCCCACAGTAACCCCAAGAGAGAACAAAGGGACCGGTTTTCTTTTTGTTCTTCAGCTACTCTCACAGTTCTTCGATTCTCATATGTTATAGGGGCTCATCAATTTCCACTGCCTATATACATTTAGATCATGCTTTTCAGTTTCCCTTCATACTGTCCGTACCGTCCCCCTCGGCCTCTCTAATCTTTTGTAATATCTCCTCTGCATTTTTCACCCATCCCTGGGATGCAATATCCAACTCCGACACTAGATCTGACTGCTCTAGAAGGATTTCTTGAGCCATGGATGGCCAATAAATGTCAAGGGAAAAGCCGAAAAGTAAGTGCGATAAGGAATTCATGACTGGCCAAAATGTTGCCCATGCCAAACCAAAAATGCATGCAAAGCAATACGAGGCATTCTCTGCTTCTTCAGTAACCAGGAAATACGACAGCCACTGATAAAATCGAACGACAAACCCAATCCTGGTGGCAATTCTCCATAGGGGGCTAAACTTCGCAATTCGTTCTTCCATGTTACGACCCAATACGTATTTGTATTGCAGCAGTTTGAGCCATCCGGGCAGCCTAGGCATTTTAGGCAATCTAGGAAGAGGCAGGCAGAGGGAGGAGATAAAGCAATCTCCATAATACGCTGTCCAGATGAGAGAGTAGAAAAAGGCCGCCTTGCCGTATGTTTCGTCACTGTGTCTTTGTCGATTGCCAAAGTCTTGAGATATATCCCACAGCCATATGTTTAGAACGAAGCATTTAGCCGTGAGAAATGCGTAGCCCAACAGTATAAGTGGTGGGTAGAGTATAATTTGCCAGGCCACCATCTTCAAACGATAAAGTGTAACGCCAGATGGTCTGTGTCGTGGAGTTGGATGAGCGGTGTTAACTTGCAATACTAGAATGAAGCGTCAGATGGCAGGCATAGGGCGGTACTTGTTGAATGGAAGAGTTGGATGATAGTAGAAAAGAAGAGATTGGTGAGAGGTATTTATATACTGTCGTCGCTATCAAAAAGACACGTACCCAATGTTATCTGGTTTGTTAACGCGGCGCTTAGTTGCAAGACAAAGAGCCTTTGTTGGGAATCACTGGTGAAGGTTGAAGATTTCTGTGGCTTCAAAGGAAAGAAATCGGTGCGACGTCGAGGAAGTCTTTGTTTAAAGTTTCCATTATTAGATGAGGATATTGGCCTCACTTTGCCGAGAATTCAAGGGACAACAAAGGCAATTAAGCGAGAAAAGCAGATATTCACAATCAGAACATGCCACAAGCTTCCAGGCTTACGCGAGACTCGTGACGGAGCATCAGTTCCCCAGTAAGTATTTATATCAACAGATTGAACATCTTTATCCCCGTGTATCCTTCTCGGCTGGCACTTTTGCCGTTCCTCTCGCCCCTCTCCGCCCCTCTCAATCATTCTCCCTTACCGTAGAAGTCTCAACATCTTCTGAAACCACATCCCACTTTGCATTTTTATTGGCCCATTTCTTCCGGATTTCTTGAGCTATAGCCTGCCATCCCCCGCTTGATATAATGTCACAGAACTCTAAACCCTTGTTCAAGGCTTTTTTCAGTTTGTTTGCAGCAGTTTCAAGGGAGAACAAAGGGAAGAGAGATCTACTAAGAAGACATTGGCATAATTTCAAGCGTTTCAAACTTGACAAGTGGCTGAGCGTGGTTAGTGTTTGCTTGTAGCTTATCAGAATGGAGGTTATCTGAACTCACCTCGTGTTTTGGTAAATACCTCAGACTCAAGTCCCAAAGTGCAATTCAATCCATGGCCAATTTCTCCATTTGTTCTTTGGCTATTCTCCCAGGCCGTAGACTTTCGTACAGTATGGGGAGGCATCATGATACAATTGGGTCAGGAGGGCTCACTGCTTATTTATGCATAATGCCGTGAGTCTGGCTCTTGATACAGTCAAGCTATCAAACATGCAAAGTCACAAATACAACATGTCGCATGCTTTAGAGTATTGCTCATTTAATACAGTCACTCAGGTACATGATAGCTTCCGGGGAGGAACCTACACCAATATTGCCATCAGTACTAGGTACGGGTGCGTCTTTCTCAGCGGGCCTTCTCACTGTCCCTCTACATCCCTCTCGATTCTTTCCGCCATTCCCACGATTTCCAAGCTTTCCGCGCGCTCTTGAGTTCTCGATATCCTTATATTTATTCTCTCGGCATCTCTTTCATTGTCTTCCCTGGACCATTTTTCACGAATCTCTCGAGCTTGCACAACCAACCATTGCACGTGTGACAAGTCGTACAAGATTTGCTCCGACAATCCCCATGCCATAGCAAAAAGACATGCAGCGCAATATGCGACGTTCTCTGTCTCTTTACGGACCATAAATTCCGGTAACCAAAAAGAAAAACGACAGATGAAAACGATTCGAGCGGTGAATGCGACACAATGGGCAAGTATGACAAATGAGTCAAAGCCCTCATTTTTGTCTCTCGGTAAGAGCCTGGATAATTGGGGAACGAGGGTGGCAAGAAAACAAAGGCAATAATAAAAGGCCAAGATAAAATAGAGGGAAAAGCCTGCAATGCCGTAGTTTGCATCCCGGGGTCTATGCCGATCACTAAAGTCGTGAAATAGATCCCATAGCCATATATCGAGGATGATGTATCCAGCCATGTAGAATGCAT
This sequence comes from Trichoderma afroharzianum, assembly GCA_037893235.1. Classification (NCBI taxonomy): domain Eukaryota; kingdom Fungi; phylum Ascomycota; class Sordariomycetes; order Hypocreales; family Hypocreaceae; genus Trichoderma; species Trichoderma afroharzianum. The sequence continues at coordinate 149,725 of JBBLXW010000019.1, read as the reverse complement.
AGCGAGAAACTATGAGTGCGTAGAGTAAAATGTCCTTGGCTCGCATCTTGCTAGACGGTTTGCAACGCGACGTTTGACATGGGGCGTTGGGTTGCAGTGTATTGGACTGAAGCGTTAGGTGGAGATGCAAACAAAGTGCATGTAGTGAGTGAGACTGAATGAGCTAGACAACCGCAAGGAGAGATATGGGACGGCAGTTGTGGCGAAAGCGTGTTTACTGCTGCCGATCGGACACCAAGAAGTGGTCAGGAGTAGAGAAGCAATAGTAGAGATAGATTGGTGATTGTTGAGAGAAGAGTTGGATGAAAGCAGCTGAAGGGCAAAGGTCTCCTGAGAGGTATTTTTATATTCGTCATTGCGACCAGCAAACGCGCGCACCTAGTGCTACTAAGTTCTTTTCTGACCATTTGCGGGAACTGAGTGGTTGTCTAAAACTACCTTTGTTAGTTGGAGCTCGATGTAGCTTCAAAGAAGAGGAAACTGGCAGGACCTCTGGAAACCCATTTGTTCAAACCTGCCTTTGTCCATCGGGGATGCCGGCCTCGGTGTGATACTGGAACTTCAAGGGAGAACTGAAGCCTCAAGGGAGAACAAAGGCGGTTTACTGAAAACGGAAGAGATTCCAACTGGGATCAAGCATGTAGGGCTTTGACATCGTGTTTGTTTCACAATCGTAACTTAGGTAGCTTCATACAAAGAACCGTATATTAATTTTCAGTCAGCGATCGGGGTTATGTATTTGAGGCAGATACTGATGAGAACTCAAGTTGGCTGACCAACAAACTAACGACTGCGTGTAGTTCAAGTGTCAGAATGAGATACGAGGGAAGCCCTTGTATTTTAGCATCTTAGTAGTAACTGCCTGCGTCTACCTCTTCAAATTATCTACTACTATCATAACTTTCCGCTGCTGTCAATATTTTCTTCCAGTATCTCCTACTATTACTTCCTTTTTTAGTATCTGCTACTGCATTTACATTCTTCTAGTTGCTAGTAGTATCACCCACAACTTACTTATGTAGCCTTAAATTTAGGAGATGGATGAGATACTGAATAGCCGACTTGTAGTGCCGGCTGGTATTCCCCTATACATAATGCTCGCTATATATTTCTCCGTAAATATCTTTGCCGATCATACCAACATAGCTTTCCACCCCAGGTCCTCATTGCTCATCCCGGTTATCTTCTGAACCGGCGTTCTCTCTTCTCCCCGTTGTCTGTTTTGCCACTCTCAGGGACCACCGGCGACTCATGTGCGTTAACATCTATGCAGTAAAAGTGCCGATACAAAAGAAAAATGAGCTCCAAAAGAACGCAAATGGAAGATGAATTGCGTAGAGAACGGTAGCTAAAGTGCAATATTGGGCACTCCGAGAATCACCAGCGGCCTTGAATCGTCCATGCCACGTCGGAAACTGAGATACCAAGAAAATATCAAAACCCAGCATAATGCTACCGAATTCGAACCCAAGTCTATTAAACGGATTTCTAAAACCTCGAGGTTGGAATTTGTAAAGTCTGTACAAGCTCACAACAAACATTATTCCATGGCCGACAATGGTGATGCTGAGCGCGAGCAAGGCAACAATGGCGTAGTTCTTATCCGCGGATCGAGGCTGGTTGCGAAACGCAGGAAAAGCAGGCAATAGCCACGAATAAACGAATGCGAATCCAATTACAAAGCAAAAGTGGAATTATTAAAGTTCAAGAACGCTCGTAAATAGAGCTTCTCACAAAAGTACTAGGCCTTGCAAGCCATTGACACTGCGTTCTGTCTCTGGGTCCATTCTACTGGTGCAGTAGCGGAATTTGACATGATTTGATAGAAGAATTGAAAGCCAACCTTACGGGACATGAGTGTCTCTGTCTGCACGGTGGAGCATCGTCCAGCTGCTCCATGCTGTCAGGCTACATCCTTTGGTCTTTGTAAAACTTTCATCTTCGGTGGGCATCTCTCTGCATCGTTATTCATCTAGCTCAGCACGCGGAAGCCCTACAGTCCCTGCTGCACAAGTCGAGTGATCTGAGGCTCTTCAGCCATTCTTCACCCAGAGCCATTCAACTGCCTCTCCCTCCACGTCCAATAAATAAATAAACTATCAAACTATGACGCACTCGCAGCAGGCACAGCATTCACTCTTCTGTTTGCTTCTCCACACCACCAGATCCATCCATACGTAGCCACAGCAATAGATAACGGAGCATTGGAGCAACAACCCCTGAAATTCTCCCCAAGGCTCCAAACTTCCTTATCAACCAGTAAAAGCTGTGTAATCATCCCAACTCCCGCAAGAGCCAGCAATACAAACGCATTCATTCCCGCATACTACTCCACTATTGATGATAGCAAAACTCTCCGGGCCAATGAAGTTTTCCCCAACTCTTTTCATTCACTCGCTAGTTGAGCCCAACGCTTTCTCTCGTTATCTATTAATAAAGGTCCTCTCTCTCCTCTCTTCCCTTCCTCCTCCTCCTCCTCCTCCTCCTCCTCCTCCTCCTCCTCTTCTTCTTCTTCTTCACCATCTTCACTCATTATGGTCACATCCATTCATTCTTCCAACCACATCACCACATCTCCCCCATCTCTCTACTCTAGTCCTTTCTTCCAATCACCACATCAACAATTCAACCATCTTCTCAACAGCGAGAATAATGGCGATGGCTACAAGTACTGGTGAGTTTGCTTTGACTTTTACTCTCTCACTTGCCGCCCGCTGACCTCGATTCCAGATTGATACAAATTCACCTCCAAACACCACGCCCCTCCTCAGCGGCAAACCTGCCTGTAGAGATGGCCTGTGGCAAGCATTAGGGAGCCTAGTTTTCGTGCTGGTACCAGACGAGCAGAAAACTAGGCTCACTCATGTTTTGTCGTCTGCGTGGCCTGTCGGAGTTGCAACTCAGCTGATGCCGAGAATGCTGAGTGAGTCGGTCTTTGTGCTGGTACAAAGATTGGCAAAGGACTGGCTCACTCATGCTTTGTTTATATTTGTCGGTATTTGGCCTACCCATCAAACATGGATGGCCTGGTCTTTGTGCTGGTACAAGACTAGCAAAAGACCAGTGCCATCCATGCTTTGTCGTCTACATCGCCTGTCCGGGTTACGGCTTAGCTGATGCTGAGAATGCAGAGTGAGTCAGTCTTTGTGCTGGTACAAGACTGGCAAAAGACTGGCTCACTCATGCTTTGTCGTCTACTGGCTTGTTGGGGGTTGCGGCGAAGCTGATGCCGAGAATGCAGAGTGGGCTGGTCTTTGCGCTGGTACAAGACTGGCGGAAGACCAGCCCATTCATGCTTTGTCGTCTAATGTTGTTGCTGTTGCTGCTCCGCCAAAGATCAGGTGTTGTCATGTTTTGAACGCGCGGTAAGTTCAACATGCTGCTTATTCTTCTATCGTGCGTTTTCCTGACTGGATTTATGTAGGCGAGAAGGGCCACATTGACGGTCGGCTGTGTTTTCTCATTGGACTGTGTTTTCTCGTTGGACTGTGTTTTCTCATTGGACTGTGCTTTCTCACGGGACTGGGTTTTCTCACGGGATTGGGTTTTCTCACGGGGCGGATTCATCGATGGGAACTCGTTGGCGGCAATTACATGAGCACACAGCTGGTCTCTGGGAGGAAATCAAAGCGTTCTAGGAGGAAGAGAGGTTGCAGATCTCTAGGAGGCATTGGGCGCGAAGGAAAGTGGAAATACTATTTCAAATCACATCACGCTCGACTTCAGCCGATGATAGTCTCCTCTGTGTTGTAATTTGTCTCCATGTTTCGGCTGGAGCTGAAGAAATCACCAGCTGTATCTCCTCTCCAGATACCGTGTTTGCTTGTCTAAAGCAGTAACCATAGCAAAAGACTCCGTTCCCACCCAAGAGAGCATCATTGGATCATTCTAGATTTGCCGCAAGTTTTGTACTATTTGTCATTACCAAGACTCTTGAGCACTCTATAGCGCTGAAAATCTCGACTCCCCAAAATCTCTCCAATACCTCTAAATATCGCCTCCATGAACCAACTTTCCCCTGACATACACCTGCGCAATATTCCGATCATCCCCCGTCATAACAAACTTTTCCAGCATCCTCTCCGCCGAATCACTCTCTTCGTCTAGGGGCACATTGACTCCCTCTCGCCCATCCCGCATATCAATCACCAACGCGTCAAACTCCATCCCAACAGCAAATCCACCAACCTGCTCATCAAAACCCACGACTTTGGCACCTCCTTTGGTAGCCATGTAAAACACTTCTTCCCAACTCAGTGTTTCTCCACCACCTCCTTCTTTGCTAACGCCATCATTCTTCTCAGGCTCGAATTTAGGATACAGTGCCTCTCGTGCATATGACGTAATGAGAGAATGCCTCATGGCATTCAACATGCTCGAACTATATCCACCACCCGAATCCGTTCCTAAACCGACGTTAATCCCCTTTCTAAGAAACTCTTTGACGGGAGCAGCCATGAAGCCTCCTCCAACGGTCATGTTGGCAGTAGGACAATGAGCGACGCCACATCCCAAGTCTTGCAGCTTGTTGATCTCGTATGGCGTCATGATGGTGCAGTGCGCAAGGATGCTTCGCGGTGTGAGAAGTCCAAAGGACGAATACAAGTCAGCCTCATTCGTGAAGTCCGGAAAGAGAGATAACGTGGCGTTGATTTCCTGCGCAGCCTCATTGAAATGCGTCTGGATCGCCAGAGAAGGATCTTCGTGCGCCATTTCTCCCAGTGATTTAAGGAGCTGTGCCGTACACGATATCGCGAAGCGAGGTGTCAGGACGGGTTTAACGAGAGAACCCTCTGGATCAATAGTCCGAATATGCTGGATACAAGCTTTTGTCGCAGAAATAGACTCCTCAGCAGACGTCTCGCAGTAAAACGACGGTGAGTTTCGATCCATGTTGCATTTCCCTATCAGAGCCCTCTGACCTCCTCTCAAGCATGTCGATGCCAACACACGAGTTGCCTCCCCATGAAGCGAGCCATAGTACGACGCCGTCGTGACGCCCTGCCGGAGCATCCCCCGAACGAGCTTTCCATAGACTTTTTCCGCATGAGACGCATCCTCAAACTTGGCTTCGTTGGGAAAAGTTATGCCGTCGAGCCAGTCTAGGATGTGCATTCCCTGGCCGAGGCCTCGCTGCATCCATTGTGGGGCGTGGTTGTGCGTGTCGACGAAGCCTGGGATGAGGAACTGACCATGGGAAAGGCTGGTGAGGGGGATATTCTCAATGTTTTGCTCAGCGAGGATATTGGAGATGTTAGATGGGGGGACATTGGGCTGGAGAGTGAGGATAGTGCCGGAAGAGGAGACGGTGATGAGGGCGTCGGGGATGACCTGGAGCTGAGTGGGAGAGAGGGAGTGGATGAGTGTTGCGTGGATTGCCTTGGAGGGTTCCGTCATGATGAATCTTTGTTATGATATTGGGAGAATCTAATAGTGTTATTGTAGTGTTGCTGATGATTAATTCAGTCTATAGATGTAGACACACGAGATGACGTTGAGACCAGAGGAAGCCGAAGCGGGGCCGTGATCCTTTGATCCAAACTTATCATTCCAAGGCGGGGGCTGACTTTGTTCCTTATCGAACAACTTGTCTTACATTAATTAGGCCATTGTTTACAACTGTCTCTCTTATCATCAATGTTATCACCAATTGTTTCTCTGAAGTTGCATACCTTAATCTTTACAAGAGCAAGCAGTGCAATAACACTCACTATACTGATTCATCTCGACAAAACAGCACCCATTTAGCTCTTTACACATCCCGCAAGAGATTCGCATATCCATACCACAACGAAAATCAACCACCCAAAAGAAAGAGAAACCCCATCCCCCAACTCCTCAAAAACAACCCCTTCACAAACCCACAGAAAGGAGCAAATAATTGAAGGGAAATGCCAAAAAGAATGTCCTCGGTGAGGCTCGAACTCACGACCTTCAGATGGCCCAAACTATCGTTTAGATCATATCGAATTTAATATGAGACTGACGCGCTAGCCAACTGCGCCACGAAGACTCTTTGATGTCCTGCCAATCCACATGATTGCATCATATGGGCTTCGCCGTTCATTTTCACGAAAATCGCCACCGAAATGAAACATCCAAACCATATTGTTTCAAGACCATTTTCACAGACCAGTTTCAATAAATCATATATAGAAACGAAAACTCACGCCCACAAAGACTAGCATCGTAATTGTCAATTCTTACAAGATCCTGTATAAACCATCACGATACCCTACACAAGAGGGAGGATATCCCAAAAAGAATATATACAAGTTCGGAAAGAAGCAAAAAGATAAAAAAGTCAGAAAGAAGAGAAAAGGTAAAAAGGTATTTAAAAAGAAGAAAATTTTCAAAGTATTGTAGAATCGTAAAAGTCAATACTGCTACCGTTCTAATAGCCACAAAAAAAAAACAAAAAAGTTGCGGACGCGCAACACCAATGATGCCTTGTATATCAAAAACAAAAAGTTTGCCATACAAATCCTGGATCCAAAGATACATGAAAAAAAACGACGATAATTATTTCACTTTCCTATAAACCTCCAAATGTCTACCTACATACACAATCCCACTGTAAAAAAAATCCAAAAGCCCCCTTTTTTAAATCTACAGGGCAATCATGGCACCACCAGCAAGCATGGCAACACCCATGTACAGGGCGACGGACAGCTCACCAATGCTCAGCAGCTGAGAGCTGGGGCGGCCGGCAACAGCGGCGCTCTTGCTGGTAGCAGCGCCCTTGCCGCCAGTAGAGGTGGAACCGGAGTTGACGGGGGCGGTGGCAGTGGCAGCAGCCTTGTTGATGGCGCTGGCAGAGGCGAGAGCGGCAGAGCAAGAAGAGGCAGGCTTGGCGCTGACAACCTGGGCCTGGCCGTTGAAGTCACAGGCGCTGCTGGACTTCTGCTGGGAGTTGTAGTAGGCGTCGAGGACGTAGTCAAGCTTGGCACCGTCGTCGCACATGCTGTAGGCACCGTAGACACCAGTGGAAGCATCACCGTTGATACCGGCGCAGACGGCAGGAGACTTGCCGCAGATGAAGCCAAAGATGTCACCGAAGTCGTCAGAGGAGAGATTGTCGGCACGGACGCAAGACAGGGAGGTCTGCATGCAAGAGCAAAGGCCAGAGTCAGGAGTGGGGGGAAGGTCGTTGATGGCCTGCCAGTCAGCGGTCAGAACAGGGCAGCTGGCGGGCTTGTTGGTGGGCTTGTAGTCGCTGGAGTCAACACCCTTGGGGTCGGCCTTGGTAACCTGAGACTGGAGAGCGCTGAAGTCCTTGAGCTTGGTAACCTGGTTGTTCTTGACGGAGACGAGACCTGGAATCATATTAGCATGCGATATTCGATTATTCAAGTAGTCAAAAACTCACCGTAGTCGTTGGCCTCCTCGAAGAACATGTAGACGATACCACCGCTGAAAACCTCAGTCATGGTGTCGGAGTACAGGGCAGCAGTCTCCTGGAAGATACGGTTGGCAGCACCGTCGGGCAAGTTGCAGCCATACTCGGCGAAGAAGACGGGGACGGAGTAGTTGGAGAAGAAGGTGGTCTGCTCGTCGTATCCGGACTTTTGCATGGAGCTCTGGCCACACCAAGAGTAGATGTTGTAGCCCCAGAAGTCGATGGCGGAGTCCTGCTCGCCACAGTTGAAGTAGTCGGCAATCTCGGCACGGATGTCGACGTCGTCGTTGGCGGCGTAGCCAACACCCTGCCAGCGGTAGTTCTTGGACTTGATGTAGGCCTTGGTGTCACGGACGGCGGCCTTGACGTAGGCAGAGGCGCCGGTGTTGTTCTTGGCGTTGGAGACCTCGTTACCGGCAAAGTAGCCAATCACGTTGGAGTACTGGGACATCTCGTCGACGACGGCCTTGTAGCGGGCGAAGAGGTCGGTGTTCCAGCTGGGGGTGTCGCGGTTGATGGACAGGGCGGGCTCTCCCAGGTCGGAGAAGACGTAGATGCCGGCATCGTTGAGGAGCTTCATGCAGGCGGAGTGATCGGCCGTGGCGTCAATGGCGTAGGTACGGATCACGTTGGTGCCCAGCTGCTGGAGCAGAGGAATGTCACGCTTGCAGTTGGCCTCGTTGGAGAGAGGGTCGATGAAGGTCGCGTTGCCAGAGGCGGTGGTTCCGGCCTGGCCGACATCCTGCTGGTACGCAACACCCTTGATGAAAAACTGAGTGCCGTTGGGGTAGAAGAACTTGGAGCCCTATTTTTTTTGCATCGACAATCGACGATTAGCGGTTGATCTTTGACGTTGGCGAGTTGAAGATCTGGAGAAGGAAAAGTGGAAAGTGGCTGCTCACCTTGGCGGTAATGGACGGCAGATCAGCAGAGAGGGCGCTGCCAGCCAGGGCGAGCATAGAGACGGAGAGCTTGGACAAGCTCATTTTGACGATTCTTGATGGTGTTTTTTTAAATGCGTTGTTTCTAACGATTGGAAGTGCTGAAGAGCAACAAGGGAGTAGGTGGTTAGAATGGAAAAAGTTGGTATGGTTGGTGAAGCACCGAAATGATTGTTGTTTCTAAAGAGTGTCTGAAAGGCCAACTGTACGAGGCGGCCACCCTCAAAAATGATGAATTAGCTACAAAATCAAAAGAAAGATGCGAAAAAGAGATCTGAACCGTCCAAACGGCGCCATGGAGCAGGCGGCGAGTGTTTTGTTGTTGCGCCAGGAGAGTCGGAGGATCCAGGGCAAGGGGAAATTAGATGCGACAGAACAGGGGTCACCCCTGGCTAGCAGGCCTAGGCAAGGTACCCGAGCGCCTACGGAGCCATCAGTGGATGATCCATTTGCTGGAAATATGTAGCCACTTGCGCTACTGGGACTAATGGGAGGCGCAGTTGAGGAGACTTGGAAGCTTGTTTTGGGCAGATCAGGGCCAATGGCGGCTCCGTTCAGGGGGTCCGTCCACCCCAGATCCCCTGTCACAGGACCCCTGGCCTGCATTTGGACGGTGCGAGCGAGCGAATTGGAAGATGGAGTCGCCACTGCTGCATGTGCCGTCGTTTCTTAGCAAAACATGACACACGAGCTGCTTTACGTCTGCTAAGCAGCAACTCTACACGAGTCTTCTCGAAGCCGAATTCCTGCACTGTGTGCCATCAGGTGAAAACAAGGTGTGGACCCCAGCTCGCTCTGGTGAGAAAATACGGAAAGGGGGCTTTCGAAATGCGACTAAAGAGATGCTCTCTCCACAGGCGTATTTCCCCTGACTACCTATACTGCTAGGTACTAGGTAGTACTGTACGAGTGCACACAGCACGACAATGCGAGGCGAGGCGAGGCGAGGCACGTTACAGGTCCCGTCTGGGCGAAATGAAGCAATAAACTGACATTTGACCACTCGCAGAATGATCTTCACTCTACTGTACGGAGTAGTAGTCCTTGCATATTCTGGGCAGACTGCGTTCCAAATTAGCATGGAAATGAAGCTCTCGGGGTTCCTGGCGCTTGGCACATGTTTCTGCTTGTCGAGGCATTATTTTTTCTTCATTTTTTTACGAATACAATGAGAATGCGTTGTGATTTGATTCAGCCATTTCAATTACGAGGTACTTGGCATTTGCTTGGTTTTTGCTTGGTATCAATTACAGCCCTCTCCCTTTTTCCCTCGGGTGACGCGTCAAGGGCCTCCAAGTCTCATCTGAGCCTCTTTTCACATGCGACAGAATCAGGCCGTGCTCGCCTTGTCTTGTCTTGGCCAGCCTTGTTGGCACATGTTGCTTCATTGTTGCAAACAAAATATCTGTGCTTGCTTCCATGCTGTAACTGTAACCTCCATACCAAACCATACCTAGTACCATACAGAAGAAGATTCCATCCTTCCTCCAGCCGAGCCTCTCTCTCTCTCTCTCTCTCTCTCTCTCCAACCTGTTACTGTTTCGCATCGACAAAGCGGCTAGCCCAGGAACCAAACATGCCCCCCCGACCCACCCTCGTCTGACACTCGCATTATTCCCTCCCTCCTCTCTTCGCCATTCTTTTTGCGCTGCTCCTCCTCTCGATCCAGTTCTATTTTTCTCATTTTCGGGACCTCGGTGCCGTGGTGGCTGAGGAGCTGCGCTACTTCGTTCAACTGCCCTTTCGGACTCCCGATTCGTGAACGTTGCTCTTTTCCTCCCTTTCTCGGAGCCACGGCACACTGAGCAGCGCTCGGATACGGGCCGTTTGGAAGCCGACTATCCGGCCCTGGACGTTGCTCCGGGGCTCATTCACGCTGCTTGTTCTTTTTTTGTTTCTTTTTCTATTCTCGCCTAGGTAGGTGAAGATGCGGGTTTGAATGGTGCTCAGGTCATCAGTATCGTAATGTAATCTGCTCTCTAAAATGGAACCGCTCGCTTATGCAACGCCGCAAAGTATTGAATCGATAGAAACGAAACTTATCCTCTCCGCACTTTGTAGTAAAAGTCGCCAATGCTGTAGAGCACTTCGTCCCAAAACTTCATGGCGCTCCAGCTCTCCCGTCTTGGGCGGTGTCGATCGCGGTTCGACAAATCCCGGCGGTGGTAGTGCCCACACGCATGGTGGTAGACGAGCTCGCCTTCAGACATATTTAATACGAGTAATACTGATCTGCGCACGGAAGTGAGTTGCCACGGATAGCAGATGCCGGAGACTGAAACAGTCTGTGCTTTTTTTTTTTTTTTTTCAACTGGAGTGATGCTGTGATGTGGTTGCTTTTATTGTATCAATCGGGTGCTGATTGGCGTTTGACAAAAATACGTGTAATATGGGCTTGCATCGAATTGTTTTGGTGGTGGTGATGCAGGTGTTGATGTGAAGAGAAGAAAACAGCAGAGATGAACCATCAACGGATAATGGGTTCACCGCGTTATTTATTCTTATTCCTCCCAGATTCCTTCCTGACCTAAACAATACATGATCAACTCTGTACGTTTCAACCAGTACAAAATGATTCTGCCTCGTGTCTTGGCTTGAAGTCATTTCTTGGTCATCTGCGTCGCCGGCGCCGTGACGGACAGTCACGAAGGATTCCGGCCGCCAGATCGGGTGTCCACTATGCCGATCATATGCATGTCCGAAGGCAAATTCTGTGACCAAGGGGGACCTTTGTTTAACGCATCATAATTGGAGCCATCTATACTTGATTGTACTGCTGAGTATTACAACCGAGAGAGGCTCTGATGGTTGGACCCTACATGCGTTGGCTTGTACTTGCGCATTCGTGAGGCTTCTAGCTCGGCTCTCACAGCTGTTTGGCTGTTTACCCTACAAACATAATGAGAATCATCAATCAAAGCGCCAAATGCCAATTAATTATTATGCTATTTGTTAGGCAGATGATATAAAATACTCGCTTGAATTACCGGTAAATAACAGTGTATCCATATAGCGGTTGTTCTTCTGGAAATGATAAAAGATTGTCTTTTATTACAGCCGCCTAGTAGAGTGCGCAGCAACAATCTGGAGTTGTGAAGTGGAAAACGCCGTACTTTAACGGATTGGCCACCTAGCATCTTGCATGATGGCAAATTCAAGAAAAAATATAGGTCGAGGTAATAGAGAACCTCAAAAAAAAATGAAAGAAAAAAAAAAAAAAAAAAAAAAAAAAAAAAAAAAAAAATTCGCATCCGTCGCTGAAGACAGTAATACGACGAATTTGGCCGAGCTTGCTTATGCTCAAGTGTTGGTTTGATGCTCCAAACGCAAGGCTGCGATCACCGACAGAGTCCTCCACTACTTGCTGCACTATTACTACAACTCCTAACATCAATCATCCATAAATGTCAGCCTTCTGTTATTATTTGTATAAGTTCAAAAACGTTCAAGTAAACATGAGATGCGACTTGATATCTTCCGTGTTCGCCTGTCATCGCGGCTACTCGTTCTCTAATATTTGATGTAGAGGCAAGGCAAGCCACTTCTGCAAGCCATAAAAGGATCCATGTAACTAAAACCTCACACTTCAACCAACCTCCAGGAAGCTCTCCCCGCCTGCGACCCAACACCTACAATGGCGAACGCAATACGTTAAAGGTATTCACTACTTGCAGCTTCATTTCCTTTAGCACCAGACACGATACGACATCCCAACATCCAGCTTTGCTGCGCGCAACCTGCGCATGACAAAGGCAGCTGGGCAGCGATCTTGTCTGCCCCGCATTCAGTGCCGCACGCGATTCACGACTTTTCCAACACAACCATGAATCCAAGCGGCCTCGGGGCGTCCATGTGGGCGTCAGCCAGAAGACGCCCCTACGAACGATCCTTCGACAACCGCTCGAAATCCATGCCCCCCGTTTCAGCCTTGCCGACACAGCCAAGCGCCGAACCGACGGCCGTCCTGCCCTCAGCCTCGTCCGCCTCGCTGTCGCCGATACAGGCCTTTCACAGATTCGAGCAGGCATGTCAGCGTCTGCGGTGGAAGTACATCGATCTCGAGTCCTCGTACCAGCGCGCTTTGTCTCCGCAAGACTACGGCTTCTCGACGCAAGACGCAGAGGTCAACTTCAAGGTCGATTTTCACGAGTTCTACGTCCGCATCGAACAGGCGCTGGTGTTTGTCCTTTTTGTCTTCGGCATCACTGTTCCTCGGGGTAGTGGCGGGCCGAGAAGTCAGGCGGCGCATACGTATCATCATAACGTGCTCAAGACGTTGGAAGAGGAGGATAATCCGCTGTTCGAGGCCCTGGGAAGAGGGGATGTCAATCATGCGCTGTGGAAGGCCAAAGAGTTGCGGAATAGGTGGAAGGATGCGGCCGAAGGGAGGGAGACGCCACCGCTCAAGATGTACGATTTGACGTGGATTGTCAGACAGGTGCTTGGAGGCCTGGAGGTGTCGTATGGCATTGCGGCTGGGAGGATTGAACAGCTCAGGATGGAGGGTGGTGATGGGCTTGCAGAGAATGGAGGCTCAGGCGGTGATGCTGAGAATGGCGATGGGTGGGAGTGGATGGTAGAAATGGATTGGGAAGCGTAAGAAAAAGCACGTTGGATAGCATCTCCATCTGCTGGACGGTTTGGAGTTTTTTTTGTATGATACAATACCCGCATATGCACATAAGCCGGCGATTCGAGGTGGGAGCAAAACGGTCTTTATATATAGAAGAGCCAGATATTGAAGAAACGCATTTAATAACATTTACACATAATTTCAGCATTCTTCCTCCTTTAATTTGTCTACCTTTCCCTTACGAAATGCCTTCCTTAGAGCACATTTACCATCATTTCGTCCTCCAGCGCGACATTCGGCACACTTTTTGCCGTGGTTGACCAACAGGATATGCAGTCCGTATTTGTCTTCATCTGGCACCCTTGCTTCCAAATGTGCCTGTGTCTCCTCTCTGTTTGCAGTCGTTGGCCGCCATCCTAAGAGACCTGTTATGCGATATACGTGAGTGTCCACCGGGAAGCTATCCCGCTGCAGACAGAACAGGAGAACGCAGCTCGCAGTCTTGGGTCCCACGCCTTGAAAAGAGAGGAGCTCTCGCATGGCGGAATCATTAGAAGCGTGAAGAAGGTGATCTAGGGAGTAGCTGCCATATCGGGCTTTTGTCTGGTGGAGGATGTTCATGATGACTTTGCTTTTGACTACGCTGAGGCCTCCGGAGCGGATCGATCGCTGCAACTTCTCTGTTCCTCCTTCAACAATGGCCGCCCAGTTGTCACTTCCCCCGTATGTTTCGTCCATGGCGAGCTTCGCTCGGGTACTATTTCTATCACTCGTGTTCTGACTCAAGATCGTCCTAACAAGGGCATCGAGCACGGACGGAGAATCACCACATCCGGCGCGGTGACTTGGAGCGACGATGGCTTCTGCTCGACGCTGACGCTCGCCGTGGAGGGATGCGAGGATACGATGAGCTAATGAACATTCCTGAGGTGTCGGATGGGGAAAATCTGGGAAGGGCGATGTTTGTGAATGAGCCGTGAATGATTTGAGCTTGCGGGCTTGCAGGATGGCGGCCTTGTCTAGAGATTTTGGCGGAGGAAGTGATTTAGTTATAGCGAAGGGTATTTTGGAGGTGGATATATCCAATTTGTTGGATTTGGATTCTGATTTGATAGATGGAACTGTGTCTTTGATGTTGAGTTTGGTATTGTCTTCTTGCTTCTTCATGTTGCGGAGGCTGCGCCTTGGAGGCGGCGATACTATAGCTTCTTGTTTCATGATTGACGGAATTGTTAAGAGGGAATGATGGATGATGTTAGGTAGTGATGTATAAAATTTATTTCTATAGATTGAAAGCATTGACTTGTCTAAAATATTTATTGAAGCTATTGACGGTGTAAGATGAACGATGCAAATGTCAAGTCGATGAGGTCAACGATTGCCACCATGACTAAGCCAGGGAATCCCTACAAGTAACTGCCCCTTCATACCGTTCACAATTGCATCCGAATGTCTCACACGGCTTAGAAAACATCTTGCAAATCGAAGATTAATCTCACCTGCCGAAAATGGCTTTGTAATGATCGATTTGGACAATGAGACTCTGACCTGACTTGCTGACGCCAATTTAGCTGCCTCTTCAACAACCCCAGTCTTCCCATCTTTGACCGTCTCGCCTTAGTTGTAGAAAGATTGTGCAACTTTGCGAGCCTTGCGGACGTGGTAGTTGGCTGATGACAGGTTTTTTTTTTTTTTTTTTTTTTTTTAATTCCTCTTCTTCTCCTTCTTTTTTATTTTGGCTTCGATTCGTTGATGCTTGACATTTTGGACCGACTGTCACGCTTACCGCTCGAGAAGATGGGCCGACACACAACATCAGCTTCTGGTACATAAGTCGGCCGAGATAGCTTGTTTAAATGCCTGAGCTTTCTTGTGGTGGCGCCCTGCATGGTTTCCCTGCCAAAAAACAGCCTACAGCTTTGTTCTGGCAAGCGTCTTGACCATGTCCTGGTAACAAGCAGAGATTGCTAGCAACTTTCCATTCAGAGACCATGGCAATGCTGTCGCGTGATCTAAGGTGATTATGCAGAGTACAGCTCCGTATACTTATCTAAAAGCTCTATGATATTCTCCTCTAAAGTTGCTGACCCTTCTCACTCACTAGCGGGTACTAAGCTTCATCAAAGGCATCCTCGAGTTTAGCAGTTGGGACTGGGATAGAACTATCACGAATCATGAGTGCAGATGGCTACCATTACCTTGCCTGCCCCTCCCTACGGCATATCTATTAAATTTGTCAACATCTACGAGATCTAACTACATCTACTAAATATATCTATGCATACTAGATATATCTATGCCTACTAGATACTATGCCTACTAGATATATCTATGCCTACTAGATATATCTATGTCTACTAGATATATCTATGCCTACTAGATATATCTATGCCTACTAGATATATCTATGCCTACTAGATATATCTACATCTACTATTGCTTCTTCTGCAGGAAAGGGAACCAATCAAAGTGTCAACTGACAGATAGACCGAGGCGTTGCACCGCCAATTCCGTCTTTATCAGATTGATGTAGTAGACGCACTTGAGAGACAGTGATACACAGACGAAGATTGCCAAAACGCAGTGGACATACAAGCGTGGGCACTGAGGCCTTCCCGTATTGCACGGGCAGCTGGTTTTTCGACAGATTCCCAGCAATTAACTCAACTGTACTTGCACGTCAGTCCAGCACTGAGGAAATTGCTCTTCAAACCTCACCCGTCCATGACCAAAAAAAAATACCTGAAGTAGATCTTCTTACATTTACGAGATGTATCCATATCTACTAGATCTGTTATTACCTGATATATCTGAAGAACTCTCACGGTGTCTTCGTAGTCGTTGGTAATGATGGTGAGGTCCACGGTTCCTTGCCTCTTATCAGGGAGCTTCACATCCGCTACCGTCAGGTGCTTGGGGACGGATTTCGGCGACTCTCGTTGGGTTGGCATGATGCGTTGGCGGTGGTCTCCAAACCGTGGTGTGACGCGATAATTCGAGAATCGTGAGGTACTACTCGATCTATCTACATCAACTGGAATCATTATTAACATGAACTATTCTGCTTAAGTAGTCGCCATGGTGTCTCCATCTTTGTGAGGATTCCAGAAGAACATGTCATGGAAATATTGGGCGAATATGCGGAGAAACTACTTGGCCTGATACCAAGGAGGCAAACATCGTTGTTCATGTCGGGAAATGAGTTCAAAGCATCAGCGAAGTCAGCGACTCAGTTCACTCCAACTAAAGGCGACATATCGAAGACGCCATTAGACCAGATGGGGAGATGAATTTCTCCCGAGGGGGGCCTCCTACTGCGTAGTCGGATATGATATCGAGGAGTTCCTCGAGAGAAGGAGGGCTGTCGCCGGTGTTGTCGCTCATCTAAGCTCATCTGTCAGCATCAGCTATCTTAGGTAGAGTGAGCAACAAAAGACAAACTTTGACAACAGGGTACGTAGAGAACAGAATTCGAGGGCGAAGAAGAATTTTTGTGACTGTTGAGAGAGAGGATCGAGAGAATACCAAAATACGATGGCGATAAAGAGAAGATGAGAGAACGGTAAACAGTGGCGGGGGAATACTAGAAAAAAGAAGGGGAGGGGGGAATATTCTCAGCGAAAAAAATGGTCATCTCGGAATTGTACTCGATATAATCACACCAAATCACAAGACAGGATCGTCACAGACTCGGGATGGAAAGCTGTTTGCATCATGACCATGGACATTGCCAGCTCAAAACCAGCCCCAATCGGCGTAGGGGATCTCGTACACACAAAACACGATCATGACTGCATGCAACCACCGATAGCCTGGACGAACTTGGTCTCTGCACACATGAAGGATTCGGAAGTATCTGGTACAACGCAGTAAATATAAAATCCGCAATTTTTGTCATTTCTTTTATGAACGTCATTTCTTTTATGAACTTAAAGCATTCAATCCAATGTACAAGTCCATGCAGCCATCTCCATTCGCCTTCATGGTGCTTCTCAGTGCGCCACGGAACCGAGACTTGGAGCATTCTTGACACACACAGAAAGCAAAAAAATCTTAATATGCATAAGAATTCATGCATTTCCTCGTCCATTGGCATCCATATTTACCCCTCGTTCCTGGTACTTTTGGCGCAAATACTGATACTACCAGATAGGCAACTCTATTTAGCCTTTTAGGGACTACGAAAAGGCCGAATTGCTGGCCTCAGCCCCAATATGCGGAGAACATGAGCAAGGATCACGACTCCCTGAAAAATCGTGCATGCTTTGGTATTTATTCGACATGTGCTGAAGGCCCGGATTGATGGCCTCATATCCGGGGTTGTGTCCGCTAGCCTTATCTTGAGAACAATGAGATGAAGGAGATG
This sequence comes from Trichoderma afroharzianum, assembly GCA_037893235.1. NCBI lineage: Eukaryota > Fungi > Ascomycota > Sordariomycetes > Hypocreales > Hypocreaceae > Trichoderma > Trichoderma afroharzianum. The sequence continues at coordinate 132,446 of JBBLXW010000019.1, read as the reverse complement.
TTTTACCTGGGGGTGGATCTCGCAAATATTGGCAAATCCCGAGAACTCCATGAAATGCGCTGTTTAAGATCACGCGCGACTTGCTCGCAGATCCTTCCGCTGTACTGCCGATTTATCGACTAATGTGCCACCATCGGACCGAAAACATTACAAACTCCTAGTCGTGACGACTTGACAAGCCTCCATCTCCAGTTTCGAGGAAACAGAGTTCTCCAGAAAGTTAGACGAAAGAAATACAAAAGTACTGCAAATACTATGTGTCTCACTTTCGATATATATACTAGCAAGGGGCCGAACCTTTGAGAGATTGATCGTGGGTAGTGTCTTGGTTTCATCTCAAAACAACATGCCGCCTCTCAAGACACGCTTTGGCGCTCTTGCGCTGGCCATAGCATTTTTACCACTTCAGTCATTGGCCACGCCGATCGATTCCTACGACTACATCATTGTCGGCGCAGGGACAAGTGGCCTTCTCTTGGCTAATCGCCTGACCGAAGATGCCAATCTGAACGTTGCGGTCATTGATCCTGGTGCCGATGAACGAAACAACACAAACGTTGTCAATCCGCTCGCATGGCTGGGATTAAGTGGGACATCTGTCGACTGGAATTATTCGAGTGTTCCTCAGGAATACATTGGTGGAAGGGTCCTTGCGTACGATGCGGGCAAGGGGATAGGTGGGACCAGCTTGATAAATGGTATGAATGCACAAAGCCCTTGAATCGAGATTGAATCAATACTAAGCCAGCTAGGGATGACATATATTCGAGGAGATCGAGCTCAATTCGATTCCTGGGAGGATCTCAATCCCGGGTCAGGATGGAATTGGGATACCATGATACAGTACTACAAGAAGGCTGAGAGATTCTTCCCTCCCTCATCATGGCAGGAGGCTGTTGGCGCACTATACGAAGAAGAATACCATGGATCCTCAGGAGGGATTGACGTCGGCTTCAACCCGGCCATGCTCAATGGCTCTTTTTACGGAGATGCAAAGACAGCTTGGGCAAATCTCGGACAATCTCTCGACAAAGATGTGAATAGCGGACACACGGCTGGATTCGACGTTTGGCCACAGACTCTAGATCCAATCAATAACACGCGATGCGACTCTGCCACGGCGTTTTACTGGCCTATACAAGATAGACCAAACCTGACGTTAATCAACGGCACAGTTTCCAGGATTCTGTGGAAAAATTACACGGGCTCGACTCCTGAAGCGTCTGGCGTTGAGTACGTGATGCCGAATGGACAGAACAAGACTGTGAAGGCCGCGAAAGAAGTAATCTTGTCTGCAGGTGCCCTCCGTACGCCGCTTATTCTTGAGCTCTCCGGTATCGGTAACCCAAATATTTTGGAGGAATTGGGCATTGAGACGGTTGTTGACCTACCAGGCGTGGGAGAAAACATGATTGATCAACCTAACATGGCCCTGTCCTACTTGACCAACACCACGTTCCCCGGATACGCACCGTATGCTACATTTGTTAATGCTACTTCTCTTTTCGGGGACGGCTTTAAAAGGGTATCTGATGTAACAAAGCTGCTCCTACCGCACTGGGCAAAGCAGATTTCTCATGAGACAAACAGAGCTTTAAACGCCACGGCAGTCGAGCAACTCCTTCGAGTCCAATACGATTTAATCTTTGAGAAGGATGTGACCATTGCTGAAATACTATCTACTGCAAGTGGCACTGGTGCTTTCTCAGCATACTGGGGTACTTTGCCCTTCAGCCGTGGGAGTGTACACCTCAACTCGACCAACGACATCAACACACCCAAGATCAACCCGAGATTCATGGCCATAGATCTTGACATGATTGTTCAAATCGCCACCGGACGCCTTGCAGCAACGTTCTGGAACACCCCGCCCATATCTACCAGTATCGAGACTGAGTTGCAGCAATCTCTTTCGCCAGACGCTTCATGGAATCAATGGAAGAACTTTACAGACAGTACCATGATATCGAACGCACACCCCATCGGCACCGCGGCGATGCTTCCAAGAAAACTTGGCGGAGTCGTCGATCCGCAGCTCCGCGTATATGGCACGAAAAATGTGCGGGTGGTGGATGCTTCTGTGATACCGTTGCAGATCAGCGGACACCTTACTGCTACACTGTATGCTATTGCGGAGAGGGCAGCAGCGGAATTTATTGCTCCAGCTCGGGATGCTGTGTGATGCGAGAGGATACGGTGATGTAAGGGATGTGGGGATGCAGTGGTGTTGTTAGAGATTTATGAGTCTTTTAGAGGATCAATTAATGAATTCTTATTGTTTCATACATGATTATACAATCTATCGAATAATTACTTCGTCACTAATAGTCATGGGGTTGTTCCGCAGTTATCATTTCTTCTTACATCTTGCCAGCCCCATAGCCATGAATGAGAGGTCTACATCAAAGCCATGTCTCATTACCCCTTTGATTCGCCGTCATCATCTTGTCCAAAGTGGCTGCAGCAAACTCACCTGCATGACATGCCCCTTCTCCGCATCCAAAGGCAATCTTGTAAGCGGGACACGGCATCGTCCTCAGCAGTACGACGTATTCCCAAGCCACGCGATGCCGCGCAACGAATTAAGACGATGGTCTTCAATTCAACAAGCCGCTCTACCCCTCGTGTCAATCGATCGTCCCTCTGATCTAGTTGCTTTCCGAGTTAGAAGAGGAGCTATAGTCTGACAGGTTGAAGGTTAAAAATGTTAGTCGGCTGTCGCACCCGTCATCACGGTTTCTATATGGGGATGTCTCACATGGCGCAGCCAATACGCAGCGTCGGGTTGGACAAGGTCTCCGAAAAAGTATAATTGTCTTGGTATAAATGCCCGTCTTGTTCCCATTCTAAAAAAAGGGGGGGGAGAATGATGTGTTGGATAAGGGAGACATCTTGATTCTGCTTACTTTGGAAGTTTTCGCAAACGCTGTTGTAGGTTTTCCACGATGGTGAGCCTCGTCGCTACACTTGCTTCGCCGCGGGATTGGCCTGCTAGCGCTTTGCTACTGGCAGCTACTCTTGTTATCTCGCTTCTTGTACGTTTGTTGAGGCGGCCCGGCCTCCCTTCGGGTGCGTCCTTTACGGAATGGGGTGTGCCGTTCATCGGCTCCCTCAACTTCTTCACCAAAAGAGGCGATTTCCTACGAGAAGGCACGAAACGTAGTCCCAATGGCTATTTTAACTTTTACTATGGCTCGTATCCCATCGTTGCTCTCTCAGGAGAAAAAGCTCGCTCAGCGTATTTTAACACGAGAGGTCTTGATCTGAGCGCTGGGTATGGACTCCTCCCTTGCATAAGCACCTACTTTCTCGGTAGAAGACACTGACCGGGCCGTAGATTCAGGAAACTCTTTTCTGCTGGCCCTGATATTGACCATATGCTTGGCTGCAATATGAGTGCTTATTTTATAGTACTCTTCAAGAAGCTTACCGGCAAGGAACACTTGGCAACTTGCCTTCCCTACCTGAACAAAGATGCTTGCGATGCCTTCTCCGCAATCGACACGTCTGTTCCTGTGGATCCCTTTGTAGTTCTGTATGATTTACTCTACAAATTCACTCATCGCACCGTCGGCTGCCATGACGTTGCTGAGGATCCTGCGCTTCAGGAGAAGACGATGCATCTCTACGAGAAGCTGGATAAGACTGCCGCCATACAGGTCATGTTTCCGTGGCTACCTACGCCTACGAAGCTCAACAAGTTATGGGCGGGGGCAAAGTTACATATGCTGTTTGGAGATATAATACGGGAGAGGAGAAAAAGCGGTCGTAAGGCGGAAGACGTGATGCAATACCTGATGGACAAGGGAGAGAGCGATTTGCTGTCTTCGGCTGTAAGTATCTGACGCGATCATTGAAATAATATGAACTAACCGGCTACTGAATAGTTTATTATTGGAGCTTTATTCGCAGGCTTGATCAATACGGGAGTCCAGTCGGCATGGATCCTCTGCTATCTCGCTTATGACCCCGTCTGGTACGCCAAGGTGAGAGCCGAAGTCGACGCAGCTGTTGAGAAATACCGGACTTCAGACGATCAGACGCCCGTAGATGTCCTGACAGGGCTTTCCCTCGAGGCATGGGAGTCTGAGTTCCCTTGCATCGATTTTGGAGTGCGGGATAGCATCCGACTGAACCTCATGGGGGCTTCGATTCGCCAGAATACTTCTGGAAAGGATATTGTGCTAGGTGATACTGGCGTCGTTGTCCCGAATCAAGCTTTTGCGGTGAGCTCAATGACTAAAGGGTGGAAGAAAGCGATGCTGATATTTTGCTGAAAGGTATACCATGTGTCTGATATCCATATGGACGAGGCGATTTACAAAGATCCCCTCAAATGGGATCCCGGGCGATACTTTCCCGAAAGAGGAGAAGATAAGAAACGCCAGCATGGATACATTGGATGGGGAACTGGATTACACCCATGTTGTAAGCGGACTCTGACGCTCAATCCGCTGTGATTTGGATGACAAGCTAACATTGGCACAGTGGGAATGAGAGTAGGCATGAGAACTGATGGTGAATGAACGAAAACGCTAACGAATTGATAGATTGCAAAACTGGAATTGTTTGTTTCTACGGCCACGTTCTTCGCCATGTTTGACTTTAAAGCTGTGGATAAGAATGGGAATCCGGCGATGGGGCCGCTGCCGTCTTATGATAGCAATGCTCTAGCGGCGAAGCGTATGATTGACACGGTCTATTTCAAATGCGATCGCAGATTCTAGGTAAGGATTATGAACGAAATAATGGTTAACATGATGGTGGCGAAGATGAGGAGTGCGTTTCTATATTCCATGTATAGATGGCACAGCGAGCAGGGGTACGCGATGTTCAGCTATGGTGCAGGCAGTGTATTCTTTTTGGAGAATGAATAGCTTAGGTATTGAGACTTTCTGATCCCCGTCCATGTCTATTAGACTTGCTTAGGTGTAGACTATGATAGGCATAAGCTCTCCTAGGTGGACGTCTTTTGTTGCATCTCGTGTTCAATCTGTGCCGCCAGTGATGCTGGCGTCTGGGCACCCATATCGCGAGTCCGCTCCTAGCCACATCGTTAGAAATGTGTCTCTAGATATAAGATCTTGTATTATTTACCACCAAGACTTCCTTATCGGGATCTTCCAAGGGCACCTTGTTCTGCTCTTGAGTTGAAGTGAGTGTCGGAGCGAGGTTCCGCTGCTTTGCCAGGAGGCTCTGAGACGGTGCTAGATGGATGGTGAGCATGGATGAACTGATTGTAAATGAAGATGTTGACAGAGGTTGATGTACATTCTGTTGTGCTCGTTACTGGGCCTGGATAAGTTGGGGGAAGCTGCTCCTGGTAAGCAGCTTGGCCTGCTTCGCAATTCGCCATTGTTAATGAGAAGATGGTTTGTTAGATGTTGAACTTGTAAGGAATCTGATAAGATAGCTGAGTGTAGAACGCGAAGATGAATGCGAAACTCTGCTGTGAAGATGTGATGTTATTGTTGCTATAGTGATGTATCATCTTGCAGTGATTCACTCGACCAAGGTCCCGTGACTTATAAAGTTCAACATCTTCCCTTTTTTTCACCCTATCGATTAACTCATGGTTTACATTTCAAGTGATGCTTGGGCAGGAAAAGTAGGTCCTTTAGGAGTCCAACAGCGGCACAAGCCAAGCTTATGTCCCTCAAGAAGATGCCAACCATGACTGTTGGTGCTGGCATCTCGGATGCTGCTCCTAGCGGACACTCTCCTTGTCTGGATACCAGATCAAGATGTCGGGATGCAAGAATACCAGCTGAGTCTCTGGCCACTAGCGCAGGTATGAATAGCCAGGCGGAAACATTGCGCATGACGCGTTTATATGCAAGATTCATCTTCCATGCATTTTGAGCCTAGCGCCTTTAGTATTTCTGTTTGTTCAACTTTGCCCTTCGCTTTCCCTTCCCTGATTACACTTTTACCCCTTTATATAATAGTACTGGGTATCAAGCGGAGGTCAGACAAAGCGAGACCGCAAAATGAATAAGTGCACATATCCAGCAATATAAATGTAAACACCTAATCAGATCATCAAGTTGTGCTTTTGTAAGAGGGCGCCTATTCAGCTAGCGCTGGAAATTTACTATGTAACTATAGTAGCAGTTACTATAAGCATATAAACCTAGTAGCAGTTACTAGAGAAATATAGATATAGTAGCAGATACTTGAAGAACTGGTGTATAATTTCTCGTTTGGGTGTTCGAAATCTTTGAGTGCCCTCGCTGTCGTATAACCAATTATTTGGCAACGAGTCCCTGTGTTGCCCGGACTGGCGGTTGCAATCACATCACGTAAGTGTCTGTGAAATATTTAATCATTCTATCGCTAATTTTCTTTCTTTGTTTCCAGCTGCTTAATGCATGCATGTGGGTATCAATGGTGTCGTCTCTGTGGAAAAGGGGATTACGATTTCGATGCCGCTTTTGCCGCTCTACACTATAGTCGTGGTGGCTGCCGGGGTCGCTGGAACCTGAACTAAGAGGATAAGTTAAGGGATATCCCTATCGATGCCCCTCTAGCTCCTGTTACGCCAGACAATCTCGCTGTAGGGGTCGCTGATAATATCGCTGCAACTCCTGAACAAACGCCAAATAATGTCGCTGTAGTGGTTGCTGACTGTAATGTTGCTGTACTGCGTCTTTCCCTACTTGATGTTGACTGCGATTCTGAGCGTGATAGAGTGATTGATAAGTGCCCTTACTATAGGCAGAAGCGAACAGGAGTAGACAGGCGTCGGTGGATCTGTGAATTGTGCTAAACCCATTTACCACGGCTCTCGGTTTATACTACTCGCTGCGAGACGCGGTTGTGCATGCGTTGCCGGGATCAAAATCAGTGGGCGAATCGGTGAATAACTATGGTTCATCTACTTTCGGTGTTGCGTGTTCTCTAGATGCAAAGAGTTATTAGTCTAAATGTCACAAAACTCGTTCATAACCTACCTGAAGCTCCTGTTGTAGCTTGTCCATCTGGGCTTGGGGACCTGGCAGCAACTTACCGTGGCCGCCTGACATAAACTTTAACTCTTTTACTTCTTCGTAAAACGTTTTAATGTATGAGCCCTCACTTTCTGAGCGAGCCTCATTACTCAAGAATGGATTGCCGATCGAATTCAAAGTCAATTGTTGGGATAGCAATATCACGCTGACAAGTTTTGACACGACCAACAAACTGCCTAGAATCTTGAAAGTGGCATTCTTCATATCTGCCCACCGCAATATGTCCTTTTACCATACACGTCCCATACCAGAAACTCACACCCTTATCAGGTGTAATAAGATGGGAAACATGGAGAAGAATAGATTCATGGGTGAATGCTTGTGCACGGGCCACTGAACGAACGGGCGAAACATCTTCACCTGCGCCTTTCTTCCCTCTACTTTTCTCTCTTCCTACTCTGCTTCTACTCTGCATCGTCCTTCAAAAATCAACCAAGATGGACAATAACATCGATCAAGAAACGCTACAGATGATGGTAGCCTTGCAGCTCCAGGATGCCGATTCACTGATGAAAGGCAAACACCGCGAGGGCGATCCTCCTCGCGATGCCGAAATCGCAGCCTGGCTCTATGAGCAAGAACTGTTGTCACTGGAGACATTTTACGCGGATCGTGACTTGAACAGCGGGTTTGCATCATCGTAGGATAATGATGACCAGCCTCAGGCCGCCGCTGGACCTGTACCTAGACAAGAAGCACTGGACGATCGGTTCACTACGGCTACCAGAGCCAGTCACACTGAAGATTGTCAGCCAAACACCAAGACAGGTAAGCAAACGAACCCAACCACTGCGGTAAAGCCGGCCAAGGGGGTGAGCGCATGAAGTTGACCGATTCAGCTGCAGCCGCTGGTTTTACGCTCACGGGAGCCAAAGAAGCCCACCAAGCCGAAGAGCCCGGCCAAGCTGAAGAATCCAAGAAAGGACGCTGTATCGTCTGCAAGGAAGAAACTCTCTTCACTGAGACTTTGAAGTATCCTGGAGGCCATATTTACTGTCATGGATGCAATGAAGAACGATTTCAATTAGCCATTCTTGATGAGCTTTTCCCTCCCCTGGATGCCGCGGCAAAGCAACCCCCCTCGGCGTGATATGGCAGGGAGAACAGGACTTGCCGCTGAGTCGGACATTTCTGAATATGTTAGGCGTAGATTGTTGGAACTTTGAGGTGTCATTTATGAGCAATAGAGAGAATACAAGGAGTTTGTGTCTGCAAGCAAGCTATACATGTCCATTCCCGGGTCTCGAGCTCCTTCGTGACAAACCGTGCGATTGGCTTGCCTTGCGCTGCATGTCACTAGGGCATCCAGTAAGCAGCTCAATGTAACAAAGAGCCAAAGGCTATTCCGACTTCAATTGTTCGTAAGGCTTACAGAGCCATTAGAAAGCGCTGCTAGAGCCCGGGCGGCATTACGCATCCTTCAATTTATTCCTACTTGAGGCAGTGCGGCCCGCCAAGAAGGCATCCTGTCACAATTACGAAATCAACATAAGCATTGTGATCAGTCGGCGCAGATATTACCGTTGCAAGTGCGTATTGCTCTTCAATTATCCACTTGTGTATATATATTCGATTGTTCTTTCTGCAGTTTAGTTTTCATTCTCTCTGCAGTTAGGTGACAACTCTTTTACAAGTCTTTCCGACAATTCATCACACAACCACAACCTCAAACGCGCAAATTGATTGGCTTGTCAACTCATCGCCACCATGGCAGCCAACACCAAGATCGAAGAGTACCGCGCGCTATGCGATTCATACCTCCAACACTGCAACTCACACAACTTTGAAGGGATGGAAAACTTTTATACCTCTCCTTTAAACGTCAATGACGAGCCCTGGGACCCAAAGAAAGTCACCGCGCAATTCGAGCCGCTGGTGACTGCGTTTCCTGACTGGCACTGGGAGCTGAAGCATCTTACGATTGAAGGGGATTATCTTGCGTGCCATTTCAAAGTTACGGGGACGCACAAGGGTACCTTTCAGGGAATTGAGGCGACGGGGCGGAAGATTACGACGACGCAGTTTACGTTGTACCATGTGGTGGAGGGGAACAAGTTTGGGGATGTTTGGGATCTTGTTGATATTGAGTCTGTTGTGAAGCAGATCTCATGAGCGGAATAGGATGAGAGAATAAAAATATGTTTACGAAATTGCGGAGGATGCGGATGCGGATGTGAGATTGAATACGGTGTGAGAGGTTCGCCACAACTTCGGTGCATCTTTACAAAGACTCAACGCTCGATCCGCCATGTTACATGGGTGTGTCATCCAGGGTCTTTGTAAAAGAAGTCTATTTATAACCCATATAATCTACTCCATGTTTAAGTGCTTAAGCTGAAAAGACCTTCTGCACCTTGTCTGTGCATTTCCCAACCTTGCCCACTCTCTTCTCGAGGGCATTCGTCAACGGAGTCTTCGCTTTAATGTAATCCACCAACACCTCATCCAACGTATCCAACACTACGAAATCACTTCTCTTGGGCAAGATATTGTCTCCGCCACCCGCAACGAAATCCACCGTGGCAATAACATACTCCTTCTCCGGGTCGATTCTCTGTCCCGAAATCCTTGCGTCCATGAGCATGAATCCAGGAGGATTCGATGGATTATACTTGACGTTGAGGTTGTGCGAGATTTGGAACCAGGACGAGAGCTTCTGGTTGTTGAATTGGTTGACGCGGGATACGCATCCCTCGAGGATCTGGAGGAGATCTTCGCCCGAGTAGGTCAGTTTAGTGACGGCGTTGCCGAAGGGGAACGACGTAATGACTTGGCCTCGCGTGATGTTGCCGGCATCAATGGTTGCCCGAACACCGCCTGCGTTGATAAGTGCAAAGCTCGGCCTCTGGTCTTCCGGGGCGTCTGTGGTGAGATTGTACAGGTACTCGAACGCGGCATCAGCCATGACCTGGCCAAGGAGACAGTCGCCGCTCTGGCAGGCAGTTTGGTCCAGAGTATTCTCTGTTGTGCCGATAATTTCGTTGGCAAAGTCCTCGAATGGGCCTCTCCACGCAGTGACTTTGGCCTGAAGATCGGGCTCCAGCTTGGTTGTGTTGTCCATGTGTATCGGAGCGCCTTGATATGCAAGAGCTTTTCCTTCCTCGTCAAAGGTAACTGAGATTGACCCCAGATTTTCTCCCCATCTCCACGAAGTCACGATAAAGACCTCGTTGCCAGCAAGATCATCCACAATGGTCGGATACTTGCCCTGCGCACCCTCCATGTCTCCCAGCAGTGTATGACTATGACCACCAATGATGAGGGACAGGCCTTCGGTCTGAGCCGCGAGCTGCTGGTCGACGTCGTAGCCAATGTGCGTCAAGGCTACAATGCGCTTGATGTCGGTTGTGTTGCGAATCTCCCAAATGGTCCTTTGAACCTCTTCCACTGGGTCAAGAAAGGTAGTCAGCTCGCCAACATGCGAAATCGTGGGAGTCGTCGGCGTTGTTGCGCCGATAACGGCCAGACCATGCTCTTCAAAGATGTGATAATTCTTAATCGTCGACTTGAGATCTGTATACTCGCTCTTCACATTGCAAGAAACAACAGGAAACGTCAAATTCTTCAGAAACAAGCCGAGCTTCTCATCGCCGCCGTCCCACTCGTGGTTCCCCAGCGTCATGGCGTCGAACTTGAGGTCGTTCATCGTCTCGGCAATCTTCTCTCCGCCATAGAATGAGTAGAATAGCGTGCCCTGGAACTCGTCGCCGGCGTTTAACCACAGATGGTCTGGGTGCTGGGCGCGCAGCTCGGTGACTTTTGTCTTGATACGAGCGTAGCCGCCGAAGCATCCCTTGGAAGGGTCGGTGCAGTCTGTGCCGGCTTTGACGTACTGATCAAGATGAGCATGGACGTCGTTGACGTGGAAGAAGGCTGTTTGATAGTGAGTCAGCATAATAGATCTAAATGAGCGAGTAGTAGATTGAAGCCTTACACATGTTGTAGTGCCCTTCATCGTCAATCCCTCGCTTGAGTAGCCGTCTGCTGTAGAGCACATCGTCTGCCATCGCATAGCCCGCAAGAGCCGACAGCACGACTGAGGCCTTCATGGTGATTTTTCTGCCTCTTGAGATGCCCCCACCGGCTGGATTCCTTGTATAGCAACGGCCTAATGAAGCCTTGCCGGAGAATCGCGATCAATCAGTACCCAAAAAGACTCGATGTTGAAGCTTATCAGACAGTATCGATAAAGCCGCAGGACGACAGACGCTCGCTTTCTTATATGCGCTCAACCCTCGCCCGCCACGTCTCTTTGTTCACCGAGACTTGTGGGATTGAACTATTTTTTCTTACCTGCCTCCCTTGAAAGAACTTTTTGAAGGCCAAGACTTGCTTTGACGAATGGGGCTTGTGTTGCCAAGGTCCACGTGGGTATGTCACGTCACGGTGCGGGAGACACTGTGTCAGCTTCAGTTGGCGATGGAGTTTTAGGTCTAGGTTTGAGCATCGGCATCAGCATCAGCATCTTATCTCGTTCGTTCATGCATCCTCATCTGCACTGTAACGGTCGCTTCAGCTCGGCATCATCCGTCGGCGCTTATCTGAGAAGATGCAGAGAGGATAAGTCAAGTCAGGGCACAAGCCACCGATTGTGATGGGATGATAACAACATTGAAACATTACCGACGTCCATAGCATTTATATGCACACAAACCCTTGAGGATTTTGGTTAGCGTGTTACATCTTATAGTTGTTCCTCGATAATAGAGTTTCATTATTCATCACCAGCTTAACCGGCTCCTCCTCCATGCTCTTGTACTATATTTCGCTCGATGAGCTTTCTTCCATTGGATAACTCATTGTGACCATAAGGACTGAAGATTGTGGTCCCTTTTCTCCTCATGGCAGTACCGGGCAACTTGCCACATGGTTCCTAGATCGGAACAGTATGCGAAGAACACTCTTTAACTTACAGCTTAACTTACAGCTCCCCAAATTTGTATCTGCCACTGTCACTACAGGTATCTTCACATTTGAGATTTGGGATGCAGGATAGCAAACTTAGGACGATCAGATGCCATAACATGTTTAGGAGATGGTGGTTCCTGTGAAAAAGCGCAAAGGGGGTAACGAAGGTAACGCCTTGAATTTGACAACTGTACGCCACTTCAAGTATCTGCTGAATTCTTTGCCAGCTGCGCGGTGCGTGAGAATTTTTTTTTTGTTCGGCTGTTTTCCACTCACTATAAAATCCAGGACTCTTTTCTGCTCTCCTTTTCTTTTTCTTCTTTCATTACACACTTCAACTCAACGCTGTGGTCCTTGACAAACCCCAACACCACAAACTCCACTCAACAACCATACGCATTACACTCCCCAAAGCAAACAGGTCACGAAACGATCATGGCTAAACATCGTGATAGTGATTCCATAGTCGAGATTTCCGACCCTCAGATCGCATGGGACGAGACAGAGCTAGAGAGAATACAGGCGGAGTTCAAGGCATTGCAGAAAGGCTACAAGGGCGTTGACGCCATAGACACCCGAAACCTGAGCGAGATTGAGCAGCGCGAATATTGTCGCCAACTAGTGCAAGGCGCATTTCGGCTTCTGCATCTCAGACCTCAAGATTATCCAGAATGTTTCGAAGCGTGCATCTGCAGATGTTTGGCCTCACATGCTCTAGAAGCACAACGTTGGAGCCGATGGGGCGGTTACAACGATGTCATTTCCAAGATAAGAGACATCGCGTACCTTTCTGAGCTACACGGTAGATATCACATTCTGCCTGCTACAAGTGTGGTAGCCTCAATTGTTGTCAAGCGGCTCCGCAAAGTTAACACGGGCGGAGTAGATGAGATTACCTGCCTCATGATGAGATACAAGGTATTCGAGTTTGCACACGCGTCAGTCAAGCACTATACCGAGCGAGGAAACAAGATCATACGGACCAAGCACGTCATACCAAACTGGAAGCCTAAAACCGTGAAGGCTGAAATCCCTGGCGGCTTTGGTGACATGGGGTTGACTCAGCCAATCCCGCATAAGTCTGCTGAGGTGGAGGATACAAAGAGTCAGGTTGGCATGATACTCAAGTCCCAGATGCCATTACCTCCCGTGACAAACTCGACAACAAAGAAGATTAGCAGGGAACAAGCAGTTGATCTGGTTGTCCCCCATATGACCAAGATCATGAGAGAGTTGTGGTCAACGACTACAAACGATGAGTGTGCGGCAGCCCTAACCAGGGAGATTGTCATGGTGTTACCCCCGGAGATGAAGGAATGGCTAGAGGTGTGGAGCAGACAAGCAGGGAAGCAGGAAGTCGAGGTATGGGTGAGAGAGGCAACTGAAGACCTCGAGACTTACGAATGGGGAGAGACTCAAGTGGTACATGGTCAGCCAGCCGCGGAGCCAATCTACGCCGCCATCAATGAGCTGGAAGAATTACACAACGAAAACGTCACATCCGTCGCGGCACGCCACAAGCTTCATGAAGGGACGACCATGATCCGGCAGTACATTATAGAAATGGAGGGGAAATGGAAGGCGTGGGCATACAAAGAGCTTAGCAACGAACTGCTTGAGTGTCAGGCAGCAATCGCGACTGATGTGAGCTTCATTCGTCGTTCCCTCGAAGAGAATGATGAACGTTGCTGGAAGAAACGCCGCGCAAACATGGAAAACGCGGCAAATGATGATGGAGCGAAGACAAACTGGCTACAATGAGCAGAAATAATTGCTGATGATGGAGAGCTGGGCGACGGGTTTATCGGTATGGAATTGCGAAATGGGGACATCTATGGCGTTTGGCAAGGGGAGCGGCATTTCACTGTGGTGTTGGGAGGATTTTTTTGGGGGAGAGTTATTCAGCTACAAGGAAAAAGAGCTCGTCGATCCTCATTCATCAGGTTCTTCCAGAAGTTTTCTTTTTTCAAGGAGCAGTTATTCAGCTATCAACTAATAGAACATCTAATCAAGCCAACGTTGGTAGTAGAGGAGCGGCGAAATTAGTGTTACAACTACTTCTTCGTTCGTTGATTCACCACCTGATGAGATGATGTGTGTGACAACAAATAATTGACTTGTGATGATGTATATGAGCACGCTATAGGGACATGTATTAGCTCTTCCCCGGCAGTGATTGTGCTGTATACAATATCTCTATATAGCTTGACTCTCTCAGATACCCCACGAACAGGCCCAATACCCTCATAGATATACTCGAGATAACCAAAATGCTCCCTGACCACTTTTGGCCAATTATCTTCTTTCTCTGTCTCCTCATGTCTATCGGCATCCTAGCATGCCTGACATATACAGTCTTTAGCATCATCTTTGAACGTAATGCCACCCGCGAGGCTTCTCCGGATGAAAGATATTATACTTTTGAAAGATCCGTCACCGGACCGTTTGAAGATGAGGCCCCTAGGCGTAAAGCTTCAATGTTTGGCATTCCTCAAAAGTTCTTGAACCGAAAAGATAATGCGCCGACTATACGTGCTAAAAAACAACCTCCGCCCAGTCAAGCCGGTGGGAGCTCTCGTGATGACGGGAGACGACGCTCGAAACCTTTGAGGACGCCGGCACGAAGAGTCTTGTTCAACGCGCAGCAGGGCAGCAGTGTGCGTAATAGGGGTCCTCCAGAGCATGAGACCTTCACTCCGAGAACTTTTTCGGGGGAAGGCAGTCAAGTGCCGGAGCATAAAGATGGCTTGTCATCGATCGCGTCGAGTTTGGTGGTTCATGCACCTGTGAGAGGGAGGACCAAGAAGGATAAAGGAAAAGAGAATGAGAGACAACCGGGGCGAGAGGATTTCTTGTTTAATATGTCTGTCTGAGAGAGAGTGAGAGAGAGAAAGAATGATAGCAGCACCGAAACCCCCAAACTTATAGTTATAGCCCACGTAATCTACCCATCTTGTAGTCCCATTTGTTCACAGTTAGGATACCAGCATTTTCTTTGATTTCACTTCTTCAGATACTCAAATACCTTGAACGGGCTTATTTTCTTTTACTTTACTCGGCCGTTGACTGGTCTAGCCAGCGGCGAGTAGTCGTCATGTCACGTAGTTCGAGGTAGAGCCCGTCTCCCACGACAAGCCCAACTAGTTTACGTCGTTTGATATCATCCGAGAGAATTTGATAGTGTATAAAGATGTAATTTTTATCATCATTACTGTCGTTTTAAAGAAAGAATTATTATACGTAGCATCGCAACTTATTTGTTGCCATCATTGGTCATATACACGTAACCCTTGATTCACCCATCTTCCTCTAGATTCATCAATACGTGTATCTGAAATCAGGCGTAGCATCCTCCTATTCATCGTTACAGATCAGTTATTGTCACATGTCAAAAGCGGTGTGTGTCACTTACATCGTGAGCTTCAAGCAGAAGACCTTCCTTGTCTGCTTTGCTGTTTGCCCTCCAAAACCCAAGGTCGAGTAAGAGAACGAGGATGATGTTCAATAAAGCACAAGCAATAGAGGCATATAGGCCTGGCTTATATCCGGTAGCGGCGTCTTGCTCTCTGAAAACCAGACTGCCAGCAATGCCTCCGAGGCCGCCGAACCCAACAAGCGTCGCACTACAAAAGGCACGTTTCCACTGTCCACGAACGTTATTCGCCTGCAGCGACATGGCAGCGGGAATATTAGCATTGGCACCGGCAGTGACGAGGAAGACGCCGAAATAACGAACGCCAGGACTCGGAGCCCAACCCATGATGGGTAGTCCGATGAGGCAGAGCACCATGTTGATGATGACAATGGGGCCACGGACTCGCAGCTTGTCACCCACCCAGGCACCTGAGAACATGACAATACCTGCCAACACATATGGGGGAGCAACAAGACACTGGGACGCTCCAATGGAGAAATGGAGGCTTTGTCTCAAGATCAAAGGGAGGGTGAAGGCCAAAGAATAGGTAATCGTGGTCGAAAACCCAAAAATAAGAGCATATGCCCAAATCTTCCAATCGGTTCCAGCGCCAAGGAACTTTCGCAGATTGAACTTTGGGACCTTGGAATCCCCACGATCGCGTTGAATGCGATGGACGATCCAGTCGAGCTCACGCTGGCCAAGGAAATTCCACGTCAGACGCTTTGAGTCGGGGAAGTCGACGAGGAGCCAGTACCCGGCGATACCCAGGGCGCAGGTGAGGGTGCCTTCGATGATGAAGATCCAGCGCCAGCCTGTAAGACCCTCGCGGCCGTTGAGTTGCATAAGCTGTGCACTTTGTTAGTTTTTTGGCGCATGCTTATAACG
Organism: Trichoderma afroharzianum; assembly: GCA_037893235.1. Taxonomy (NCBI): domain Eukaryota; kingdom Fungi; phylum Ascomycota; class Sordariomycetes; order Hypocreales; family Hypocreaceae; genus Trichoderma; species Trichoderma afroharzianum. Next base: position 116,225 of record JBBLXW010000019.1, on the reverse strand, counting down.
AATATGACTTACACCGTAGGCGAGAATGCCGGCAAAGGCCGAGGCAACACAGCCTAGGAGATAAAACATGGAATATCGCTTTCCAACCTCGTACCTGGTGTACCAAGTAGACAGAAGGTAGACACAAGAAGGGAAAAAGCCGGCCTCGAGGACGCCTAAGACTGTTCTCATGGCTGCTAATTGCGGGAAATTCTTGACGAAGCCCATGCCGATCATGACGGCGCCCCAGAGCAGTGTGATGAAGGCGAGGTGCAGACGAGGTCCGATCTTGCGGATGAGGATGGTGGAAGGAGGTTGGAAAACGATGTATGTGGTGAAAAAGACGAGATTGGCGATATTCTAGAGTGTGTGTGAGTAGTTTGTTATAAGAGGTGTGGTGTTGAGAGAGGACTTACGTAGCGGTTGTTGATGAGCTTCAGCTCAACACCCATACCTAAGGGAATCAGCTTGCGGTTTTCTACGTCAAAAGGAGTAAAATTACCTGCAATATTCGCGGCAGATAAATTGGTGCGATCCATCAATGATACACTTATACGCGTTAAAATAAAGTCTTGTGGTCAATTGGGATCAAATCTTACCAATACATGGCCCCAACAGTGACGACCAAGCGTCTGTCGACCTTCCACAGAATCTTGCGCTGCTCCTCAGGCGTGAAGCCAAAGTCCTCTTCGCTGTCTTGAAGCGTCATGGGCTTGGCATTGCTCTCCGAGTCGCGGATCGGATCGACGCCGACGTCCTCGAGCTCGCGCTTCTCGAGGTCATGCTTCTCGGACTCAGCCATTGCGTCTATTCCTTCTCACTTATGAATATGAAGTAGAAGCAGTCAAGTCCTGAGAGATGAGAAAACTAATGAGATAAATAAAGAGGTAGATGGTTGAGAGGTGTTTGTGTTCCCGCGCCCGAGAGACATGGAGAGACACGCGAAAAGGGGGTCGGCAGGGAGAATCATGTACAAGCATATCGGTCTATATATACACAAAAGCAGATGCGTCGCCAAGATCATCCCCCCCCAGCAGCTTGGCGGTCTCTTCCGCCATCTCGCGGCCAAGGAATCAACTCCCACGCGGACAGACCATCCACATCAAAGCCCAATCCATACTACTGGTAGTTTCCCCAATACCAAGACAAGTATCCAGCCTATTCTATCCCGTCCATGTCCATCCATGTGGCGAGCAAACTAACGTCCTCAATTCCCCTCACCCCCTCCAGTACAGTAGTAACAACACACAGCTACTAGGTAGAGAAAGAACATCGAATCCCTCCTCGCAAGCCATCCCCCATCCCGGCCTCTCGCCAAGAAAAATAAAAAAAGAGCCGGGCCCTTTCTTCCCCCAGACTTTTCCAAGTGGGCCCCGCCCTTTTTTTAAGCTCCCAACTGTGAGGGTCCAGATTCTGGGCCCTACCTAAAGTAGCCTATTTTATGCTTATACCAGGGTGTTGGGCCAGGCTTCGTTCGAAGGGGGGTATATCCTCGTACATCCATGTTTGCCGCTGGGGGAAGCCGGGCAACAAACGCTTGGACATTATGCGGACCGAGCAATGTCTTGGCTGAGATATGCAATGTTGGTTGGATAGCAGATTGGTACATGTATGGATGACGGGGGCTGCTTCGTATAGCGGGGGATGGATACAGGGGACGACGAAGCCTATGTCTTCTGCTCTCGGAAATAGATGCAACATCTCGCATCCAAAGGGATTTCACCACAAGATAATCCCCCAAGAAACACAGTCAGCAGTCCCTCACGAATCACACTCCATCATCACAACGCTATACCATCAAGCAAACACAAATATCTCGTGTGTCACAAACCACCCCCGGCCATCATCCCCATATTTGGAAGTTGGCCCATCCGCGGGGAAGAAGCCAGGCTAGACAAGACTCTAAAGGGCCCTAGCTGCGTAGCTTAAATGGCTAGCCGCGTGTATATCACAACAGCAAAAAGTGGCGATGCTGGTCTCCATCTAGGGCCTTGGGGGGTTTTGCTGTCCTAGGTCGGATTTGGCGATTCATGCGTAACGCTTCATTCTGGGGTGCATGAAGATGGGGGGGAGATTCTGCGTGTATGTAGCACCAAGAAACGAAGGAGTCGGTTGATGGATCACCCAGATTGAGATGCTGTGTTGTACTCGTACGGGACGCTTGCATTTTGGCATCTGTGCTGCAACACCAGATTGCCCAACCATCATCTTGATCACCATCCTATGAGAACCTCCAAGAGTCAGCATACACACCCACAATCCTCATAACCCTTTCATTCCACGCGTAAACAAACTCCCGACCTTCTATCCACTCTCCCCAGGTTCCAAAAACGCCACATTCTCCTCCCCTCCCATGCTTCTCCTCATCTTCTCTTTTCGACCAATTATACGCGTTTCTGGCCTCGAAGATGCCGAGGCTCGCCATCTTTTCCCCCCGGTCCATCTACCCGCCCTTCCCCAGAGCTAAGCTAATTTCAACAACGACATTGACCTTGGCTTTCAGCTCCAAGCAGGATGTACTCCAGACTTTTGCCTGCGAGATGGGTAGCCAACGCCGTCATCAGCAAGAGACATACGAGAAAATCCCCGATTCGCTGCTCACCTGCTGGTATGACTTCTTCGCAAGGTTCACATCTTTCCGGCAAGTCCGGCTTGCGACTATTTATTCTTGGCATCCAGTCACCAGTCTCTCTTACACCAATTCCATCTGCCATTCGGTCGAGCTGGCGTTTCGAGGCTTGGTGACGCGGCGCCTCATCGCTCAACTTGCTCGGTCCATGTTCTTTGTCCCCTCATCCTGGCTTCAACCTCCTCGGGCATCAACAGATCGAGCAGCAAACTGTCCAATGAAGAACGCTTCATTATCTACTATTGCCACTTGTAAAGTGGTACTAAATCCAATAGAATCCAATCAACCCAAGCCAAACAAGCCAAGCCCAGTCAAACCCGATTCCGTCCGTTCACCATGATACGCGATGCCTCGGCAATTCATAGTTCACCCAAGGCAAAGTCCCTCCTCCAAACTCCGCACCATCAGAAGACTCCCAAAAGTCTGCAGTTAATCGTCTTGATTATCCTGCCCCATTGGTTATCCAAGAAGAAAATACTAAATCCGTGCCAGAAAGCATACCATACTAACGCTAATGAAAACCACAAATATCGCCAAAACGCTCTTAGGAAAGGGGTTAAAGGTGAGGTGCCAATGGAAAAGACCCTTCTCCATTCGACAACGTCAAGCCCACAAACCTTCACTCTACACAAAGAAGCCGAACCTTCTCCCGACCGCACCTCCAAATCGCTGCAAATTGTGCCAGACGAGACCAGCAATGCCAACAATGGAGAAAACCTGGAGAATCTCCAATGGAGTCTTCGTTTGGACCTTGGTCTCGATAAAGTCGACCTTGGATCCGGCCATGGTAGGGAATCGGCCTGTGGTCAGGTACTGTTCCATCAATGCGTCCTTCTTGTACCACTCTGCACGCAGCCAGGCATCGAATTTGTCTGCGTCATCAAGTGGAATATCTGAAAGCTTGAATTTTCGCCAGTAGAAGTTGACGGATTTGGGTGGCCGGCCCTGGAGGTAGGTACTGGAGAGTGTGAAGATGTTCTCGCCGTATTTGCCTCGCCTAGGTATTACTGGTCAGTCATCTTTGGCATATCACGATTTCTTCGGCATCTCAGGACACTCACCCAACACCTTCATATGCCACTGTGCAATCATAGACATATTCTACCGTTCCTCTGAGTTCGTTGAGACAAAAGAAGCTGCCAGTGCTACGAGGGAGCAGCACGTGCTCGGGATCTTTCCACCCTTTCTTTTCTGCCCAGCTAGCAGACTTTCGTCGACCATTTCCAGAAATGTTGGTGCCTTCAGGGAACAGCAGTAGCCACATGGGTATGCGATACTCCTTCCCACTGGGATCGGTCCTGGTCTGCTTCAGCTTCTTCAGTCGGTAGGCCAGCCGGGGCTGATCTGTTGCCATTTTGCGAGACATGAAGATGAAGCTGTAAAACGTCATGCCCCAGCCGATGATGGGAATATACTGCAGTGACTGCTTCAGAATGATGTAAATGTGGCCGTGCGCCGAAGCTCGGTTGACGTAGCCAACCCACCAGAGGTACAACCAGTCGGTATAAATCTGTTACAGCTCGTCAGCTCAATGTTGAAAGCAGTGTCTGGGGACACCAAGTCGAAACCGAGTATCCTCGTATCATTGCATATAAGAGTGGTTCATCGGCTGGCGTCGACGCTGCCGCACTCCGGAAAGCTTCTTACCTGGTGGTTCGCTATCATCACCAACCGCTCAGGAAAGTTGAACTGCACTCCGCCACCTTCCGTGGGACGGATCTCTCCCGCGACTGACTCATCGCCGCTGATTCGGATCGTTACCGGGCCCCAAATTTGCGTCATCCAAGTTACGACTATGGCAAACCACCGTTTGGTCAGAGCCATGTAATCATAGTATATCTCGCGGTTCACAAAATACAGCCAACACCCAAGGACTTGTGAAGCGACAATACTGCAAACTCGTAAGCATTGGTTCTATCCAAACTCATGACATGATCACTAGCGAGCGAATCGCAAACGTACGTCACACAGCAGATTAAAAAGTACACAGCGAGAGCCAGACCTCGAAGTATCTGCACTCCTCGGCCATGAGCCCGCTTGCCCGACGGATGAACATCGTGGCTCGCAGCGCCTTTTCCAGGCGTTTGGGTGAGTCCCATGGCAGCTGCGGGAGCAGGAATGTTGATGGCGGACCCCTCGGTATCAACCGCCATAAGCGTAATGTTTAGGAATATGTATATGCGTCGTTCTAAGGTGCAAATATAGGTCAAGGTGCGCAAAAAGGCTCAACCCAGCAGTCTGGCATGAGCCCCCAAGGCAGATAAAGGACAAATCCAGAAGAGAGGCGGTGATGTGGCTTCCTGGTGGTGAAGCTCGCCTCGCAGCAGCTATTGGGCCAGGTCAGGCAGGCAGCTCAGCCCGCCAGGCAACGCCTTTCCTGATAGGATATGCTCACGGATGTGGACTGCCGACAGCCTCGATCAAGCCGGGCTAGAGCAAACGGCCAGTCAGGGCAGCTGGTCAGATGCAGGACGCAACAGCAGGCCAACGGAGAGCGGTTCCAGCGCCCTCGACACAAGACACCCGTTGCTTGTTCGCTTTTCCGCTTTGAGTCGAGTCGAGGTCAGACGGTGTAAGGTGAAGGTTTGGCCCAGCTCGAGAGCAGCACATGATGACGCAGGTGTTGCGGCTGCTTATTCGCTCCCTTGCTTCTGCCTAGCTGGAGCTGTCTGTCATAGTGTTAGCGCTATTGGATTGGCCCAACCACGGCGGATTCGTTCAGCCCTGGGGCTAGGCCAAAGCCCAAGCTGCTGGGGGCGCTTTTAGCGGGAGCCTCGGGGTTTTCCAGAGCCCGTGAGTCGCTGGCAGTGGATGGTAAAGCTTATGTGGTGCGACCGCAGAAAAAAAAAAGTGGTCGTCGTGGCAGTAAAGTGGCTTCGGGAAATGATTGATGTCGGGCATGGATCGGATAGGATTGGATGTGATTGGTGTTGTAGACACAGGCATTATTGGTACCTACCTAGTAGGTAGTGGACATGTAATTCTGGGCGGTGACTGAAAGCGGCGGCGGATTAGGCGGGACATATTGCTGAGGGTACTTGTTCCGGTACTTGACATCTGATGTATTGATTCAACGAATGACTTCAACAGGTGTTTTCTTTACTGAAAAAGGGTCATCTATCTCAGCAACATTTACTCTTGTGACGATTTACCCATTAGCGAGAAGCCTATGCTCTCCTACTTCATGCAACCGTGAAACCAATTACTGAGAACAGTGAGAAGTGACTTGATCACATGCCAGTGCGCGGGTCATCCAGTTCCTCCGTCCCAATATCGCAAAGCTCGTATCAACGGTAGCTCGTCAACGCAGTACCCCGCCTGCTGCTTTCGGCAGGCGGTGGCAGCGTGTATTCACTGTAATGGAGCCAATCAGCCCGATAAATCCGGGAGGATCACATTGTAATGAGTCTGTGGAGTTATCAGAAATGTGATCAAACTATTATTTAATAGTAATTCCAGGCTCTTTAACGAGCTAGAATTCATTTGCCATTGATAGCAGTGGTTAATCCATATGCCGTTGATGCCGACAGCACGTGCCTATCCAAGGGAAGTATTGAAGCGACACGTCCCCTATGAACACATCCCCACCAGAGGATATTAAGATGAGATAATGATAGCAACGATAACGGATAGTTGAGAGTGGTAATAGAAGAACATTACAATAGATAGAGAAGAAAGCGGCAGGAGAATAAAATGGCTTAAATCTAGAGCTATGAACTGACGCTACTTTGTTTAAGAGAAACCACCAGCTGAGCAATTCCTACTAGAACGCTGAGCAGCCCAAACAAAGCCGTAAGAAAAAGACCAGTAATGGCCACCGTAAGTGCATTTCTCTCCGATGTGTGTCTCTCGAACCATGACACGACCTTATTCGATGGCGGTGGATGATTCACGACTGCCTGTAGATTTCTCAATCTCTTCGTCCAGTATACAAACTTAAAGTCAGCGGGGAGCGAGCGGATCAAGCTGTCATACACTACGAGATTGGGGTCAAAGGCGGAGTCAGACGACTTAGACGCATCAGGATCGTCACTCGGTCGGGTAAGTTTCTTTGCGAACTTGGCCGACCTTTTGTCTGTTGCCAGCGGGAAGAGTATATAATAGATTGAATAGAGAGTCTCTACCAAGAGCTGGGGAGGAAGGGTCCCGCTACACATCGAAGAGTTAGCGGTTGACTTCATACTCGTTACAGGGATGTCGAACTTAGCAAAACTCGTCTCTATACTCTCTTCCAAGCTTCTATACGCCGTGTGTCGGACTTGAGCCTTGAGATATTCCACTTGATGAAAGACGGACAAAGTCTTCATCCTAGGATTGTACACGAGATGTTCCGCGAGGTCGTTGGTGGGGCGTAACTTAATTCCCAATCTTCTATTCAGTTTCCACGCCTTCAAGCTACGCTTTCTTATCGAAGAATGCCAAAAGTCCAGCGGCTCAGTGGGGAAAGCAGTATTAAAAAATTGGATAAAAGTTTCGTTTGGTAGCCATTTAATAGGAAAGGCGTCCTCATTCTCGATTCTGTAAGCCATGGGGAATCCATCTCTTGAAGAGGGGTCGATCATGAAAGCTAGCTGAACAGTAGTTTTTGCCGCCCTCTCTCGGTTTGTAGGTAGGCAATCCGGAAAGGCCTCTTTCTGAAACTCTTCCAATCTTTTATTGTATAGAGATTTTAGCTTGGAAACTGCAGAAAGCACGTCGGCATTGGATGATAGGCCGGAACGATTGATGGGGATTGCGATTTCGCTATATGTACTTGGGTTAAAGTTCGTAACTTCGAGATAGAATCGCCGAAGAGCTATATATTGAGATTCGGAAGGCTCTTCTGCCTCTTGGCAAAGCTCTTTGATGGTGTGGTTGATGCTGGCATCTTGAAGAAGCGCATGGGTATCAAGCTTCATACTGATTGCGATCGGAAAATGGAGAAGACGTAGTACAAGTGTATTTGGGAAATTATTCGTCTCAATAAGATATATACGTGTATGTACGAAGCTTCCTAGGTCATAAAGAACAGAGCTCAACAAGTGACTGTATTTAACAGCATATTTTATCAATCTGAGACTCAATTAGAGCGAGGCTTTTTCACCGACTCAGATCCAGGTTATGCCCACCGCTGAATGTATGTATGTGTATGCATCAAGTCTTAGCATAGCCGCTGCAGGATTTGTGACCCTTGCAAGGCGACTGCATGTCGGGTGCATTTTCCATCCCTATTCGTCCAGCGACATGAGGCTCAATCGCTCCGTCGTTATTCGGCCACTAGCATCCGCACTGAGCCAATAGAGCGATACAACATTGCAGTCTTTTTCAAAGCCAAGCATCCTACAGTAGGGCAGACAAAGCCGCGATGAGGGGCAAGGTTTTTCTTGTCTTTGCCCTGCCTTGCGCTCATGCTCAGCCTTTTAGTCCATCTCAACATAGTCTCAACATCCTGATAATACATTGTTTGCGAGCCTGTTGCATACGTCTGGGATAAGCAACTTCCTTTATATATACAATTCCGAGCGTTATGTCCGTGACCTCGAAAGTGGAGATGGGCACTGTGATTCTCAATCCGCCAGAAAGAACACACATACAACTAGATCGACTGAGGCGAATACCGAGACATTTCTCCGGGCCTTGGTCGAAAAGACTTGAGTCTGGTTCGCAAGCAAACCCTCAGCTGCCAGCAGAGCAGACTCCAGCAACAGATCCGATAAAGGCACTCACGAAGGACAATTCTCCATCATGTAAGCCATTAGTCGAGCAACCGGCAGATCATTATCGCGATCCCAAGAAAATTCCCGGTGTCAAACCAGCAGCTTATACTTATCCACATGCGGACGAATGCATCAGCGTTGAACACCGAAAACGTTTCCCCGTTATAATAGACATTTTTCAACAAAATTTAAATGAGCATAAAAAGCTATCTCTCAAACATCCAACCAAGACAGAATACAAGCTTAAGATGTGTGGCACTGGTATAGAAGATGCCAAGCCGTCCATCTTAATCTGTCACCCACAAAATGATCTAGAGACGGGTATACTAATCATGCGTTCTTTAACAAAGTCACATGTGCGTAAGCAATACGACTCTCGCCATGTCAAAGTACGATTTGGGATTTACCTATTCCTTGGACCTACATTTACTTATTTGGGACTCCGGACGGAGCCTCTCAGTATCCGAATGAAAGATGCTTCCTTTCCAGGAGCCAGTCTTGTCTCAGGAGACGTTGGGTCTACAATTAGCACAATCACTTGTGGCATCAAATTTCTGGGTGCTCACGGCCCTCTTTTCGGATTGACGTCTGCTCACGCTTTTGAGAATGATGAAGGCGGCACAATTGATACGAAGCTCAGTGAGACAGCCAATCCGCCGCTTTTACTCCCTAGCACTACACGGGGTGATGAATCGGAGGATGAAGATATATGCGTGTTTGCCGATGTAGAGTATGACTTCGCGGAACTCATGCGTCACGATAGCACAGACGAAGAAAGCCAAACGACCACAAGCAGCGTACCATCAGATGATGTCCCAAAGCCTGAGCATAGTCAGACAGACAGCGACGTACCTCCTTCTCACGATACATATATCACTCCTTCTCGGGTCTGGGGTAGACGTAAAATAAGGCAGTTGAATCATCCGAACCTTGATTGGGCCTTGATAGAGATTGAAAAGAGCGAGCAATGGGAATTGGACAATATCAAGCTTCCCTCGCAGATATATAAGGCACTTGATTCAAGATATAAAAGCAGAAGTGTGCTGGTAATGACATCTCGAGGCGTTCTGAAAGGTACTATTTGCAATACTCCGACTTTCCTCACCAATTCAGACAGCAACAGCCACGCAGGCGAAGTTTGGTCTGTCACTCTTACAAAGTCAGGTATCAGTAAATCCGTTACTATTTTCACATATACTGTGGGCAGCGAGGCTAATTGTTTCACAGATGAGATACTTGTTGGTGATAGTGGAGCTCTTGTTCTTGACGCCCTCACGAAACGTCTGTATGGATATGTGATTGGGATCAACCACTTCCGAGAACTATATATTATGCCTTTGAACTTGGTTCTAAAGCAGCTTTCAGACTTATTACCATATCCCATTTTCGGAAATGCAATAGTCTTCATTGATATCAATCTTAGGCCAACACCCATTAAGCCAGTAGCAGATTCAGTCATCGTTCCTTCGCTTACCAAACTCCTTTCTACATATTGGCCGGTAGATACATCAAAGGAGATACCAAATTATGAGAGCTTGCTAGAGAGAGACAAGTACATTTTCTCGGAGGGAAACAATTGGGAGGGATACGATTGGGAGAATATGGGTGGAGGTTCCCAATATAGAGAGAAGGCACCCATATCAACTGCTTTTGCAGACTACATCCGTGATAGGTGAGAAACAGCCATGCATGTAGCGGCTACACCACCGGAGCATGCATATTGTGGCATCCAGTTTTCGATTACAACAGGATACACTGACAATATCTGTGCCCAAACAGAGGTTCAATAGCCGTCAGCGAGGGCTCTTTCAGATCATCAGGCCCCAAAACAGCTCTAAAGTCTTCTGAGGAGTCTGTAGCCCTGCGAGATAGATCCGAGATGCCTCAAATCAGCGTTCTGCTTGTTGACAGCAATCCTGCTACCTTAAAAGGGCTTTCTGGCTATATGATAAGTCCAAATATTGCGTTCAGCTCAGCTAAAAACGGCAGAAAAGCGGTAGAGCTCTTCCTTGCACATCCCGGTAAATATGCATGCATCTTAATGAGCACATCTATGCCAGTTATGGATGGCTTTGAGGCTACGAGACAAATTCGAGCCTTTGAAGCCCAGATGGGACTGGCTCCCGTTCTTATTGTTGCGCTTTCTGTACTGGCAACAATAGATGCTCGGCGTGAAGCATTAGAAAGTGGAATGAATTCCTTTCTTACTAAGCCGGTGAATCCAGGAGCTTTGAGCACTTTGCTTGGGGCTCAAAGAATGTTTAGTGGCAGTGGTAGTCGTTTCTTCTCTACGCCACCTATCCCTTCTTCGACCGATGGCTCCACCATAAACTCATTCAACAGTATCCTGCTGAACTGAGAGGAAATTACATGTATCAATGGATGGGTCGTTAATCAATAACAGAGCTGCCTTATGCTTTCTTTGTCGTTGAGAAATGTCAGTATCCAATTGTCAGGACACTCAAGTTAATAGAGGTACAATTTATTGCATTCCAAGGCCAGGTGCAGACTGTTCGCCTGCCATAAATGAATTTAAGGATATGGGAAGAAGCGAGACAAGATATGAAGCTGGATGCAATTACGATTAGGATGCAAGGTTATAATTAAATAAGGCGTTTTGTCGCGGTCCGCGTACTACTAACCTCATCGGTAATTGTCCACGCACAGCCGCGGAAGGATTAGATGCAACTGCATGTTGGTTGAGTGCAAACATGTAAATCTTACATCTGCAGATCCTATTGGCTTATGTATTCACTATTGGCACGACTTGCATTACTCTGCTGCAACCAAGCCACCGGGACCTTGTTGAACCAATAGTTGAGATACAGCTCATCTATGCTAATGCCGGTCATCAGAGAGCCTCGCGATGAGAACCGTATTTCCCCACCGCCAATTTCGATGTGCCTATGAAAATTTGCTTCACCGCCAACTATATTTGACATATCACATTTATGTGAAATGCACGTAGTTGATTTAATGATATGTATGTTGCTTGGATCTTGCTGCTGCCCAGACTTATCCACATTACGATAACCTGGACTATTGTCTTGCAAGACTAATGCACATAAGACTACGACTTCAAAGATTCTATCCTAAGGCCCATATTAGGGCGTTATACCTATGTCTTCTCAAACTTCGGTAGGAGTGGTGGCCCTGGATTCAGCTGGAAAGAAGAGATCACACAGTGAGAGCTTCGACCGATCTTTCAAGAAGCTGAAAAGCTTGCCTGCAAGACTCAGTTTTAGTTTGCAATCTTCGGTGCAAGCTGCACAGTCTTCAATCTCAGGCTCAGCAATGTCTAGTGGCAAATTACGATCAAGTGCACCCCCTAATAGGGATAAGTCAGATGCACAAAAGATGGTGTCAAGCTTGGGCATGCAGGTCCATCCAAACTTCCAGCACTTGGAATACCTATACCGTCATCGCGAGAAAATTCCCCGTGTCCGGGCAAACGGCAGCCGCGTCTACGTTTTCCCCTGTGCGGACGAATGCATCAGTGTGGATCATTACACTCGATTCTCAGTCATTCAGGATATTTTCAAACAGAATATTCAAGAATACTACCCGATGGCTCTCAAGCATCCTGCTAAGACTGAATACAGGTTAAAAATGTGCGGTACTAGTATGGAGAGCGCTAAACCCTCAATCTTGATATACCACCCTCAAGCAGATAAAAAGACAGGCCTAAAGATCCTGGAGCTTCTAAATCGCCCGCAGGTGCGAGAGCAGTACAACTCTAGCAACATGACTGTATGCTTCGAAGTTTACTGGTTTAGCGGGCCTGCGTTTAGACATTTTGGACGTCCAATGAATGGTCTAAGCATTCGAATGCAGGATTCGTACATTCCTGGAGCACTGCTCTCGGATAATGCTGGCGACAGGATTAGTACCATTACTTGCGGTATCAAATTTTCAGATGTGGACGACGTTATTTTTGTTTTAACAACTGCTCATGCTTTCGAAGAAGATGATGAAAGTAGTGAGAGTGATGCCGAACATGAGGGGACTGTTCTTGGTATCTCATTGACGCTCAACGGAGATGAAGATGAAGATGAGGATGTCTACAGGTTTGGTGATATAGAGTATGACATGTCGGAGCTCACAGAGTATGATAGCATGGATGAGGAGGATCAAGCCCGCGAACAACAAAAAGATTCCTTACGACATGTACAAGGCCAGTCCGACGGCCTTCAGCAGACCTCCCAAGCCAAGGTTATTATTAGTCCCAATCGGGTCTGGGGTCGATCTCAAGAGCCAGAATGGGACAACGATTCCAACCTGGACTGGGCACTGATAGAGATTGAGAAGAGCGAGCAATGGGAGGCGAATGAAATCGAACTGGCAATGCATGATATCCCTGGCTTGGGCTATCAGAAACGAGATGTGAAGGTCATCACGTCTCAGGGCTCGCTCGATGGCACTATTTCTAACATACCCTCATTCATTGCCAATTCCAACAATCTTTATTCTCTATGCAAAGTTTGGAGCGTTTCTCTTGAAGATCCAAGTATGCATTTGCCGCCGTCTTTCTTGTATCGCTGCTAATTGCATGCGTGATACAGGTCGAATGTCTGTGGGAGACAGCGGAGCTCTTGTCATAGATTCTCTTACGGAAAAAGCATACGGATATGTCATTGGCATAAATTACTTTCAAGAGCTATACGTCGTTCCACTACAGTCAGTTTTAGATCAGATATATCAGATGTTGCCTATCTCCAATGGCACCCCGGAGATATTTATGGCCCTCGACTCACGCCCCGGACCACTACCTAAAGATTACAAACATGCCGGTTTCGGATTTGCTAGTCATTTAAATCAATACTGGCCAAGGACTGGAATGTATAATATTAAGTATGGGACAAAAAATTGTTCACTAGTTGTTGAACTAGCACTGACAAAGTTCTCAGCGGATCATTTTCTCAACCACAATGGCCTGAGGCAGAGTCCTTTGGCATCGCGAGGTAAGAAGACTTTATCAGCTATTATAGAGTAACGAATCACTAAGAATAACATATAATTCTTCAGCAGCGCAAGCGATTACGTTGATTGCCCGACCAGTCCTATGCTGAATTCTCCCAACAAAGATACACAGAATTCTCTGCATAGCTTTACTTCACGCCTAGAAAGGACTCAATCGCCTGCCACACAATATTCAACAATAAACAGCTTTCAAATATTGGACAGCATCATGGATGGGAAAATACACAATCGAAATTCCCCTAGCCCGTCATTTGAAGATCCTCCTCCTTCTACATACCATACCGCGAACGACGGGTCTAGCTCAGTACCAGCTAGCCCGAAATAAGACGATTTAGAATTATTTTTATTATTTGATTGCATCGTATGATGTTAGAAAACTAATAATTCTGTTATTGCCATTATTTGGCAACTCTTTTCTAGCCTAGTAGAATCTCCCTCCACGTCTCTTCGTCATGAGTAAATGCCGTTTTGAATACCTTTCCAAGAGCAACTCTTCTCCAAAGACCTTCCTGGGCATGATATTCAATAAGTAAAACAAAGTATATATCCCACTCCGACTCAACCCTCTCTTTGGGAATGTAGTATGTCCACTCAGGCATTTCCTCCGTTGTAAATGACTTGGCCTCTGAGATGGCAATGAACCGGCATTGGCGCGGCAAGGGTTCTTTTGCCAGCCATTCCGAATCAACCATAATGGAACCACAGCGGTCACCTCGTCGGTCAAGGATGTAGCATTGACTGAGAGGGCCTTGGCTAGCAATGCTTTGCGCGCCTGTTGGTGGTGGACTGCCATTGGTAAGCTTTTCTTTTTTCGTCTCAGTGGTGATATCAGTCTCTTTGATCGTAATGCGCAATTTGTTTGACCAAGTAAAGAATTGCAAAATGGGCAAATCTGGAAATTCCCTGTGATCTCCAGTCCGACATTTAGACTCAGCTGCCGGGACATGGAAAGGGTATTCCGGCAAGGTGAGCGCAAAGGTAGGCTTTGCTGGATTCTTGACGTGGGCTCTGGCCGAGTCCTCGAGTGGACGGCCAAAAGGATCAATAGTCGGGGGTTGTGGCACCATTACCACTATACCCCTATGGTCCCTGGCGCGGCGATCTTCGTAGTAGCGGTGGTGATCGTAAGCGGGCCTCAGAAACTCTGGAGGAGGGCGGGAATTCGGAATCCGATTAAGCAATGCTCTGTTTGTGCGACTTCTCGATTTTTGCTTTGCCGATGCCCATATTTCCGGATGCGAAGCCTCGCTGACTTCTCTGCTGCTCCTACTCATGCTCCTGCTCCTACTCCTGCTTCTGCTCCTACTTCTACTTCTGCTCCTATTCACAATTCTGACCATGGCTCTGTTTCTGGTGCTGCTGTCCCGACTCCGGCTCCGGCTGCGGCTCGGATTCCTGTCTCTGGCCCATCTGTAGCCATCATTGTCGCTGTTGTTGTTGTTGCTGTCTTTTCCACGATACCCTCTCCATCTTTCCTCGGTGCTTCGATCCTCTTTTGCCCAGGCGTTATCCCAAATGCGCTGTGGCGTTCCATAGCCATCACGAATATGCCAGTCAATCCAAGTATGATCCCTCAACCAGGTCCGTACGTCTGACAAGCATCCCTCAATCATTTGCCGGTTATATAGTACGCCCTCACTCTTCCAGCCACACCACGACCAGCTTGGAAACTTCATATTCTGATACTTTTCGTCTTTCGAAATGGGTTTCTCGAGCAGAGACGATTTGCCGACGGGTTGCCAAAGAAGAGCGAAATCAAAATGTGAGGTCGGCAGTCCGAACGTGAAAGGTGATCTTAGTGTCCCTTCTATGAGCTTGCACATTCCGTTGAACGCTGCAAGGATGTCAAATGGCTCATAAAGCTCTCTCTTGGTATACAAGCTGACACAGTTTGTGTAGAACCATAGGGCTCTCTGCCTCAGCTGCGTCAGTGTCTGTAGGGGCGCTCCAGTGAGATCCAGAGACCACCCCTGACCGGTTTTGTCGACAAAGATGTCTTCTGACATTCCAGTACTTCTGCACTGGAAATAGACTTGTCCCTTGGTGAATATGAGGCATCTTCTAGAGAGGAGACGCTCTTGAAATGTCCAAGCACGCCGGTTCCACTATTCCGTGTAAGTGACTGACAGTTTTGGCTGATCCGAGGGTGCTTACCACAGAGTCTTCAATGTTGGATTCTGGAGACTGATGTAAGACGAGATGGACGTCAGGGGCGACTTGTCCAATGTTCTGCTCGACAGAATGGTTCTTATCAATAGCCCTCAAGCCTACTTCAGCACTGGCGCCATCCGCGGCGCAAATGGTTAATGTAGAGTTGCCATAAACTGCAAATTGTGAGAATATGTCCCCGAAGATAGAACAGTGGAGTCGTACTTAGGTGCATTGTGCGGGAATTCAAGTTCCAGGAATGGCTGCTATCTTGAATTATGCAGAGAGAGTCAATCCAGATGTAACGGATGCCCAAGTTCTCAATCAACTCAATGCTCTGTTTGAGCGCCACAGGCAGTGCATCGATGGTTGCAGCCAAACCTCCAGACTTTAGACGGTCTTGTATGTTGCTCAGAGTCGTTCTATGATCTCGAATGTTACCCCATACATAGCTTACAGTAGCGTACGGTTGAAATGAGAGGTAATCTTTGTTGTTTGTGTATGGTAGCGGAACCAAGTTCTGGTTCTGGATGTCGATAACTCCAAAATATGACTGCTTAAGTGTCTCCGCAAAGGGATCCTCGATACCAAGCTTTCCAGTGCAACGTTCATCATGGTTGTTCTCGCATAGTCTAAGAAACTCTCTAATCAAGTTTCTCTTATTGACAACTGGTCCAATGCGCCGACCCAAGAACTGTGTCTCCTCATTCAGCAGAAGAGGGTAGTCCAAATTAGATTCGTCGTAGGAAGCAGGTGCAGCAAGCACGAGATATGCTTCATAAGCTTTGAGACGCTCTTGACTCCAACGAATTCTCAGCCGCCGTGTTCGTTTTCTGCTTGAGGGCTCGAGAGAATCGCGACCGTCCAGTTCCCACACCAGGCGGCAACTTGTGTTTCTTGCTTTGACCTCTGAGCGAACCTCTGGAGGGATAGCAGCGGCGATGATTTTGCAAAGTGAACACTCGGCGGCTCTCGCCTCGATTGTTTTTAAAGTGGCAAAGAAGGGACTTCCATTGCTTGGTCGCAAAGACTGTGATGATGAGGTGCTGCAACTGTTACCGCCGCCAATCTTGAACATGTCAACACTAAGTTCAAGCCTTTGGCACTGGTCGCATAATTGGTAGCTCATGGCGAAATAAAACGATACGAAACTTGAATTATGGTGATTAAGAGATATAACGAGCAGAAGAGTTATTATACGATATGTAAGTGACTGGAGGTAGCTGGAGGAGTTGAGATTAAATATGTGTACTTGCAATATGTCTACAAATAACAAATACTACTTCCGAGGCAACACAGCTTTGTGTGACTACAAATTACCTTCTGCATGTAGATAGAACATAATGAACAGCCCATGTATAATTGTACATGGTCAAGATGGAGTGGACAATCAGCCTAGCATTCAGCCCAGCGCAATTGAGGATGCTGCAGGATTCCATCTCAGCCTCAACTCTATTAGCAGTTTTAGCACTAACGTATCACTCTATACGCCTAACTGTCTGTACATCATGCAGCCTGACGTACCTACAGTGCAACCCTAAAAAATCGCCTGACATGGATATTATGGCGCACGAATATTTGACATTCAGTTTGATATGAACAGACGAGTACCTTTGCAGAAATGTCGTCATGCACTGCTAGATCGGATGTACAAGCATCAAATGGTAGCATCGAAACGGATAGTTGGGTAATCCACGCTATGGCAATACGTCTCCTCTAGATGAATAAAGTTGTCTTTTGCTAGACATCTGCTCGCTGCAACGCTAAGAAATTCACCCACAGCAGAGCTCCATCATCATGGAAGCCATCTCTACTCTGCTGCAAAAGAGCCTGGCTCACGATCCCAAGATCACCAAGTCTAGCTATTTTCTTCTTGTTGCGTTGCCAACATGATAAGCACCTCTTGATCCCAAGTCATGTCTACACACTTTCGAGCTCTCCGAGGACCATGGCGCCAACTTGCTCAAGCTCGGCCAGCTCGGCTGCCGTCGATGGCCTCTAACCAGCGACATCTGTCCACCACGCATGCTTTGAGGCTCGCACAGTCGCGCAGTGTTGCAGAGCTTCCAGAAAGGACGGTTCCCCGATATCTTCAGATTTCCAAGCCCGGATCGTCCTTGTTGTCGCTCAACTGGCCACGGCCACCCCGCAATCTGCTGCTGGTGCAGAAGCTCTACTCTCCCGAGGTGACCGAGTCTGTCGTCCAGTTTGCAAAGCATATCCACAGCGACTATCCCGAAGTCAACATTGTCATTGAAGCTCGCGTTGCCGTCCCGATCCAACAGGAGCTTGACTTCCCCATCTTTGTCGTCGACAACGGTACCAGCATTGCCGACAAGATCGATGCTATTGCGACCTTTGGCGGCGATGGCACCGTTTTGCGTGCCGCAAGCTTATTCAAGCTACATGGATCCGTTCCTCCAATCTTGTCCTTTAGTATGGGGACCTTGGGATTTCTAGGGGAATGGAATTTTGCAGAGCACAAGAAAGCGTGGAGGGAAATGTACATGAGCGGAAGCGACGTCAGTGCGGGGCGCAATGCAGCGGTGCCGAGAAGAAGAGATGATGGCATGGACACGAGCAGAACCGTTGGCGAGGGCTGGGAACGAGTCAAAGGCAAGAGTATGGGAATGAACAGAGCATCTCGAGTCTTGCTGCGGCATCGGATCAAGGCCGACATCTTTGACAGGGCCGGTAACAACATCAACCACCAAGTGTCCAATACGTTGGCGAGCCAGCCAAAGTCGGGGATTGCTTCTCCGAAAGAGATATCGCCTCCCCTGCGTGCCATCAATGAAATCTCAGTCCACCGTGGCTCACACCCGCACCTGGCCATCATTGACATCTACCAAAATGGCCATTTTCTGACCGAAACGACGGCCGACGGCATCCTCATCAGCACCCCTACTGGCTCAACAGCTTATAGTCTAAGCGCCGGAGGGCCTATTGTGCACCCATTGGTAAAGTCGCTGCTTATTACCCCCATCAGTCCTTGCAGTCTCAGCTTCCGATCCCTTGTGCTACCGTTGGACACAAAGGTGACACTCCGAATGAGCCCTAAGAACAGAGGCCGCGAGCTAGATCTCAGCATCGACGGCAGACGTTGTGCTGGTGTCTCACCTGGGTCGGAGATTCACGTTGAAGGCGAATTCGTTGGGCGAGCTGGGCCTGGCGAGGAGTGGCATGGCGGCGTCCCGTGTGTGATACGAACAGAGGATGATGATCCATGGGTTGGCGGCCTTAATGGACTCCTTAAGTTCAATCACCCCTTTGGCAGAGAGCCCCCCAATGAGGACTTTTCTGACTAGTGGTATAGGCCTAGAGCCTCGTAAAACTATATTGGATACTTCGAGATCCACGAAAGATACCCTATTCTACTGCTCGTTGAAGTAGTAGGTGTAGTATAACATGTTGTATCAATACCATTATGTAAAAATGGTGGTATTCGAAGGATCAAATCAGATATAATGGAAGACGCCGAGTGAACGGCTTTCTCATTAAAGAATCTCAACCACTATTTTAAAGTATTGTAATTTGTAAATATCGGTTTAGAAAAAATTAACCCAGTGAGGATATCAATTCGATCACGTTGGTTGATACTTTACGATTGAATGCATCTCCAATCCCATAAGAATGTCACCCAGCTAGCGCAAAAAAGCCGAGGTGAGATGGTTCAAGTTGACGTCAGCTATGACCCCATAGAAGCTCCAGCTGCCAGCTATGGGGAGCTACAGCGGGTGGTAGCGGGACTTTTGTAGGCTGCAGCGCTCCCACTGGCTGCAATTCTAGCGCTGCTGCACTGAGCTGCACATGACACCCCACACTATGGACGGTACCTTGCTTTATCACATTCCTCATGATGCATTGATCCTGTACTCTAACCTGCATCTTTGTGCTTCACCAGCCAGCCAGCCTTTTTCTTTTTCTTCCTCCTTTGTTCTCCCATTTCCAACGCTGAGCGTCTTGAGAGGCGCTGGCCAAGGGATGACGCATACGACCTAATTCCCATTATTCTTAACCCCTACGCCCTTCAACAACAACTCTGACATCGCCCAATTCCATCGCTTGCGCCGCTAGACCTCATCCGCTCGCCGAGCCGCAGCTCCTCGTGCTCGTCTCGCATCGTCCCATGATCGGGGCGCTGCTCTCCGGGTTACACCATTGTCATCTCTCGATCGCGAAATCGCCATGAAGTTCCTCAATCCGTTCAGCTTCAGTCCGGGGCCCGTGACCTTCTGGACCACGGTCATCTACCTTGCCGTCACCATACCGCTGATTTACGTCCACGAAGTGGTGCCGCCTGTTCCATCCGCCCACTCTCTCAAGCAAGGATTGAACCTGAGCGAAGCCTGGTTCGATCTGCAAACCATCACGAAACAGTACCATCCGTACAACAGTCGAGCAAATGCCGAAGTTCGCGAATACTTGATCAAGCGCTCCCAAAACATCTTGGATCGGAATGGCGTTCCTTACAAGACAGAGACAACTGGAGGAGTGATCTGGGACGACAAGTTTGTCCACCGAGGATACCTAGGAGTAGTTTTGTTGAGATTGCTAACAGGTATCACAGGTTCGAACAATCTGCTGTTAGAGATGCCCTTGACGCGCCGAGAGCCAAGCGAGCCCCGGGTGCCACAATCTTCGATGACCGCATTTCGAACGTGACTTGGACCGTCGACTCGCTGCTACAAAGCACCAAGGGCGGATCAAAGACATGGCAAGGCTATTATTTCGAGGGTGACAATTTTTATGTCTATATTCACGGCAAAGAAGACCCCGAGGGCGACTGGTGGGCTTCTCAGGTTGGTGCTGCAAAGTACAGCCAGTCCGGCGGTGTCCTCGTCAACTGCCATTTCGACTCGTAAGTCCATATGCCGATTTCCCCTTACTCAATTGATAATGAATCATCAGTATGCTTACTTTTGCAGTGTGTCAACCGGATATGGCGCCACTGACGACGGCGTGTCCTGCGTAAGCATGCTACAGTTGCTAAGCTATTTCACCACCGAGGGACACCAGCCGAAGCATGGTGTTGTGCTTCTCTTCAACAACGCCGAGGAAGACGGTCTCTTGGGAGCTCGTGCGTTTGGCTATAGCCCACTTCTCAAGTTTTGCCACACTTTTGTCAACTTGGAGGGAGCTGGAGCCGGAGGCCGTGCTATGCTTTTCAGAACCACGGATCTTGAAGCTGCCGAGGTCTACTCCAAGAGTCCTCATCCCTTTGGATCTGTTGTTGCGGCAAACGCGTTTGAACGAGGAGTCATCAAGAGCGGGACGGATTTTGAAGTATTCGCGCCCAACTTTGGACAGCGAGGCATGGACATTGCCTTTTATCATCCCCGCTCACGCTATCACACTGAAGATGACGATGCTCGTCACACTTCTGTTCGCAGCATTTGGCACATGCTGTCTGCTGCTCTGGCCTCTACAGAGAGATTCTCTGAGGTTACTGGGACAGTCTTCAGCGGTGATCGCCGGGACGGTGATAAAAACTTGGCTCAGACTGGCAAGCCCACCGAGGGTGTCTATTTTGATTGGTATGGCAGTGGATGGTCGGCGTTCCCGCTTAGAGGGTTGTTTGCGTGGTCGTTGACGCTGCTCATCGTGACGCCACTGGTCCTTGCCGTTGTCACGTTTTTGCTCATTCGTTCTGACAAATATTACTTTTGGGCAAAGGACATTCAGCTTGAGCACTCCGAGATACACGATGACCCTATTGCTCTCAGTGGATGGCGTGGCTTCCTTCGATATCCTTTGGCCCTCATTTTCGCCGTTGGTTTGACAATTGGTGCTGTCCTCCTCGTTGCTAAAGTCAACCCGCTCATCATCTACAGCAGCGGATATGCAGTGTGAGTTTCCTCCCGGTGCGTATTCATCCTGGTTGGTTGTTTAACTGACAAATTCCTAGCTGGGCTCAACTGTTATCTCTATTTTACTGCAGCTTCTGGCTCATCATGAGAGGCGCCAACTTTGTCAGACCAACTGCTCTCCATCGCGGGTTTGCCCTCATTTGGCTGTTTATCCTCTCTTGGTTTGTTCAAGTCATCGCCGCCCTAGCTGAGGATCGCATGCATATCGGTGGTATCTACTTTACAGCATTCTTCCACACGGCCATCTTTGTGTCGCTCTTCATCTCGCTGGTTGAGCAATTTGCACTTCCAGGAAAGCAAGAATTTGCCGACCAGTATCAAGACGACGCGGCTCCAGAACACACCAGGATTACCAGCTCCGATAACACCATCACTGGAAACGAAGACGATCAAGATGAGCAAGGATATGCAGCGGCAGAGAGTGCTACAGAGACGACGCCGCTTAGAGCTGGAGAACAAGGCTATGGATTGAGTGACCAACCGACATTCGCCAGCACTTACCGACGATCAGCTCAGACGTATGATCAACCTGCTCCCTCACCCCTACAGAGTTACCCTCCGTACGAACACGAACAGTCGTGGTCTGGACGGCTACCCACTTGGACTTGGATCATTCAGTTCCTCCTACTCGCCCCTATCCATGTCATTCTGGTGGGCAATCTGGGATTGGTTCAGACTTCCGCAATGGCGATGAACGGCGCCGATGGTGGTAGTCTCTTGCCGCCCATCATGGGGGTCGGGATTATGTCCATTTTGCTCCTGCTCCCTCTGACACCATTCATGCACCGCATTACTCACCACGTGCCGTTATTTCTCTTCGTCGTCTTTGTCGCCACATTCATCTACAATCTTGCTGCTTTCCCCTTTTCTAACAACGCTCGATACAAATTATACTTTCAAGAGGTCATCGATGTGGATGCTGGAACAAACGTGGCTTCTCTGTCGGGCATCCATGAATACGTTCACTCAGTCGTCTCCACTATCCCATCTGCTACTGGCCAAGAGGTTCAATGCAAAGCATCGACACGTTCAGGTCTTACTGCCTGCGAGTATGATGCGTCATCTCTCCCACCATATCTTGCTAATGGCACAGAGCTGAAAGACTTGATCACTGCAACGAGCTCAAAGTCACTTGGCGGCAAGACTGCAAATCTCAAGGTAGATGCTTTGGATACCAAGATGTGCATTTTGAGTCTCTCTCAGCCGATATTTGGATTTGAAGTCAAGGGTGCAGCCCCTGCAGACCGCCGATTTGGTACAATCCCACGCGATGGATTACGAACCATTACTCTCTTCCGACGAGAGTGGGAGGGGCCGTGGGACCTTACGCTGCAGCTGGCCACCGACGATGGCCGCGTGCTGCTGGGCGATGACGACTTGGAGGTGACCGTGAAGTGTGCCTACAGCGATATGAATGACGACAAGACAATACCAGTGCTGCGTGAGCTGTATCAGTACATGCCCAAGTGGGCAGTCATCAGCAAGACGGCGGTTGGTCTTGTTGAAGTCAGGAAGAAGTTTACTGTATCATGATGAAGATGAAGCGCATCAGTTGGTTTAGCAGCTATTGAACTTGTATGTATCATTATCATTATTGTTTGGCGACGTTGTGGATATCCAAGCATGACTGAATATTATGAATTATTTCGCCAATGATACTCGTGTGCTCGAAGATTTGTATGTACTCAAGTTGAAGCATGTAGTGATTTACTATTCAGGTATTTGAAGTGTCATATATTGCTGTCAAGTAATGGCACTCATAGTTTTAACTGCGGGCTGGTGAAAATGGGGAAGTATGTGGCGAATCATGTACGCCTTCAGAAACGACCGATGTCCAACCCTTTGTTGTGTTCTCGTTCTCGTGACCTACTTCATATCCTTTTCATTTGACAATGTCATCATGAGCACATGATCAATAGCCTTCATTCCAGATGTCTATACCCTATCAACTTCCACCTTATCCGGCTTCTTCATTTTCTTTGTTCCTTTCGGCGGCTATGTCTTCCTTTGTTCTTTCTTCCTGTGGTTCTCTCTTCGCCCCCTCCCCCGCCCCCCTTTACTTTCTGTCTATTTAAACCCCCTCGCCGACTCTCTCATCTTCATCTGTCTCATTCACTTTTCATCATCTCCATCACAGCTAAAAGCCTTCCTATTGCTTCTACAGTTAAGACTCCGTGAAAGCTTTCCCAAACATGTCAACTGGTGAGTCCTCTTCAGTCTAGTCAATGGCAGGTTCTAACGTTTACGTGGAAGACGATTATGATATGATGTCGCGTATGTCATCTTGCGGCACTACGGGCCCAGGAGTGCCTCCTAAGGATATGATTTATGATATCCTTCTTGGAGTTCCTAGCTTAGAAAAAATTGCCACGTCGGGCAATCCGGCCACAAGCGATCCAAATCCCGAAGAATGTCCCTATGCCAACAAATTTACCGAGATGTATACCGCCATGCCATCCCTTCGTTCTTTGGACGGTGCATTGTCTATTGGGCTGTCCAGACTCAAAGATCTGGTTAAAGAGGGCGACGATGCACCGCCCCCTGAATTTAGCCGTCGCATCTTACGTCTCGTACCCAAGGATATACAAACACTCCTTGCTGAAATCATGGCCTTCTCTGGGAGTCCACAGGAACACCATATTCAGAAACTTATTGAGCAGCAAAAGCTCGTTGCTGATGAGCTGAAGAAGAACTCGTCTTGGGCTGAGAGTTATAGAACACATGTCGACAATCATGGGACTATGTACATGTTAGAAAACGATATGATGAACGAACGTTTGGGGAAGTTGGAGCACGAATTCTTGATGGAAATACTCAAGGCACCCCGAAAACATTACGTTTGGAAAGAGGCAGCAGACCAAATATCTCTCCTGTCTCCTGGTGAACTACCTTTGGTACACGAGGTTCTTGATATCCTAACTAAGTGTCTCGAAACAACTAGACTGGACCAAGAACAACTCGACGGGTTTCAAAATGAGGACTGGGGGAAGATGATCTACCACCCGGTGATCTGGTTGCCACATACCATTTGCCGGATTCTCGGTGAAAATATTCAAGATGGTACGTCAGGAACTGAGAAGAAGTTGCGTCGCCTTGATGAAGAGATTTTCCAGACAAGCCGATTCTTGATCGATAAACTCTATGATAATAATACGATAGATCTCGACGAAAGTTACATACACAAGTTACTAAAGCATGTACCTCCATTTACCCTCCTCTTCCCAATGCTCTCGTTGCAGCAAGAGGATATCGAAGGCGAAATTGAATATCTCAAAAGCAAAGTCGAATATCTCCAGAATTTTGAGAATATAGATGGCAATTAGGATTGAAAGTCGGCATCTGGAAGAGTTCATCAGAGGCAACTATGCGGGCTTGGTTTAAACTATGATGGAGGTTTGAAGAAGTTTCAGCTGAGAAAAGAAGTAAAGGTTGTGTTAATGCTTGGATAATGGGGCTCATACTCTAAATATTTAGTTATGAATTTGAACTGGTGTGATTTTTTAGATGCTTTGAATTGAAGCCATTGCGTTTCCCGGTTTTTGCTACATTATTCATACAAGCATCCATCTTGGACCACTGCCGTTCGTTCAGATCAGTCAGATGAACTGATGAAGTTAATCAACCTCCCTCGAGATTGAGTCACAACATGCAATGCACATAAACCCCAAATGATTGAACACTATTGACTCTTATTCCATTCTATTTGGACTAATACTCTCAACTCGTAGGACTCCTCGCCGCATCAGGAATCTCTAGAAATTATTTACGCCGCTAGAAGCAAGGAGTTATCATTTACTTCATGTTGCGACCATGCCACGAGTCAGGCGACAACAATTCCCTTGATCTCATCATCCGATATGGTGTAGTGGCTAACATCGCTCGCTCTCAACTTCAGTTGAAGATCCGAGCAGCCCTGGGTTCGATTCCCAGTATCGGAGAATTATCTTTTTGCGCGACAGTCCTAAAACATTCCCATTCACTCGAAACTTCGTAAATGAACATATCTACTGCATTTATAGGCCAACTACTCGGGACGTTTTTTCCAAATACACCTGCCGCATACCGTGTGTGCTATCTAAAGACCTTGTAGATGGGAACTGCCACAATAGACTACAATTCCTAAAGTCTACAGCAGTAACATGGCATACGGACGAAACTCTTAGCCCTGCACGTCGTGAAATTATGGAGAAAGGGCCTAAAGAACTTTGGCAGAACGGCAAACACAGAAGCTCGGGCGAACCAATACTTCTCAGAAAGACTAAACGGATGATGAACTCTTCTCATTAGTGACCGTGAAGAAAGGGTTAATGGCGATGTAGTTAAATAAATGTCGGAGGAAATGGAACTCGAGTTTCGGATAGAATCCTGAGTACGGATAGTTTCTTTGCTTTTCCGGGCCCAAACTCATTGTTAGCGGATACTAGTGATCTTTCATTACTTCAAATCATCGTACTAGCGTCTTAGTATATCTGTGAAGTTTAATTCATCAGTTACTTAAAGATATCAATTACTTTTGGAATGATACAGTGATCAGTCATGATAAGCGCTAACCACTAACTTTGTGAGTCTACGAATGATGAATGATCTATCATGTCGAATGTACCCAGTTGTTCAATATTTATATATATATATCTGAGCCGTTTGAAGTAACAGAAAACAAGTCTGCAATATTGTTTAATTATTCTCAAACTAAATTGATTCTGATAAATCCTCAATCTTTGAACTTCTGAGTCTAAAACAATGTCTTCTGAAATCTCGCCATACAAATCGGCCGACGGCAGCACAGCTGGTCCCCAAGGTTTCCAAGTGGATCGGCAAATGGGATTCCTGCCGCCACAAATGCCATTACCAAGGCTCCCTGCTGAATGGGAGTCATGAGAGTCGACCTTGGATGCCGCAATTTCGCAACGTTTCAAGGCAGTTGAACATCTTGCAGCGTTGGATGGCCCACAAAAATTCGTCGAGGAAGAAAAGACTTCAGCATGGAGGAAGTTGGTCGACAAGGTATGAAAATCTACTGCTATGTAAAGTTGTGTTGTTCTAATTCCACGTTAGATGCCAGTATTGTCAATCGACAACATCAAAAGATGTGAAAGGGAGCTCAGAAGAGCACATCTTGTTCTTACCTTTATGGTTCAGTTTTACGCACATACTACTCCTCCAACGGAGTCCATTACTATTCCTCAGTCGCTTACTGTGCCTCTGCTTCGTGTCTCGCGCGAGCTGAACCATGCGCCTTTTGTTACTTATTCCGATCATGATCTTCACAACTGGTCTCTCAAAGATCCCCGCGGTCAAGATGCTATTCCAATGAGTGACAATATTCAGCCTCAGCTCACTTTATCGGGAACTACCGATGAGGCTGGAATGTATCTTGTCGGTCTACGTATGGAACTCAAAGGCGCTGGAGCACTTGAGTTACTGAGACTATCCACCGAAGAGATCGAAGCTGGCAATAATATCGATGTTGGTCGCATTACAACGTATCTTACGCAAACAACCAAAGTCATCGAAGACTTGAAAGGTATCCTGATGACTACCAAAAAAACTGGTTAGACCTGAGATATTCTTCAACTGCATTCGACCATGGCTTGTTGGGGCTGACGCCGACAAATGGGGTCGGAAATGGGTTTGGGAGGGTAAAGAGGAGCTTGAAAACTCGGAGCACATGCTAACAAAGGTTAGCAGTCCGACTGCTGGTCAAAGTCCCCTGATTCCTACTCTAGATGCATACTTGGGCATAGAGGAAGACGACAACAAACGATCGTTCCTGGATCGCGTACGAGTTTATATGGATCATCAACACGAAGAATACCTCCAGAGCCTTCGATTGAGAAAGAAGATCATTAGATCGTTCGTTCAAGGCATTGCAAAGGAACGGGGAACTAATGCGCCAGTCGTCGCAGTCCAAGCGATGAAGAGCCTTAGAGACGCACATCTGGTTATTGTGACGTTGTACATCATAATACCTTCAAAAAAGAAAGCGAAAATTTTCGAGGTGGTCAGATCCGAGGTGGTCAGTAGTAAGACTAGAGACTATTTGCATGAAGACGGTTCTAGGAGGAACAATGAGCACGCTGAGGAGGCAGCACCAATTGTTGATCAAGTGCCTGAGTTGGTGAAGATTCTGAAAGGATTTAGGGACCAGACCGGCCAAACTTGTGTAGAATAGTTACTGGATGGACTATACTCTGAGACTTCAATGCCTGAGGTCTAGGCGGGCTATTTTAGTGCTTTCAAGTTGCTAGAGAATGTTGTATAGAAGCGTGTAATAGGTGACAGTATTAGAGGCGACGTTTTCTCTCTTCAGTGATGCGAAATGATATTGTACCCGTAAGGTCCTCGGAAGCTCTCTCCAAAAGGTCACCATTGCTGACGACATTGAGAGGCATAAGACTTAAAAGGTTGAAGAGTTCTCTGAGAATTGTTTGAATAGAGAGAGAGATAAGAAAATGACAAGAGAACTGCGGCAAGTCGAGATAATATAGGTATCGATCAGGCAATGAATACGGGCTGTGAGAGGGGGGCCTTTTCTGCAGAAGACTTGGTGAATTCACATGTGATGCATGTGCGTGA
Organism: Trichoderma afroharzianum; assembly: GCA_037893235.1. Lineage (NCBI taxonomy): Eukaryota > Fungi > Ascomycota > Sordariomycetes > Hypocreales > Hypocreaceae > Trichoderma > Trichoderma afroharzianum. The sequence goes on along the minus strand of JBBLXW010000019.1, from coordinate 88,347 downwards.
TGCCGTCGATAAGAGATGTATTGGGAATTACGACAAATTTAACTCTTGACTAGCGACGGTGACTTTGATGACGACTGCATTTACACATATAGAGGATACCAGTTAATTGCGATGGGTTCAATTCAATTCAGTGCATCTACAAGCTTAGAGCCTCGGCATTGACCCACTGCGGGCTGTTATCAACGTTAGCTGCCGTCATTCATTCCAAAGCCTCAACTCTGTAAAGTCAATGCAAATCGCTCTTTACTCTCATCATAGTAAACTCCAATAGTTAACAATCTACAGGTCGCTGATAGAACTCATGCGAATACAAAGACTTTACTAATAATTCTCAACAACCACCAGCCAAAATGGCCCCCGCCATTTCACTCCTCGCCAAACCACGGCAAAGAGGCGTCCGTCCGTACCAGAGACACGGCCTCATCTATTTCATCTGCGGCAACCCGGGACTCGTCAATTACTATGCCGTCTTCCTAGATTGCTTGCGCGGGATGCTGGATGCAGAAGACGAAGGTTCCGGTGGCACCGCCTATGACATCTATGGGCGCAACTTGCTAGGCTTCAGTGATGATGAGCATGAGCCGTTCAGCGCCAGCAACGAACCCTGGGATCTCGACGGCCAAATTGACGGCATGTATCGCGATATTGCGTCCAAGACCGTCATTCCCGATGAAGCTGGCGCCGAGGGTCAAGAGGGAGAGGCAGCGCGGCCGTATGACTTTGTCGTCCTCATGGGCCACTCGGTAGGCGCGTACATTTCAGTCGAAATCTTCCATCGGCACATGCAGGATCCATCTCGAGCGCCGCATCTCAATCTCCGGCACGGCTTCTTGTTGTTTCCGACTCTCACCCACATTGCCAACTCGCCCAAGGGGAGGAATGTTGGTCTGCTAATGAGCATCCCCGGGTTAGAGAACAACGCCCAGCATCTGGCAAAATTCATCCTCAATTGTATTCCATATGCGTTTGTCTTGTGGATCATCAAAAATGTCTTGGGTTTCACGCCGCAGACAGCAGAGGTGACAGCCCGGTGGCTCAAGAGCCAAGGCGGCGTTTGGCAGGCGATTCATCTGGGTCTCTCAGAGATGCGCACCATTTGCGAGGAAAAGTGGGAGGAAGAGCTCTGGAAGACGACGGCCGAAGACAATGATATCAACAATTACAATTACTACCACGGTAAAAGCAAGAGTTCTGCGAATGGAGAGTCTGGGAACGGCACAGAGACACCTCAGCAACAGATTCCAAAGTTCTTTATCTTCTACGGCAAAAACGACCATTGGGTCGCAAACCATGTCCGGGATGCGTTTATCGAGAAGAGGAAGAGCGAGAAGGGACACACAAAGATACAGGTTGACGAGGGAGATATTCCGCATGCGTTTTGTGTCAAGGAGCGTGAGTTTTGTCCGTTGAGCTGTGCTTTTGAACATAAGAGATGCTAACTTGCGGGGATTTAGACACAAGCTGGGTGATTGCGAAAAGGGCGTACGAGTGGGTGAAGGAGATAGAAGACGGCCAACAAACATTATAGACATTGGATCTTCAGGCATATTGCGGTCCTCCGCGCTCCATATTTTAGGCAGCCTTTCCAAAGGAATCCTCTAAAGGTGACCACGTGCAATGGATTCGGCGCGGTTGGCCTGCGTACATGTAAATAAGGCTAAATACTACTCCGTACATCCCGCCTTTGATGCCTAACGACAGCCCAGTACTCTCTCCTACAACAAATTCAGAGGATTCTATCTTTAATCATCAACTTCATCACTATTACTCGACATATTTGAACAATGAGCGATGAGACAGGGCACCGAATAGGCACAACACGTGCGTCAGCACACTCTGCGAACATCAGTGGATCTAGTTTTGGGGACAACACCCGAATACAACAAGCATTCTTAAACATCTTCTTCAGAAACCGGAGAAATCCAAGTGAGTTTCGGAAATTTTTTCTTCTCATCATCCAAGCTAATAAAACGCAGCGGTGTCCCCCGAAAACACCCCGTCCCCTGCAGTGCAAGCTCAATTAGAAGAGAAAGAGAGAATAGGTAAGTTTACTAATCTTTAAGGGAAATCACAACTAACCTCACAAAGACTGTCGACGCTCTCTCAGCTTCCGCGATCTTGACGCCCGCCTGCAGAATATCTCACCAGTACAACAAGGCACTTGCGAATGGATTTTTCAAATGCCGGTGTTTCAGAACTGGTATGAGCATACTGAATGTGATAATGGATTGCTTTGGGTCAAAGGAAGCCCTGGTACTGGGAAGTCAACATTGATGAAGCATGTTTTACAATACTGCGAAACCAAAGGAAAATATGCTATCGCGGCATACTTCTTTAACGCTCGAGGGGCCGAACTTGAGCAAACACCTCTGGGTATGCTGCGCTCCTTACTATTTCAACTACTCCGGCATGAACCTCGTTTATATGACCAGCTTCTTCCAATTTATCGCCAAAAGCAGCAAGATCACAGCTCGGGGGACTGGGAGTGGCGTGAACAAGAGCTTAAAAGCTTTTTGCTGTCAGAGATACCAAAATGCCAGTCAGGACCGCTCCTTTTAATAATAGACGCGTTAGACGAGTGCAGTAAAGACGATATGCAGAACGTCGCGGAATTCCTCCAGCATTTGAGTAAGAATGCGACAGATGCTGGTCTTACGCTCAATATATGTCTCTCAAGCCGTCACTTCCCATCCATCCACTTCGCAGAGTATCAAGAACTGGTTTTAGAAAAGGAAGAAAAGCACGATGAAGATATTATCAAATACATCTCTTCTAACTTAACGAAAAAGGATAAAGAGATTGAAGAAGCAATCAGAAAGAAATCGTCTGGTATTTTTATGTGGGTTGTGCTCGTCATCTCGATGTTGAATAGAGCATATGAAGATGGCAAAATCGAGGTTATGAAACCAATGCTGGATAAAATACCCGCCAAATTGGAGGAAGTGTTTGTGATGCTGCTTGATGGGAACTATCCTGATAAGGATGAGACTATCTTGATTATGCAGTGCGTCTTGCTCGCAAAAAGACCATTGACACCAGAGGAAATATACTTTGCTATTATAGCCGGCACCAATAGTGAAGCATTAGGCATATGGGATCCATTGAAGATAACGCCTGATATTATTCGACGACGCATCATCAGTTCATCTAGGGGGCTTGTTGAAATACGCAATGGCGAAGTTGAAACTAGCGAAGGCGACGAGACAAGTGAAGACGAAGAGACAAGTGAAGACGAAGAGACAAGCGAAGACGAAGAGACAAGTGAAGAAGACGAGACAAGCGAAGGCGAAAAGGAAACAGTACAGTTTATTCATGGATCCGTCAACGATTTTCTAGTTCGTAACAACAGGTTACAAAAACTAGACCCAAGGCTTATACCAGATCCCATTGCCAGAAGCCATGATCGCATCAAGGACTGCTGCATGTCATACTTAATGATGGAATCGCTGGATCTACAAAACGTCAAAGGAATGAAATCTAGTTTTCCATTCCTGGAATACGCTTCTTGCTATCTGTTTGACCATGCCGAAGAAGCGACATCAGTGGGCCAAGCTGAGTTGCTACGGACTTTAGAGCACGACGCCGTTTTTAAGCGGGTAGAACGTTTTCATAACTATTTCGTGGATTACGGTCAAGGGAGCGCGCCTCTGAATTTATTGCAGATCCTGTCGGCCCTTGGTCTCCCTAGGCTAGTAGTGAGTCTTCTTGATAGGGGAGCTGATATCAATGCTGAAGGAGTACCTTGTGGGACTGCGCTAGAAGCGGCTATACAGTTTGAAAGAGAAGAGACTGTTAAAACGCTACTTGCCAAGGGGGCGAAAATCGATCCTCGTGGAATACGCTTTTACGAAACAACACTATCGGTGGCATTTAGGAAAGGCAACAAAGAAATATTAGCCATGTTGATCGACAGGGGAGCCACACTTGGTATCTTGGAAAGAATTATCGAAGGCAGTGTGCTTCATAACGCAGTAGAAACTGGTGATAAAAATATCGTGGCGATGGTGCTCGATAAGGGAGCAAAGATCAATGCCCTATGGCTTAAGGGTAACGCGCTCTCCACAGCAGCTCATCAAGAGTATCAAGATATTGTGTAAATGCTTCTTGAGAAGGGAGCGAAGATTAATTCTCAGGGACTTCTCGGCAGCCCGCTTGCATACGCAGCACTAGGTGAAAATATAGAGATTGTGAAGTTACTTCTTGAGAAAGGGGCAAAGGCTCATAGCCGAGGACTTTTGGGCAGCCCACTTTCATGCGCAGCACTAGGTGGAAATATAGAGATTGTGAAGTTGCTTCTTGAGAAAGGAGCAAATGTTCATAGTCGAGGACTTTGGGGCAGCCCGCTTGCATTCGCAGCATTCAAGGAACATGTGAAGACTGTGGTAGTACTTCTTGAGAAGGGAGCAAAAGTTAACGCCGGGAGAGGGCTTCTTGGTGGTGCACTGCATGCAGCGGTAATGAGCGGGAACAGAGAGGTTGTGGAAATTCTTCTTAAGAACGGGGCAAATGTCAATGCTCGGGGACTTATAGGCCTTACATACCTAGTCCTCAAGTATGATCTTTCAATAACGGAGATTCCAAAGATTCTACTTAAGAAGGTATTCAAGGTTAAGTCATGGTGGAAGCTTTATGGAACCGCACTTCAGGCAGCAGTCACCACAAAGCAGAGAGAAGAGATGATACAGCTGCTGCTCGATAACGGAGCAAAGATTTAATACTTAGGGGGCTGTATTCAACATACAGACCATTCAGACTCTCTGGATTAAATGGATTTCTTTAATGGCACAAACTCACTCAACCATTTACCCAGCTTTCCTAGCTTCACTCCATCAGCGGAGCCATCGTGTCAGCCGCTGGTGGGCAGTGAATGGCACTTTTGTCATGCCCCGCATTCAACTCCAAGCCACTGTCACTCGCAGGATCAAAATTCACGACAAGAAAACTTGAGCATCTCAAATCACCTGCTTGAGCCGAGCAAAATGGGAGACTTCCAACCAGAAACCGACCATGTGTAAGCCAGATATCCAAAGTCTCTGAGAGAGGCAATAGTCTAACTACATCTCAGCAACTCATCGGGGCCGATACCTGGCCTCCTCGACGCAACGCTTGACCAGCTCGTCGAGGGCCTAAAAGGTGGACACTTCACCAGTGTTGAGCTCACAAAAGTAGGTGAATGCAATTTCACTTTGCCAAAGGCCCTATTGCTCATCACCACAAGGCATACCTCGCTCGCATTGAGCAAGTGAACGAGACCGTTCACGCTGTCGTGGAAACAAACCCCGATGCGCTCGACATTGCCAAGAGCCTTGATGAGGAGAGAGCCTCTGGCTCTATTCGAGGGTAAACCCACCAAAATTATATGATTACCAAACTCGTGCTCACAAAGGATAGCCCGCTCCATGGAATTCCCGTCCTGATCAAGAACAATATTGCCACGCATGACAAAATGGACACGACAGGTTTGCCCTCCTAGCTATCACTGCACATAATTTTGACAGCTTCTCATGGTTTGGGTAGCTGGCTCGCAGCTTCTCATCGGCGCCACCGTTCCTCGAGATGCCTTTGTCGCACAGAAGCTCCGTGAGGCAGGAGCCGTGATTCTAGGTAAAACCAACATGTCGCAATGGGCCAACTACCGCGCTCGCGACTACAGCATCAATGGCTGGTCATCTCACGGAGGCCAGACACTCGCCCCATATCATACCAAGCAGAATCCCTCTGGAAGTTCCAGCGGTAGCGCGGTAGCTGCTGACCTGGGCCTCGCGTGGGCGGCGCTCGGAAGCGAGACGGACGGATCGATTGTCTGCCCAGCACAGAGGAGCGGCATTGTAGGATTCAAGCCTACCGTTGGACTGACATCTAGGGCTCTTGTTATTCCAATCTCGGAGCACCAGGATACCGTTGGGTCCATGGCGAGGACGGTCAAAGACGCAGCCTATCTACTACAGGCCATCGTGGGAGAAGATCCTCGCGACAAATACACGGCTGCAATCCCTCGCATACCAGACTACGTCGCCGCATGCAAAGACACACTACCAGGAGCTCGAATCGGCGTCCCCTGGAAAGCCATCGATCAAAGCTTAGAAAAAGACGCGCATCTCGCTTCAGAAGTCCAGGTCTTTAGAGAGACGCTCGCCATCCTAGAATCCGCCGGCGCAACCATCGTCGAAGCCAACTTCGATTCAGCGATAAAGGACATTCGCAACTCCGAAAAGATGATTATGAGGGCAGACTTTTACGCCAACGTCGCGTCCTACCTCGCTCAACTAACCTCGAACCCAAACAACATCCACACCCTCGCCGACATACGCGAGCAGACGCAGAAACACCCACTAGAGACATATCCGCAGCGTGACACGGGCATCTGGGACGACATCATCTTTGAGCAGGGGTGGGACAATACCGATCCGAGATTCCAGCCGGCTTACGAGCGTCTCCAGGAACTTGGTGGTCCAGGCGGTCTCCCAGGGGTCCTGGACAAGCATAATCTGACCGCGGTGGTGATGCCAACCAGCATGGCCCCGATGTGGGCCGCCGTGATAGGTGCCCCGGCGATTACGGTACCGATGGGCCATCACTCGGAGACGGAGCCGGTGCACGAGGACGGTGAGTTGGTGGAAACGGGCCCGGGGATTCCTTTTGGAGTCACCTTTATGGGAGACAAGTGGTCTGAGGAGACTCTGATTGGGCTGGCATATGGATATGAGGAGAGGACCAAGGTGCGAAGCCGGCCTGTGAAGAGGGTGGCTGAACCGACGGCCGAGATATGATTGGCATATAAAGAAAAGAAGTTATAGAATTAGCACCTAGATAGCGATTCATGCAGCTTCCTCTGTGGAGTTTCTCCCGCGATTTTAGAGGAGATGATCAACATGTTCGAATGATGTCCTGGCCTTTGACACTGCGGCATACGAAGCAAAACCTGACCTTCATCATCTATCACAGCATCGTTAAGGGGATCGGGAGCTATTTTTAGTGTAAAGGATGAGGTGTTCGGCTGTTAAATCACCTTGCTGTGGGCAATATAGAGTAGTGTGACGTTGATTTTGAATCCAGGGACCATCGTTTAAGTTCAATGGGTCGTTCCCAGGCCCATTGTTATAGAAACTGGGCCCATGTCTATCAACCTGGAGAACATGCGTTCTAAGCAATTGCTTATAACACTCGTTAATTGGCACCGCCTGTGGAACAGCGAGAGTAGTATGCAACCGGCTTTGTGGGCCCCCGCGACAATCCCGATGGACCACCACGCGGTGAGCCGACGGCGCGGGCCTACGGAGAGACGAGACCGGAGACGGGGGTTCCCTGTCGTGATGAAGGCCTTTTATTTTGACTTTTGGCCTTGAGCAGATAATCAAGATGCGAGGCCCGCAGCATGAGGAGGGTGACGATAGAAACGACAGCAGCACGATGTGAAACAGATGAAGTCATTGCATCAGCCCGTGATCATGGGAAGCTTTGTGGTTTCAAGCTTCATGGCTTGAAGCCTCTTTTCCGAGATCCCGCACGAGCCGAAGCAAAGCTGGAAAGACTTACATAGCCAATGAGAAGCTCGTGAAGGAACCTTTCCCCCCCCCCCCCCCCCCCCCCCCCCCCCCCCCCCCCCCCCCCCCCCCCCCCCCCCCCCCCCCCCCCCCCCCCCCCCCCCCCCCCCCCCCCCCCCCCCAATCCAGATTCAGCTGGGGCAAGTAAGACGTCAATCTGCCCAGTGATGGGTTCTGACGTCACTGTATCCCGATATTGCCTTGTTTTGGGTGTTCCCATGTGATGACTGGGAGTTTTTTTTTTTTTTCCTGTGAGTGTCATCGTGGAGACGATAATGGATAATGGGGGAACACAACGCCTTGCTTGCCCTACACACGCACAGCATCAGCATAACTGTAGATACTTGTGACCGGCCAATCCGAGACCCCCCCATCTTTGACAAAACAAACACCCCCCCGTAAATCGTCCAGTTCGCAGCAAGTACATACACATTGTGAAGGCGGCCCCTGCAGACAAGCGTCGTCGATCACCCTCCTGACACTGACATATGCCGTGCCAAGAATGTCCCCCTAAGAGCTGCAGCGTCCCACACACTCGGAGAAAAGAGAAATATAAGAGTTGATCAGAAGAGGGAATTAAAAAAAATTTAAAGGTGAGAAAATGCCTTGGCTGCCTAAGAATCCTGTCAGACGTTGAGGGTTTTCCGTGTATAATCCCCTCCCCTCCTTCATCCAAAGTGCCCGTAAATGGGCGACTTCGCCATCGTGATTGGCCGAGGGGCGATGTTTCGAGGATGCGCCGCGACGTCATTTGTTCGCCGAGGAGGGAGACAAATCCGGAATTGGCAATGGATCTATTGGATTGGCATGTTGAAGCTATTTGATTCTTGTCGCCTCTGCCGGTGATCCGTCCTGTGAGTTATTATTTTTGGCTTTTTGGGCTGGCTGTTGGCGTTGTACATACTCGTACGGGGGCTGCCTTGGGGGAACGTAATACATGTATCCAAGTGGTTGTGTCGATGTAAGTTAAAATCCAATGCTAATTAGTAGGCGTGGCGTTGTCTGTGGAATGCGCCTCGGTACTACCTAGACGCAGAACGGGCTAATAAGAGACAGTAGAAGGCAGAAAGAACAATTTTTTGCCGCTGGTGTAAAAGCTGGTGTAAAAGCTGGTGGTGAGGCGCCATGTCATGCCACTGGCCCGGTTGCCACAACGCAGGGAATTACCCAAAGTGTCTTAGCATTGCCATCATGGAGAATACACTTTTCGGCCTTTTTTTCTTCCTTGTCTTTCTTCTTCTTTTTTTTTCTTACGGTATTTCCCAGTTGAGTCAAAGTACTGCTCTACAGTTGTCACTTGTAGTTTGTCACTGTCGTTGTCACTGTCACACTCGCGCTCAAGTGACCTTATGCAGTTTTATGCACATTCGCCCCACTTAATGCATCAATGCACAAATCATGCACAAGCCGCGTCATAACCCGCCCCACTCCTCCATACCCACACAACAACTGGCAAGGTACGAGGTACGTACCACCGCGTACCTCGTATAACCTCGTCCAAGCAAAAATGCGCAACCAAACAAGCACAATAAATCGAAAGACAAAAAAAAAGAAAACTCTGCACCTCTTTAGCAATCCCTACCCATCTCACTGAACAAGCGCCAAATTGCGGCCTCGAAGCGTGCGAATTGGCCCATCCCAGCTCAACTTCATCACCTACATTCCCCAGACTTTTTCCTTCTTCTTTTTCTCCTCCCCTTCCCGCACCCTCCAAAATCCTATTTTAAGCACAAAAAGAAGGAAAAAAAGGCAAACTAGCCTCAGTCCGCCAAATACGAAGGAATGCCACCCTCCGTCGCAAGCCACAGGCTTTTTCTGGTGTTGGTGTTGGCGCCACTAACGCTGGTGCAGTGCAGCAGTACGTGATGCAAGGTGCGTATAAACGCCCTCCTGTGTGTGTGCGGTGCTTGGAGGGAATGATTTTGTTTGTCTTTGCTTGCGCAAGCAACCCCTACTGCATGACCTCCCCGGATTTTCAAAAGGTGATCTGTGATGGATGGATGGGGAGGGGATTGGGGGGGGTTGTATTACAGCATGTACGAGGACAGGAATTTGATAGATGACGAGATGCTGGCCGTATTACTCTTGCAAGTGCCCGAATTGGGTAACTCTCGAGGGAATCCAGAGAGTAAGAATACCTACTGTCTGTACATGTAAGCCGAGGTGGGATGATTCAGTTCTGTCTTTACATTACGTCGAGTCCAACAGCTGCTGTACTCGTACCGCATCCATCCTTTCTGTTGCTGTAACCCAACTTTGTCCCTCCAAATGCCGTCTTTAGCGCCCTGCAACGATGCAGCTCCAGGTCATGATCCATCGTCATCTGCAAAAGGTGGTGCTGGTGCTTGCCAACCACCGACCTGCAGCCAGCCATTATTCCCATCTGTCTCATCTTGCGCGTCCCTCTCCTCTCTCTCTCTTCGCTCTTCTTCTTGTTCCTCTTGCTCTTCTACCTCATCATCATCATCATCATCATCAACTACATACCAATGTACAAAATACAAACCCATCCTAGCTCAACAACATAGTGCCACGTCAAAACCCTATTCCCAACTCTCTTTCTTCTCTTCCCATCTCTTCGGTACCTCCTACATGCCAGCTTTCCATCTACGCGTATGTCTAACCACCCGGAGAAAAATACTGTATTCGTCCACCCCCAAAATACTCATCCATTGGTTCACTCAAAACGCCCAGCATCACTCTCCTCTCTCTCTCTCTCTCTGTGCCCATGTCTGCTTGTTTTTTTCCCCTTCCCTTCCCTTCCAGCTGCAGCAAAAGTCTTCTCCACCTTCCCAACTCCTCCCTAGGTACATCCCCACAAATAAAAAGGGAACCACCTACCTCTCACCCCCATCTAAAAAAATACAAGGGGAAGCAAGAAAAAAAAAAACCAAAACAAACATCCAATGTAAAAACATCTCCACCAAAGACAGAAAACAGCAAGGAAGACGAGCTTAAAAAAAAGCAGAATAAAAAACGTAAAACACAAAACGTACCATGTACCATGTACCATGTACTGTGTACTCTTAACAAGTACCTTAGTACCAATACGCCCCTCAGCCATGAAGCTCAAGCCAGCGGAGCCACCGGAACCCACGCCAGCTCCTTCTGTAACGTCCTCCCGTCGGCTTGTATGTACTTGTACGAGCACTGTACACTGTACTCCGGATTACCGCTAGAATAAGGCGCCGTAGTTGGTACTTCTAAGCTCGGAGGTACTTGGACTCCCAGACTCCGTACCTTAACTTGTACCTTCACCTGAATGGCATCCTCACTGGTACGCTTAGCCAGGACCAGGGCCATGATTCTCTTAGTCAAACGAGAACAAAAAAAACATGGCCGCACGACTTGGCCTGGAACTGCAACTCGCTCGCGGAAGCTCGGATACAGCGGGTCTCACAGCAGGTCTTGCTTGACTCCTTCAGTGGAAGTAGAGGTACCGAGGTTCAGTACATCTTGGTACAGTCTGAAGGTGTCTCCAGCGACAGCCCGCACTCTGCAGTAGCTGCAAGAGAGCGGTAAGCAGCCGGGCAGCTCCCATTCTGCTCAAAACATCCAATGCATATTCAAAGCCATTGATTTCTACAACACGTCAAATATTGTAATAATTTAATAGAAAATAGTCATACATATCACATTGCAAGTCACAATCAAAAACGCGCGAAAAGCTTGTTTGTAATCATAAAAAAAAAGGTCGTCCGAAGACATTAGCATTAAAGCCAGTAATCTGGTATATTTTGTGTATTACACTCCCTCGAAAGGGCGCACGATCCAAAGCCAACAAAAAGTCGTCTGGGGGTCCAGCTCATATGTTCATCACACCGTTATCCTTCCCGTCTCACCAAACCGTTCCAGTAATCCGGAGTCGTCCAAACATCGTCACCCTTCCCATCTCGTCGTCGTTCATTGTCAAACCCCTTACAGGGCAAAGGCGCAGAGAGCGGCGATGAAGGCAAGGCCGGGCAGGATGGTGGAAGCGCCGTTGGTAGGGGCGGTGGGAGCACCGGTGGTGGTCTTGTTGCCAGCGGGGGGAACGCCAGTGCCAGTGCCGACGGGAATGACGGGAGTGGTCTGGGCAGCAGAGGTGGTCTGGGCGGGAGCAGAGCTGGGGGGAGCGCTGGCGACAGAGGAAGACTGGGCAGCAGAAGAAGACTGGGCGGCAGAGGTGGTCTGCTGGGCGGGAGTGGTGTTGGCAGCAGAAGAAGAGCCAGAGCCGGATCCAGAGTTGGCGGCGCAGAGAGCCTGAGTGGCGGGGAGGACCTTGTCTGTAGGGAATTGGTTAGTATACAGACGAAGCTCATTTCATCCCAGATCGACCAGGGGAAACATACTGATGGCAACGTCGGTACCGCACTTCTCAACGACACAGCCGGTGGCAGCGCCCTGAACAGCGTTGAAGTCCTTGCAGATACAGGCGTAGTCGGTGGTGGAGCACTTGGTGTTGGCCGTGACGGCGGCGTCGAGGCAGGGCAGAGCGCAGGATGGGATATCAGCGCGGGTCTGAGCCTGGGCCAGAGCGGCGAGAGCAACAGCAACGAAAGCGGCCTTCATCTTGTCGGTATTAAGTGTTGTTGGGGGGGGTGTGTATTAAGTTGTTTTTTTGGAGTTTTTTGGTTTAGTGTTCAGACAACGAATGTAGCTGGACTGTGAAAGCGAGCGAGTGGATGGAGAAGAAGAAGAAAGGAGAAGAGAAAAAGACTTTGGAGATGGAGGGAAGCCTCTTTATGTATGTTGTGGACGACTCGAGCAGTCCTTCTTTCTCTTCTCCCGTCAACCAACATGGACATGGACATGGAACCTTGGCCTTGGCTTGAGCTTCCCTTGCCTTGCCTTAGTTGCTTAGCCTGAGTGCAAGCCGTGTGGCTCCTGGTCTCAGCTGGGGCCGCACGCCCCTCCCCTTCGATCGTCGGGCCGGGGGTGCAAAATGAAGGACAAGGCTAGCACAGCACGGCCTAGCAGGGCCGAAAGAGCGACAAGGGCCGGTCAAGGTTACTACCTAGTATGTTGATGCTGTGGATGGAGTTTGTTGGCTGCTGCAAAGTACAGCACAGATTGTACCGCGATGGACCGAGGCGCATTTCTAACCTGGAGGCCAACTTGAGTCGTGGCGGTGCGCTCGCCGCCGTGGCTCAAACGCTGCGTCTACCAGCGGTACAAGTACCTGGAGAGCCAGCTTGGACAAAACATACACACTACCTAGTACCTTAGTAGGTACTAACCTACAGAGGTACAGGTAGACACTACGGAGCGCGACTTCTTCTCTGGGCAGCCACGCAGAGCATGGAGAGCAAGAGGCTGGTGGAGTGGGTTGCTGTGCCACACGGGCCATTCATTACAGGGGCTTGCCAAGTGTCCGTGACTTGGACATTGGTGACAATTACCAATGACATCGAGTCACTTAAACTTGTCTTCTCCAGCAGCAGGCAGACGTTGTTACCTAGAAAGATTGGAGCGTGGCAAGCCAACCTCGTCCGGAAACAGGGGGGCTGGCTGGGATGGGCTGTGGCCTAACCTCATCTGCTACACACGGCCGAGCCGGGCAACCCAGCGATCGACGGCCTTGGCTTTTGTATGGGGGATGACTGCAGCTGGCTCGGACCCGCGCTGTAACAGGTACTGCTGGGTGTTATGATTGTTGCTTGTCGATGCCAGGTTACCGTTACTGCTGCAATACCTACTGCAGCATCAATTGTGCCGACTTTACGAGGCCAGTTTCAAGAGTTGGCCCAGGTGAGGTTACATACAACATGCCCCAGGAAAAACATGTGAATGCTCACTACTCACATCCAGCCGCGGATTGGGGCCTCACGCTTCCCCGTCAATGCAAAAAAGAACTTGAGGTCTCTCCAGCTATTCCTACTGTAATATACGAGCAACGGGGATGCCGCACGACGACCCGACGGGCCCAGTTTGCCCAGCATCGCTTCTCCCCATTGGCCTCGTGGCGGGAAATTGCCAGTTGATCAAATCGAAAGAGCTCCAGCAAGCTCCAGCTTCACCAGATCCAATTGTTCTTCTTCGTTGGCACGCATCACTGCCATTGGCCCAGCCCCCAAGAGTCCAGCTCCCTGCCTTTCGACCTTTGCAGTCCCAGATCTGGGGTTTTCATGTGCAACCGTGGTTGGCCAGCTGCAACTGCTGCGGTCGTCTTTTTGCCTCCGCATCGTGTGTGTGGTGTGTGGTGTGTGGTGCGTGTGTGTGGTGTGTGGTGTGTGGTGCGTGTGTGTGTGTGTGTGTGTGGGCGGTACTACTAGCAGTCACTGTTGCAAGAGCGCACGTAACCTTGCATTCGCGCTGTGGCTGGGGCTGCGACTCTATTTCACTGGCTATATCATTGATGGCATCACATTCAATGCGAACATTTTGTGACAATTGACCTCCCAGCGGCCAGTGCTGCCATTGTTTGTTGGACTGGTCGACATCAAGAGTCAGTCAGTCTCAACGCAGCTTCGTGAGAAAGACGAGGTGCACAAAAAAAGGACCATCCAACTTCGGTTTAGGTTCGGCCGAATTTGCTGGCCATTGATGACTTCAGGATACTCCCCCAGCCACCAACAGCTGCTACGGCGCTGTAATTCCTTCGTCCAAGGCGTCCCTTCAGTGGCCACAGCGCCCCTCGACGGCCTGTGGCAAACCGTTACAGCGACCACCAGGCCCTGTAAGCCCACCCAGCGGCCCCCACCACCCATGTACAGGGCAGGTACTAGTACGGAGTACCTTATGCGCAGAATGCGGATCTCAACCCTCTTGGCCGATCCAATTCATTCATCTTTTCGTCAGCATCATGTCACCACGACGTGCCGGAGATATGCTCGGCGGCGTCATTAAGGCTACCAGCACAATACCTGTCCCGGGCTATGCCGCCTTGAGTCACCCCAGCCTGCGCTTTGCTCGATTCTGCAGGCACACACGCCGGTCTTCAGCCTGTTTTGTCTCCCCAAAAGAACGCTACGAACTGGCGGGAAAACTGATGGCGGCGCGCCCTCCTGGAGAAAATTCAGCGATCGTCGGACCTCGCCAGCTCGCTCTGCCCATTCCATCCACAAGTCCGACTTTCCGCCAAGGTTCGAGAAGCTAGCTCACGCAAAGGGGAGGCTTCGAAACGAGGCGAACAATAGGCTTGACGGCTTGGAATGGGGTGGCGGCTCCACCAAGTGACGCTTGGCTCAGACACGGACTGACGGGAAATGGGCAAAAGAACTTTGTGACTGTGGTCTATGACAAAAGAGAAACGGGAAAGCAGAAACCGCCTGATGCAGGAACAGGATGCGAAAGTGCGCATGAGCTGAGCCCATCAGCAATAGTCTGCTAGCCCTGCTGCTGCTCCTTACCCACACCAGACTCGTCAACGGTTGGAAAAAAAAAGTTGGCCAGGCTCGCCGCCATTCCTCTTCCAAACCCACAGGCCGGCTCGCAAAGAATCAACTGTTCGCTTCGCCAAAAGCTCCTCGACACAAGTCCCCGGCCTATCCCATCCCCGGTCCTGGTCATGGTCAACCACGACCTCGCTAAGTCGAGTAGAGAGCGAATCGGGCTCGAAAAGTCCGGGGAACAGGGAGGGTCAGCGAGCGCTTGGGAAGACAGGAGACAGGGCCTGAATCGCTCTCCCATCCATCGTCTCCTCGACGCAATTTCCCCCGCAGCTTCACCCCCTGACGCCAGTTGCTTATCCCAGGCGCCTTGATCCGATGGGATCTCCATATGGTCCACGGCCCATCGGCTAGTTTGCTCTAGCCCTGGCTTTTTTGCAACTTGGCTACCAGCCAATCTCCAACATGTCAATAATATGCGGGCCAGCATGCAGCCAGCGCCAACCAAGTTTTTTTTTGTCCTTCTCGTTGCTTCTGCTCCCTCTGCCCCTGGTCTGGTCTGGTCTGGTCTGGTCCGCCATGCTTCGCTCCTCCTCCTCCTCCTCCTCCTCACACACTTTGCACACACTCCCCCCTCTCGTTCCACTAGCCCAGTTGGTACAGCTTCACCTCTCTCGAGCGCGCCGTGCCGAGGCCAATAGCGTGCGCATGTAAATCCCTTTTCACCATGTGATATTGGGCGCAGAGCAGGACGCGCTCTGCAGAGCATGCTGTAGCATCTGATCTTCAATGTTATTGACTTTCCGTTAATAGGGGCGGCACGAACGCCACCAATCTCTACGCCGTTTGGCGGTAGACTGTAAGGGATGGTCGGACACCGATCGCAATCTGATCAAAATTATGCTCTCCTACCGCGTGCATACCGACCCAGAACCAGAGATGATTTCATGCGGGCCCTGTCCAGCGGAGAGTCCACCAGTCCTCGGTACATACTGTACATTCAGGTAGTCAGATCTGGTGGTACGGAGTATCGTACAGCAACGGAGGACTTCCGTCGACGAGAATTGGCTCTCTCTTCCTTCTGGCGTGCCACGGAGCAAAGCCCCAGTCTGGCATGAGGCCATGACACAGGACCCGTGTGGGTAGTCGTGACTTGCTTGGATCCTTGCTATGCCATGCCATCCATCGAATTGGCGAGTGCCGCAGATCAGAAAAACAGCCGATGAGAGCTTGTTCTCACGTTTTGCTTCAGAGATGCCGCTGTGCCCAATGCCCCTCTCTCTCCTCCATCCTGCCGAGATGCTACTTCGTGTAATGCCTCCCTGTCCCGTCGAGTCTCAGTGTTGGTCAGAGTCAGGCCACCCGCGTGCAGCCGGAGTCGGGTAATGCTCCGAATCAGCCAACTGACTCTTGGACTCTAGATCCAGAGACGATTCAAGCTTGGAAGCTGCAGGGTTTGGATTGATTTTTTTTTTTTGTGGGCAAGTCCACGGCGCGGCATCATTTCCGGGGCCTGCCCAAGCAGTGACTGGACTGGTCTTACTCGTACATACAGTAGGTGGTATTGCTCTCTGCTCTCACCAACAGCAATCTTACTGGGTACGAGAAGCAAAAGTGCTTCGCGCTACACGTTGGGCTGGCGGCTTGAGCTTGTCCTCGTTTGGGTCCGTTCTCGCAGGATCTGCATTTCGAGCCGTGAGGGACGAAAGATGCGATGCTACTCTCCTCGTGGCAAATGATGCTCTTCATGTTACTATTCTTAACATACTTCTGCTACTAGCACAAGGACTTGATCGTCGAACTGCACTGCCGGCAACCATTACAGAGAAGCCATTTGACTCTCGGAGATTGAACATGCTTTACCTGATGCAGCCCGTTGCTGTCACGGTTTCAATTGGACGCTACAAAAATTGGCCCGAGAAGCCAATATCCTTGCCGGACTGGTGGACAAGGCACGGCCCCAGTGCTGCTTGTGGACGGGAAATTCAGTGTGGAGTGCACTAATAGTGCTGTGCCTCGTTTATAGTCTGTACGACTTGCACAAGGCCGACATTACCATGTGTTACATTCGGAGTACAGTGTTATACCTTGCAGGGGGATGACTTCTGAGACGACCGTCCATCTTGTGGCGTTTGACGAGAGCAGATGGGATCGGAAGCTTCAGCTGCACGGCTCAAACTCTATTCTCTCCTCTCTCTTTCTTTCTTCCTTCTCGAGGCGTCTACGCTGACTGTCAATCAACAAGGATCTCGATTCAGATCCCGTTCCTGAGCCGTTTTCCCCCGTACACTGTCCGTGCGAAGTCAAAGTTAACAATCTGCATACGAGCAACAAGAATGACTTTCAAGGTCGAAGCACCCGGACGGGCTCTACATGCAGCACGGTAGCGAAAAAAATACGAGTCAAAGCTCCTCCTTCCGAGCTGACTACGCCCTTTTTGCGACAAAGGCAAATGAAGAGTACGAGATGAACTTTTGCCTTGCCGGGGAGCGTTTATTCCTACGTGGAATCCATGCATTTAGCACGAGGCCGCGACCATCTAGATCTCTCTATTCCCATGGAAATCAGGGTCGTCTTAGGGGCTCAGTCCGGCGATGGACTGGTGTCCGTCGGCTGTGGCAACAGTCACAATATTTCCCCCCCTTACAGATGAATGGCGCTGATGAGTTGGTCGATCCCGTGTTCCCCTGGATGGGCGACACGGCTCGTCTTGCTGGACTCCATCATGCTGCAGGTGGCGGGCAAGCCACAGCTGAGATTATTTACATGGACGGCCGCTCCCATTGCTTCCCTTGGTTGCTTGTCCATCTGCACTTCCTTCACAGGATTCGCTGCGACAACCGGCACTACTGCCAGGCTCTGTTGTGCGTGTGATCTCAAGAACCGAGACAGCAGGTGTACGTATGTCTTGCAAAGAAGCCCCAACACTGCAGCTGTCTCACCGATGGCTTCCATGACATGTCCAGGCGGTACAATCGGAGCGGGAGTGTCACTTTTATCGCCTTATTACTCCGAGAACGCGGCAGGCTGTCTCAACATGCGAAACGCCTGGGCCCATAGACAGCGCCTCTGATTCGACTCCCTTGATGTCTCGGACCAAGCCCTTGGAGAGTTCACGAGGATGATCACGTATTATTGGTCTGCAGATCGATGTGCGAGTTCATCTAATGTATGAAATACTGCATCGATGGCTAATACGATGAGCCCTTACCGATGGACCGAAGATTTCATTTGCTCTCCCTTTTTCCCAGCCGTGTACTGAGGGCCGTACGTGTACGTAAGCACCATTGATGCAGCGCTGAAACGCTATAGCCACACGCCCCCTTGGTGAAATCCGAGGCTCTGGATGGGGATTAGGGGATGCAGTGTTCTATTTTTGTGGTGGCGATGCGAGAAGAGGCTGGGACGTGCGTCTGAGACATGACTTGAAGGATTTTGTTGGCGTTGGGAAGGTGAGTTGTACTCGTACGGCTATGCAGAGCACAGAGTATATTTGTGCTTTTGGCTAGTGTTCTTTTGCTTTTGGTGCGTGATGGTTTGATGATTTGATGATTTGATGGCCACGTAAGATGTATGCATGTGCTTCGTATATGTAGAGATGTTGTTTTGATATGGGCTTGATTGGGAGGACTTTGCAGTAAGTTGCTGGTGGCTGGGGGGAGCATCACGGGCCAGTAGAAGAGTGCCTTGAGGTGCATTAGTAGACTTCATGCGTCGCTTGTGACTGCTACTCGTGCTTTCTCTTGTATCATTTGAACGAGGATTGAATTCGAGAATTCTCGGGTTGGTAAGTTTCAGCATTGATCTCCATGTCTGCAGACATAGAACGTGGTATTTTATCTCCACGTTGATAGGTCAATCGACAAATTCGTTGCAGATAAGGTCATGTATTCAACGATGGAGTCGATGTATCTATTTACATATGTGTCCGAGATCCTTGAAGTTCCATCGAACCTCGACTCGTTCGTTGATAGTGAAAATGTTAGGAGTTCAAGAGATGCGTCAACGGGTGCTGCTGTGACAGAGTTGTTGACTTTACGCTTGAGACGCTTGAGAAGATGAAGGACTGAAGACCATTCAAATCGATAAAGTGACCCTATTTAAGAGAAGTTTGGGATATGTTGCTGAATATGGCGAGGGCTGGTTGCGAGGAAATTTTGAAGATGCGAACTACTAACATGAGCACGAAGACTTGGGAGGGAATCTGAGCACAAAGATCGGCGTGCTGAAGAGCTCAAAGATTATGTGTGCGTGTGAACAAAGAGCTAAAAAAAAAAAAAAAAAAAAAAAAAAAAAAAAAAAAAAAAAAAATTTATATGCAAGATAATTATGGGATAGCCCTAATTTGCGGATTCTTGTCTTCTTGAGGGCATATAGGGTAGAAGATGGGCAGAAGTCGCCCTACGGGAAGCTTTGGTGTATTTTTCGACTTTTTGGTGATTGCGGACTTTTTGATGACGGGCTTATTGGTGCGTCGCAATGAACTTGAATCGTTGAGAAGGTATTGACTGAATCTGGAATTTACCGAGATATTGATGAAATTTTAGTTCTCTTTAACTGCGTTGGAGGATTTACGTCGTTGAAGGGGGTTGCTGATGAGCATTGGCGCCATGCAGCTTCGTAACGATCACTCAAATACGTAGCAAACGTATCACATTTTAATAACTTCCTCACCTAGACTAATATTTGGCTTCAATTTCATCTACCAGATGTAGGTGGACTTCGTTGAAGGATTCCCATTATTGAAGGATGCTGACGCACAATCGTTTGGTGCGTTAGAGCTCATTCAGCTGCTCACCCAAACATGTAGCAAAAGCAAATGCATCACATGTAACTCCCGAATAGTTACCTTCAATTTTATCTATTGGATATGTTTGAACTACATTGAAGAATTCCAATCATTGGAGAATGCCGACGTGCAATCGTTTGGTACAGCATAGCTCCATTCAACTGCGCACTCAATGATGCTGCAAATGTATCATAATGGGTATCTAGCTAGTAATTATCTTCGATTTCATCTTATAGATGTATGTATATCTTAATGTCTGGACACATGTACATCTCTCAATTGCATCGGCATTGCTGAGGCTAAGCTGGGATAAATCGGCTCTTCCATCCATCCATATTACAGTCGAGGCTTTTTTGCGCCCGCTCGCTCAATACTAACCAGCGCTCATCCCAGCATATATCCAATATGCTAGTTGATTTAAGCGACAATTATATATTAACTTGCATTGCAGCCGCTGTGCTTCAAACTATTGCCAATTTGCGAGATCGCTAGACTTGATGTAGTTGATGGCGGGAGCCTGACTCGGGTGGCTTAAGATTGCTTGATCGATCTGATCGCTTATCTGACATTTCTAAAAAAGACTCGCTTCCGCATATATTTGGGTGCATCGGTCGGCAGACGTCCAATAAGCGGAAAGATCGCCATGAAATCGGTGAAATCCGCCCTACAGGGTCGTATTTGTGTGGGTTAAACCTGGGCCGGCCCAATCCCAACCCCGAACAAGAGACAATAGTGCTGTAATAGAGATCAAGTATGTTGCAATCCATATTTGGCGATTTGCTGTTAGGTGATGGCATAACAAAACGAGTTGCCGAGGCAGGTTTTCTTTCCACCCCCATAGAATTTCTCCAGCGGCGGTGAACGATTAGATGCATAAGTCTGCAGCAAGTCGCCCGTAAAACGATTGTATGTCTCGGTCTTGCATGCTGGATTCAGTCCAATCCGAGGCGATCCGGGGCCCGGAAAACAAGATCGAGATTGCATTATGCGCTGTATAGCAGTAAGCAAGTTAGTAGACGTATCTGTGTAACCACACCTCGGTGCGGAGTAACAGGCAGCGGTATTTAAAGAATGAAGCATAAAGTACGGATCATGGCGGAGGGCTTCCCCTCTTCTGCCCAAGGCTGGGATCGGTGTGAGCTTCTTTGCTTGTTGAGCACCCTTTGTGCTCCCATCTGAAGAAGAATGGCTCAACCGTTGGAGCTAGAAGCCCTTGGTGGTGCTCTCTTCCCTCCTGTGCCTTCATCATGGCAAGTTACGGTCGGTCTTTCGTTGCTTGCTGGCGTTGTCTCGCACCAAGCTGTCTTTCGGCCGGTTGAAATCGACACTCTCTTGTGGCGATTACTATTCATATATATCACAGCACTAGCTGCTATTGCTGGAGGATATATCCGAATCGGGGGCTATCAGATTGTGGAGGCCGTGCTACAGACCGCTTTGGTTGCAATAATATATATCGTTGGAGTTTTTACTAGCATCTTTGTGTATAGAGCATTCTTTCATCCTTTGCAAAAGTTTCCCGGCCCATTTTGGGCGAGAGTCTCTCGATTCTATGCAATGGGCCAGATGATTCAGAGCCGAAAAGGTTACGAAGATATACAAAAGCTCCATCAAAAATACGGAGATATTGTACGAGTTGGTGGGTAGCACGACATATCCCTACTGAAACAAAGTACCTATACTAAACAATGATTGAAAAGGTCCGCGCGAATTATCCATCAACCGTCCTTCAGCCATTCGTTCCCTTTACGGGGCCCACTCACAAACATCGAGGCCGCCGTGGTATTCGCAGACGTCGAGACATCCATCCAAGTCCTCGCTGATCAATACACGGGATTCGGCAGCACACAAGCTACGAAAGAAGATTTGGGAAAAGGCTCTGGGGTCTAGAGGTACGATGACGAAAGATCAATAATCATCTCCCATCTTACAAGCCGTTTGATAACTATACTGATATGCTGTGGAAAGCGTTGGATGTGTATGAGTCACGAGTGCAGTCCAAAGTTGAACTTTTACTGTTTAAAATCGAAGAGACAAATGGCATCCCGGTCGATATAACAAAATACTTTATGTATTTTAGCTTCGATGTCATGGCAGATGTTGGTAAGTGGTTGGTCTGATGTGGTCCATGTCTTGCAGCAAACTAAGAGAGTGCTCACAGGATTCTCCAAAAACTTTAATATGCTTAAGTCGACAAACATTCATCCTGCCATCAAGGGTGTCCACGATACTATGTGGTTTATCGGGTTGCTGACTACCATTCCGTGGATGCTGTACATGGTCGGCTCGACACCGGGATTGAATAGCCTAAGTCGTTTCTCTATTTGGTGCCATGAACAACTCAACGAGAAGCGACAGGTAAGTCCATTTCTTCATTCTTTCTTGATAGATTTGGTATACTGATAATGGTCACTGTCTGGTTTAGGTCCTTGCTAGCGAGAAGGAAAAGGAGCCACAGGACGTCATGTCATGGTTACTAAAGGCCATGGACAACAGAGATCCTACGGCACCGCCTTCAGAACGGGCCGTCCAAGAAGATTCTCGTCTTTTGATTATAGCTGGCAGGTATGTCATAATAGCTATAACTTAGCCTACAAGTACATAAGAGTGAGAAATACTGATGTTTTATAGTGACACAACTTCTGGGATATTGACAAGCGCGTAAGTCTTGTCTAAATAGTTTCCTCTGAATTTGGCTTGCCCCTTTCTTATGACTAACATTTGGATTTTTATCAGGTTCCATCTCTTGTTAACCAATCCCCACACCTACGAGCGCCTCCTAGCCGATATTCAGCAGCAGTTCCCAGGAGGTATCAACGACTGGACATATGAAAAGGCGAAGGCAATCCCGTATCTCGACTGGATCATTTACGAGTCGCTGCGATTGAGGCCCACAGCCGCAGCAGGAATGCCCCGAGACCTGCCTCCTCAAGGCATTATGCTCGACGGTGAATTCATCCCTGGCGGAACAATCGCCTCGGTTCCCCCTTATACGATACAGCGAGACCCGCGATATTGGGATGAACCGCTGGCTTTCCGGCCGGAGAGGTGGGAGAACTGCTCGACTGATAGTGTTCCTTGGATTGCGTTTAGCCGAGGGACGTGGTCGTGTCCTGGGAGGGGTCTTGCCATGATGGAGTGTAGGATGGTGCTTAGCCGCATCTTTTTGCAGTATGATGTTACGCTTCCTTTGGGGATGGGTGGAGATACGTTTGAGGAGGACACTATTGATAATGTGGCCATGGTGGCGCCTGCATTGTATCTCTCATTTACTCCTAGGTAGAGGTTACGATTTATGAATGAATGAATACACTATCTACTCTTCTTCCCACCTTTGGTATTTATGTAGCACTCGAGATTTGATGACACGTAACTTAAAGCTGGGGACCCGGGACAATTTTTCTACCTGAATGCCTTACATGTGCGATGTATCTAGCTTTATTTAAAGTGTATTGGCTCTTCAAACCGTCACACGAGTTGTCAGCCTTGTCATATATCAATCGCATTGCTATCGATGTAGGTTGTCATTAGCCAAAGGTTTAGCACCACTAAGAAGAAGGTGGACAATCGTCAAATCATCTTGACACTAAACGGTGTAAGAGAGTGTTGTCCGTTCAAATGAGTGCATTGAATCAAGTTTTGCACCCCTGCTGAGAAGTATTTAACTATTGCTGTCTAATTCTCCGTACGAGTTAAAAAATTGAACAGAGAAGTTGACATTATATGTCTTGTCTTTACGGAACGCGTTGCAGGGTTGCTGAAAGCGCGTTTGTATTGATACCCCACTGTGATGTAATCCCGGTCGACAACCATTTTAACTCACGAAACCCGGCCTTACACACACTTCAAACGCGTCTCAATTCATCCATAGTATCCATCATGTACTCCATAATACACAGGAACACAATGGCCGGCAACACAGAACTCATCAATAGCCTCACGGTTGAGCAAGCCCGTGGAATTCTCATTTACCTGTCTCAAAATCATTCGGTTGCCAAAAAAGTGAGCAAATTCGCAAGAGAAATGAATGCTCGCATGAAGGCAGTATGCGTACAGTGCAGCGCAACATTCGATCCAAGTGACACCGCTAAGAATTGCTTCTACCATAATGGTATGTCGGCGTCGTTAGTTTCTAACGCACCTCCTTTAGCAGTCCTGTTAACTAATCCCTCACAGGCGAGCTTGAACCCGACTATGACGGTGACTTTTGGGCCGACCATGATGAGAATTGTCATGGAACCATTGACACTGATGAGATGCGTGACGAATTTCCAGAAGGGTTTATATGGAATTGTTGCGATAAAGGCGGAGATGAAATAGGCTGTCGGTGGGGCAGACATCAATCAGACCCAAACAAGGTGGAAGACGGGGAAGATGCTGATCTATACGATGATGGTTGGGATGATGACGACGACGACGACCTTGATGATGAGGATGAAGACGACGAAGAAGGACATGAAGTTTCAGAGCACAAAGAAGAAGGTGACGATAAAGATCACGGGACTAAAAGAAGTAACGGAGATGAGAACCAAAATTCTGGGCCCAATAAAAGGCAGAAGCTCTAGATGCAATTGTTTCCTTTGCTCCAGCATTGTATTACTAGACTGCGCTTTGCTATCTGGTGGTAAAACGGCCAAGTGCCGCGCACTTTGAGTTTTGCACAAGAGACTCAATATACATGTATTCAATCTAAAACTAACCAACATACTCGTTTCACTCTAATCTGACAATACCATTCTGTGCCAAGTAATAGCACACGTGCAGTCTCAGTGCTTCAGCCCCTTCACCATTTCTTCCGACACCTTCTGGGCAATCATAAAGGTAGGCAAGGCTGGAAACCACCCTGGAACCTTGGGAAACGAGCTTGCATCAACGACTCGAAGCCCATCAACTCCTCGCACACGAAGCTTGTTGTCTAGAACAGCATTGACATCACCATCGGGACCCATGCGGCACGTACAAGTTGGATGGTGGCCAAAGGTTTGTCCCTCCAGCCAAGTTGCATCAACATCAGGATCAGAGCAGCTACCATCGGCGTTTAATCCGGATGGGCATGCGGGTTCAACAACTTCGGCGCCGCTGCGTACAAAGTTGCGACGGATGCGGTTCATTGTCTCCCTCATGGCACTCTGATCAACTTTATCTCCGTCGCTGGCAAAGAGATTGAAGTTGATCTCGGGTCGGTCGCGCGGATCCTTAGTAAGGAGACGGACATATCCGGCGGTATTTTGTGGATTGCCTTTGACCATGCCGACACCCCATGTGCCTGGGGGATCTGTTGGCAGATTCTCATTCGTCTGGTTACTTGGCCAGAATCCACGGAAAGGAACGCCGGCTTGCAGCAACCAGATGTCGTTGTCTCCGTCGAGAGAAGCATTTGTCTTGAGTAGAGGGTAGCCGAGAACTAATGAAGCGTTGATGTATGCTGCGCCTTGTGCGACAATTGGCAATTCCTCATTGTCCATCAAGTTCTGACCCACACCAGGGCTGTCAACTACAACGTCTATTCCGAGTGACTCTAGGTGGTCCTTTGGCCCAACGCCGCTAAGCATGAGAATCTGCGGTGAGTTGAAGGCGCCACCGGAAACGATAACCTCGCGACGAGCTGTTGCATTGCGTAGTACGCCAGAATCATCATCGTTATGGCGAATATCACCACGGTAGAGTGCTTTGCCCTGCAGGTACTCCACACCTACCGCTCGTGGTTTACCATGCTTGGGTCTGTCAAAGAGAACGCGAGTTGCAAGAGAGTTGAGTGAGATGGTCAGCGGATGGTGTGACGCCGCGGTTTCTTGTACTAGATAGCGAGAGCTATACCGGGTACCGTTGGCGTATGTATGTAGGGCGAGGCCGTAAATTGCTTCTTGAGTATCACGACGGGGATCAAGCACATTGGGGTCTCTTCTCACTAGGTCGGTGAGCGGTTGTTTCTCGCCAATATCCTCAGCAAGAGCCTTCATGTAGGGATTTGTCACTGGCTGGGGCTTGCCCACACGGTTAGGCATGGACGCTTGGAAGTAGCCTTTGAAGCCATGGCCGGGAGTTTTCGGGCTTAGGTAATTGTTGTGCTCAATTTTCTCAAATATTGAGCGGAAGTTCTTGGAACTGGATGGATAAGACACATTCAATAATTAGTAAAAGAGTAGAAAGAAGGGAAAAGGAAAAGGAAAAGGGGTTGGGAGGCTAGGGGGCCCAATGTATGGACTTACCTCCAACTGTCGTCACCCAGAAGCTCTGCATAGCTATCCCAAAGCTTGTCCGGAGGGAGATGTACGTTTAACCCATTGATCATGGATGATCCACCGAGCGTGGCACCCCGAGGATAATAAATACCAAGAAGCTCAGAGCCCTCGGGCGGGTCTGTCTTTCCAACCCAATAACGACCCTCGGGTGTCATCCAGGTCAGATGGTTGAACTCCAAGTTGCGCGGATCACCTTCTGGATAATGCTTGCAGAAGAAATCCCAAGTTAGCCCAAGGGGATACCCACTTCCAACGATTGGCACGTCAGCTCCCTGGTAAGTGCTATCGTCGCCGGCTTCAAGTAGAAGCACAGAGTATCCTCCTAGGGCTAAATTGGAAGCCATTGTACCACCTCCAGGACCACTACCTATGACAATGTAGTCGTATTCATTTGTTTTGTCATGGTGGTTTGCCGTAGAAGATGCAGGTGCAGCAGCAACGAAAGAATTGAAGAATAATAAAAGCTGGGACAAGTTCCCAAAACGTTGAGAGGAAACCATCATTACTTTCAGTTACTTATCAAAGACTAAATGATTAAGTCTCTTGAAGAGGAGAGGCAACTTTCAGATTATTGTGATACTTAACACCTTCTAACCGACGTTTATATAGACTCACTTCATTGATACCAAGCTGCAGATCTTCGGCTTACTAAATTATGCTTATAATCCGTGGTAGTTCCTTTTTCCGCCAGTGACTGAATTTCCCGCATATTTTCGTTAAAGGGCTTACAAATAAAATAGTTGTCAACTACATGTAAGATATGAAACAAGCATCGTACAGATTCTTCACGAAGCATTCACCGGCCGATCCGGAACGCTTGCCTAATTTAGCACATTTACCAAAATCCCGAACCCTGCTTCCTTACATCCAAGCTTGCTCAAAGTCTCATCAATGGAAACTACGGAAGCCAAAGAGGCCATGTACATGCCAGTCGGCCAAAATCGTATCTCCGCATCGAGATGGAGAAAGCTGATGCCTCATGCGGATTGGACAACTGTTCAGTTATTACACGTAATCTCCCAACACCCGCTAAGATTTATAATCTGCTGGTGTATCGCAACTAGAAGTTTCACAATGCCGTTGATTTCTTCAAGGTACTCTGATAATATATTACTCGATACTTAGGGACAAGGTTTGAGCTGGAGAATTGGTCCTCTTCTGGTCGAGGACCTGGTATCATACCATCAGATCACTGGCACAGGAGTCAAAAATGCTCTAATAATGCAGTTGAAGATGGTGTTTAATAAGATCTTTTTGCAGTGTGAAATTAAGCTTCGGATATGTAAGGATATGATTGGGGGAGACACTGGTAACTATGTGTTGGTAGTAGCGCTTATATTATATATATTTCATACGTACTCCTAAACAACTCCATAATCTGTATTTCTTCTTTAGGCGCTCTCTATGGTTATAAAGTTTAAATTAATTCTCCACTAGAAATATTAGGAGTGGTCATTTGGCTGATATGAGAAAGTCACTCGCAGTTGAACCCTATATACAGCCCTATAGCTTCTAAAATTATTTGGTATACAAAAGGAACTATTAGCTTAATAGTATGGGAGTTTGTTGTAAGATAATGTAATTTTCCTCCAAGCATCTAGGCAGACAATATCTACGCCCTTTCCAGTGTACCATCACCAAAGGTTTTCGCGCTGGAAAGCTTACTCTCCATAAGAAACTGCACTGGTTTTAAGTTCAGTTTGCCGATATAGAGCACTCGGCGCTGGTCGACATAAAATAATGCTTGCTCTTCCTCGTGCAGTAATTTGATGTTAGCGCCCATATCGACCAGGAGCCGAATGAGTTTAGCATTCTCAGACTCGATGGCATAAGAGAGTGGCGTGCGTTTGAGTAAATCGATCGAGTCGATTTCAGCTTTGTTTTTGAGAAGGAGCCAGACGATTTTCGTGTATCCATATTTGGCTGCACATTGAAGCGGCGTGCGTTTGTTTAAATCTCTCGGGTTGATATCAGCATCGTTGTCCAGAAGGAGCTGGACAACTTCAATATGTTCAGATTTGGCTGCACAGTGAAGAGGTGTGTTTTGGTCCATATCCACCGAGTTGATGTCAGCGCCCTTGTTGAGAAGAACCCGGGCTATACTAAGGTCTCCAGATCTAGCCGCAAGATGAAGGGCTGTATTTTTCTTTGAATCCACCGAGTTAACTTCAGTATTGTTGTTAAGAATGAGCTGCACGATTTCAGGATCTCCAGAGAATACTGCACAATGAAGCGGCGTACGCCCATCTTGATCTTTCACTTGAATATTAGCTCCCTGATCCAGGAAAATTCGAATCATATCCGAGTGTCCTTTTTCCAAAGCCAAGAGCAGCGGTGTCTGGTTATCATTCTCTCTTGAATCAATATTGAAACCTGAGTCAAGGAATAACTGAACAACTTGTAAATCGCCCATTTTCACAGCGGAGAAGAATAGTTGGGTCGACATCTTATCCGCTGATATGGGAGTCGCTCCATGCTTGAGCAGTACTTCGACAATGGCCTCTCGTCCGTAAAACATGGCATAAAATAGCGGCGTGCCTCCAATATTATCTATTATGTCGAGTCTTGCCCCAGCCTTGAGGAGTGTCTCAACTACAGTCACATTTCCGTTCCAAATAGCATGCAACAGTGGCGTGCGACCAGAGGCATCGACGGAATTGATCTCAGAAGTATTACCAAACAGTCGCAAGGTGAGTGTTCTGCGCCAGCCGCGACGACCTCGGGCTAATAACTTGACAACATCATCAAAGCCGTTTCCAGCAGCCCAGGAAAGAGCCGATCGGTTATACGTCTGATCTTGAATATTTAATTCAATATCATTGACCATGGTAGAGAGTATCATCTCTACCACTGCATCAAGCCCAAAATATGACACAACCATGAGGCTTGTGAATCTTTCAGGAAAAGTCGTATTTGATTTCTTTTTCCAAAATGCCCAAAGCCATTTCTTGCAACTCCTTGAATTGACATCACATATCCTTAATATCGACTGCGCCATGGGCTCGGTTATCTCGATATGCGATGCTCGAAGATGTGCGGCCCAATAACTGGCGGCATAGTCGAAAAGAATGTAATTGTTTGTAGACTTGGACTCATCGCCCTCTGAATCATAGGCACTCAAGAGGAGAAGATAAGAAATGCAGATCTCCGCCAATATTTTGTGGGACTCGTGCGGCAACAGAATATGCTTCCACTTAAAGTCCGGGTTGATGTAATCTGTTGTGAGCAGCGTGGCATCTCGAACCAAGAATTCCTTCGCAGTCTGGTGAAGAAGATATACCCTTGAGTGAATAACTGTTACAAAAAGTCCGCAAGTATCTCGTATATTTTCTCTCAAACGATCTTCACGTTTGATGCCGATATCATCACAAGACCGATGGTGGCTCCGGATAGACAGAGCAAATCCAAGTTCTCCTAACGATAGAGCTCTTTCAGCTGCTACAACGATATGCAAAATCCTTAAAGCTTCTTTCGGATCATAGCTTTTGGAAAGTATCCTGTCATAAGCTTCATCGACTGTCTTTGGAATACTGGTGGTAGCCTCAAGTATCCCGGCTTTATCAATGTTTATATCGCTCTCGACAAGATCCAGAATGAGGTAGACCCAGAGGTAAGTCCTATTAGGTATTCGTATAAGCCGCTCCAACAATGTATGCCGTTCGTTTGGGTTCAGTTTCAATCGTTCGCCAATATCCTCTACCCTAGCCTTGATATATATATCGATCTCTGCAGAGATTTTTTTCATTTCTTCATCACTCTCTCCGCTAAGATGAATAGTAGGCATCCCAGGGATCTGCAACGCTTGGAAGCCCTGCCGAATGTTACCGAACGGTCTGCTTGTTACGAGAAACTTCAAATTGAGGTTCCAGCGCTTCTCAGGGCCATATAACTTGCACAATTCCTTAGCAAGCCGAGACCGCCCATGATCCTCGCACTCATCAATTGCGTCGAGAATGCAAATGATTTCCCCAGCTTGTACATCTTGGGCTGCGGTGAGAAGAATATGCCACAGATCGCTGAATGAATTGAGGAACCGCTCACCGCCAGCTTCAATTTGATTGACGATGACTTCAGTGAGCAAATCAGGATTCTGCTGAAAAAGCTGGTATATGATGCAGCAGAGAGCACTGATAATGCTCTTCTGATCCTCGAAATCATCTTTAAAGAAAAAATAACACACCGTCGTCCTTGGCGTCGTTAAAATGATACTGTCAACTAAGTATTTCACCAGGACTGACTTGCCACATCCTGGGTCAGCAGAGACCCAAAGCAGTCTCGAAAAGGTGCTATCTCTCCAATCTTGGAAGAGATGGTGCTGAATGAACCATTCGCATGTTCCAAATACTCTGTCTGGATTTCGTTCTTTGCGATCTCGGTAGGGCGAGGTGTTGAACTTTTTCATTATCTCCAACTCTCTCGTTTCAAATTGCCTTGTCTTTAGATACTCGGTAGAGTTATCTCGTGAATGCAGAGGCAAGCTTGCTGGTAAGGAAATGGTTACCGCCGATCTATGAATGATCGGGGTCGGATTTGAAGAGTAATACTCGCCTAGGTGCCAATGTTCTAAAAAGGCTTTGGCAGCCGCCCCCGCCGTGGCAGCTGCATAAGCTTGCCATGTTTTGTTCTTGTGACTGTCCGCATAGTCACACACACCTTTGATGACTAGAACGGCAGGAAATGTCTCCCATACTCCGGCGCCCTCCATTTCGAAAGCGATCACTTTGTCGCGGGCAGCAATACTATCTCGGTCTTTTCCAGATCTCATGACGGTATCTCCTGAGGCTATAAGTCCAAAATGAACATCAGGATGAGATTCGTTTGATATGTCTACTATTCGAAAGCGAGGTCTTGGATCCAGTTTTCTGCATCCAAGCTCCTCACAATTTGCTTCTATGGCCGAACGACATAAACCTTCTCCATCGCCGTTGAAGCATATCGCGCATTCTGACGGCGGACGGTGCCTGTGGAGGTAATTCGACTTGAACAATCGGTCGTTCATCAACCCCGGATATTGTATCGTGAGATCAGATCTCTGACGCAAGAATCGAAGATGTTCCAGCAGTTTTTTCTGTAACTCGTAGCGACCTTGACTTGTTTGTAGCTTAGCTAGAATCGCGCGAACTTCGGGCCCTGGCCTCGGCAGGTTTTCTCCAGGTGTATCCTTTCGCACAAATGTGTTAGGCAATCGCCTTCCGAGATCGTACTGAACCAGCCCTTCACTGATGACAACATCGCCAAGAAGAACTTCACCAGATGGCCCAAAAGGCGTACCACCGCAGATTCCAACGACCAGAGCAAGCTGAACACCGCGAAAACTGGCGCGAAGATTGGCGCCGGCAACTGCGGCGGCAACCTTCCCCATGCTGGGCATATGCACAAGAACAACATTATGAAGTCCAAGCACACCCAACGAGTATGCATTTGTGTCTCCTTTATCTTTTCCGTACTTTCCAGCGTCCCATTGAGCATCAAATACTCCTTGGAGGACGCTCGCCTCCAGCGGCAAGGCACAGAGAATGGCGATGTTGAACTCATGCCGACTGCTCGGCGGCGTGCGATAATCTGGCATTGGCCGAGGCTGTCAATAACATTCGATTTCATATGATGGAAAGCAACAAATTGTCGATGAGTCGCGTTCGAATCGTTGAGGTTTATTTAAGTATCAATGAAGCGGTAAAGACGAGGCTCTGGGACAACACAGCCTGAATTGGCCCTCGCCCAATGAGGAGCAGGCCGACGTGACTTGCAAATACTCTGAAGTACCCCGACGTGATAAGCCGCATCTGTCCAATAACCGCTTATTTCAGGCAGCCTCAGTCAATTTGCAATTTGCAACTCGCGCGCGTTCATTGGAGTATTCGTTGGTCAGCTTGTGAGGCAGGGCAAAGCGATGTATTACTCCGTATAAGCCACCATTTATTCTCAACAACCCAGCATACATAATGAGATTGTATTGCAATTTTCTTTAGGCACTTAGAGCATCATGCTATGATAATTAGTCTAATAACGCCTAAGGCGAATAGCAATAGCTCTTTCGCAGGTCAATCACTTGGATATATAGAGGCAAGAGAACTATTAAACTGTCTACATATAGGTAATCAGTCCGTCGTTATGCAGTTTCATAAATCTCTGTAGCTTCGGCGCAGATTGATAACGCTTGCTTAGAGAGTTCCCCATAGTCTACTACATACTTCTTATTAATCATCCCAGCCTTCAATTCAGCAATGATGTTATCGCGAAGATTTTTCTCAATCTGACGCATAGAAATGATTGCTTTAAGTTTCCCTCTTATCAGCATGCAGCGCACAATTTTGTAGCACAATATGGCACACTAACCATTGGGCAGACGATCCAGAGGGATATCTGTCCTGGCAGTTAAACCGTTCAACTTGACTATTATATCAGAAATCGTCTTCTCTAAGTTTTTAGCGCCGTCGCCAGACTTGGAGCGGCTTGCGGTGAAGGCTGAAAAGAAGGACCCTCTCGATCGGGAGGTTTCTTGGAGAATGGATTTGCTCTCGTTGAAGTCGACTTTGATTTGCGCCAGGATATCCAAGGCGCCGATGGACTCTGTAGATCCGCTCACATGAAGCGTTTTGCGCTGTGGAGGCATTGAGAGTGGCAGTTAAGGAACAGTGATTGAATAGTGTTAGAGGTTTGTCAAGTTTAAGAATACACGTATTCGGTCAACCGTTGAACTGAATATTAGCGCCAACTGCTGCCTGTTTCAGAGTGAGAGTGTTAACAGTTACAGGCTGAAATGCTTGTTACGCGACTATTCGGTTTAGCTGCTGACGCCCTGTGTTGCATTAGAATGAACCAGCTGTAATACTATCGGCTATGCTGTATATATAAGCCTTAGGCGTCAATTTGGGCACCCTTGCAAGCTAAACAGAGGCGATTTCTCAGTATACCTACGGATCGCATAGCCTCACTTCAAATGAGGCTGAGACCCGGCAATCAATCCTCCATTGCAGCAGCGTGATCGAATGGTGTTGTGGGCCTGATCGCCAGCATATATTCGCAAAAGACTAGTGATTGGTCTATTTAGCCTTTCGTAGAGTTGTTGAATACGTTTCTACGTTCTTGTGTCTGATTTTGTACTCTAGAAGTGTTGTCGAGTCTATCTTACCACATTCGCGCAATGGCCGCTCCTAAAGCTGACGGGGTAATCACCGGAGACATGAACTATGAGCAACGCCTCTTCCAGTATACGCTGAGTACAGGCGCCGAAGAGCCTCACTTTATAATGTTTCGAGGTCTGCAAAGACTCAATATTATCCAGTTACAAATTGAACTTGCAAAGATAAAGAAGCTTTCCTCGGAAATCAAGCAGTTGCCAAAGACTAAGAGTGAAGAACTAACAAAACTCCTTCATGACTATAGTAAGATGTTCATTCATTGTATCATTACCTAGTTGGACTAAGATTAAACTATACGGCAGCCAACGCCATCCGCGACTACGAATACCTCAATACACTAATCCCCATCACCGGATCTCAAGCCCGAAACCAGCGCCTCGACATTGAGCAAGCCTTTGCCGAAGTGGGAAACCTGTCCGAAGACCCAGGAACTTACCGTCGACTGCCGGACACTTCGATGCTAGCTAGCGACCCACTCCGCGATATCCTCAAGGCTGTTCTACCAAAATCTCTGACGTACACCAAGAGGGAGATACAGCGACGGACACCAGAGTTCCTTGAGGGCCAGCCACCTGTTGAAGTCTCGGGGTTTGTGGACAAGCTGGCACGGTTTATCGTTGCGTTTATTGGCGGTGCGGCGCTTGTGGTGCCGATGTTGATTATGAGATTGCCAGAAGTCACATTAACAAAGAGCTTGGTTACGGTGTCAGTTGCGGTGTTGCTGTTTGCTGTGGTTTTGTCACTAGTTTTGAGGGCATCTAACACGGACACAATGGTATCTACAGCGACATATGCCGCAGTTTTGGTAGTCTTTGTGGGAACAACATCATAAATACGAATAATGAGTTAGAAGGCAAATGTCTGTATATTTTGCTAAGTTGATGATGGCTTGATACAGTAATCCCAAGTGTAGCCAACTAGAAGGCCTTTAGAAGTTCCATTGCCTCTGCCACACCATCATTCTCCACCACCAAAATGTCTAGTCAACTAGTTTCCGCTCAAGTGCCACAGCCCAGCTCTTTCGCCTTCTGCTAAATATAATTACTCCGATGAATCCCCTTTTAATTCTCCATCTCCCAGATGAAAACTTGCCAATAACCTCTGCACTATGCTTATTGCGCAGAGCCCCCACTAAGCCTATCCAGGATCAATCCCCGATTTTTTGTCCAAATAAACCGACGTCATCTGCTGGCGACTCATGCAAAGTGGGCAGGAGGTGGGGAAGGAGGGGTTCAGAGGGGTCACGGATGGACTTGCCTGCGCAGAGCCAAAAGCCTCAGTGCGGCAAGAGTTGCCATTCTTTGGCAAATGGCCTCACCGTTGCTTCTTGCCATTTCTGTTTTTGTATTGCAGCTTATGGCATGATGATTGTTTAGGTAGTCACGATGAAGTTAATGGGCAATTGCTCCATGGCGAATTTAAGAAGTCTGCATTAATAATGAATCGCAATTGGGTGGATAATAAGTTACGTATAGCTACAAATTGAAAGAGTATAAATATCCCCTTGGAGCTTCGCTTCTTCTCTCAGCTCCAATTCAATCTATACCCATCTCTCGTATTGCATTCTTCTTAACGACGACAACAACAACATCACCATCATCACAACCAACACAATGGCCAGCAAGACCTTCAACGTCGGTGTCGTGGGCTACGGGTAAGTTACACAACAAACTCCAATTGACAACCAAACAATCCAACTAACAAGCTCTCTTCCAGCCTCTCCGCCAAAGTCTTCCACATCCCCTTCATCACCACAACCCCCGGCCTCAAGCTGCACTCCATCGTCCAGCGCTCCCCCAAACCCAACGACTCCGCGCCCGCCGACTATCCCGACCTCAAGCACTACACTTCCTCCGACGACCTCATCGCCGACGCCGACGTCGATGTCATTGTTGTCACCACCCCGCCCGACAACCACTTCGACCTCACCAAGAAGGCCCTCGAGTCCGGCAAGCACGTCTTGACCGAGAAGCCCTTTGTCCCCACGTCCGCCGAGGCCCAGAAGCTCGCCGACATTGCTAAATCTGCTGGGAAGCTCATCTGCGTGTACCAGAACCGCCGCTGGGACGCCGATTTCCTGCTGGCCAAGCACCTCATCCAGTCCGGCGCCCTCGGCCGTGTCCTCGAGTTCAACACCCACTTCGACCGCTACCGCGCCGACGCCCCGACCAACTGGAAGGGCCAGCTGGGCATCTCCAAGGGCGGCAGCGCGCTGTTCGACCTGGGAACACACCTCATCGACCAGGCCTACGTGCTCTTCGGCTTGCCTCAATCCGTCCACGGCCGCCTGCTCAACCAGCGCGAGGGCCGCCCCGAGTTCGAGACCCCGGACGCCGTCGTCGCACAGCTGACCTACCCGGACGGCCTGCTCGTCAACGTCAACATCAGCGCCCTCAGCGCAGAGGTCGACCAGCTGCGCTACTGGGTCCGCGGCACAAAGGGCAGCTTCAAGAAGTTCCACCTCGACCCCCAGGAGGACTACCTGCGCGCCGGCGGCAAGCCCACCGACTCCGGTTACGGTATCGAGAGCGTTGACCGGAGCAGCTTGACTGCCGTCGACGAGGCTACCGGAAAGTCTAGCCAGGTGCCTGTTCCTGAGCTCGCTCCCGAGACGTACCGCACTTTCTTTAGCGAGTTTGCAAAGGCGCTGCAGAGCGGCAAGGCTGATGATATTCCTGTCAAGGCTGAGCAGTCAAGGGATGTGCTGAGGATCATTGAGGGTGTTTTGGAGAGCGCAAAGACTGGCAAGGACGTTGTTCTTGCTTAAGTGGGGAGATTGGGTGCGAAAAGGGGGAAAATTGAAGTGCATAAGATTGTATAGATGAATTTTGTATATACCAGCTGTACACATAAGAGCAGCAAAAATGTCAATGAAATTTACGTCAAAAAGTACTGGGAAGATCTATTTCAATTGTATGAAGCATGGTGATCATGAAAGTGGAAGCATTGCATCAGATGGGCTAGTTACAGTAGCCTCAAGACGAAATTTAAGAGTTGGCAAGGTAGTATGGCAAGGGAATAGTTCACATGTTTGCAAACAAATATTGCAACCAAGAAAATACGTGAGATGAAAAATCGTGAAGATTGAAAAAAAGAAATGGTCATGATTCTATACACGCTGTCGCTATGGCGAGTTATATCCTATCCCTATCCATATCACCCAGAAGAGAAAAAAAAAAAAGAGAGAATTATCCTTTTAAAAATGTAGAAGCCCAGCTTTACATGAGCAAAACCGCACACACCGCCGCCGCCAACGCCGTCATCATCGTCGCACTACCCGCTGATCTCGCACCGATGCTCTCAATCTTAATGGGCGTTCCGAAAAGGGACGGGTTGTACTCGGCCGGCTCATGCTCCGCGAGCGTGCCGTTCCAGCAGTACTGCTGGAAGCACTTGTTGCAGGCGTCCGGCACCGGGGTTCTGGTGCGCTCGAAGCTGCGGGACAGCATGGCACAGCCGACACACACGGGCCAGTTGGAGTCGCGCGTCGAGTTGCCCTGGGTGACGACGTCCCAGCCGTTGGTGACAACGGCGTTACGCACGTCCAGCTCGTACGTCATCGTGAAGGTGGTAATGTTGGAGTTGAATTGGTAGGGGTAGTTGGGTATGTAGACGATCAAGGGTGACTCGCTCGTCACGTTGGTGGAGTTGCAGCCGAAGAAGACGGGCTTGGTGTTGAAGCCGAGGTTGAGGAATGTGTTATGGCCAGGGACGTAGGGGAATCCGGTGCCGTTGGAGATCTTGTCAATGGCACGCTCGTACGTGGCAATGGGAGAGGCACCATTGGGCCAAGCGTTGTCGGTATCGGCCGATGAGTCGACAGAGAAGACGACGTCGACCTTGCGCTCCTGCAGGAGGTGAGGGTGGTAGGGGATGTTCTGCAGATCCTCACCACCGTCAACCAGCGTCAGTCGGGTGCTGCCAGCGCCGGGGTTGTTCTCTGGGTTCCAGCCCTTGAAGGGGTTGGGTGTCCAGTCCGCAATATCGTTGTTATCGTTGCCGAGCACAGTCAAGATACCGCTGACAATCTTGATGACGAAATCGGGAATTCCCTTGGGGACAAGAGTGCTATTGCCGTCCTGGAGATAGAGGATAATCTGGTTGAAAAGGGTACTGGAAGTGCCCATGATGTAGCCGACGTTGTCAAAGCCAACCATGCAGGTCTCGTTCCTGGGTAAGGAGCCATTGGCGAATTTGGAGCCGGCGTACTTGAGTGGTACGTAACCATTAAGGGTTGGGTCAGATGAGCCCATCTCCCAAGGGTTGATGTCGAAGACGGTAGAGTTGTTGGAGATGATGACCTGACCCGGCGCACGACCATCTGCAACAAGGATGGGGAGAGGCGTTTGTGCGTTTGCAAAGTCGGGGTCGTCGGCAATGGAAGAGAATGTGAAGCCAGGGCCGCCATTGTTAGCATTAACAAGCTGATATGACAGCATGCGACCCCAGTAATCGGTGATGGAGCGGTCGTAGCCAGCATCGTCTTTAGCATCAACGTCATCAAAGATTTCATTGTAGTAGCCTACCAAGCTATACTGCTCAGGTCCTAGGGTTTCATGTTAGCGTATGTGATTCGGCCTTGTTCTAGGTTCTCCTGAACTCGACGTACCTTTCAGAATGCTGTTTTGTGTCTGCCAGATGACATCCGAGTTGAGCGCATCCTGAATAGTAGTGAAGTTGTTCGTGTAGATGCTGCCAACCAGCCAGCCACCTCCAGACAGGCCGGAGAGATAGGTTGCGCTCTGTAGCAAACCGCCCAAAGCACCTGTGTCGTTACTACCGGGTGACCGAGAATCCCAGGCGGCAATGGCTCCGGCTCCGTTCAACATGGCTCGGTAGCCACCTCCAGAAACAGCCAGGCCGATGTTGGGCAACGCCCTGCTGTCCTTTTCAACATTGGCCAGATACCTGTCGCTGTTGAAGCCAGGGATGGAGACTCGATTCAGAAATGCACGGATGGGTGCAATGGTCGCATTGCGTCTCCGAGGAAGCCATTCTCTCTCCTGGGGACTCAGCTCGGAGCCGATGCGAATCTGGGGACGAGTGTTGGGGCAATCGACTGGGGAGGGCGCATAGCCCTTGGGTGACTGATCGGTGGCTCGGCCCTCGAGAGACCGGGGGAATTCTTGGAAATCACGATAGCGAATGTTGTCAGGAGGTACTGTGAAAGGTGTATGTTAGTTTCATGTTCTTCATAGTCCATGTGCGATTCGTATATCTCGATCGTTGTCAAGCCGGGCGGATGGAATGAGAGACGGCGAGTATTCATTGACCAAATTCCCAGCAATGGACACCATTACAGCTGAGATTTATTCAAAAGCAGAGCCCGTAAATCCGTCCTCCCTTTTTTTCCCCTCCTGAATTCAATAGCATCTAATGACTAGATTCGTACCTGCAGAAGCCCCGGCCGGCGCCAGGACAGCCGCCGCAGCGAGCAGAACCGCCAAACGGCTCATGGTTAAAGTTGAAAGTGGTGTTTTGGAAAGCCAAAGATGTAATCTAGCAGTCTTAAATAAAAGAGCAATATGCTGAAAAGAAATTTTCCTGAGATAAGCTCAAGGCAACAGGAGAAGAGGACAAAGAACAGCAAACGGCTCGCTCGGGCGAAGACGGGAGAGTGAGCAAACAGAAAAAAAGAAGCAAGATGATAGCCCAAGATGAGAAATGTCAGCTCAGACCTTCCAGTGGCATGAACGCCGAGAACAAAACAACACCCGATGACGGGATCAAAGAGGGACCCTGCGGAGATTTATTCCTTCTGTGAATTGACCCAAGGTACCAAGAAAAGTATTATTAGCACGGCACCTTTTCTTACCAGCCCTTTCGAGGAACCCATTGCGGTGGCTTAGTCGATGTTTGTGGCCCTCCACAACGTGCTAGTCGCTCTCCGCTAGATCATCTCACTTTTGGCAGCACCCTCCGTGCATCATGCGGATCCGAACAAAGTAACAAGTCGATCCGCGCCAGGGCTCCATCGCTCTGCGTCAGGCCAAGAGAGGCGGTAGGTATGCGCGAGTGTGCTCGCACTGCCCTGCTTGGTGGCTTGCCAGCGCTATCTATCGACCATGAGCGTCAAAAAAGTCCGGATGGCGCTTATTTGGCTTCCCGTGCCTCTCCGGCGCCATCATGTCATTGTCCGTCTTTGTCCAGTCCAGTCCAGTCCAGTCCAGTCAGTGCCCATGGCCAACACTAGACAACACAAACACAGCTCTGGCAAGGGGAAATTAGGGTTGCGGGCGGCCGCCGCCAATGGCACACATGTGAAATTTGAGTCGCCTCCAGCCGCCAATGGAACCGCCATACCAAGGGCTTGCCAAGGGACCAGCCGCTTCACATCGTTGCTTGGCGGGCTTTTGCACTGTGACGCTGTGACGCTGTGACAAAACTGAGACCCGGCGAGGGAGATGGCCTGCGGTCCCGTTGAAGGAGCGAGGCGGTGCCATGGGAGCACAAGGGAGCACAAGCAACGTTCGAGGGGAGCCACCGAGCCGAAGCTAGAGCATCATTCTGCGATCTCTTTGCCGTGGTTTTTGCCCATCTTGGATAATTCCTCACAGTAGCAGCCTGGGTACGGAGCCCGTAGATCCTGTAGATTTTTAACAATCTGGCCGGCGGTTTAGCGTCCAACTCCGGCGCCCCTCGGGCGTGTGTGCCTGAACTCTGTTAGAAGGGCAAGTTCAAGGACGGCGGGGGGGTTGGTTGTGTCTCAGCAGCCAACCGCACGGCACTCGGTGGCCACGATGTGATGGATCTGCATGAAAGAGAAACAGCAAAAAAAAGCTGCTGCTGTTGGACCATGGCCAGCGCAACGCTGCACTGTGCAGTTGCAGTTGCAGTTGCAGTTGCAGTTGCAGCTGCAGCTGCAGTGCCTGTACGCACAGATCCGCGGGTCAGCAGCAGACAGGACAGAGACGCCCAGGATGAAACCCTGTGAGCAGATCGGCGTTTCACTCCCCATCTGCCCGTGCCCATTGCCTGAAAGGGCAGCAAAATCCCTGATGGAATCTATCGCGTGGGCGGAGAAAGGCGCCACCCTTTGGCCCCAGAAAGCTGTCGCCCGTTTGCTGCCCAAGACGGGTCGCCGATTCGAGGGTCCGGACATGACATGGGCGGATTTCGAGATTTTGACAAATCGAGCATCGACAGTCCGGAAATTGATTCCGCGAAGAGTCCGGGTTTTGCAATGAATCGAGGCAAAAAGATATGTCAGTTCCTAGGCTAAGGTTCTAGATAGGATCCCGTATAAGGTACCTAGGTAACAGATTACCGGAGGGCAGAAAAAACAAGAGGCCTCTCTCTCTCTCTTCTACCGCCCTCGGCACATCTGTTTCTCCCTCCCTGAAACCTCGCGACCTTCCACTTTGTCCCTCCCAACACAGCACACGAGACATGATTCCCCTTTGTTTCTTTTTCTCTCTAATCATACCTAATCAAATCCTCCGTCAGCCAAGATGCAAAATCCCACCAACCGCATGCCCACCCGAGGCTGAGCTGGCAAATGAGAAATAAGGACAGACACCACACCGCCCGACCAAGGCTCGGCTGACCACATGGCTGTGCTTTCTTCCTAAGCTTTTTCTGCGCTACTGTATCCATACTCCGTTTGAGGATTACTACTAGGTAGTACTGCACTGCTTGGCTGCTCCGTCCACACGATACGAGTCGGCACACATACAGTACTTGGGCAAAAGTTTCTGTATCTATGTATCTGTTCATGACATAGCAGCTCTAATCTCCTCCGATCTTTTGCTCTACTCGTATCTTTCCTCCAAAATCCCGCGGATGCTCCGGGAACCGAGGCGCTCAGCTCAGGCCAAATCACAATGGATCGTCGTCCAAGTCCGCCAAACTAACGTCAGAACCACAGGCGCCGCTCTTCTAAATCCCGGATCCCGCCATTGAGGTGTGAGGTAAGGTTCTCTACTAATATTGAGTCGCAGCGCTAACAAGCCCCCATAAGCTAATGCCAGTCGGCCTGGCGCCCTGCCGAGCTTGCCGAGCCCAGCCCAGCCCAGCCAAGCCCCCTGGTCCCCTTTGTCGCCGACCAACCAGAAGCTCGACGTCAAACGGTCTCGGAATGTTGCTGTAGCCCTAGGTCGGGCATATCGGAGTCTTGCCGAGGGGCGATGGGCTCTCGGCTTTGGGTTGTGCACCAAAAGATACTCTTAGTAGAGGCTTTGCTGGAAGAAGAACAAAAGGATCGTAGCATTGCGTAATACAGCTTGATTATTCTGATGTAATTCGCTGTTGTGGATGTTGTGGAGAGACAAAACGTCGTCTTTCGAATGCACGGAGTCCGCGCGCAAAGGTGCCAACCACACACGCCGCCGGGGTTGTACAAAGAAACGCCCAACCCTCCTGCAGACGCAGATGGCCTTTGTCTAATTTCCCGCCGTTGGTAGGTGCTGGTGTTGCTTGAGGC
Organism: Trichoderma afroharzianum; assembly: GCA_037893235.1. NCBI lineage: Eukaryota > Fungi > Ascomycota > Sordariomycetes > Hypocreales > Hypocreaceae > Trichoderma > Trichoderma afroharzianum. The sequence continues at coordinate 46,898 of JBBLXW010000019.1, read as the reverse complement.
CTCCAAGGATAACCACATGTAGGGCGAAGTAACTCTATAGAGTGGCTCATGAATAGACGAGCAGAATCCCTGGCATCAGTCGTAATCACTTCTTCGCCGGGGCAAGGAATGAAACATGAATGTACCATTTTCCAGTTCATCAGACGAGATACTAGCAAATACGACTTCATAGACGCTCACGTTACATAAGGGGTTTATTTCCTTTCAGAAGAAGGGGAGAATATGTCCATTGGTCTTGTTTAGGGGTACTTGGACCTACTAGGCATGGAGTTGCTGCCCAGCAGTCCATCTTGGCTATCCAGTAGGCTTGTCTGTGGCTGTGGGATTCAGCATCATAGAGAGATGCAAAGGACTTCTTGTAGTGGGCGGGCTGTGTTTCCATAACCTAATGGAGTAATTCCTCCTAGTATCTGGCATCAAATCACTTCATCCTCGCAAGATACAACCGCTTCCAAATTCTTTGAGGAAAGCCCAATCTAAATCCCCGTACCTCTCTGCAAGATTATTCAAAGTCCATATCGTGTCGTCAATACTGTTACGACTAGGCCAACCAAGGCGAGGCCTCCCACGCGTGGCCCTGTTCTATCTCACAACAAATGCTCAAGCCGTGTTACTCTCCAAAAAGCTCCTTCCAGATGTATAGACTATTCATGCCAAGAAAGAGTATTCCTGTTGTCTCCTGACGGAGATAAAGCAAAAAACCATACTGATACGCAAACAACAGACTTTGATAACTTCTTTGTTGCTGGGTTTGTAGGTCTTCTTCAATTTCTCGAAATCTCCGTCTTGCTCTTGCTAACCTCTCCCCCTTGTATAGCAGTACATCCGAATTAGCACAACCTAGTCCAAGCCCTTACTCCGTCAGACCTCCCTCGTCTCGAATAGCAATATCTACTTCGTATCGTCTATACAAATGATTTAATACATTGCCGCACAAGCAGATTAAGGTTGAAAGTTTGTCTGAAGGAATCTGAAGAAACTCCTCCTAGCAACAACTACAGTTCTTCTTTCTACACACTTCCAGTGTATTCAACACCTAATATCCGCTCTCAGCTCGACCTTACTTACATGATCGAAACATTGCTCGCCTCCATCCGACCATCACCTATTATAACGGCCATATCTAGTATCTCGATCCTCCGTTGCATCACTTTGCAGTCACGTGGTCGGTAATGATCCCGTACCTGTATCAGAATCTCACCTGCGACTAGATACTTCTGTCTTCCCGTCCTACTTTCATCAGCATCCCCTGAGTCTCAATGTTACTTGGGTCCCATGACTTTCTTCGTGTAACAATCTAGGGACTCCTTCTTCTTCATTGTGAGACCGGCAGTGGCGTTTTCGTGCAACCTTATTCAATACGAATCTCGTATCATTGTTTCAACTTAAGGTTTGTCCCGGGCCGTTTAGAAGGCAAAGCCCCTCTTCAATGGTACCTCTGGCATTCAAATAATTCAAACTGTAGAGATGTGAGAAGATGTATTATTCCAGTTACAGAATGGGACATGGCCCTGTGTTACTATTGATGCTTGTCTGAAGGAGTTTCTAAGGGGGAAGCAACGAGGTAGATATACCACGCTATCATAAAGATACGCGCGGTTTCAAGTACAGTCAAGAACATACCATGATCGCGACATTATGCTCATCTGGACTACATGATACTGGCCATTCATGATTGGGCTTCAACGCATTACACATGTCTCAACGGGTCCTATCAAGTTCTAAAACAGGACATGTTCCATACAGCTACGGAGTACATTTGTTACATTTATAGAGTGAAGTTTCAAAAAAAGAAGATAAAGAGCCTGTGCGATTAGTCTGCTTCCCCAAACGGACAAACATGAAAAGAAGCCTATTACGAAGCCATGTTAACAGCCTAGAAGTGAGGTAATGTGAAAATCCCAAAGTCCGGACCAAATGTAATTTGGGCTTTCTTTCTCGTTTTGAACCCCGAACTGAACACTATCCGTCGAATAAATCCTGTAAGTAAGACTTCATGTTACTTTGTTCCCTATTACAGTCTGCTGAGTATGTTTGAGTAAGGGCAGCTGGCCCAAGTTACGTGACCAATGATTACGCTCCAGGGGGAGGAGGCGGAGGGGGCTGATCGCTCGGAGGAGGAGGAGGAGCATCTCCAGAAGGAGGAGGAGGCGGCGGTGCTGATCCTGAGTACTGCTGGATGAGAGCGTTGAGGGGACCAAGACCTGGGGGAGCAGATAGACCGGCAGCACCCGCCTGGGGGAGACCAGGAGGCGCACCCATACCAGGTGCAGCGCCGTAGGCACCGTACGCAGCAGCGTAATTGGGATACCCACCCATTCCAGGAGCCTGGTGCTGCGGTGCCTGGTGAGCCTGTTGGTGCCACGGAGCCGCTCCTCCAGATGAAGAGCCATAGTTCTGTTGTCCATAGTAGTTGTTTTCGCCGCCGTGACTGTTGCCGTTGGTATTGTCGTGGCCGCGATTGCGATCGCGTGCCCAAGGAGCCGCAGAGCTTCCTCCGTTGCCTCCCTCGTTAGAGTCTTGGTTGCGGGATCTCCAGGGCGCGGGTCCACCAGTAGGTCCTCGTTGCCATGGCTTCGCTTCGCTGTTTCCATTGTAGTTGTTGCTGCTTGGGCCGGCCTCGATCTGCGCCGGGGCAGCTCCGGAGCCGCCGCCGAGTTCTTGCATGAGTTGCTGAAAAGGGGCGTTAATAACTGGGCACCATTCTGGGGGGAAGGGATGGCTACATACCTCCATTTCACGATCAACAGCATCGCCACCTCCGATCCTACCTGCAGGTCGAGCACCACCCGCATCGTTGCGCCAATTGGCACCTCTCTGGCGGTCCGGACAATCTCTAGCCATATGGCCGGCATTGCCACAGACTCGACAGATGATGCTGGCAGTGTAGTTCTGTCGCTCGGGACAGTCATATTTGCGATGTCCAATCTTACCACAGTTCTGACAGGCTTGGTTCTCGTCATCTCGAAGAGTTCCGTTGAGGGCCGCAAGTTCTCGAAGCTGGTTACGCTTGAGTTCGTTTTGACCTTCAGGAATCGAAGCTGCCTGCAATGGAGTATTAGCATCAAAGAGTATCAACATGATCGACGTGGAGGGGGAGAAACTCACGGTTTCGATGACGTTGTGGATGAGCTGCTTCGCCTTGTTGACCTTTTCTTCGGTATCTGCCATGATCAAACAGTGAAGATCTTCCTCCTGGTTACTGGAGTGAGCTGCATCAGAGCGACCCTTGCCCTCCTTGACGGAGCCCTTGCCACGAATGGCAATTTTGGCTCCAGAGTCATTCTCCATCTTCTTTAGTGTATTACCACGGGGTCCGATAAGTAAACCAACTTTGGGGGGAGAGCTATGTGTTAGTAACTGAACTTAGAAAGAAACATCGGAAAGACTTTAGGATTAGACAGGCACAATCAATCGACGGAAGAAACCAGAGCCCCTTACAACACCACATATCGGCATAGTAGCGAGGGTCTGATCATAGTCCAAGTTGAAGGAAAGAAAAAAGGGGGAGTTAGTGGTTAGGGTTAAAGGGTTAGCAATCATACTGAAGTTAATCTCCGGGTAGTCGTTAACAGGCACGTAGACTTTCTCCTGGGTCTTTGTCGGCCTGCGGTAGTCCTGGGGCGGGTGGTAGTTGGGAATGGTCTTCATGGCCTTTTCGACCAGCTTGTGGCGCTCGTCCTCGAGGCGCTTGCGATAGCGATATTCTCGGGTGTTGATACGTCGACCATGGTTGTCGTACTGGGGTGGTGGCGAAGGGGATCTGTGGTGCAACAGCATTAGTTAGTGCCTTGTCTGTGTGCTTCAAAGAGAGGCTGTGATGGGCTGAAGGAAACATGGGGAACATACCGGTCACCATCTGCGGGGACGACGTCGTCGATGCGAAGCTTCTGGCTGATTTCCTCGATACGGAGATGCAGAGTGTATGCCTCGAGCTGCTCGCTCGTCATGGACGAGAGAATGGCGGTCGGGAGCCCCATAAGACCGGCAGCCTTGTTCTCAGACGCGTCGCCCCATCGATTGCGCTTCTTGCGGCGGCGAGGGCCATCGGCTTCGCTTCGTGGTTCAGGATCGCGGCCTCGTTTGAGATCGCGTTCCTCGACAAAGCCATCCTCTTCCTCTTCGCCGCCGAAGCGCCGCGATTTCCCCAGCGGGATGTTGTTCGAGCCCGTGATGCCTTGACTCCTCCAGGACATGTTGGCGGCTGATGCGATGATTAATTCTGCGACAGAAAAGCGCAAAGGTGGACTGGGCCTGATGAAGTGATGGCTGTGGCCAAATTGCGCTGCATCGCCTCTGAAGTTTCGAGCTTTGCTTGATATCGGAAAAGAGTTATTCCGGGGTTCAGCGCCTTCTAGAACAGGCCTGGCACTACTACCAGTGACTGGCCCCTAATTTGAACCACTACCTCTGGTCCCATAGAGGCGGAGCCGAGAGACAGGTAGCTGGTACTCCGATTTAGGAGATCGGAAGTCTTTGTCCGTGATTGATGCCTCGATAACTGACTTACTGTTACCCTGTAGTATATTTCGTACCGAGTAGGACCTTAATAGGACCGAGTACATGTAACTCGAAAGTGGCGATAACCTTCTTTTTCTTTCACTGCGGAGATGGATGGATGAACGGCTGAACGGACGGGATGAGGAATCTGCCTGTTCGGTTGGCAATGTGTTCCGGCTTGGCTCCCACTAAGATGAGGCTACTCTTGCGAAATACTCAACACCATGACGTGCGTTGGAGATAGACTTTGCCGGCTCTCCGGAGCCACTGTAATTGTACCTATCTTTGGTAGATTCACATGTTGCCGAGTATAACTAACATCTTGAATGAAACCTTTTCGCAATTAAACGGCCCGGATGTCACAATCTACTACTGCTACTATTTCCTTGACTTGACCGGCGAACTAAAGTAGTACAAACTGGTAGTCTGCCATGGCACCTCTTCGGTGTGGGACGCTCTACTGCTTACTCCGTACTGCGATAGATTCAAGTGGCCAAGGTACAGGTATGGATGGGCCTGGTAAGCGGAGTTGTGAAATGCACAGATGTCCGTCTCCTCCCTATCGGCACAGCTTAGAAATAGAACATTCGGCCAATAGTCTGGTTCTACCACCAACAAGGCAGACTTGAAACCAAAGCAAGAGCAAAAAGCTCTGCCACCACGCGGTCCAACTATCGTCGCCGAGCTTGAGCTTGCATGGAACAGATTAGCTGCTCCCAACAGGTACCTACACGTTGGTTGTGGATCGCTTACAGCGCCACTGACTCGGCCTCGATTCTCACTCCCGATATCCGTCATTTAAATCTCAAAGACTAACCCGGCGGGCTCTGCAAGGCCTCATCGAGATTGGAAAGGCGCGCAGCCTGTTTCGTCCACCTGCAGGATGTTCTGCCTAGCCTCCCGGTAAAATATAGTAGTCCATGGAGTAGCAAGGCTCATGGCCAAGTGGCTGTCCGAGTCAAGGTAAACAAACGGACTGCCAGAATCGTACGTTAAAATGTGGCGGTTTCGGCACTACCAAGGTGGACTGGGCCGCTCTGCGATCAAGCGTCTTGTCTTGTTGCTTTAGCTCGCAAGTGATTCCATCCCGAGTCTCCAAGCCGGCAGTCCAAAGTCCAAGATGTGGCGCGTCAGCAGCGTTGAACCAAGCCATCGGCCAAAACCACGCCGTTGACGCAGTGTATCCTTGCAACGACGAATGGGGATAACTAGCCCAGATGGCCTGTGGCGCCATCTAAATCCGCAACCCAGTTGTGTTGTCTGAGATCCTTCCGCTGACCCCTCTCAAGCCTCGGATGAATACACTGCAGAGGAGCCCGTCGCATGGCTAATAAGCTCCTCGTCCTCGTATTGGAGGGTTGGCAAGGAAGGATGACATCTTTGTGGGATTCCGAGAGCAGCCCAGTTCAGTCGAGACTTGGCCGAAAGCCCGGCATCCGTGGGCATCTATTATACTGTACCTAACATGATGGAACTCTGCTGGACGGTACGGTAGCATCCCCGCGTTCAGGGAACGAACCTGGACCTGCGATTCTGATGCGTGGCTTGCAGAGACCGAGTCCGCTAATGCACACACGGTAGTGGTCCAGGTGTGCAAAGGCCTCAATCTTCTAGGATTGGGGGCCTTGAAATAACCGTGCCGGTACTCCAGATCCCTGTTTCGGCGGCGTGGCATCGGAGGCGGACGATATGGGACGTAACACTGATTGGCCCCCCCCCGACCTGGCGACTGACACATTTCGCAAGCCATTTGTCTGTCCTCATGCTTATGTGCTAGCATGACCCGGCATAACCCTGCTCGGTCGTAGTCTAAAAGCTTGGGGTCCACAGGAGCTCGACCATGTAGTATCAGTTACTACTGTATATCTATCTGGACCATCTTCCGGAGAACATGTTGGGGGGACGGACTCATTTGTCTCCATCAGCGAAAACCTACGGCGCCCGTAACAAATCGTAACCAAACGACACAACTGCTGGTCCTGGCTGGGTACATACATGTATTCTGACTCGAGTAAGCGGAGCGACCCGGCTAGCCATCGCCTTTGAATCCTACAAGCCCCGGAAGGGACGAACCCAAAAGATTATCCGAGATCCTCGATCGGTCTTGATCGCCGGCGATCGAGAGAGAGGCGATTTGATGAGGGGCTGGCTTACTGTGGGGGGAAACAATTGAAGCATTCATGTCCACGTTGCCTCTCCCTACACGATCACCATCCAGGACATTTTCCTGCGGCAACGGCTGGGAACCTTGAACGGATACGCAACTCTAAATTTGTGCGTGGTGGCGCAGGAGAACGGCCGGTGTTTTATCACATACCAACGCCGTTCAACTAGTGGCGGGAGATCCCACAGTCTGTCGAGTTGCTCTCTGGACTTGCATACATAACTCAGGATTCCTCAAGCGCATCTCGACTTTGTCGCAACAACTTAGAAGAAGACTCATTCAAGCTTCTCGCCAAAGAGTCGAGACTATTCAGCAAAAAAGCGACGACTTACAACAAACATTGAACTTTATCTGGCAACGGCCCCGCGCGCCTAAGCATCGATCAAGGAGGTGGAGCATCCCGAGCCGCTTGAGCTTGAGACATAATTTACGGAGTACTTACCGTGACTTGTCATTTTCTGAGCAGCCTTATCAACAGAACCAGAAGGTGACAAGATGGTGGGAGTCCCTGGCAGATCCAAGGGCTGCATCACTTGTCGACGCCGAAAGAAGGGTGTAAGTCACCAAAAGCCTCCACATCAATCAACACGGTCTTTCTCACGGGGAGAGATCTCGCGCTTATGTTACGTGATCTTGCTCGACTTGCATTGCTGACCTGCGAAACAGTGCGATAAAAGTGTCCCCTCGTGCCACCAATGTATACGGTCTGGCTTGACTTGCGAGGGCTATGGGCGGGACCTCGTCTGGGTTAACACCACGCCAGACGGAGATGACGGCAAGGTCAAGCCGCATCCACCTCACGGGAAGGCCGCTGCTGGTCAACAGAGGCCATGGAGCGTGATTTACACCACCAAGACCAACAAAAGCAACAGCAACAGCACCGCCGTTGCTCTCCACGACTCGCTTGCTCGATCGGCCAGAGAGAACCTCTTCTTCGGCATGCTCATCTCCATGTCCCTTCCTTATGGCCACTTACTATCTCCCAAAGCCTCTGCCATCTCGACCAACGGCTGGGTGGCAGCCGTTGATGAGTATTACAACAGAGAACCCGCTATTCGATATGCAGCCCTGGCAATGAGCGCGGGATTCATGGGTGTTCAGGATCGGAATAACAAGGTTGCCCAGCACAGCCAACTCACTCTCCAAGGTCTCGAGGCTTACAACCGAGCTATCCACGAAATGGTCAAAGGGCTGAAGGATGCGAGGCGTTCCAAAAATGATGGCGTCCTTGTTGCTGCGAGGATATTGCAGTCTTACGAGGTAAGGGTTCTACATGAAGCGATGGCATTCTGAAAACTAACCACATGGCTTGTAGTTATTTTTCGGAAGCGCACCTGACTGGCGTGCTCATATTGAAGGCCAATTATCCCTATTTTTAGCTAGAGGACCGGAATCCTTCACTACTGGACAAGCGCATCAGCTCTATGTGGATGGACGAGTTCTCGTGGTATGGCCTCAACCCCCTCTCCCTTAGTAGGAGCCACAGCTAAATTTGAATAGGTCATGTTGTGTATTGGAAGGCGAACCCAATCACCGCTTCATTCTCCCGAATGGCGCACCGTTCCATGGCGTACCATTCCCAAGTCGGTCAAAGACAAGTTGATGGACATCATGGAGGACATCCCGTTCATGCTGGTCAGCTACGACAACCTCCGCGCCTGTCAAGACCCAGATCATGCCGACGAGCTCCGCCAAATTGCCATGTTGAACTGCGAACACATTTCAAACAGCCTGGATATTTGGGAACAGGAAATGGGCGCCGATCTCCACCAGTTCGATTACAACGTTGTCGGCTCTCCCCTGCCCGAGCCCAAGGACGACACGGAATTCTCGCTCGTCTATCTTTCGAGCGTGTACTGGGGTGCTCGCTTGATACTGTACAGCACCCTTGGGATGATGAACATGGCTTATGCGGCGGCGTCTGCGAGCCCGGGAACCGACTCTGTCCCGTCTCTCAGCGGCTCGCCAGCTTCATCTGCTCCCGTGTCGACCCCAGCCACCTCTCCAGAAGAAACATCCAGTGCGCCAGGACTGTGCGAGGAAGTCCCTCGGGTGAGGATGCTTAACCCAGGAACTTTTGCTCGCAAAATCGCGCACGCGGTTCCCCTTTTGTATGGGCCTTCTGCGGGTGCCATGCAGGGCGCTTCAGGCCTCTTCCCCATGGCCCTTGCGCTGCGCTTCTTCGCGACGACTGAGCCGCCTGGACAGAGGAGTCTAGAATCCCAGATGATTTACAGTCTGTACGCTAAGCCGTTCGTCGGCAGCTTTGTTGGACGCTTCCTCCAAGATCTTCAGGGACCCCAGCTTTCCGAGAAAGCGAAGCGCGATAGCGAGGTCAAAGCACAACGAAATATCTTTTGGTATGCGGTTTTGGGTAGTGAGAGTATTGTGCGAAATGAAACTTCATGAGGGGGGAAGGGAAAAGAAACACGTCGTTGTGAAACGGCACGTTGGGTTTGCCAAGATGTTGCTAGGAATGCGGGTTGTTGTGATGCGCTGCAGAATGTGCGCTACGCAACGGTGGGCTTTTGACGTGAGATTCCGCGTCTTAATGTAGGATGCTTTTAATCATTATGAAAGTGTTATGTGGTTGTTTTCTGAGATTGCGGTTATGCAAAGACTCACTGGGCAAGGAGCAGCGAATCAATGACACTGGATGGCCAGGTCGCGGAATGCCGCATGGATGGTTGGCCTTTGTCCTCTTCCTTTTTTACGTATAACGTAGTTGATAGTCTAGAACAATCCAATGACCTTGACAGACATTTGTTTTTAGCTGCTGAATGTATGCCAAGAATAAGTTCGACTAGGCTTGACTCAAAGATGTGTTAGATCTATATATATGTGAGCACGAAACCATCATTGGAGTTCAAAAATTACAACGACAAAAACAACACGTGCTACTTCAATAACAAAGGTCTCAAACTTCATACCCCTTGTGGTTACAAAACGCTATCAATCCTTCAACTCTTTCGACCTTCAACGCATCAAAATGCATGTGTGCGCGTGTATCTGCGGCTGCCCACGGGTAGTTGAAAAAGGAAACAACGACAGGTGCCAGTTCTGCGAAGAGTACCATAACTAGAAGAGTTCTTGGAGAGAACATCTGTTATTTTGCTCTCTTCACGACTTCAGCTGGTCTCATCGCCTGTTTTGCGGGGTGATGGAGGAGAATTGGTTGCGATGATGGAAAGACGGGAAAATTGGAATGGATATAGGTGGATTTGCTAGAATGGAGATGAGCACTTCATTTAATTGATGCAGTTTTGATCATTCGATATTGGAATTGGTTGAACTTGTTGCACTTTTGGTTCGTAAAGTCACGTATGCTCAGGCTTTCAGACCAACACAGATATCAGGCCAATACAAATTCTTCAACCATTTATTTACTTTCTTATATATACGTTTACTCACAAGATGTTGCTATATGACAGTGAAATCTACATAAAGAGTAGATATGGTAGATATAAGACAAACATATCCTTGAACCACTTAGCACGGGCTGAGACTCGCCGCACTGCCAGCATCATTTGGAATAGCTCCAGCAGCAACCGCGCTTTGATAACACCATCTCCAGTCATCATAGCCTGCTATCCAATTGCATTTCCATGTCCAAAAGACCCAGCCGGCAGATTTCTCAAAGGCCTGTACCTGGGCGGCCCAGAACTGCTGATACCAGCCGGCCTGGTCAGTGCGGTCACGAATGCCGAGCTCGGAGTTATCCTGGACGGAATCGGCAACGGAGATGGACCACTCGCCGACGATGGCGTCAGCCTGGCGTTGGTCACTGCAGGCGGCGTTGATATAGCCGTCTTTTGTGGCAGTGACGCTGGTGTCCCATTTGAGGTAACGGTGGTCGTCGAAGGCGGCAAAGTCGGTGCTGGGGAGGGCACTGGTTGGGTCACCGGAGCCCCAGGAGGCGTCCTGTTTGTTAATCTATGTCAGTCTTTTGATGTTCTGTAGGGATAATGGTAGGCAAAGACAAAGACGTTGTTAGCATGAAGAAGGGTTACGAACCATGAACTGGATGTGGAGACGCTTGTCATCAGAGACTCCCAGGCGGCTCTCCGTATCACGGATGCGATTCCAAGCAAGAGGATAGTAGGTATTGACCATGTCGGCCGCCTGGCTGGGGTAGTCGCCAGAGTGAACAGGTTCGTTGATGACTTCAAGCATGCCAACGGAAGCGTATGTTGCATTGGTATGGATACGCTCAGTCATCCACTCCAGGAAGTCTGCTGCTCGTCCGTAGTTGTCTTGGGTGTAGAAACCTGGCTGGGAGACTCCCTGGTGACACAATTCTGTTAGCTAGAGATGACAAGAGCCGACATAATGGTTGGGACTTTTCACTTACATGGCCGGTATATTGCTGGTTCGGGAACTGCGCTCCTGGACCTCCGTGAAGATCCATAATGACATAGATGCCGGCATCGTTGCACCAACCGACCAGGCGGTCGAGGTATTGGATGCCTCCACGTGGAAAGAACTCGCCATCTTGGACAAGATCCTCACGGATCCAGAAGCCAACGGGGATGCGGACCGTGTTAAGACCAAGACTCTTGATCTGACTAATGTCGTCTTGCGTGATCCAAGTGTCCCAGTGTTTCTGGAACGCGGCATCGGCGGCGTCTTGACCAAGCTTTTGGACACAAGACCATTCATCGTTGAGACCGCCGCAGCCCATGCTGGAGAACTCATCAGAGGCCATCCATGGCTCAATGATGAACTGGGAGCCGAGATTGACACCGCGGATTTTGTCACTGCCGGGAAGCCATCTCATAACGTTTTTCGTGTCTCGGCTGAAGACTGTTATTGATGCTATGTGAGCTGTTGTTCAGTGGCTGGTCGAGAGTTTACTGACCCTTTGCATTGGACTGGGGGGTCCAAGCATTGGCAGAGGCCAAAAGCATCGAGAAAGCAATTGCGGACAGCATCTTGAGGAAGGGCAATTGTATCAAGTGTCCAAATGGCCTGAAGAGCTTCTCAAAACTGTTGACTTTTACATGGTTTTATACTGCTTGCGAGACAACTAACATGCTACCAAGATGGTTCCTTGAGTGTCGATCAACAGTTGTCGATCTTCTTCAAAGAGGCTCTAGTCAATATAGAGACTCAACAACGGCTTTCGCATATACGACAATGCTGGAAAGGCCCGAAGCAGCCGCGGAGTGTTGTCTTGAACTGTCGATCGCATTGTATATTCGATACAAGTACGAGAAACTACCATGCGAGACCTGTATATGGCTCATACTCTAACATTGACATTATCTACGAGTATTGGGATCACATAATTGTGTTCAGACGCTGCTGATGAAGTTGATTCGGACTCTTAACGCATACATAACGTTTAAACTCGTCTCGCAACTGCGTTTTGCTTGTCCGCTTAGTATTGTTCTTACATGAGCAAGTCATTCGGACCGAATGCCGATCTCTAAAAACAAGCTTCTCTTTATGGTAACGCCAAGAAAATGGACCCGTGCTGACGGCCCCTGAGTTCCATGTTGATCGTACACGCGTTTGTACAGCACATCCGCCTTGTATTTCTAGCTCCTAAAATAACGGCACTTGACATTCCCACATTGCGCTCTGATCGAGAAACATGTCAACTTGCCGTCGGCTTTAGCCCCCTAGTTGAACTTGTAGATGACGGGCGCCGGGTTAATACAAAAACGCCGACTCTCCACTTCTCAGGTCCTTATTGACATGAACATGTCAGATACAGACGAAGGTGGGCCAATGGTTTCTCTTCATCGGACGAGAGCGAAGACCGGGCGTTCCAGTTTTCTTTATACGAATTGCCGGTATGTGCGAATAACATCATGCTGAATCATGTTTTCATCTATGAAGCTAAGAGTTTTCTCCTTGACGAAGGCACTAAAACCTTTGTTGGTGTTGAGATGTATCATGCATTTCTAGAATGCTGACATTGTTTTCTCAATTATGCTTTTTCGTTTCTTACCTCTTCCCCCTTTACATTCTGTTGCCAAGTGCAAAGTGGGTGTGTTCAAACATCGATTTACGAGGTGATTAGTTTCTGTAATCCATGCACCTGAGAATACAACTGCCGGATCGAGAACTGCTGCCTATGCTAGCATTACTTGCATCTCGTGCTTTTACATAGTTGTCAGCTTACTGCCGCGAGGTCCGACACTCGTGATCGCATATTGTTATATAAGTAAACCATTTGTCTTGTCGAAACAACATGCACCTTGTCGTCTTTTGGGAGACACATTAACCGAAACACTCTAGTTTGCAGTTAGGACATACAACACCCAATGTCTCTGAAGAGTTATGTCCTCTGGCTGGGGGCCTCCGCTGCCGTCATGGCCCAGCATCCTTTGACTCCCAATGGCCGAAAGGCTGGATCTGCGGGTGATACCGCTCTGGCTTTCTGGAAAGATCACTTGAGTTGGTGGCACGATTGGACACCAGCTCCCTCCAGCCCCAAAGGCGCCGGCCTTGTTCCCGTCTCTATGCTTTGGGGCGGTGGCAACAACGGGCAGAAAGACGCCCAGAGACTGCAGCAGTTTCAACAGCTCACTACCACGCCTGCCTACGTTATGGGTTTCAATGAGCCGGACTGCTCTGGAGCCGACATTTCCGCAGACATCGACGTTAACAGAGGAGTCAGCTTGTGGAATAGCTTGATTGCTCCTATGGGCCAGAAGGGAGCTCTGCTCGGCAGCCCAGCCATGTGTCGCCAGAAAGACGAGTCGTGGCTCAAGCAGTTCAACCAGCAGTCGCTCGCCAGAAGCTGGGACTTTACCTCTATTCACATCTTCAAGCCAGACATGGCGGGCGTGCAAGCCGACATTGACTACTACTGGAACACATATCAGAAGCCGATCTGGGTGACGGAGTTTGCCTGCGTCTTTGACCAAAACAACTTTACACCTTGCACGGATCAGAACCAGATCAACCAGTGGATCAGCGATATTGTGGATTTGTTTGAGGCCAACCCGCATATTCTTGCGTACGCATACACTGATGGTCTCGGCCTGGGAACTGCTTGGCCTCCTGTGAAGAGCGATGGAACTCTGTCCCAGTCGGGCCAGGCGTATCTTAATGCCATCAGCAGATACCACTAAACAGTTGGAGTTGAATTGATAGTTGAGCCGTTGAGAAAAGCAAACATCTACTGTAAATAGCGATGTCTCGAGCTCAAAAAGGAGTATTCCGTAAAAATGTATAAAAAGTTTACACAATATATCGATGAGCCCACTCTTTACAACGTATCATAACCTTCCACTTTGGTGAAGTATTACGGTTCAATTGTTCGAGAGCTATTCACAGCATTTTTTACTCCACTGAAGGGTTGATGTTTCCGGTCTACTACGTGTAGTGGGGCAAGAAGATGGAGCGAATGACAACACGGAGAGTTAACACGATGCTCTAAATCAAATGGCATTACTCAGAAGAAGAGATTCCATATAGACTTCTCTTTGTTATAAGGGATGTTTTCGGAATGGGTTCATAAGGTATCGTAGCACGATAGAAAGAGGAAGTTGTTGTTGTAAGTCATTGGGACCTCGACAACCTTCTGATCTCCGTTGCAGCATGGTTGGCAGCCATTATAGGATTATCAGTCTCATCTTTCAGCCGAAGTAGAAATGCATTACTCCAACTCTATGCCAATTGTTTATATAGTCTATATTGAATACGGATCCATCATGAGCGAGGCACTTCTAACGACGTCGTGGCCATTGGATCTTGTCAATCCTTTGTACCCGTCGCTTTCGAACTAGTGATATGGCTAACATTAAGATTATTTAACTACAAAGAGAAGAAAAGTCCACAAGGTCCCTTGGACTCAACAGCCACTCAAGCCAGCAATCATCTCAATATAGATCCAAAGCCACAACCTTTCCACCTTCAACAAACGTTGCGTTGACGGTGCCTGTGGTGGTAACATAAAGTACACGCTTATCTCGAATCGTCCTACCAAAGTGGACTGAAGTAGCTCCCGCAACAAGGCTTGAGTTGATATTTCCGGCGATAGCTTTGTTTTCACCATCTAGCTTTATCTCGGTGATCACGTTCGCTGGGTTACCGGCGACATATGCTGCTTGGGGTGTAACTGCAAAGTCATCACCGAAAACTCCTGTAAGAATGGTCTTGTAGTCTCCGACGGCGCATCCAGATTTGCTGACGGGCACGCGTCCGAAGAGAGGATCAAAGGAGTTTGTGTAGTAGACATAGCCGTCGAGATAGCGGATTCCATTGACGCCAATAGGTAGCGGAGCTCCTGGCGCAGGCTTGAATGTATCATTCTCAAGTGCCACCTTGTATTCTCCAGTGTGCGTGTTTACGCTGTAGACGACGCCCCCCGCTGAATCGGCAGTAAGGATAGTATTGGGGGTAGATTCAAGGGTAGTCATGCCATTCAGAAACTGAGCTTCCGGAATGTCGGTAATCTTTGAGATTTTGGTCTGCTCGTTGTGAAAAGCTACTTGCCAGACCGCCCACGACCCTGGAGAGAGACCAGTTTCAGCAGAGAAATTGCCCGCATTGAGTGTGAACACATCCGGAGACACTTCTGTTATGCCTAGAAGAGCTAGGTTCCCGGAGAAGTGATGGATCAACTTTGGAGTCTTTGGGTTGAATGGATCGATTTCATATAGCTCAGGGCTGGAAGTCAAGGTGACGAGGATATTTCCATTGGAGCGGACGGCAATGTTTTCGACCGTTGTTCCATTGGGGAATTGATAGATGAGGCGATGGTCCTTGACCGTTGTCCAAGGACTTCCGTATCTGGGGTCTATGACGGCGCCAGTTGCCACTGAAGCAACCAATGCTGAAAATGGGAAAAAGAAGCTGGAGTGCATGATGATGATACAAATTGAGTGTGAATACCAAGTTGAGATACAGAGCAAGAGGGGGAAAAATTGCAATTGACTACGTACTATTACCTGATATTTATATACTTGTATATGGAGGTAGTAGTCGCAAATAGCTATAGAAGCCCGGTATAGAAGCCCGGCAAATATCTCGGCCCCGAGACGGACCAATTCTTTCGAATCCTTATGCCTCTTGGCTGCGCGCAATAATGCTCTAACCGGATACGAGCCGCGAAATCCTGCATGTTGACGGCGTAATGAGCCTACGTCGTCGTTAACAAAGGTAGCATCAGAATTGAGCCAAGAAAGCAGACGATTTCTAAGCAGTCGTTGCAGGCTCATGAGAGTAATCAATTGAGAAGGGATTCGGTCGTTGTGTGAGTTTGTCCGTCTCGGACTTCGGACATCAATCTTCAGCACATTTGATCTGACAAGCTTGGCTTACATACGTACATGATCTAGGAACAGAATAGTACAATCTCACAATAGACCATTAATAGTTCTGGGTCATTCAGCTGAGACGTGCGCTAGATTACATATTGCGTTGGCCAATGCGGTTATGTCGTTATGCTGCGGCAGACTATAACTCCATGTCCTTCTGCTATACCATTCAAGGCGTCGAGTTATGCTTAGGTAGATATTTGACGCTAGAGGCACTTGTGGTCTTTTCTGACCACATAGAATTGGTTGCTGACGCTGACTTATTCCGAGAATGACAGTTTCCGCGGGTTTACCGCTCTAAGGGCCCATCTGCGAACGCTGGGTGAAAATGTTCCCTTGGGCAACTTTCGCGAGCATCGTATTGATGAAACCGAGGTAATATCTATTTTTGAGGTTAGCTTACACAGAACTTTTGCATCACCATAGCACCACTTGCTCCGTTAAATCCGTCAACGTAAAGCCGTATTGACAATTTCTTAATTGTTGTTGACACAATTATCAGGCGGTCTCTCATCTCACATCTACCCGACCCAACTCATCATAGATGTCCTTCTTCACAGCCTCATCTGCCCAGCACATGTCGACTGCATTCCTCGCCAGCTGCACCATTTCTTGCTTCGTCAACCCTCCATAGTGATACGCCTTTTCCATGTTGCCGTCGATCCAGACATCGTGCATGTACACGGGATCGTCACTGTTGATGCAAAACTTCACCCCTCTGTCAAGCAGCTGTCGTAGCTTTGGAAAGAGAACCTCCGTTGCGGTGCGTCGGTGATAGGCGTGTGGACAGAGAGTCAAGCCAATATTTCGGTCGACAAGGCCGGCGATCAGCTCATCTCGATCGAGCACATCAAGGCCGTGGTCGATCCTCTCTATTTTCACGTCGAAAATGGCCTGGCGAATGTGTTCATGCGTGTCCTTTTGTCCAAAGTCGCAATGCGTCGTGATGTGAAGACCATCCGCTTGAGCTCGCTCAAATGCCTTCTTGAATAGTATCGGAGGCCGTTCATAGGCGTTGCTGGCAAGGCCAACTGCATGGAACAGACCATGTCCAGACTTGGCCCACGGCAGGGCTGTTTGATATGCGGCCTCACCGTCTTCGACGGGCTCATCTCGCAAGAAGCAGAAAATCCAGTTGGATCGCACTCCGTATCTAGATGCGCCGTCGCGCTGTGCTCGCAAATAGCCGTTCAACACATGTTCTGCAGGGACACCACGGCGTGTATGTGCTTGGATGTCGAAAAACGGTTCGACATAGCGAACATTCATCTCGCAACATCGCGCCAGATAATCCATTGCGAGATCATAAAAGTCGTCTTCTGTGAGCAGAACCTCACAGCCTGCAAAATATGCCTCTAGAAATGTCGGTACATCCTTGCGGCCACCGAGTTCCGGGCGATGGTTATAGGTAACGTTGTACGACTCCAGGAGTTCTTCATAGGTGTGGTATTCCTGGGATTTGAAGCGCAGCGGAATGTTGTTGCGGTGGGCCAATTTCCATCGCAGGGCTGGTCGAAGTGTCCCTTCGATGTGGATGTGAAGCTCAACCTTGGGGAGAGAGGCAATGAATGGAGAGACTGCAAGCCCGTTCATGGCAAATTAATTCGGTGCGACACCTTGTCATAGCACATGAACAGGGAGGACAAGAGATGCCCAGGTAGAGAGCACATGTAGCTGCGAATTGTTGGCGCTCTCGGTGAGTCTCCGGATGATGCTTATCGTCTTCATCGGCCAACTTTTCAAAATTTCGTCCCAAACTATCCCCGGAGAAGTCAAGGCGTGGATATCATGGCTATATCTCGAGAGTTCCCAGCGGTTGATGGATCTTCATTGGGCGTTTCCGTGATAACTCGAAATCAGAGCTCCACATGGGCAGTAAGCGGACTGAGGCTACTGTGTAAATCGCGAATCCGACGGCGTAAGCTTGACCTTTAAACGGCCACCTTTTTATCTATCGGCCTAGAATTTCAATTAGAGCTAAGAGATTCTCATAGCATCGTCTCTCTCAATTTAGATTCCCTTCCCCGATCGTTCGAGTTGCTGGCACGAGACCATTGAGACACGAGAAGTGGGTGTGTCTAGGCTTTTAACCGGCCATAGTCTCCCCTCACCTCGGCGAATGGCCGATCTCGGGAGACAAAACTCCTGCATACCGTATCTTGTGCTATCTCATCGCATTCCAAGATAAGCGTGAGGGGAAAGGCGTGTGCGATAGGAGGACGGCGTCTTCCAGAGATCGACGGGCTGCATACGGAGTACACATATATACATAAAGGTTACGCACATTCAATGAGCGGCCAATATGATTGCGCATCTCGTGAAACTGAGCCGTTACTGGGCAGCCCCATTGACGCTGACGCCGAGATGACTTCTTCAGCTCAAGAAGCGTCTCGCATGGAGACGGGCCCTGATGCCGCCATTGCCCGTCGCGTGGTGAAGAAGATTGACCGAGTCATTATTCCTCTGCTGTTTTTTACTTATATGCTCAACTTTATGGACAAGGTCATCTTGTCGAGCGCCGCTGTGTTTGGCTTGCGCGATGATACGGTAAGACACCAATTATAACACTCACCACAACAGCATGTATGTATGAATAACTAACATGTCAATGTTTGCCATTGCAGCATCTTGTAGGACAGCAGTACAGCTGGGTCAGCAGCATCTTCTACTTTGGCTATCTCATCTGGGAGTATCCCACCACTCTCCTCATCGCCCGTCTCCCTACCGCCAAGTATCTCACCTTCAACACCCTCGTATGGGGCGCCGTTGTTGGTCTGACAGCAGCATGTACCAACTTTGGTGGCCTCATGGCCGTGCGGTTTCTGCTGGGAATGGCAGAGGCCACCATCACCCCGGCTTTCATGTTTCTGACATCGACCTGGTATACTCGAGACGAGATGCCGACGCGCGTGGGTATTTGGTTTGCCGGCAACTCTATCGGTGGTATCGTGTCTAGCTTGATTGCCTTTGGCCTGGGACATGTCAAGGATAATGTGCATCCGTGGCGGTGGATGTACATCACCCTCGGCGTTGCGACGTTCCTCTGGGCCATCCCCTTGTTCTTCTTTCTCCCGGACAGCATCTCCAAGGCCAAATTCTTGACACCTGAGGAGCGCCAGATTGCAGCTGATCGCACAGTCATTGCCGGCACGGGGGCTACAGAGAATTCACGGTGGAGATGGGACCAGTTTATCGAATGTCTCATCGACCCTAAGACGTGGCTCATCTTTCTCATTACAATCGTCGGCCAGATGCCCAATAGCGGCACTCAAAGCTTCTCCAACATCATCATCGGTTCCTTCAACTTCACCTCACTGCAGTCCACTCTCATCAACATCCCTTACTCAGTGCTTACAGCAGGCATCATTGCGGGCTCCGGATGGCTTGCAGGCCGTTATCGAACCCTAAACTGTTTACTCATTGTCATTATCCTCATTCCATGTGTTGTCGGTGCCGCTGTCATCTACCGCCGTGATAGCGTACCTCATGGTGTTCAGCTGTTTGCCTACTTTCTTCTGTCTCCCGGGCCCGCGGCTATGCCTCTCACAATGGCTCTTGTCCAGTCCAACTACCGCGGTGTCACCAAGAAGATGACTGTTACAGCGATGCTCTTCCTGGCGTACTGTGCTGGCAACATCTCTGGCCCTCAATTCTTTCGCGCATCGGAAGCTCCGACGTATAAGACTGCTTTTAAGGCAATCATGATCTGCTATTGCATCGTCATTACCTTGGCTATTACTTTGAGGTTCTATTTGCAGTGGGTGAATGCGAAGCGTACGAGGGAAGAAGGCTTTGTTGGAAACGCCGGCTCGGCTGGCGCAGTGGCTGATGGCAAAGTGTCTGATGTATTGGACGGCAAAGATGTTGCTGAGGCAGTGACGGAGATTCAACTGAGACCGGAGGATTACGAGGATGTGACCGACTGGAAGACGGTTGGTTTCAGATATCGGTTGTAGCTTTCACCTCAATATTTATGCTGCCATTCGGCGAAATTCACTGTCCATGTAATTGCAATGTATTAGTAGACAGAAAGGGGTTGGGAATATTGCTTCAATGTGCTCTATATATAGATGGTCTACGTGTCGCTCGTTCAACTCTTATAATGTAGTTCAAGTGTGCATCTTCTACTCTGTTTTCGATCGTTCAGACTCCGAGTAATCGATAAGAGGTTCAGCCCCTGCGACAATGTTGTGAAAATTGCCCAATGTTATCGTTGCCACTTCTTTACTCTTATCAAGAAAGTTATCCTCATCCGGCGCAATATCGCTGGCATAGTAAGGATCTTTAAAAGCATTTATATAATGTTCCAAGCTCGGGATCTCCCATATCACAGCACCGTCATGTTCCATGATATTGAGAGGGAGTGGCATCTCCTTCAAGGGCTGGCGCAGGGAACTAGGGGTGTGAATCTAAATGATGTCAGACAGGCTATTTGACTGGAGATTTCTTTGACGAGACGACTTACCTGCGTGTAGCCGATGATGCCATTTTTCTTGGCCCAGTACGCAATCTTGGGCGCATGAATATTCCTCCAGTGGTTGTAGAATTGCTCTTCTGTAAGATCAGGCCTACGCTTAATGAAGGCAATCATGTATAGTGTAGAACTCATAGCGATTGAGGTTTAAAATGGAAAGTTGTGGTTGTTATAGAAGTTGGATACAAGATACTGTTTGACCTAAATGTATTGCTCGTTACTGCAGTCGTAAATATATACTTGTGCTTCTACATGGTTTATAGTCAGGGAAGCATACTCTCGACCGGGCTTCGGCCGAATGTGCAATGTTTGCGAAATGAGGCGTCTCCGTAGTGCGATCGTTGTTCCGCCGAGCTCGGCCGAATTCCAATGCTTAGAGAGTACGACACAACAGCAGCTTGAGAATTAAAAGGGCCTGGGAGATAACATAAAGAAGTAATTGGTGTATATGAGACACGTTCAATTGGAAAATAATTGGATAATTCACTGATTTATCAATATGAGTGAAATAAAAAATGTCATGATCATTGGGGTATGATTTCCTAATATCTGCGGTGTCTAACAACCCATATCTGGCATATCTTCTAACAGGGCTCTGAACAGGCTGGAGGGAGATTAAATCCTATTATAATCTCATCCTTACTGGAACACGGCTTTTCAGTCTCTGCTCTGGTTCGCACTTCTTCAACTGCCAAGCCTCCACCCGAGGTCAACCTCTTCCGAACCGACTACTCCAGGGCATCACTCGTATCAGCATTCAAGGGCCAGGATGCGGTTGTCAACACCATCACGATGCCCGATTTCGAGGAGCAGAAGAACATCATTGACGCTGCCGTTGAGGCAGGAGTCAAGCGATTTATCCCGGCCGAATTCGGGATTGACACATCAAAAGAAAAAGCAGTCGAGATCATGACTTTTCTTCGCATGAAACCGCAGATTATACAGTATCTCCGGTCTATCCAGGACAAGATTTCTTGGACAGCGATTATTACAGGATTCTTTTTTGACTGGTAAGTTTTTCCGTTGTACATCTTCTACTTCGGATCGCTTCCCTCCACAGGAGGCTTTTCAACACCCGTCTGCATAGAGAGGAAAACATTAATGTCTGGCTAACGCACGGATAGGAGTCTCGACAACGGATTTTTCTCTTTTAATCTTCCGGCACGTACGACAGAACTCCACCAGCCCGGGTATCACAGTCACCGCTGTAGCTGGTCGAATTTATCTACAGTTGGTGAGGCGGTAGCCCGCGTTCTGCTTCCGCAAAACTCCCCCATTGTTACGAACCAATACATGCGCATCAGATCGTTCAATGCCAGCCAAGACGAGATACTGAAGTCTCTTATTTCGGTTACGGCGCGTATCGAGAGTGCACGGGGCTTAGAAACGGTTGAATGGAAGCAGATCAGTGTCGATCTAGAGGAAAAGGTTGTCGAGGCGTGGAATACGCTGGCTCGGGGCGATACAAGCCAGTTGGGGTATATACTTAGCAAGGCCATCTACAATACTGGAGGCAACTTTGACGATGAGGGTGTGGTTATGAACGAGAAACTGGGTATGAAGCCGCCGGAAGGTCTGGATGCTGCCATTGAGCGAGAGTTGATCAAGCTTCTGCCCTGATACTTCCCTGAGTTAAGTGTAGCGCAGGAGTGCCTTATATGCACCTAAATATCACTGGCACTTCAACGAAGGATCAAATTGATTTAATGGCACGCGGTTCCAGTTGCGGGACTGCTCATTGAACGAGGAGTTATGTAGCCTTCTGTAGGGTCATCCTTGCTCATATGTGGCCTGTTTTTGCTCGCTGTTAGTTAGCTGCATACAGGTATCTTAGGTATGTACATGTATGCTTAGCAACACAATTGGTTGACTCCGATTTGGGGTAATAACTACGTGTTGCATATGTATAATACTGGAAACCATCCACTGAGCTCGAAATTTTGCCTCCCTTTAAGTAGATGTGTGCCCGCACAATTGAACTGCGGCGCGGGCCATCTTACCTTTCGGGGCTTGTCCGCAGGGAAACTCGACGCAGCCCTCAGGGTTTTAAACACATACAGGGTACTTCAGTCCATTATAAGTGATCTGGACATCTCACTCATAGTGGTAGGGGTGCGGCCGATGGCAGAGTTCCCTAGCCGCACGCAGAAACTTCTGGCCCGGTGCGTGGGGGTTTTGTTATGCTACAGTAAGCCTTAGCCTAAGCCAGCCATTAGCTTTAACGTGATAGGTCATGATTTAAACGCTCCAAAGCCCAACCAAGTGAAACGTGGAGAACTTGACTTCTTGGCTTTGATCAACTCGCCAAAGCTGGAGCCTGACCGAATCCATACACAGACGACGCTCTTCAGTAATGATTCGACAAGCAAGACAGCAAAAGTCGGCTGATGCAATGTCATCGCCTCAGATCCGGAAGGTCCGTAAAGGGACACGCAGCTGTTGGGAATGTACGTCTTAACCTTAGGTACTCTAAGCAACCTTGGAAATTGGCTTGTCTCTGACTTCTAATCGATGTCATACTGTTTAGGCAAGCGCCGAAAGATTAGATGCACATTCCCTTCTGGTAACACAAGCATCTGCAATTGGTGCATCTCCCACGGTTCTACGTGCGTCAGCCAACGGTTCCAAGATGAAACGGGAGATGCATCGCGCGCCCAGAGCATGGAGAGCAGGATGATGCGCGTTGAGAACTTACTAGAGAGAGTCCTTGAGAGATTGGACTCTGTAAGCCGGCAGAGTCATATGGAAGAGTCACCAGGGCGCCCGACAACGGTCGATGACGGTACTGGAATTGATGTTGTTAATACGACAACCAATATTTCAGCTCCTTCATCGAGCTCTGCCGTGGTTTCTGTCTTCCAGAGTGCATCTGTAAGAATACATTCATTTCTTTTTGTTTCAATCTCATCATAGAAACTGTCTGCTAACTGGTTTCTTGCCCTTCAGTTCATGTCAGAGATTGGTGGAAAGGAGGCATGTTCAACAGATGCTTCAACTGTAGCTCTGGAAACTAGCCCATCAACTACGATAAATGACACAGGAATGTGGCCAAAAATGAAGCGAGTCTCCCGCCTGTTGTTGGAGATGATGCCGTCCCGTGCCGCCATCGAATTCCTAGATAGTCAAAGCTCGCCTTGGATTTGCCAACTCCTTCGCCCTCTTCCATCTCTCAAGCAGTCAAACAAATTTTCGCTACTCAAATCGATGCCACTCGAGTCGTCAACCCTTAGCCATCCTACGACCATAGCGAGAGCTTTGATGTGCATTGTCATGTGCCTACAGCAGCTGCCTCAGCATGCCGACATCACGCAACTCCGGCTGCCGTCGCCACGGACAGAATACATGGAATCTCTGGCTTCGATAATAATCTCTATGGTTACCTCCGATGACGAAATTATTGCCACGTCCGAGGGACTGGAATGCCTTTTGCTTCTTTCCATCTACTTTGTTAATTCGGGTAGACCCCGTCGATCATGGCTCAACAATCGAAGAGCTTTGGCAATCGCACAATTGATGAATCTCCACAGGATTTATGGCGAAGATCTTAAAAATAACAATGATAGCGAAAAGGCCAACATGGCAGAGCTGTGGCCTCACATTATCCACTACGACCGACACCTCTCCCAGATTCTTGGATTTCCGTGTGAAGTGGTGGATACAAATGAACCTCTTGCTCCAAGCAATCTCAAACTCATGCAGCATTTGGATGAAAACAAGCTGGATGCCTTCTACCTTGCACAGCTCGACCGCATCGCTGCACTCTTGATCGAAAGAGAACAGGGCTCTTCAAGACTGGCGATGTCTTTGACGCAGTCTATTGACAATGTGCTCCTTAATTTGGCTACGTCTGTACCGCAATCATGGTGGCATCCCTTTGACAAATTCTCAGAAACACAGGTGGAAGAAATGGAGATGCTCTACGCTCGATACAACATCCAGTTGTGGCACCACCAGCTCGAAATGTCCAATCATTTGCCGTTTATGCTTGACGCATCAGAAGAACGACAAACCGAATACGGCAGGATTGCGTGTCTCAAAGCCGCGCGACAACTCATTAAAGTCTATCTCCCATTACGAACGACATTTGGCATGTTCTCGTGCTGCATGACTAATTTCCAGGCATTTACGGCGGCCGTGATTCTCATCTTCAACATGTTTCTACGGTCACCGGCTGTTGAGATGGAGGCGTTATCTGGCCGTACAGAGAGGGACTGGGGTTTGGTCGCCGATGTTATCAGAGTTCTGGATGCAGCGGTTGAACAGTTTGACGACAGGGTCGCTCTGCAGGCGCGCGACGTTTTGAAGCTCCTCCAAGCCATTGAAAAGGACCCAAAGGCACTACAAGGCGATAAATTTCACTTCACGATACCCTACTTTGGAATTATTTCTATTGCACGAAAGAGCCATGTCGAGGACCAAGGCAACGGCCAACAAATCGCCGGCAGGGATGGTGAGAACGCCGACCAGTTCATGTCTCAAGGGACGGCGTTCCATCTCGACTATTCGCCGACCTTTATGACGACGATAGACTTTATGGGACCGAGCACATCGGCTGATGTTGACGAGTTGATGCAACAGTGGCTGGTGGAAGACTTATAACGGCAGGTATCATTCTGTGAGAGGCAAGGATTCAGCTAAACAGGGACAACTCGTCGATTTCTAAGACTCAAAGTCCAGAGTGTTTATGCGCCATTCAGCCTTTAGGCACCTTTTCTCTTTTTCTTCTTTTTCTTCTGTCTTACATCTACAATATCTCCAGCGGATGGCGCTGGACTTTACCGTTAGACTTAACAATACAGCGAATGGAAGTCATGTGAAAGCAAAACGGCGCTGTATCTATTACTGAATCAATAAATAAGGTTGTGAGGAGCAAGCAAATACCCAGGAGGATAGAAAGGAGGATGGTTCATATTCTTACAACTGTTTACTTTCTGCACATGTGGAATTTGTCATTGCCTCGGGCCTGTTCAAGGTGCATGATGAAACCGAGAAACACCTATGACTGTAGGCACTGTTTCAAGGCTGCCAGAAGTGAGTCGGGATTCGCCTATTCGTATTCAATTAGTGCCTCTCCAGGAATTAGCTAGACCCGCTTGTAACATCGATATCTGCTAGAATACCACAGGGAGTAGTAGTTGTAAGCACTGTCAATATAGCGTGCCAAGGCCAAGGTTGATAAGACGCAGGGCGGCATTGAGTTATAGAACCAGAATCCCTTTTGGTGAGTTTCCGACCCCAAGAGCCTCTTGCAAAAGCCCCATCCGAAGTTTGGGAGTTATTAGACCTAGTGGCAAATCATCTTTCTCCAAGTTTGTCGGAAAAGGTAAAGAAAACCAGGGCGAAATATGACGAATGATGAGAGTATGTGTGCTGATATGACCTGTAGTGCCGGAAAGTCCCCCTTGCTATTCCAAATTGAGATTAAAAATCAATCAATGGGATATTACTGTTGGATCGTAGAGCATGCTGTATAAGGAGGATTTAGTTGAAGAAGCCTGTGCATCGGCTGCCGAGAGTCATTGTATTACTGATCCATTGATCTCATTGCCTCCGAAAAGGGAATCCGGGTTTTTTTTTTTTTTTTTTTTTTGAGATATACAGCAATATGTCCACATAGGTGCTTTGCCTGTGAATATTCATTTTGTGGTCGAGATGTTGTGAGATCGCAGAACCTACTATATTTAAGATGATACTGCATGGCACCACTGTAAGCAGCGCTTCAACTAATGACATTCAAGCCTTTCCCCTGTGACCAGGAGCGGTAGTTTCGGGAGTGCTTAACGGACTCGCCAGCCTTGTCAGTTTTACATATTATTCCCTTGCTCTCGCTTTAGATAAGCTACATAATGCATTGTAATAATGAAACATGAGATTCATCGGCCAAGTCATGATTCGGAGCAGCACGGCGTGTAAATGAAGCAAAAGCTTGGGGGTATGTTCCGGTGCAGGCATTGTGGCCCCGTAGTAAGAGTGAGCTCACCTTGAGATAAATATAGGTGTGCTGTATACACCGTGCATGCTTTACCCATCGTAGACAAATCTGGAGATTAGTATTCCTCAGCCCTGTTTGCCCTCCCGATAAGAACGCATCTTTCAGAAAGACTTGTTCATACTATCTGGGAAGGACGGGAAATATTACGGAGTTAAGTAACGGGGGATCATTAGACTCAGCCGTCGGGCTTATGCCACCCTGTCGACGGACCAATCTTTATTTTTATTTTTATTCCTTCATATTTCTATTCACTTACCATCTTTATGTTTGTTCTTATACTATTGCCCATCCGCTGGTCTGGCAATGGCGCAAGCATTGCTACATCTTGTACGATTACTGGCCATCCCATCTAATTCAATATCTCAAGCGCCTCATTGATGGTATTAATTTTTCCGTCCGTTTCAAGCCGCATAAGTTTCATGGCTAACCCGTGCGAAAGCGTCGCAGCGTAACTAGGGGCGCGCTAGATGCCTTCACTCGCGAGATTGACACAAACAAAGCGCCGACGCTGGCTTGATCACTCATCGCCTCGCTCTTATCAGATGCCCCCCCCCCCCCCCCCCCCCCCCCCCCATGTAATCACAAGAACGAGCACGAGCGCGGAGCCGCACCAAGAACCCTCAGCCTCACTGGTCTTAGGCCCCGTGTCAGCATTCAAAATCCACACAAGGGGTAATTCCCATGGATTATCACTGCTAGTGTCTCCCGGCACTATGTCTGCTACCAAACGACAGTCGGCCAAGCCGCCGAACAGCGCCGCTTTGCCCCTGTGTCATAAAATTAGCACGGCAAACTAGTTTCTTAGCTGTCCCTAACTATAGCTGCTCAAAG
The DNA here is from genome assembly GCA_037893235.1 of Trichoderma afroharzianum. NCBI lineage: Eukaryota > Fungi > Ascomycota > Sordariomycetes > Hypocreales > Hypocreaceae > Trichoderma > Trichoderma afroharzianum. The sequence goes on along the minus strand of JBBLXW010000019.1, from coordinate 19,662 downwards.
TGGACTTCCGACTGCCGATCGGCGTCAAACGCAGTGGGGAGAGAGGTGTCTGTTTCTATTTGTCCGACCAATCGATCTGGTTCGTCTTTGATGATCAGGACCGCTGGGCAATGGACACAGTAAGCCGGCTGTGGCCCCGTTCATCACGGAGGCTGGCCATTACGGGCAAAGGTCCAACTGGCTGTCAGAGATCGGCGGAGTTGTGCTGTCACGATCTGCGCAGATGTCTTTGGTATGTCCCGTCTAGGCAGGACGTGGTGAACGAAACGGTCTGGAAATGACAGCTAGGGCTTCTAGTAGGGCCATCGGCCCGATGGGGGGCATGAACTGCTGGGCTGAATAGGACGACTAGGGATCGAGCGGTAAGATGAGCAAAGTTCTTTATATAGATGGCGATGTTATTCTGGTGAGCACTTCTGACGGCTTGATCACGCGGTCAAGGTGGTCGTAACCAGCCACCAAGGTCTTGATTGCTTCTTAAATACGGGCAGCGTCTCGTTATCCATTCTTTTTGCAGTATCCTTTTTGATACTCTCGTTTCTTGTCACTCATTTCTCGCCATGTTGAAGTCACTGGCCTTTGTGGCCGCCCTTCTGGGTGCCGTCACGGCCTCGCCAACAATGGCTCGCCATGAGGACCGATCACTCCAGCCTCGAGCCAACACATCCTTCTGGTATGCTGCCATGGACCACACCGGCCAGTACAAAGGCTATGCTCCCCACGCGCCGAGCCCCAGCTCTTACAACGTCTTCGTTGCTGTAAATGCTGGCGATGCTGGCTCTCTCCAGAGTGCCATCGACTCTGCCGGCAGCAGCAACCGACAGAATGAATGGCTGGCATCTCAGCCCCGAGTTGTGTATATTCCCCCGGGAACCTATACGCTTTCCAAGACGCTCAACATGCGCACCGACACTATCCTCATGGGCGATGCCACTAACCCTCCCATCATCAAGGCTGCGTCTGGCTTCAGCGGCAACTACCTTGTCAACGGCCAGGATCCCTCCACAGGCGTCTCCGGCGAGCTCTCGTTTGCAGTTGGTTTGAAGAACTTGGTCCTGGACACCACGGCCGTCAGCGGAACCTCTAGCATCTCTGCTCTTTACTGGGGTGTTGCCCAGGCTGCCCAGCTGCAGAATGTCAAGATTGTTCTTGCGCCCTCCAGCGGCGGCAAGGGCCACACTGGTATCCAGCTTGGTCGTGGATCTACTCTTGGTCTTGCCGATGTGCGAATTGAGAACGGCCAGAACGGTATCTGGCACAATGGCCACCAGCAAGCTCTGTACAAGAGCATCTACTTTTACAAGAACACGATTGGCATGCTGATCAGCGGAGGCAACACCATCACTCTGCTGAACCCGACCTTTGATACTTGCGGTACTGGTGTTTCCAACACTGGCGGCAGCCCCTTTGTTGGTATTGTCGATGCTAAGTCGATCAACTCGGGCGTTACCTTCACCACCACCGTCTACCCTTCGATCGTCATCGACAACCTGACCAAGGACACCAACTCCGACGTCGTCGTCCTCCGCGGCACAACGGCTCTTAAGTCGTCCAGCCAGATTGTCAACTACAGCTACGGAAACACCGTCGGCCGCAGCCCCATCTTCGGCGCCGTCTCCGGCACCACCGCCCGTCCAGCCGGCGTTGCCCCCGGCGGCCGCATTCCCGCCGTCGTTGTGCCCAACTACGCTCAGAACCCCGTCACTGACTTTGTCAACGTCAAGGATCCCAGCCAGAACGGCGGGCAAACGGTCAAGGGCGATGGCAGCACCGATGATTCGGCCGCCCTCAACAAGGTGCTCCAGTTTGCTGCTGCTAACAACAAGATTGCCTACTTCCCCTTTGGCGACTACCGCGTCCTGTCGACTGTTGTGGTTCCCGTTGGCTCTCGTCTTGTTGGCGAGGCTTGGGCAACCATCTCTGGTGGCGGCAGCTTCTTCAAGGACGCCTCCAACCCCAAGCCCGTTGTTCAGGTCGGTAACCCTGGCGATGTTGGTGTTGCCCAGCTGCAAGATTTCCGCTTCACCGTCTCTGATGTGCTCCCTGGCGCCATCATCGTCGAGTTCAACGCCGCTGGAAGCAATGCTGGCGATGTTGCGCTGTTCAACTCTCTCATCACCGTCGGTGGAACTCGCGGTGCCGATGGCCTGACCAACAGTTGCGGCAAGGCCAATGCCGAGTGCCAGGCTGCTTTCCTCGGCCTCCACTTCACCAAGACCTCGTCAGCCTACGTCGAGAACACCTGGAACTGGGTTGCCGACCACATCACCGAGGGCTTCAGCGGCGGCTCCAACATTGCCGCCAAGGGAGGCGCGTTGGTCGAGTCGACCAAGGGAACCTGGCTGCATGGTCTCGGCAGCGAGCACTGGTGGCTGTACCAGCTCAACCTTCGCTCTGCCAGCAACGTTGTTGTCTCTCTCCTCCAGAGTGAGACCAACTATGACCAGGGTGACAACACTCAGCAGGTTCCTCCCGCTCCCTGGACGGTCGATGTCAACGGCTGGGGTGATCCTGATTTCTCCTGGTGTGACAGCACTGCCCGTTGCCACATGGGCCTTGCCAACTATGTCCAGGGCGGCTCCAACATCTACTACTTTGGCTCTGCTTCTTGGGCTTTCTTCAGCGGTCCGGGATACCAGGGTTGCGCTTCTGGCGGTTACCAGTGCCAAGGTAAGCTGATATATGTCCCGGATGATTATTATTAGAGAGTTATTTGCTAACACTTTTGATAGATTACATGCACGTCATCAAGACTGCTCCCACCAACCTCCAGATGTACGGCATGTGCGCCAAGGACACCAGCGTCGCTCTTCGACTGGCCAATGGTACCAACATCAATGCCCAGCCCGATTTCACTGGAGGCTGGAGCCCTGGTAGCGATGTTGGCCGCTACACCACCTAGATGTTGAGAGAGGGAAGCACCTCGTTCTAATGGAGTGGACATGATGTATATATGTTGGTGTTGGTTTGCATATAGTAATAATTTCATAGCAATATACCAGGATTATCCCATGTATTGCTCTTTTAGAGCCCCGATGCGTGCAGATGGCACTATGCTTGCGTTCTGTCTCTACGCGGCGAATGGAATTGACGGATAAGTGAAATATTACACATGTCATATTAAGGTTCTCTCCTTGCTAATTCATGTAATCATCCACCATTCCTCCTTTTGAGTAAGGCGTCAGCAGCTGAATCTCTAGTTTAGATAATACGAGCCAGACGAAAATACTATTGCGGAGCTCCTATAATGTCTGGTTACATGTAATGGGGGAAAACTGACTGTACAGTGAAATATAAGGACAGGCGTCGCTGCGTAAGCTAGCTCCATCCATTACACCCGTTTGGCAAAATATTATAGCCTTGGAAATTATTCGCACATATAGCCATGGTAACTGCTTCGGCCTCGTCTCTGGACGACATTACGAATGATGATCTTCGCGGCTGGGTGGAACTCATAAAGCAAATACGAGCTACGGCTGACGCAAGCATCAAGAAAGAGGAAGCGGAAGGCGTGGCATTTGATCAACGAGTCTTTGACGAATATCCTTTCATCAAGGCACCCGCATCACCGGAGGCTATCCAGCAGCAGGAAGCGACGCTCCAAACGACGCTGCCAGATGACTACAAGCAATTCCTCCAGGTCACGAACGGTACAGGATGGACTGGCATTGGTTGGATACCGTCGTTTTGTGGTGTTGAACAATTGCAGTGGGAGCAAGCGGATGCTGTAGGATTTGAATCGCTGCGCGTGGAAACCATCCCGCCCAGTGTGACGTCTCTGGAGGAGACGATATCGTTGACCAGCGAAGAGTTTGATGAAGCTCCTCCGCTGGAGCGAGTATTGAGGATCAGCGATGAAGATGAGGATACTATTGTCTTTTTACTAGAGCCCGAGTATATACGAAAGACGTGGTTGTGGTTGGCCGGAAAGAGAGGGATTGAAGTTAAAGACGCGCCAGGCCAGTGGCTGTAAGTTCGCTGACAACTGTCTCAAAGCCATCTATCTTCCTAATTCCCTAAGATGCTAACTCGCTGCCCTCAGCTTATTCGTGTTTGTACCTTGGATGGCAAGCACCAAAGTTCATCCCACGTTTGAAGGATTCATGCGAACCAGAGTCAAACCCATCAAGGCGTAATTGAACAAGGGCTCAGATAAAAATTCCCAACAATATATGTTGAACGGCAATCAACTGATGATGAACCATCGCTCGTATCAAGAGATCTCTCTAGTTGTTACACTTGTCTAGCTTTGAACAGCTAGCGCCGAGTTCTAACTAGCAAGTGATACAATCTCATGAGTTTGAACACATCTCATGACTGCAAGCTGCTGACAGACGCGCCTTAAATTTGGCACGCGAATTTGTCAGCCGACACATTCCGGCAGTTGATGCCAGATAACTGAATTCTCATAAACTGTATTTAAATAAATCGCCGGGAATTCTCTTAAAAAAATTAAAAAAGAAAAGAACTAATGAATAGGTCTCTTAACTGGCACAGAATTTGCTTTCTTATAATAACAAGCAACAATGGAGCAAATATCCGGAATAATTGAGCGGGGGCTTCCCAACGCTGTTGTTTACGATCTCACAACGCCGAACCAAGTCACAGTCACGCTTCCATCAAGATCAACCTGGTCCAGCGGTCTTCACTGGCACGAAACTCACACAGAATATCTCAAGGTCATCAAAGGCAGCATAAAAGTCCGCCTAGGGGATACCGAGCAAGTCATCACCGCGAGTAAAACGAACCAACCCGAAATCAAGGTTGAGCGATACGAGTGGCACGAATGGCAGCGAGCGCAACTAGACGGAGAAGAAGTCATCGTTATTGAGAGGACAGACCCAGAGGATGGCGAAAAGGCCTTGTTTTTCTGGAACCTCAATGGAATCATTCTGAATGCAGGGAGAGTTATCAGTACGAATGTGCCGGGGTTCTCCTTCTTCCCTGCAACGATAAAGGACCTGATCATCGACTTTTGGATCACGTTCAACCTCTTTATTGTGTTTCATTCTTTGGACAACTTCCCTGTCATTCTGAGTACGACGAAATTCTGGAACGGAAAAGGATCGCGCGCAAAGGCGGGTCCGTCGGCAGATTGGTTTGTATCTCATGTATTGTTGTCGCTTGCTTCTTGGGCAGGTCGCATTGTTGGACTGCGAGCTGTAAGACCAGAGTATACGCCTGCTCAGCATTACCAGCGTTGGAAATCACATAATTATCTTGAAAAGTCAAAGGAGTCTTGATGAATGGTGTGGTTTCAGTTTGGTAATGCGAGCCTTAATGCGATGTATATCGGTCTGCAGGTGAGATATGAGCGCTCTATTTGGGAATTAGAGATATTAATCTCTAACTGGTTATACAAAAAGATTTATAAGCACATAGTTTTATTAAATACCATCAGGTCCATGTTTCAATTCGATGCTTCGCCGAAGAATTCTTATGCCTGCGCTACTGGAATGCTCTCACAATTATTGATTCCCCGCTGGATTTAAGCTTACCATTGTGCATGTTGATCTCCTAGAGCTGACTGGATGTTTTGTTTTGTACCTGCATCTTTGTGAAACAGGAGCAGTACAAATGGAGCACGTTCACGCCTACACCTTTTTGCTGATCTTTATCGTCTCTTCAAAAGGTGCTCAGCTTCTTTCCTGCGTCCAAGTACTTCCACCGGATGGGAGAATGACAATGTTTCATTCAACGTTTGCCGCATCTCCAGATTATTAATTAGCCGGCGGATTGACCCTCTTTCTGTTGGATTATCCGTTTAACAAGTGACATTTCCCATAGTCTATGGATTTTCATGACGCAACATGCACACATAAGTCCCTGTATGCATCGTCCCAGAATTATGGAGCTTCAATGTTACCGTACACTTGAGAGGATGATCCCCGCCATTGACCACACAAGACACGAGCCGACACAGTTTCCTGTTTCTTTGCATCCTGTCTCTTATAACTCAATGAGACATGATGAGAATATCAGGTAATTGAGATTCTAAACACCCAAATAATGGAACTCAACATTCCCGATGTTATCTCCAGTTGGGGCGCTTCATTTCCAACCTAACTGTACGGGGGAACTGGTACTTTCCGCGATGGGGCTCATCTGCATGAAGTTTCAAAAATCCCTTGGCCAAACAAGATCGCGATTGGTGACACGAGAAAATCGTGGGGAAATCTCTGCCGGGAGAAGCGGCATTTCAGAGTCCGGGGTCATGCCATGGTTTCCAACCCAATGAAGTCATTCGCATCCCCCCAGAGGTAACCTGCGATGACCAACACGAATCACTACTACATCGGGTGATCGACACAATTATAACTGCATTTGCCGTTTTACAGAACGCGAGCCATGTAACAATGGCCGAGCTTTGTTCCGGACCCCTCAATTGATGTCTCACACGAGGCAAGCATGGTTGAGAATTGGGACATAAAAGCGGCAAGGAATGGCGGCAGGAAGGGAGGATTGCGCCTTTCATTCGGTGGCCTTTCGAAGACGTCTCGCAAGGGTTCAGCTAGAGCTCGACTCATGGCCTCTGTAACTTTTACGATTCAATTGCCATCACATAGAAATATTCAACTATTGTCAAATACAAGAGGAAGCCTCGCGTCTCAGTCATGAGATCCATGAGGCCTCTCCTTACCGCGCTCGGCATCTTTGCGGGTGCGGCAGTGGCGACTACAGAAAGTGCCAGCAAAGCATCAATTCACGATCTTGCTCTACAGAAATGGGCTGTGACGAATGAGTACGGCAACATCACTGTGCCGGGCAAGTTCCCTTCTCAAGCTCATCTAGATCTTCATGCAGCTGGTGTGATTGGTGAGTCGAGACAAAGCATACAATTGCCTCTTTTGGACTATACTGATTTGGAAACCCATAGATGAACCGTGAGATTTCCTTCTTAATGGATTGTATGGTCAATGGAAGATGCGAGACTGACGTGATGATACTAGAAACAATGGCCTAAATGACTTTGACCTGCGATGGATTGCGGCCCAGAACTGGACATATACCAGCAAGCCAATTAGCGGATTGTGAGCTGACTTTTATGTAATGGACGGCTGATCGATCAGAACAGTCATGCTAACACTGAGTATAGGAGTAAACACTCGGACGTAGCTACCTGGCTGGTGTTTGATGGCTTGGATACATATGCCACTATCAAATTCTGTGACCACATTGTTGGAACACCAGACAACCAATTCCGACAATGGTTTTACGACGTCTCGTCCGCCCTTGCCAGTTGCAAGAGTGACCCTGTTCTCAGTATTAACTTTGGTAGCGTGCCTCGCATCATCAATGCCATCAACGCAAGCGATGAAGTCCAGCGTAAGTCATACAATCACAATTCTCAAGGTATCTATGTTAATTCGGGGACTACATAGATTGGCCAGCTTCGGTGGTTTATCCATTCGAGTATCCAAACCGCCAATGGGTCCGCAAGGAACAAAATGACTTTGGTTGGGATTGGGGCCCAGCCTTTTCTCCCGTAGGACCTTGGCAGCCGGGCCGCATTGTCCAGCTGAGCAAAGGCGGCGAGCTGTACTCTCTCAACACCGACATTGACATCTTCCGCAAAGGCCAATTCAACAACTTTGCTCCTGACCAGACCGCTCCGTGGGTGGTGAACGCAAGTCTCGATTTCTTGGGAACTCTGCCAAAGCATGCCTCCATGTCGGTGGTCATTACTGATGCCAGTGACAGCCGCTCAGTACTGTACTCGGGCAAACTGGAGGGCGTGACACAATCTGACATGACCGTCACTGGCTCTGTGACAATAGACGCCCACAAACCCAAGCTGTGGTGGCCTCGAGACATGGGCAATCAGCAGCTATACAACATAACAGTCTCTGTCAGCAGCGCAGGGTCTAAGACGCCCATCCTTGTCTCTCAGCGGCGTGTTGGTTTCCGAACTATCTTGTTTAGCTCAGGAAATATTACAGATGCCCAAATCGCCAGCGGCATCACTCCTGGAAACAACTGGCATTTTGAGATCAATGGCCATGAGTTTTACGCCAAGGGTGCCAATCTTATCCCTCCTGATGCTTTTTGGCCACGAGTCACCTCGGATAGAATGAATCGCCTATTCGACTCAGTCGAGTCGCAGAATTTCAACATGCTGCGCGTGTGGTCCTCAGGCACATACTTGCCCAACTGGATCTACGACATTGCCGATGAGCGCGGTGTATTACTTTGGAGCGAGTTCCAGTTCAGCGATACCTTGTATCCCGACAGTCCAGATTTCAAGGCCAATGTTGTTGGTGAGATTACTTACAACGTCCGCCGGTTGAACCATCATGCTTCTTTGGCATGCTGGATGGGCGGCAATGAGTTTGAGAACTTGATGCTACCGATAGCTCAGGGTGCCGATCCTACAACTTACCCATATGTCCTAGGCCAGTATGAGAACCTCTTTATTACTACGCTATTCAATGTTTTGGCTGCAAACAGCCATTCCATCTCATACAGTCCTTGCAGTGCAAACAATGGCTGGCTAGAGATTGATCTTGATCTTCCCGTGCCTATTGTTGAGCGGTACTACAACACTACCAGCGGACACATCTACGGCGACACAGACTTTTACAATTACGACACTTCGGTTTCCTTTGATACCTCTGCTTATCCAGTCGGTCGCTTCGCCAACGAATTTGGATTTATCAGCATGCCCAGTATTCAGACGTGGCAACAAGCCGTTGATCCTGACGAACTCTCCTTCAACTCCACTACGGTCATTTTACGAAATCATCACTACCCGGCTGGCGGATTGACCAGAAATATTCACAACAGCACTTTGGGCCAAGTCGAAATGACACTGGCTGTTGAGCGGTACTATCCGACACCCGACAAGACCGATCCAGTGGCCAATTTTAGTTCCTGGTGCCATGCTACTCAGCTGTTCCAAGCAGACATGTACAAATCTGAGATTCAATTCTACAGACGTGGTAGCGGCCTGCCAGAGAGACAACTTGGCTCCTTGTATTGGCAGCTCAACGATATTTGGCAAGCCCCGACCTGGGCTGGTCTTGAGTACGACGGACGATGGAAGGTTCTACCATATGTTTCTCGCAGGACGTATGAGCACGTCATTGCATCTGCTTTCTGGAATTATACGGCCAACGAGTTGGAAATTTGGGTGACGTCTGATCTCTGGGAGCCTGTGTCCGGTGAAGTATCATTGACATGGGTTGATCTAAAAGGCAAGCCTATCGCAAACAACGCGGGCATGGCGAAATCAACCAAGTTTAACGTGGGCGCCATCAACACCACACAGATCATCTCAGCCAACGTGAAATCAGATCTCAAGATCCCAGACACCAGTGACGCTGTTTTGGTCATCGAACTTACAGCCCACGGCAAACTCCCCAACGCAGCCAACAGCAAGACCACAACCTTTACTCATCACAACCACTTCCTTCCTGTGTGGCCTAATCAAGCCAAGGTGTCAGATCCCAAGCTACACTTGTCATACAACAAGTCTACAAAGAAGTTCACTGTGGAAGCTACGGCTGGTGTGTCTCTCTATACTTGGCTGACGCACCCAGCTGGTGTTTTGGGCTTCTTTGACGACAATGCGTTTGTTTTGAGGCCTGGTGAGAAGAAAGAGGTTGGGTTTACCCTTCAGCAAGATACTACAGGTGGGAAGTGGACAGAACAGGTGACAGTGGAGAGTTTGTGGGATTTGACCACGCCATGAATAGTCGAGATAAGGGTATAGGTTTAACAGATTATATGACTATGATCATTGTGCGCAAATTAAGTGACTTATTAGTCGATTACTGTGACAATACCCAACATGGTATTATAGGAACTCTGCACTATTCTATCTGCTCAAGCATCTATTGGCCTGGTGCTGTCTTTGAAGTGTACACGGTCTCCGAATCGCCCGACTGTGATTTAAACGTAATGGTTCCATCCTCGTTGATGATAATCTCCGTAACTTTACCCTCATCCTCCTCTCTCAAGATGTGCTGCTTGAATCCAGCCGTCTCCTCCGTCTCATACAACTTATTAGTCGTCGCCTTCGCAACAGCTATCGTCGCAAGGGTAACAGGCACAGCTAAAACAGGACCACCCGAAATCACTGCAATCGGGGCCAAGAGCATTCCAGCCTGATAAACGAGCTCAGGTGAAACGCCCTTCTCAATGGCATCAAATGCGCCGCGAAAGTTCTGCGGGTTGCTGTAGTAGAGCGTCTTCATGTCTTGGCTGTACCAAGAGATGAACCACCAGTCGCGGCCGGTGGTGAAGAAGCCGGTGTTGTATTCAACTTTGAGGGATTCAGAGGAGTCGCCGGCGGGGATGGCGGCCCATTCTTTGCGGTGCTTGTAGACGTCGCTGTATTTGTGGATGAGGGAGATGCCGACGATGGGTTTGGAGGTGTTGTTGCGGATGGAGACGGAGGCGGTGCGCTTGGTGGTTTCCATGGCTGTGGTGATGATGAGATGAGATAGATGACTTTAGGAGATTCAGTGATTTAGTTTGCTTTATAATTGAGAGACAATCTGGTGAGAATACAATGACTGCATTTATAGTTTTCGCTGTTGCTACCATGGAAGTTGGAATACATCTAGCCGCCGTCTTTGGCTGCGTGTCTCAGTTGCCCAAGCAGTCACATTACGATATCATATAGCCACAACTGAAGTCTCACCATGGCGATTGGAGGATCTCCATAGAGACCCCATGCCGATGAGATACTTCCAACAAGGAGCTCTCTCTGGTGGAGGCATGAGAGGGCGTTTCTCTGTGTAAACAAGGGTTTTCTTTGTATGGTCGGGGAGGCTCTGAGACAGAAGCTGAAAACTAGACAGCCAAAGCTCCACTTGCTTAACTTGATCCGATTAGTAGAGATGCGAGATGTTGGCACGGGCCGGCCAGGCCCTGGAACTATATTTGTAATTGGTGAAAGGGGTTGTAGGTAGTATAAGTGCCGAACTCACAAACCTAGACCCTGTTGCATCTCAGATATAATCTAGTTCCCGATTCAGTCTAGCAAGAAGAGCGCGAGGCGGCTGTGGAAAATACAGAGCATGTATAATGAGTGAGGCATAACAATGCTCGGCTTTAATAACCTTTTGTGAATACAAATGCTTTGTATTCCTTCATCGGAATGGTCCCTAGAGCTAACGGCATACCCCTAACACGGTCGTTGTCTTTGTCACACTTGTACAGTTCATAGTGCAGAGGCTGTCAGCATATGAATACGTGTTAATGAAGATAAACGGAACGACTGGCGAACAATATCCGTTCAGTAGAATATGGGAATCTGTTCAGACTCCCAATGAACTATGGTTATAAGGTCATCAAAGGGGAAATTTTCTCTTTGATGCACAACATGTTCAGCCATTGTTGCAGCGACGCCTTTTCCGTTCGTCCAGTCCTACGATCTCACTTACTTAAAAACAGAGAACCGCCGTATACAAGCCATCAGTAAATTACATATTGGTCTCTCAACTACTCTTCACCCAAACTCAATCGCAAAATATTCCATTCCTGATCATTTCCCCACTATGGATCGATTAAACCCTCAGCCTACTCCTCGCCCTCGAGGTGACTCTGTCAGCTCTAATGCGTCTTTCCGTTCTGCAATTTCTTTTCATTCCGACACCTCTTATCAATCTGCTACCTCTTTCGTAGTTGTTGGGTATCCCGAAGCCGTTGATCCTCCCGGATTTGCTACGTCTCCGAACAACACTGCATCTACAGCTCATAGTCGACGTAATTCTACTACCTCACTCAGCTCTACCGATTCCGGCGTTTCCATGAGCTCTGGAACTCTTGTCCATTCTGACACTACTGCTGGCCCCTCCAACCCTAATCGCAGCTCTTCCATTCCATCTGGCGATTCTCCGAGCTTTGTACACCTACATAATGCCGAGTTTACCAACTCTAACCCACCCGTTGACTCTACTAGCCCTAGTATATCCACTTCCTCCAGCACCACTGATGACGAATCAGTAAATCAGCAGGGAGCGAAATGAGGGAGCTCATTCAGACTGAGAATATGCAGAATCCGCCAAACCGTATATGACTGCAAGTTGGATGATCCGGCGGCTCAAGGGAAGTTATATGATAAAAAGCGGTTTGCTAATGAAGACTAGGCAGTGGTTTCTGGCGCATGGTGTTTACACAACAGCAAGTATCTATCATATGACATATGCGATTATTTCTTGGAGACGTTTAAGGAAATGTATCTTTTATGTCGTTTCGGATAGGAAAATCTAGGAAAATAGATTGTTGAGTTAGTGAATTGATTGATACAAATTCTAAGCAATTGTATTTAATTTTCATCTTTTTCCCCTTTGGTCGTATTGACGATTCAACGTCTGTAGTCGTGAGGACCTGCCGACATAACTCTACAGAGCCATGTGCGACCAATATTAGATGAGCATATTTCCATATACGTGGTCGATTCCTGCTACCATACCCGATAAATCGTTTATAACGACTTTTTTTAGCCATTTTCAATTCTCTCTTTCAATATAATTAGTTATTGATAAGAGATTTATACTACAAACGCCACGCAAGACCTCACTCTATAAACCGGGTACGATTAGTAGCGAAACGTCAGCGCCGCCAGCGGTTAAACACGATAAATGGGTCTTGGAAATCCTACACGCAAGCTATGCTGGAATTAACTGCAACTAACTTTTAGCGACTTACAACGATGGATCGAGCTGACGAAATGGCCTACGAAGTGACATACGAACTCCCCGGCTTCGGCTTCGGCTCCGGCTCGAAGAGTTGGAGCTTCATAGACTTCAAGTATAAGACTAGAAACTAGTATTTATTCATCGTGACATTCAAATCTTTTGAACCATGTATATCCTTCAACAATTAGCCATCGGATGCTTTTGAATTCAACCAGATATTAAAATTTCTGACATCCTGCATACTCATCATTCGCTGTTTCAAAGCAGCCAATACCATTAATAATTAGAAACTCCTCTATAAGTTAGAGATACTCCACCATGCTCATCAAGCAAACCACATCCGCATTTTTCAGTCAGCTCGACGAACTAATTCGTTCCGAAAATGACGGCAACACTAATAGCTCCGCGTCTGTTTTGGCCAAACTTGGGACGCCTTGCGCTTCGGTTGCTATTATGGAAGACGGAGTCATATCGTCCCATTGCTTCTCAACTGGACAAGAAAACACAGAGACTATATTCCAAGCCTGCAGTATATCGAAGCCAACATTTGCAGTTGCCTTGCTAAAGCTTGTTGACGGGGGCAAAATTGCACTCGACACCCGCATTGGCGATGTACTATCACAAGATGTGTTAGATATCTTGACAAAAGATGCCTCTGCTAGCGAGACCTCTGTGGTCAAGGGTATTACCATTGCCCAGCTTCTAAGCCATACTTCTGGCCTCTCTCAAGGTGGTTTTCCCGGTTATTCCGTCTTGGATGACTCTCGAATTCCAACACTGCGAGAAGTTTTAATGGGAGCGAATCCTGTCAATACACTGGACGTGCACTTGCAAGGATTCCCTGGCCAGTCGTACTCTTACTCAGGCGGCGGCTTTGCTGTGCTTCAACTTGTCTTTGAGACCATCACCAATAAAGATTTCGCCACGGCGATGCATGATATTCTACTAGAACCTTTGGGAATGACGAGATCTTCCTTCCATCCGTTACCAACTCAAGAAGAGAATGCAGCCAAGTGCCACTGGAATGGCTATACTCCCTGCGAAGATGCTCAACGAGTCAATCCTGAACAAGCTGCTGCGGGTTTATGGACTACACCAAGTGACCTCTTGAAGCTTATCAGAGCTGTACAACAGTCTCTCCAAAGCTCCGACAACACTGGCTTTCTTCGACAAGAAACAGCCAAGAGTATGCTGACCGTGGTGAAATCGGATGTCGCCCTCTCATGGTTTATACCTGGAGATTTGAAGACTGTCTTTAGCCACGGTGGTAGCAATTGGCCAGGTTTCAGAACTTATGTTGCTGGATACGCCGATCTTCCAGGGGCAGCCAAGGTAAACATACCAGAAAACTGCGGCATCTCCATCATGACGAATGCTGTTGAGGGAGACATAATTGTGTGGAAACTCCTTCAGGCTATTGCGTATCTGAAGAAATGGCCAGAGATCCCTTTGACGCTAGGATACACAAGAGTCCTACCATTCAGAGCCCACAGAGACGAAATCGGCACGCAGTGGAAGCATTGGTTGGGTAAGTGGACATGTGGTGAGAAGGGTTGGAGCATTGAAGCCAATGAAAGTGGGAACCCGACTATTCGATACGACCAATTGTCACCCTTCCCATTGGTATCAGCAGCAATGTCGGCTACGATTAGGGATGGCAAAACACAAGCTACTAATCTGATGGTAAGCGGACTAGACGTCTTGGTATACTTTTGTGAAGACGATACAATCGAGATAGTCAAGGGAAGGGGTCAGCAAACTACCAAGTTGACTAGGGCATGAGTGTGTCTACGCACACTTTTGTAAATGTAGAGGCATATTATACGAACACGACTGTTTGCATATATTCAAAAAAAAAATTAATTCTGATGCATTTGTCTATTCATGCTAATTATTGATTCGAGCATCAACATGAGTTTGATTGCCAACTCTTAAGTGACATTTACCCCCTTTTCATCCAGTTTTCCTGTCCCAACAAGAAACTACACCATTAGCAACACCCATCACAAGAAAAGCAATCATTCAAGAATCAAGCTCTTCCTCATTAACCACCAACGCAAACCTGCCAGCCAGTGTGTGAAATTCCGATTTTGCTCTCTAAAAGCTTGAAGAGGAAAATGCTAGATGAGTCAATCGCAAAGAGGAGTGAGTGGCAATCGTTACTCTGCCGCGCCTCAAACTCGCCATTTGGTGAGATGATCTCTATTCGGTCATAATTATGCGTTAATTCTGCAGATGTCGTTAGCTTGCTAACAGTGCCAGTTTTGGGAAGTGGTTGAAAAGTCGATCAGAAACACACTGGGGGGTCGCTTGGGGGTCCGGGTTAAGACTGACCATGTAATTATTGAGACGGGGAATACTGGCTATCAAGTCTTGATGCTTGGAGAAGAAGGGGTCTTGATATGTAAAGGGTTGGGCTCCAGGAAATATGAAGCGGTTTGGCTGACAGATGTTTAATCGGCTCATCTCGGCAGGCATCAGATCATCCATCATCTGTCGGAGGTTGTAAAAGAAGCCTTTCTTCGCGGACTCGGTATCGGAGCTGTCACTGCCGACATATTCCCAGCATTGTTCAGATTTGTCGTCAGACGTGCAACTCGTTCTATCCAGAAAAAACTCTCCGCCTTGACGGACAGACAAGGAGTATTTCTCTGTCAAATACTTGTCGAACGGTTTGTGCTCTGCATAATCCCGGTTTTGGAGTGGGAACTCGGCAGCGACCGCGGCAGTAACCCACAAGCGCTGCTCAATCCTGACTTGTTGCCCTTCGAAATAGACATCACAAGAATAGCCGGGGTGAATATCTACCTTGGCATACCTGATACCTTGGCCGATATAAACTTCCATCCCATTGCTCTGGTCATCCCAGGACTGTAGAGGCTCACTGGGAGGGACTCCCGCCTGGATATGGAGCACACGGCTGCTGTCGTCATTTGTAAGATCAGCTGTCGCATCGCTAAGCCACTCTCCCTTGAGCAATTGTAGGCGGTAGTTGTTTTCCTTCCGAGCAACCGGTTCATACATGTAACGAGGAGCTAGACGCTTAAGGGCATCCAGGAAGAATTGAGCCACTACATTGCGGCGAATTGCAATGACACCACTCTTATTGTTGACGTCCTCGGGTCGCACCCAATTCCAATTGAAGCCTGAAACATCCGGCACTCTATTGTGGTTGATGGCGCCGATATAGTTAAGCGTGGCGATTGCTTGTTCGGACGAGGAAGGAGATGATAGAGGGTTACCCGAGCTGTCTCTAGGCGGATTCACCACATCCCCGGTTGCTGTCATGTACAGAGACGGGTCATGGTTGGGATTTGCGACGGCCGAGACGGCGAGGGGCGGAAAGCTGTGTCTATGGGCAAATTGTAAATACCCTTTGAAGAGACAAGATACCAGGCAACCACCAGCTTTTGTTTTCATATCCATGCCTGGAAAATTGACATCATCTCGCGGTTCGGTGGGCATCCAGTCGAGACGGAACTGCTGAAGACTGAAATTTGTATCAGACAGATCTTCCAGCGCACTCATGAGTTGAAACTTGGCGTCTCGGTGGTCGTTGAAATAAGGGTCGTCGAGGTTTCGGCTAAGATTGCTCCGTACGAGATCGACGGTGCACGAAGCTGCCCACGGTTTATCGCTGGGCTGTTCCCAAATATTCCAGCTGCCTGAATATCCCCACTTCACAGGATCGTTTTCAATGACAGTAATATCTGAATAGTACATGTTGAAATCGACACTGCGGGGGTTTTGACCCAAGTTGACAATGGACAAGTCTCTTGGGTTAACGTTTCGCGGTATCCCTATCCGCATCTTGATGCCAACTTGGAAAAGGGCATTGGTGCAGGCGGTTATTCTTGGGTCATCATAAGGGGTGCCTTTGGGGATATCAAACGGGCTGATGCCGCCAGTCCGCTTCATCAATTCTTCCAGGGGGATTGGGTCCTCCAGGTCACCGGTCGTCGGGTTTACCAGGTAGCATAGATACTGGACTTCCTGACGTGCTTGATCTATAAATTGTACCATGCCAGAATTTATGCTAGCCTGCGTTGTAGCCACGACAAAGTCGCAGCCAAGGTTGGTGAGATTGCTTGATGCGCTATCCATGATTTAGTAGAAATAAAAGGAAAAGGAGAATTGGCTCTAAGCGTGAGGTGTGATGTAGTAATTGTAATAGAGGAGATTGGTATAAGGAGAAGGGAGGAAACAGCAATTGTGATGCCTGTAACATGGCCTGATTGCCAATTTTATAGTTCAATTTTACTCTCTGTACGAGATGCGCCAGTCAGCATACGTCTTTGCATAGTATTGAACACCTTTCGATGACTGCGCTCAAACAAACTATCTCATACCAAGTGGGACGACTCAATATGGACTTTAGTCTCTATTTGCTGGATGATACGCTTACAATTTAACGCTCATGCAAGCTGAGAGCTGAATCTCCTCTACAATTTAAAGTCTCATTGCCTTGAACCGTTCTTCAGCTGGCCTTTTTCAAGCGGACGATTTCCCGATGAAGACGTAGAGCACTCGCTCTGCAGGACGCGAAGCCGCGACTGTCTACCAATCATTTCGTCCAGCAGACCCCTGTCCTGAATTCCTCTGCAGCGTTGAGCCAAGACCTGCCGCAGCAGCGGGGTTGGAGGGGCGAGGCGATGCGTTTTGCGAGTTAAAGCTCCCTGGTTGTTGGGCGATTGGGTCGGCATTGGCGTATAAAGAATGGCAATAAAAAGATAGATTGTATATATCAACAGCCTATAGGAACGTTGAAGTACATCTTTGGCGCTGGTTGAGCCGTAATTGAGCTCAGTACTAGTCATGATGAAGAATAGTGGCATCCTCCTCCCGGCCACCAGCCAGCGGAGACATATCCATAGCCATTCAGTTTTCATGTCCTGGGATAGCAAACTTGTGGGCCAGCGTATATTTAGGCACGTGTTCGTATTAAATACAAGGCCGGCCATGTGTACCGTGTAGGTGACTTAGAGCCTTATATGCAGTACAGGATCTTATGGTTGAGCCAAAGTGTTGACGCTGGAAATGCGTTTACTAACCCAGCCGTCGCTGCATCCCATAAGACCAATCTTCGAGGATTTTTGGTGTAGAGATAACTAAAGGAGTATAAAACGATTGGTTGTATTCCAACAACATATTGAGACTTGTTGCTAGTTACAATCTGTGAATCCTAGTGAGTGTAAAGAAAGAAAATAACAGCTGACCGACAATAACTTGACAATCACGCCCAATTATGGATACATTGCAGCGAAGCATATATTACATTATTGGTGTTCATTCATCTACATATCTCAATTATCCCGCATGTCTTTGCACAGAGAATGTGGAAAGGATATCTTAACGGTCGAGCTATTTTGTCTACTGCACGATATACTAAGTTGTCGGGGCTCTGCAATGGCAAGCCACATACATGCAAGCCCGAAAATATCCATAAACCCTCCTTGGGGAAGGGAGCACAAAATAGATTCGGTTCACAGAAGCGTCTAATAGATCAAAAGGGATGTAGATATTAGGCCTTTAGAGTTACCGCGCTCAACTCAGCCGGGACAGCCATCTGCTGTCTTATAGATCACCTCTCAGCGGCTTTTCAACTCGCATCCACGATACGAGGCTAGGTTGGCAGTCTCCCGCTAACTGATACAAATCTCCGCGCTTATACATAGTCACTTCAAGTAATAAGCAGTCAGCAGGAAATTGAAGTCTTGTACAACTAAGTCAGATTCCATGTACGCTCTTTTGGCTCTTCCACGTAACCACGTTGCGCTCTAATCAAATTTCCTTGATAACTCACTAACCCTCTCATACACTACGGCAACAATGCTAAAGACTAGCATCTCAGTCGCGAGTCAATAGCCAGATGCGATTCCCACTTTTGCCCGCTGCCATCACAACAAGTTTGCCAAAAAGAGTAAAATAGTGAAACAAGAGGCGCAGCTAAGCTCTCTTTCGCTCCACAACGCCATCGATCCAATAGCAGAGCTAAACAGTCGGCAACATCACTAACAATGAGACAGCTCTAGAGATGAAACTCGACCCCGGAATCCGGTGTGCTGGCATCTCCGGAACGGTTTCATTCATAGTAGACGTCAAAACTCTAAAATGATAAGAGGTGCTGCGATAGCATGCCGAACAACCGCCCCGAGACGACCGGTAGAATGCTCAAACATTTTGTGAGATGAGCGGGCGCTGCACTGTAACAATAGAGCCAAAGTTGATAAATTCCAAATCAACGAAATAATAATAATTTAGCACAAGACAGGCATATCGCCATGGGCAGATGATTTCTCTCTTTGAATGGGACTCATTTCAATGTTTGCCCAGAGTTCAAACATCTCCACTACTAGGTATGCCCGCTGTAATTTCTACAACTCCACAAAGCATCCATTATACACCATGCTTATGTCTAACCGTGAAATATAGAGGTTCCAGAATAGGAAAGAGGTGCGCTTCCGCAATTGAATACTATGAAGGTATACACGATGACATCTGCAACGGCTGGGCAGCGAAACTAGACCAATACTGAAAAGTGCTGACCTCTCTTGGTATCCTGTAACAGGCAAAGTATCAGACGATCAGAAAGACACCCGAAGGATTGTCGACAATCATGGAAGGGACTGGACTCGTAATTGCGCCATCAGCCTTGTTAGGCTGATAGCTTGTGAGACACGATCGCCTGGCTAACAGTTTTGAATAGACAGGCAAAGAGGTGCATCAAACCGACATCAGCTGCTCTGCATCTGTGTGACTATTTCAGTGACCCTGCTAAAAACAAACTCGGAAAGACTACCAATTCCACAGCAACACATAATTTGTCTTGTCATGCAGCTTTACTTTGCCCAGGCTCCGTATTACTACATACATGCCACAAGGATCACAAAGGTTAGCTTGGTACAAGCCCCGCTTTGTTGCATAAGTTAGTGTTCAAGTTACCCTACATACAAAAATATATGTAAAGGAACATAATACCTAATAACTAGTAATTAACGTACACCTACGTATTTTC